>JALMGJ010000003.1:116988856-117623856 GCA_023362775.1 Charina bottae
TTACTACTGGGATAACTTTCTTAGCCATTTTCATTTTGCCAATTAGTGAGTTTCTCATCTTCTGCAGAAAGGGTGTTTTTTTTTTCCCTTTCAACTTATTACGGTCACTGCTTGCAAACATTTTTGAATGTATTCAATTCCCTAATTTTATAAAATTGGAAATAATGTTGCCCATATGAAATACAAATGCATCTAAAATTGGGCAGAAACTTTCCTAAAATTAAATTAAAAAGATTGGATGAGATACATACGGTAGTTGTAAAATAACAGCTGTTAAAATAAAAATGCAACAGAAGACATTGGAGGTTATATCTTATGCATTTGAAAAATATCCAACCCTCCTTGGTTATAACTTGAACAAAACCTAAGGCCCTTTATCACAAAGTCTCAAAACACTCTGCTAAATAACATTAGTGTTCAGAAAATAGTCTCTCTTTCCCTTATTTATACAATTAAAAATGCTAACTTTTCCAATGTTCTCTGGTCATATTGGGAGACAGGCTGTAAACATGCTAGTTGTTATTTTCATACTGGGTGTGGAAAATGGTTAGAACCTCAATATTGTGCAACCGAAAACCAGCTATTTGCAGCTTTCACTTTAATTTAAAACCATCCCTTTAAATTGTTCAGTTACCCAATTGGGATATGGTACAAATTATCTCTGCATTTATGTACACGCCCTTTTCTAATGAGGCAATTAGCCTTAACTAATGAGCCCATTTACCAGCAGCAGGGCTGTCTGTTACTTTGTTCTATCTCTCCAGCGCTTTGCAACCATATAAGGATATGGAGGCTTTATCCAAAGAATAAGCTTATTAAGCTATGGAGCAAAGCAAAAGAGTGATCTTTGTAGTTTATAGACCTAAAAATAAAAAGGAAATCTAGAATTGTCTTTTCAGCACATTTTAGTTTTCAGTGTCTACGTCCCTATAACAATAAAGGGAAACTCCATCATGCCTACCATTATTACCACCCCAAAAGACAAATGTGCAGCTCTGCCCACATTGTATAAACATGTTAGTTACCACAACCAGACTACCAGATCTGGATTGCAAATATCCAGACAACCATGCTTTTCTGCCACCTGGTGGACTTCATCTTCCTAGTGTCAAAAATGTACAGGGTTAGTACTCTAGCTGTGAAATAAAGAGATGTCTACTGCATGGCAGAAAGGCTATGAGATGTTTTGATGAAATATTAAAATGCAGGAATATCACAGTGACAATAAAGGCACATTGTGTTAAGGTAATCGGTTGTCCCAGTTGTATTGTACAGCTGTGAAATCCAGATCATCAGAAAGGCTGAATGAAGAAAAGTTGGTGTCTTTGAATTGTAGTTATGAAGAGAATTGTTGAGAATACCTTGGAGGGTAAAACAAAAATACCACATAATTGAGTACTAGATGAAGGAAAACCAGATGCTCACAGACAAATACTGAATGATGACTTACGACCACAATTGGGACTGGAACTTCTGTTGCTAAGTGAGGTGGTTGTTAAGTGAGTCACACCGGTTGCCAAGCACCTCAATTTTGATCACGTGATCGCATGGATGCTGCAACGGTCATAAGTGTGAGGACTGGTCATAAGTCACTTTTTAGCATCATTGTAACTTCGAACAGTCGCTAAAAGAATGGTCGTAAGTCAAGGACTACCTGTAATGAATCTCTAACATAAATACTGGGGATAGATAATGCAAAGGCAAGAATCATTGGAGATGACCCTAAGGCTTGGAAAAATTAAAGGCAATCACAAAATAGGCCAACGGAAGACAAGATGGTTAGATGCTATCACTGGTGACACAAGCTGATGAAGAAAACCTTCAAAGGAATTACTAACAAAACTGTTGTATATAAAATATAAATGTTGTTCACAATTTTCCTGGTAAGTTTCCATGTCCAATCAAGCACACTACATATTCCTTCAGTTCCTGCATGTGTTGGTTTGAAGATGTCAAACAGAAGGACTAGGGAAGAAAAGTTAGTTCCAATGTGGTTACGAGGCTATCTTCCTCTTCTGGATTCTTTTTTTTATATATAAGAATTTTATTAAGTTTAAAGCAAAGATAAAAACTACAAAAAAGAAAAAAACTACAAAAAGAAAAAAAACAAAGAGTGTGACACCAAGAATATACAGCAATTTCCATAATCAATCCCTTACTCTATATCAGACCAAGATCACATTATTTCTATAAATCCTTTCATCGTTCTTGTTGTTCAGTCATTTAGTTGTGTCCGACTCTTCGTGACCTCATGGACCATAGCACGCCAGGCTTTCCTGTCCTCCACTGTCTCCCGGAGTTTACTCAAATTCATGTTCATTACATCGGTGATGCTATCTAACCATCTCATCCTCTGCCGTCCCCTTCTCCTTTTGCCTTCAGTCTTTCCCAGCATCAGGGTCTTTTCCAGTGAGTCCTCCCTTCGCATTAGGTGGCCAAAGTATTTGAGCTTTAGCTTCAGTATCTATCTTTCCATTAGCACATTATAAAAATCACTAAATACAATTGCTCTTTCCCCTTATATTGAAAGAAAAAGAAATACTGTATAAAAACTTCCAAATCAACTTCCTCCCCCAAAAACATTTATTTAATTATTTCCTTCCTACCTCTATTCTATATGTTTCTGTCCACTATAATAAAAATCAGATTATAAAAGCATTGAAATTGTCTACTTTTATAATTAATAATACTATAACAATCTTAACCCTATTAAACCAAAATCAAGCAATTATTATTATTATATCTTATAAATCTTAAAACTCAAACCTTAAAAGCAATCCAGTAAATCTTAATCCAAATCATTAAAGAAAAATGAAATCCTGCAAAAACAAATAAGAAATGAGCTTGCAGTACCCCCTAGTTTGGAGGAAGTCAGTAAAGCCACTAAACAAATGAAAAATAACAAAGCTAGTGGACCTGATGGGATTCCTGCTGAAGTCTTTAAAGAAGGCGGGCCTGAACTTACACAACAACTTCATAAGCTCATCGAAAAAATCTGGATGAGGGAGGAGATTCCAGCAGACTTTAGGGATGCCATAATTATCACTCTCTTTAAAAAGGGTGATAGAACAGACTGTGGAAACTATCGAGGCATCTCCCTTCTAGCCACAGCAGGCAAAATCCTGGCAAAGATCATTGCAAACCGTCTCCTATCTGTATCAGAAGACATCCTCCCTGAAATGCAAAATGGCTTCCGCCCTTCCAGGGGAACAGTGGATATGATCTTCACTGCACGACAGCTTCAAGAAAAATGCAAGGAGCAAAACCGCCCTCTGTACATGGCATTTATTGATCTGACTAAAGCTTTTGATACTGTAAATCGTACTGCTCTCTGGACCATCCTTCTGAAAATCGGATGCCCTGATAAATTCGTGAACATCTTGCGGTTACTCCATGACGACATGATGGCAACAATCCTGAATAACAATGGCTCTCAAAGCGATCCATTTAAAGTGGAATCCGGCGTTAAACAGGGATGTGTTATTGCTCCAACCTTATTCGCTATCTTCATCGCTATGATTATACACCTTGTTGAAGAGAAACTTCCTACTGGTGTAGAAATTATATATCGAACAGATGGAAAGCTTTTTAATCTTAGTAGGCTGAAAGCAAAAAATAAGGTAATTGCAACTTCTGTTATAGAACTTCAATATGCTGATGATAACGTAGTCTGTGCACACTCCGAGGAAGATCTTCAAACTATCCTAAACATCTTTGCAGAAGCATATGAAAAGCTCGGCCTCTCGATTAACATTAAAAAAACCAAAGTGCTTTACCAGCAAGTTCGAACCAATCCCTCTGCAGCGCCATCAATCCAGCTTAAAGGTGTGTCACTAGAAAATGTCGATCACTTTTCTTATCTCGGCAGCCATCTATCTACAAAAGCCGACATCGACGCTGAAATTCAGCATCGCCTGAGCTCTGCGAGTGTAGCTTTCTCCCGAATGAAGCATAGAGTGTTTGAGGATTGGGACATTCGCAGGGAGACCAAAATGCTTGTTTACAAAGCCATTGTACTACCAACCCTTCTGTACGCCTGTGAAACATGGACCCTCTACAAACGCCACCTCCAACTTCTTGAAAGATTCCATCAACGCTGCCTCCGAAAAATTCTGCAAATTACTTGGGAAGATAGGCGGACTAATGTTAGCGTATTAGAAGAAGCGAAAACCACCAGCATTGAAACAATGATCATCCAACATCAACTTCGCTGGACCGGCCATGTTGTTCGAATGCCTGACCATTGTCTTCCAAAGCAGCTACTTTACTCCCAACTTAAGAATGGAAAACGGAATATTGGTGGACAGCAAAAGAGATTCAAAGATACTCTCAAGGCTCATTTAAAAAAATGTAATATCAGCATTGAGAACTGGGAAGCCCTAACTCATGAGCGTTTCAATTGGAGGTCATCCTTTATTAATGGTGCTATGGACTTTGAAGAAGCACGAGTACAGGGCGAAAAGGAGAAAAGAGCTAAAAGGAAGGCACGTCAGGCAAACCCTCATCATGACCGTCTCCCACCCGGAAACCTATGCCCTCATTGTGGGAGGTTGTGCGGATCCAGAATTGGCCTTTATAGCCACTTACGGATCCACCGTTAAAATTTTACCTTTGGAAGACAATCTTACTCGGCTACGAGTGATCGCCAATAAATCCAAATCATTAAAGAAAAATGAAATCTTACAAGCCTTAAAATCTATCCAGATAAACATTCTTAATTCTTAATAACACCACAGGACCAGAGTCAGCAGTTTATCTTCATCTAAAGGAAAAAGGACACTCATTTGAGGACATTAATGTTCACATTTTAGACAGAGAAGATAGGTGGTTTGAGAGAGGGGTCAAGGAATCCATTTATGCCAACTTGGAAATCCTTCCTTGAATAGAGGTGGGGGCCTCAGGCACAGTCTTTCCCCTATCTTCCTTCCTGCTTTGTCTTCTGTGCCTAGGAAGATTAAGACCATTTTGCAAGCTCAACAGTAGCATGGTAATCTTAACGATCCTCCTTTAGATGATAAAGGGACTTAGAAATAAACATCTCAAAATAACCATGACCTAGCCCCAGGTGCAAGGTCACACAGCCACCCTAGAAACATATTTAAGGATTCCCTTACTAACTTTGCTCAGACTGAAGAAGCTCCTTGGATAAGGAGCGAAAAGTTTCCACTGAGAAAATAGAAATCCAGTTGACATGATTCAAGCTACAGACTGTTCCACCTGGATGACTGAGAACCTTCATCGACATATTCTTAATTCTTTACCCCGCTTCGAAATATAGCAAAGCATTTACATATCTCCATAATATGCACAGGGTGTTTTTCATACAGATATCAAACAGCCCAACTGCCCCCCTTAGGAACTCAGACCTCTCAGCAAAAATCCTCCCACAGAGCAGAAGCTCTTCTTTCCCATAACATTCCTTCAGAAAAACAACTCCATTTGCAATTTGCAACTCAGACTATCCCTTTAACCCCTTCAACACCAGAATATAATCATCGCCTGGCATTTCATCAAAGGCTTCAATCTCGCTGTCAGTAGTAAAATCTTCAACTTCTTCCACAATGTCTTCGGCCAGATGGCACATTTTAAAGCTGATATTTTCCACAATGTCCCAGATATCTTGCAAAATAACTTGACAGGAATCAGAGACAATCTGCTTAAGCTCAGAACAAAACTCTGAGAAAGTCTTCTTGAAATCATCCATGTTTCAGGCAGTAGATTATGGAGCCCCCTAGATCAGAGCTTTCCAAACTGTGTGTCGCGACACAAAAGTGTGTCGCCACACACAGCGTGGTGTGTCACCACACCCACCCGGAAGTGGCGGCGCGCGCGTGCACGGCGGCGGCAGCAGCAGTGGCACGGGATCAGTGCTTCCGTGTTTTAGCGGAGGCTGCTGCCGCCGCTGTGCATGCACACACCACCGCACGCCCCCTACGCCGCTGCCGTGCGTGCGCGCCGCCACACGCCCCCCGCACCGCCGCCGTGCGCGCGCCGCCGCACACATACCCGTGCCCCCGCCGTGTGCGCCGCCGCCGCCGCACTGCCGCCGCCGCCGCTGGTGTGTCGCCAGCGGCGGCACTTTGGAAAGCCCTGCCCTAGATACTTGACTAGCAAAAGTAGGAGTTAATGAGTTAATAGGAGATTTCTGAAAAATGTTGACACAAGAGAAAGTATGCTAACAAGCAGCTCCCAGGGAAAGTGGGAACAGAAAACTGAAGATACAAAACAGCAGATTCAATGTGTAGGAAAATATTAAATCCTTCAAAAACAATACAAAAATAAAAGCAGGGAGGCAATGATTTATTCTCAGTCCTCCTTAGTATTTAAATGGGAAAACAAGCCAAAGCTTTAAAAGATTTAAAAATTAATCCAAAAACAATGATAGGCACCAAGAGAGATCACTTCTCCTTGCTGTAGAAAGCCTCTCTTGGTGTACGTAAACTTAAAAAATATAAATTGGGTGATTTAGAAATGGGGTGGCTCGACTTAGTGTCTCTTTAAGGCTACAGCACGGCTTGGAAATGGTGATGTCCCGGCCTCCCGGTGGCTCCTACCTGATCGCTGCGAACACTGTTTGCGATTCTAAGGCTGCAAGTCGCTGTGCGGAGGACAAATGGGTCGGTTCCGAGCGTTTTCCTTACTCCGGAAAAGTGCTCTTGGACTTCAGGAGAAACCAGCCTGAGCCCGAAAAAATACCTGCCACAATGCCAGTTCTGTCCACAGAGCCCGCGGACACAGCTGCTCAGTCGGCCATATTCCCACCGGAAGTCCCTTCCTCTTATGGTTTCTGATTGATTGATTGAGTCAAGTTGCTGTCAACTCCTAACAACCACATAGATAGATTTTCTCCATGACGATCTGGGTTCTGAGATCCCTGGAATTCCATCTTTGGCAAAGAAAAACTGTTAGTTGAAAAGTTCACTGAAAGAAGTGGTGATTAAAATAAAAGTCCTAATCTAGATGTATCAGGCTGTGGCCCTCCTTTATAAAACCTTATTAGGCAGGTATGGATTAAATTATCCCCAATGCGTGCCCAATACTGAAAGAATATTCTCAAGTGCGTTTGGAATAATTTTGTACCAGAAAATCTATATTAACTTAAAAATATGAGAGGGCTATCAGATTCCTCTGGAAAACTCACAAACCCAACAAGAAGATGGTACTGCTTCCCTTTAATTTGCTCCCCAATTGCTGATATTGGAATATACTACCTGTGAACATATATATTTTTCCTCACTAATAGCCATCAGTAGGCCTCTGTAACCATTCTTTTCAAGAACGCCAGGTTGGGGAGGTGTGCCTGAAACAAACAGAACTCGTGCATTTTTTGCTCCCCGTTTGCTTGGCAGAAGTAGAAAGAATAAATAAACAGAGGGGGATTTTGCTTAATTTGTACAGAACGTTCCTTCTGTTGGATACCATGCTTCAGAACCGGTTCAGAATCAGAGAAACGGTTTAATGAATTCATATCCGTCTTGCTAAAACAGCACTTTTGGTTTATATTCTGCAATTGAATTGTCTCCAGAGAAGTCTTGGGATGACTCCTGTTTCATGCTATGCATTCTTGGGACCGAAAGCAAAGATAACCTTAGTGAGAAAGTGTGTCTCCTGAAAGTTTCAAATGGAAGCCCCTACTGTTGATCACATCAGAATTTTTTAACATTTTCTCTCCCACACCAGCGTGCTAAGCTAAATTGCAACAACAAAAATAACAAGTTTTGTTTCCCTTAAAAAGATATGTATTATTGAACCAGAGACTTGTTAAAAGTCATTGACAGAAAGGCTCCATTACTAAAACATGAATGAGATCCCATTTGGGTTAAAGTCACAATTCTTCTTCTTAACAAGATGATAGTATCAGGTCTCGAACATGTTGGAGTGCTGTGTTACAGATGAAAGGCTATTGTGTTCTGGAAGGCAAACTCTGAGAATTTGGTGCAATTCACCAGCCCCTGAAATCAAGTCATTTGATGAAAGTGCTTCTCTTGTTTCAAGCTTCCAAATACAGATAAAAGTGCAGCTTTCCTATGAAACGTTAATGCACACTTGCCTTTCGTCTTGATGTGCCAAAAGGGAGAAGGCCTAACTTTAAAGATCAGATTGTTTTAAAAAAAAAACCAATCTGCATATTGTTATTATTTATTATTCATATTGATCTGTGTTGCCTTTTAAGAAGTACAAGGTGGCAGATTCTAACATCTGAAATTTTAGAAAAAAATTGTAAAATCTCAGAACCCAGATCGTCATGGAGAAAATCTTATCTATGTGGTTGTTAAAAGTCGACAGCAACTTGACTCAATCAATCAATCATCTCCTAAATTCAAGAGATGAGACAATAAGAAAAGGGCAGGGGGAAATGGATAGGTGTGCAATATTCCCCTTTACTTTGGGGCTGAGCACACTGAAAGAGTTTGGAAGAAAGTGATTTGGACTTCACGTGAGCACAGCACCTCTCTGTTATTCATTAAAAGCCCAACTTTTAATAGGGTACTACATAAGCCTGGGGGCGCGATGGCTCAGCGGGTAAGATGCCAGGCTTGTCAATCAGAAGGTCGCAAGTTCGGAGGTTCGAGACCCGAGACCCGCGTGACGGAGTGAGCTCCCGCACTTGCCCCAGCTCTTGCCAACCTAGCAATTCGAAAGCATGCAAATGCAAGTAGATCAATAGGTACCACTTTGGTGGGATGGTAACAGTGTTCCGCATGGGTCATGCCGACCACATGACCGTGGAAGCGTCTTCGGACAACGCTGGCTCTTCGGCTAACAAACGGAGATGAGCACCGGCCCCTAGAGTCGGACACGACTGCACAAATGTGCGGGGGGAACCTTATCCTTTACCTTTACATAAGACTGAAGGGAGGTGCCCTTTTTTTAAAGAATTACAATAAGCAGTCAGCCCTAACCCTCACACTCTACCACTTGGGGGTCAGAATTGATCCAAAGCTTGAGGTCTTGCAGTCACCTCAGATGGCAAATGCTGATAGGCAGGAGCAACATATAACCCTACGGTCTGGCCTTCAGATAGTCAGTTGCCTTCAAGGGCAATGCGAAATGTTATTCTATCATTTCATTGAAACAGTCAACAGAAAAGCCAGTTGCTTGTTGAATATTCTGTGCTCTATTTTGACTCCTATTCAGAGGAAAGGTCCTTCTGATCCTGCAATTAATATATTTCCAGACAAAATGTTGCTATGGTCCAGGATGGAAAGTATGGCTGGCCTTTGAGGCCAGAGCTGAAGTCTTCCAAACCTCTTCATATTCTCCATCTTTGGAGGTCTCTAAGAAGAGGCTAGGCAGCTACCTCACATGGATGGTTGAACTGGTTTTCCTGTACATTGCAGAGGGTGGGACTAGATAATCCTTGTGATCCCTTCCAACTCTATAATTCTATGTTGAAATCACAAAAGAGTTGAGGATGAATTGAAACTGCATTCCTCTGCTGAAAGTTGAGGTTTTCTGTAGAAACTGGAGTAATGGTAAGCCCAGGGCACTGGAGGTTAAATAATGGGGAAAATGTCTGAGCTGAGCTTCATAATAAGGGAGCAACAGTAAACTATGGAGCTGGTAGAATTAATGCCCCTTGAACAGTACTTTGCTTACTGGGGACAACCTTCTCTTGCTTAAGATAACAGCTTTTGGAAGTGGGCACTGTGGACATGCTGAAGGAGGCAAAGGGAGGCACAGCTGAAGGATAAAGTTTTTCTCCATGCAGGATACAACTGCCTCCTCAAGAGTCTGTAAGGTGTGTCAGTAGCTATACATATATTAGGATGGGCTCCATGCACACACTTCTAAAAGCACTTTCTTCTCTATTTTCAGTATTCTGGTGAGGTTCCAGAAAACCGGGTGGAAGTTGTTGTCGCTAATTTGACCGTGATGGACCGAGATCAACCCCACTCGCCCAATTGGAATGCTATTTACCGAATAATCAGTGGAGACCCTTCCGGTCATTTTACCATTAGGACTGATCCTATTACCAATGAAGGCTTGGTAACTGTCGTGAGGGTACGTATGCCTCTCATCCTCTACAAACTTTTTCACAGGCAAGTTCTACAGAGACTTGAGTTTGGATAAAAGTTGGTCAAGTCTTTGTGGTTAAGGGATCTGATTCATGAAGGCAATGCATCCAATGAATACAACAACCATCCCATGTAGAGCCAAGTTTTCATTTGGATGGATGGATGGATGGATGGATGGATGGATGATGTGTGTCACTGGGCTGCACCACAGATATGGGTTCAAGATCCAATAGGGACAGGGCATAACATGATAGCTTTCATATGAAGAATAAGATGGATTTTTAGAAAAAGAAGAAAAAAACGTTAAAAAGTCAATACTACTTGACATATTACAGCTCAAAACTCCAGCCAGCTGGCTCGTAAAGCTTTGCCCACTCAAGATTATTTCAAGTTCACATCAGATTTTCCAAGATTGCATTGTACTTATAAAATCCTAAAAACTTTCCTCTCTTGGGTGCTGGGAGTCTGAATGTGGTGGTGTAGGGGACATGCAACTGTGTTCAAAGTTTGCCAGTCTTCTCACAGTATAAGCTGAGCCATTATTGAAGAAATCTACAGTATATATCACAAAGGGGAATCTTAAGGAAACGTGGTGGCTCTACTGGGATAGAATGAATGCTTTGATCCATAACAGCAAGGTTGCCTTGTCAGAACTTTTTTGTCAAATGGGAATTATCCTCTAGATAAGGCATTAGGTGAGATAAAATTAACTGCAACTGATGTAGAAAAGTGCAAGCTTTTGATGTGGGCACAGAAATGTCCCCAGGTCATATTTCCACACTGACAGCAGTTATTATATAGGAATAGAAGAACTCAGCTGGATCATCCAAAGATTGGTCTATTCCTATGTCCTATTCTTCACAGTGGTCCAGGTTCTTTTGGAATGACCACAAACATATAGCCTTCACACTAGTTGCCACTGGTACCCACACCCACCATGAATTTGTCTAAGCCCTATTCCACAGCATACATCCCCCAAACTGGTGCCCCTCCACTCTGTTGGATTTTAACTTCCATGATTTCCAGCTAAGTCATGCTCCCTGAAAATTATAGGAATTAAAATCCAGCTCATCTGGAGGGCACCAGATGGAGAAAGTCTGCAATAAAAGATAGATCCATCTAGTTATTTATCTTATCCCATGTACATTTCTCTGTAAACAGGTCCAACTCCATTCCCTGCCATTGTAGGCTACAGTTCTAAGCAGGGCCATTGGCAGGGGGGGAATCAAAAAAGTCAAGATGGACAGTAGTAAGGCATAAACAAGGTACCTAAAAGAGATGGGGCTTTGATCACATGGTTGCGGCCAACATCTTGACTTTTTTGACACCCCCCAAGGAGGCCCTTGGTTCTAAGCATACCTATTCGAAGGTAAACTTATACCCAACCAGCTGTAAGAGATACAAAACAGGATAAGCAGAAGCTTCGGTAAATATAAAGAGTTTGTGAGTGAATAGTTTTCTGTAAGTCTAAATCATGTGTGCGCATCACATAAAATGTTTTAGCACATTTTGCTGTGTTACAGTGAAAAGAAAGAATGAGGGATTTTTTTTATTAAAAAAAAAGCAGAAAGATCCTATATATCCAAGGAGCTCACAGTGCTGTTTTTCAGACCTCCACAACAATAGCACTTAACTTGCTTTTCTGCATCACCATGGAAAAACACCAAAATTGCATCCATCATAACACGAAAAAGTCCCTTTCAAAACCAAACCCTTTATTCCACATCTTGCAAAACTGAAAACATCACAAGGTAATTTTAAGCTGACATCAAAGGCAAAAAGTGGGATGGGAGGAAAGGGATTTGTTGGCTTTTCTTTTGGCACTGCTTTTGTTTATAATAAGCCCTGCCTTATTCAGTTGGGAAGATTGGAATCCAAGCCATCTAGAGGGCACCAGTTTGTGAAAGGGTGGCATCAGCCTTGTTGGATCAGCATCTACATCAAATGTAGAGCATTACTCCAAATTGGCAAGGATTTATGCATAAAGAGAGAGAAAAATGTTAACAGTGAAATCCGAAGGAACCAAAATGCAAGGAATAGAAATGGTAAAAACTATGTTATGGGTTAAGCCTGCAGTCCTGTCCATATCTCTCTGAGATTGAGTCCCGGTAAATCCACAATAGGAAAGTATTATTTTAAAAAAAGAAAGAAGGGAAATAAAATCAGGTGCAAACAACTGAAAATCCATCAGAATCAGGTTCTGGAGAAAATTAGAAAAGAGTGTCAGAGCCTTGGTATCCCAGGTGAGAAATCCTAATAATTTAATTTACAGACAATGATCTGTTGGAAGGAAACCACTATTTGAAGAATTGCCAGTTCAAGTCCAATTTAAAAATAAAGAACCCTACGAAGGGAGACCAAATGTGGTGAGGTTACCTATCAACAGATATTTGGGTTCCAAACTCAACAATATTCTTGTTCCGGTATCCTCTGCTGTAAGACAGATGTTATGTTTTCCCCTCTAAATTCTCGCAATTATTTATAAATGTGCAACTTCACATGAGAATCAGCAGCCATGCTTTTTCCGTGTCTTTTTCTTAATAATTTTCTTCTTGACATTAAATTCAACAAAAATTGTTTTTGTCCCAGTCCAGTCTACTTTTAGAACATTTATTCCTTTATTTGTTAGATTTATATCCCACCTTTCTTCTAAGAGCTCAAGTTAGCTTATGTAATACTTCTTCTTCCAACAATAATCCTGTAAGGTAAATTGGGCATAGAGAGAAGGACTGGCCCAAAGTCCCCATGGTGGCATAGAACCTGGGTCTCTCCACTCGTAGAGCAACATCTTCTCCAGTACACCATAGGGGTCCTGAATGCATCATGCAAAGACCAAGGGTAACCCTCAGACTAAACAAGTTTGCATATCTATAATTTAAAACAGGTCCTCTACTGTTAGGAGTCTTCCCTTACCACATCAGCTGTAATAGTCTGGATGCTTACTTCCCTGTAAAGATGTCCCTGGATGGACCTGAAGAAGAGTGTGCATTTATAGGGACCCACAGTAAGCTGCAGAAAATACCAGCAAGGTCAAAACTGCCAACCATCCTCTTCTTTTCTCTTGTGGTCTTTTTGGGAATGCCTACCAGTGCCAAAATTGCTCCAGTGTCATGGAGAATTTTGCAGCTCAGATTTGGTCACCCTCCTCTTGGATCCATTATCTTCAATCACCCACCTTTCATAACTGGTTGTCAAGGCCGCCATCCATTTATTCCCATGTTCATCTGAAGTCTTTGTAAGAATCATAGGGTTGGAAGGGACCTTGGAGGTCTTCTAGAAGAGGAGGAGGGACCTAACTTGCCCCATCCTGTATGTGAATGGGGCATTTTAAAAATGACTTGAATCAGAAAACAAGCAAACATTTGCAGCATGGTGGTTCTGAAAGCAGCTTCACCCAGCTTTCAGCCTAAGCTCTTCTGCCATTGAAACAAGTGTGCCGAGAGGCATTTATGATGTACAGTTCCAATTTTATTTTTCACCGCAACAAGAACCATTCCCTCTGTGGCACAAGATACTTATCTCCCTCACAAGCCTTGTATAAATCAGGCAAGGAGGGGACGGGATTATTTTACAGGGTCTGAGCAAATTCCCCAAACATGGAACAGAGGTACCCTGGGGCTCCCTAAAACGTTATATGAATGTTGCAAGGAATATAGAAATGGATTTGAAAGAGAGATGCACTCCGTTATCGTTTGCCTTTTCCCAGACATAACAAGAGGGTAACTTATTCCTTCTAGTTAAAAATGCCCTTAGAACTAAAGACAACAAAAGACAACTCAGACCCAACCTGATTTATCTGCATTATATGTACCCCTTAAGAGGCTACAGTGATCATTTACAAATTCAGAGCCCCTAGCAAAGGTTCTTCTAAACCTTTGGAGACAGAGTGAATCCAAACATAAAGAAAAGTAGAAACACTACAAGGCAAGATGTGTAGGTTGATCATGGATCATTAAGGCCATTCTTTAATTGCCCGGCCCATATTATTTATTTATTTATTAAATTTATATGACCAATATAAATGTAAATTTATATTTATTAAATATAAATTTATATTTATTAAATTTATATGAAATTTATATTAACTTAGAAGAAGAAAAATAATGCACATTTATTAAAATGAAAGGCAATGCCGTTCCTCAACTAGCTGAACCAATATACAAACTAACCAGCATAGACACATTTAACTGCATCTAACAAACTCCATCAAGTCCTCTGGCTGAGCAATAAATTACACTCTAACTAGTAGCAATATTTTTTTACTACAAGAAAATTCAGACAAGAAAAAAATGTGTCAAGTAATGTCAACCAAGAAACCCCTTCGTGCCTCTTGCTAAAAAGATGGATTTTTATCTCTCCATCTCCAAACCTAGAAACAGCAGCATGCTTTCCCCCCGGTAATATATTCAGGATGCTTTTCATGCCACAAACTCCTTCCCAATTTTACAAAAATATGTTGAAATTCCCCAGTATTAAATTGATCTAGCCATTCCATTCCTTTCCTAGCCACAAGCCCTGATGGAAGTCTCCATGAAGGTTACAAAAATGGGAATTGGCAAAAAGTGAAGATGGTGGCTGTAACATGCAAATCAAAACCCTGCAGTGCACGCAAGAAAGGGGCAGGATTTGATTGCACAGTCACAGTCACCATCTTCACTTTTTTGACATCCCACCTCTTGCACACTCCCCTGACAACAGAAAAAACTTTTCTAACCCTAGTCCAAGGCTAAAACCAACCAGTAGGACCGGGTAGCACTTTATTTATTCTTTATTTATTTACTATTTAAATTTGTATCACCACCCATCTCCTCCAACCAGGGAACTCTGGGCGGTTCACAACGAACAAGTTAAAAATATAAAATTACAGCAACGATAAATTACATATAAAATCCAAATAGAAAGATGTTAATAATAAGGCGGGCTTCATGGCACCAGCCACCCCCAAGAGGAACTATTGGCATTCCCGTCCCAAGCAAGGCGGCAGAACCAGGTCTTCAAATTTTTCCAGAAGGTCGGGAGTGAAGAAACTCACGTCAGCTCCAGGGGCAAGATATTCCAAAGGGCGGGCGCTACTGCAGAGAAGGCACGCCTCCTGGACCCCGCTAGATGGAATTCCTTTGCTGATGGGGTCCGTAGCATGCCCTCTCTGCATGGCCGGGTGGGGCGGGTCGATGTTCTGGGGATGAGACGGTCCCTCAGGTAGCCTGGCCCCATGCCATGTAGGGCTTTAAAAGTGATAACCAACACCTTGAATTGGACCTGGAGCAAACTGGTACCCAATGCAGCTTGCACAGCAGGGGCATTACATGGGCCGATCTTACAGCACCCATAACTGTCTGCGTGGCTGCATTCTGGACCAGCTGGAGCTTCCGGATACTCTTCAAGGGTAGCCCCATGTAGAGAGCATTGCAGTAGTCTATATGGGAGACTTTGAATTTGATTGCCACAAAGTACACAGCAATGCGCATATGGTATCTGTTAGCAACACCTTCATAGCGTTGGGTCTTTTTCCGAAATGAGTGGCTGCCTTTAGGTGTTGTACAGAGGGGCTGTATTCATGGTCCCTGTGCTCCAATACATTTTGTGCTGATCAAACCCACAGTGTGGCACAGCCCAACAAACCAGCACTTTTGGGGGTGCCTGAAACTTTGCCAGGAATGTGGGCAACTCTTTTAAGATTGGCAAAAAGATGTATTCCAGATGGGTTTGCATAGCATACAGGGGAAAATGTGGTTGGCTGCTTAGCAGTCAGAACCTTGAGTTGACCCACTCAATGAGGCTGGTTTCTTGTTCGTTATATTGTGGGAACCTTGGCAGCTGGGTTAATTCGGTAAACCATGATTCAGTTATCCATGGATTGATGTGTTCTGAAAACACAGCCATGCTGTCCACTAGCTGCTACAGTTCTAAACTTTTCCACTTTCTCCAACCCTCTCCTTCTGTCCCATTGCCTACTTTGGACCGACCCTGCCTTCTGAAACCTACGGGTTCTCCTTTCTTGGGTTATGCATCCCATATATTTGAAATGTGGATATACCTTGATCTTCTGATGTCTCAGAGAATAGCATCCTTTCTGAGGGTACTAAAAAGTTCTTTACTTGTTTAGTCCCAGTAGTTTATCCCATATTGAGCTATAAAACTTCTGTCTTTGATTCAGTGTCCTGAATCTAATTGTTTCAGCAAATTCTGTTTGGATAGTTCTTTGCAAGGCTCTATATACTTCTTTTAAGCACTCTCCTTTTGTAACATTTTATTTGCAGTAAGCTATTCTTTCTTAAATGTCTTCCAGCAATGTTTCATTTCCCACCCCCACCTGCCAGTGCCAGAATTAACTATGCTATTGTGGCTTCTTGAGATGTGATCTAATAAATATGAGAGAGTGCTTACTTAATCTTTACAGGTTTGTTCAAATGTGACACTATCAAGTTTATATTAAGCCATAGATTCATAACAGGAAGGCTTTGTCCTCTTGGAGGCCAGGGGGAGATTGGAAGGATGGATGGATGGATGGATGGATGGATGGATTTTATTTATTATTATTTATTTATTAAATTTATATTACCGCCCATCTCCCCCATTGGGGACCCTGGGCGGTTCACAATAAAACATAGTTAAAACATAAATATAAAGTTACAATATAATAAATAATATAAAATCCAAGTATAAAAGATGTTAAAAATGGTAATACTGGGAGGCTTCATGGGACCAGCCATCCCCAAGAGGAACTGTTGGCATTTCCCTCCCAGGCAAGCCAGCAGAACCAGGTCTTTAAGTCTTTCCGAAAGGTCAGGAGCGAGGAAACCCGCCTCAGCTCTGGGGGTAAGATATTCCAAAGGGCGGGCGCAACTGCAGAGAAGGCCCGCCTCCTGGACCCCGCCAGATGGAATTCTTTAGTCGATGGGGTCCGCAGCAAGCCCTCTCTGACTGATCGGGTGGGACGGATCGATGTTCTGGGGATGAGACGGTCCCTCAGGTAACCTGGCCCTATGCCATGTAGGGCTTTAAAGGTGATAACCAACACCTTGAATTACACCCGGAAGCAAACCGGTACCCAATGCAGCTTGCGCAGCAGAGGTGTCACATGTGCCGATCTTCTTGCCCCAATAACTGTCCGCGCAGCCGCATTCTGGACCAATTGAAGCTTCCGGATGCTCCTCAAGGGTAGCCCCATGTAGAGCGTGTTACAATAGTCTATATAGGAGATGACAAGGGCATGAGTGACTGTTCGGAGGGCATCCCGGTCCAGGAATGGGTGTAACTGGTGCACAATCCGAAGTTGCGCAAAGGCCCTCCTGGCCATGGCTGCCACCAGCTCTTCAAGCAGGAGTCGTGAGTCCAGGAGGACCCCCAAATTCTGCACTGGTTCCGAATTTTACATTTTCTGACTTCTAAAAGTACAAGGATATTTATTGCCAGACAAGGCAACCCTTTTAGATTATCATTACAAATTCCACAACTGTGTAATTACAATTTGTAATTTCATTTGGGCTTCAGATCACAACATAACACAGAGACAGTATTGATCATGCTTGTTGGTGACCTTTGGCAGAGCCAGGACAGGGGTGGTGAATCCAGCCATCCTGGTTCTCCTTGATCTCTCAGCATGCTATTGATCATGATATCCTTTTGGAACAACTGTGGGGATTTGGAGTGGGGAGCACTGTGTTGTGGTGGTTCTCCTTTTCCTGTGGTCAATTCCAGTGGGCGTTGACAGCAGGGGAGCGGTCAAGCCTTCAGCCCTTCTTCTATGTAACATCTACAGTACATGAAACTATCTCCGTGAGGTCATCCTTTGGCTTAGCATCAGGTATCATCACTATTCCTATGATACCAAATTATACATCATGACCCCAGGCTGCCCACACAAAGTTGTTGATGTCTTGTCTCAGTTTCTAAAGGCTGTGAGGTTCTGGATGGGTGGAATAGACTCAGGCTCAATCCTAACAAAACTAAGTATGGGTATTCAGAACCCCCAACCCTGGGAACTTTCCAACTTCAGTCTTGGATGGAATATCAGGTGGCAACTGTGGCCAAGAAGGCCTTTTCACGGATTCATCTTGTACACCACTTGCATCCATTCCTCAACCAGGTAGCTCTCCCAACAATCACTCGTGTCTTAGTCACCTCACAAATGGATTATTGCAATGTGCTCTCCATGGGGCTGCCCTGAAGACCACCCAGTGGCATATTTAATTGGCCTACAGCCCTTGCATTTAGTACTAGATGCAGGATTTTCTTTGAAACTATGTTTTACAATTTATCTTGCTATTCTATTGTGTTTCCATGAGTTTATACAGACAGTCAATAGATAAGTTACAAAAGCATCTTACTGTGTCAGCAGAGTAAGGCACACTTTTAAAAATGTGATAGTTGGAGTTTTAATTTTGATTTTTGGACAAAGTAATATCCCCGTTGCACTGGAAGAGCAATCATTAGCATTTGCTACCCATTATTTTTCAAGGCAGACTTTTCAAACTAGGTGCCCTCCAGATGCGGTGGGATTAGAACTCTGAGTTGTGAGACTTGCAATCCCAATCAAGTTGCAGAGCACCAGGTTTGGAAAGACTCCTTTAAGATGCCACTGGACTCTTGTTTTTTCTTGTTTCAACTGGCTAATCATTGGACAGGCCTGCCTTAGCACACAGCATCACATGGACAATCTACAGAACTCCCCTGCTTCTTCCTTATAAAAGCAATCCAGCATTCTGGTCAATGCCTAAACAATCATGAGACCATGAGATACTGAGTGATCATTGCATTTCCAGTTGATGTTCCTCTGCCATGCCTTTGTTTGATTTCAGGAAGTTGATTATGAGATGAACAGAGCTTTTATGTTGACGGTCATGGTGTCCAATCAAGCTCCCCTTGCCAGCGGGATCCAAATGTCCTTCCAGTCTACAGCCGGAGTCACCATTTCAGTCACTGATGTCAACGAGCCACCCTACTTCCCAACAAACCACAAACTCATCAGGCTGGAAGAAGGTGTGCCTACAGGGACAACACTCATGACCTTTTCAGCAGTGGACCCTGACCGTTTCATGCAACAGGCTGTCAGGTATGATGGGGGAGGGAAGAGCTCTCTATTTGGTGGTGGGCAACCTTTGGGTGACTGTGGACCACAACTAACCAGATATGAATGGGGCACTGATGCAGACTAGGTGGGACCACGTTATACACATGGATGGGGCCGGGGGCTGGGTTGGGTTCTAGATAAGAGACTTGTTTAGAGCTTACATTACAGTTTTGTCTGTCTTCAGCCAGAAAACAGCATGGAACTGTGCTGCCAGTTTTTTGTAACTATGTTTGGAAAGGGATCTCCATTCCACATGTCTCTCATTAGCAAATCTGTATCATTGGCAAACAGCTAGCAATGCAAAATTCTCCCACAGGAAGGGTCAACAGCTTAATGGCTAGGCTCCAGCTTTGTATGCCAAGGGTTTGAGGTTCCATCCCTGACATCACCAGACAAATTTGGGGAAATTTCTGCTCAGAACCTGGAGGGTTATTGTCACAGTGTTGAAGTTCTGGAATAGATGGAGCAGTGGTCTGACTCAGATAAGACAGTCGGGCTGTGTAGTAGTGTCTACAGGGTGTGTTTAAAATAATTCAAGATGGTGACCACAATGATGCAGTCAAAGCTCTGCCTATTTTTTATGTTCATCACATTCAGGGATAGCTCATCTATTAGGTGTGTATCTAAGTTCTTTTTTTAAATACATGCATCACATAAATTTTAAATACGTGCATCACATTAAAAAAATGGTGGAGCTTTGATCGCACCATCATGGATCCCATCTTGGCTGTTTTGAACCCCGGTAGTGGTTCAGATTCAATCTCCAAAAGGCGTGATCCTGGAAAAAGATGCAGCTGCTTTAAAGTGTCACAAACAAGTGCTATGTTTTTGCTTCTGTTGCTTGGTCCAGTGCCTGATAAGATGCATATCAAAGTGGCTGTTTAATTAGCCTCTGCCATTTGTGTGGTTCATAACTTCCCAAGCAAGCATTTATCTGATTCACACATTACATTTTTCGATGTACATGTATTTAAAAAAAAAAAAAAACTTAGACACACACCTAATAGATGGAGCTGTCCCTGAATTTTGCTTATTTCCAGCAACGGTTAAGAGAGTGGCTGTAAGCATGCTCACAGATGTTCCATATTTTGAACATTTAGTACATTTAAATCCCAGTTGATTGTGTGGACCTACACATTGCGTGTAGCCTAGGAAAAAGGAACTTTAAGTTATTGTCCTCTGTCTCTTGGTCTCACTGGTTATCTGTCTGTTCCTTTACTGCAAACGTTAGATAAATTTGGCACAGCAGGAGGGGTGCCCTGTGCAACTAGCACCAGGGCCAATTAAACTTACATCACTTGTGACATTTTATAATCATTCGAGGGCTGAGATATTTCAGCGGGGATAAAGCTGTCTGGTGCAAAAATGACAATGGCTACTCATTGCCTTTGCTTGTTGGCATGGACAGGCAGTGGAACTTTTAATGACGGAGGGAATGTCTTAGCTAACAAGGTCATTTTTCTTAGTTGCTTCATTTGCAACGGCTGGCCCTTGCAAGGGAGCTCATTTCTGCCCTGCACCTGGAACAGCTTAGAGCTATCCGATGGAACGCAGCGAGCCTGCCATCAGATAAATCAACTTAGCACTGATGGATTATACAATTTGTAGCCTGCTTTGTTCATTTTTAAAATAAGCCCAAAGCATGGTACAATTCATTAAAAAAACCAGTTAACATGAAAAAAACAATACAAAAATAACAATAGTACAAAACATTTAACAATCTTAAAAACTTTTTAAAACTTTAAACATCAGACAAAAATGCTAACCCAGTCCAGAAAGGCACATGTATCAATTTTACTAAGCTCCTGGATGAGCAGATACATCCAAAGCTGGGGATGAAGGATGAAAAGGTTTGCAACCAATCGTACCTTAATGGAGAGGATTCCACCAAAGAGGCACATGTCCTGAAATGCCCTCTTAGGTTGCCACACCACATATTGCTGGTACATGGAGGCATCCTCATTAGATCATAACCAATGGGAATGTCCATGTAGGAGAAGATGTATGTTCAGTTATAATTTTTAGGTTTGTGGGATGCAGTAGAGCAGTGTTTCTCAACCTTAGCAACTTTAAGATGACTTCAACTGGGAGACTTCAACTCCCAGAATTCCCCAGCCAGCATTGTTGCTAAGCAATAAAGTTGCTAAGATTGAGAAACATTGCAGTAGAGACTAGGTGAAAAAACCTAAGGTCAAATTTTCCCAACTGGTGTCCTCTCCAAGTTCTCAATATCTGTTATCAGTTGTGTTGGTTGGCATTGATAGGAATTGTGGTCCAGCACATCTGGGGGAGCACCTAGTTAGAGAAGACTGACCTCATTTGATACTCACTGCTTGTTCCAAAAGAGGACAGGTGTGTGTGTGTGTGTGTGTGTGTTTTAACAACAGTCCTGTCCATAATCTTTCATTAGAATACCTCCATTTTGCATGTCCATTCAGGCAGTATCTTCTACAAATCAAAGTGATCCTTGACTGGGATCCTCTGGGAATAGCATGAATGTCAGTGAGGAATGGGGAGGGCTTCCTATGTATGGTAGAACAATATCAGGATTACTCAGCATGGCCTAGTTCACTTACCTGGGCCATATCCACCCATATTACTGTGACCAACCAAGTTAGATGTATTCTGCCATCTAGCAATGACACCAAGAAATTCTCTTGTGTTTCCAAAAACAAGGGACAGTTAAGGCTACTTGATAACTCACAAATCTCACAGGTACTAGATCACCAGTGCTTCATTAGGTTTTGATGTACATCTTGACTGAAGAAAGGTTGAATATTTTTCTTTACTATGGTTTAGCCAGCCTTGATCAGAAGCCTTTGTAATACCATTTCACAAATGAGCGTATGCGTATGTTATGCCTCCTCCATATCAGAAGACAGTTCCTTCTGATACTGATCTGCAT
The DNA here is from genome assembly GCA_023362775.1 of Charina bottae. Classification (NCBI taxonomy): domain Eukaryota; kingdom Metazoa; phylum Chordata; class Lepidosauria; order Squamata; family Charinaidae; genus Charina; species Charina bottae. The sequence continues at coordinate 117,010,854 of JALMGJ010000003.1, forward strand.
GGCTGTGAAATGCTCTTGCTGCTGCCTCTAATAGGGAAGGAATGGTTAGGCAAGCAGGACATAGCAGAAGGTGAAAGCTTTTCTCAGAGAAACTGAATCATTGCAGAGGATCAAGTAATGATGGCCAGCAATTGGGACTTAGGAATGAGTCTAATTTGTCAATTAGAACCCATCAGGAACAAACCATAAGAAGAGCTATCCATCTATCTATCTGCTGTAAGTAGGCTGACCATATTTCCTTGAGACAAAAACAGGACATTGGGATGGCAAAACGGGACGGGGTCTTATGTAATATTCTGTATTCATGAAAAAGACAGGGGTCCCCACCCCCCAGTCTGCGCGATTGGCTCCCGCCTGCAAACCCCACCCCCTGGTCCACCCTCCTTTCCGCCTCTCTGCCCTCCTTTGCCGTGCGCTGATAGGCGGGAGGGCTTCTTCTTCCAGGCTGCCTCCAATCGGCAGCTCTGGCTCAGATCCTCCTTTTGCACCATTCCTGCCGGGTTTAAAAAACGGGACAAAATTGAGATTTTTATCAAAACAACGGGACGGTTGAAAAATGCTAAAAAAACAGGACTGTCCTGTTCAAAACAGGACATATGGTCAGTCTAGCTGTAAGTCACTTGGAATGTTTTCCAGAGTTCCCCGTTGGGGGAGATGGGTGGTCATATGTATTAAATAAATAAATAAATAAATAAATAAATAAATAAATAAATACATACATACATACATACATACATACATGTTTGCATAAACAGAAAAATGGGGCATACATTTAACAATAGACACATAAATATGAGTTTGGGGCCTTCCAATTTGTTTGGATCAGGTGGAGAGGAATGCACTATTTTCCCGATCCATTTTGTAATCCCAGCTGTTGTTTACACTATGGAAAGAAAGAAAAAATCACATCTCCCTTTCCTCTCTAGCAGCTGGGGGCAATTTTGATGAACAAAACAGTGCATGGAGAGAGCCTTCTTACACATCAGCATACACCCACGACAGCCTTATCCACAGTTAATGATTGATTGATTGATTGATTATGTGCCTTCATGTCAGTATTGACTCTATGATGGATTATTCAGTTCACTCTGTAAACTATGAGTGCTAACTACTGCATGCTGGGCTAAGACATGGTTGGCTGGAAAGGTCAGCCCTAGTGCTAAGGTTATTTTCAATCCACATTAGGGACATCTCAACGGAAGAGACTACTCTGTGTTTTTCCCTGCCCTCTGCAGATATTCCAAGCTGTCGGATCCTGCAAACTGGCTGAATATTAATGCCACTAATGGTCAGATCACCACTGCTGCTGTCCTGGATCGCGAGTCAGCCTACATTAAGAACAATGTCTACGAAGCCACATTCCTGGCAGCTGACAATGGTAATAAAAGGCTTGAGCACGCCACTCCTCATGCTTCAATAATCATGTGATGCATTCACCGAAATGATGCCCTGACAGAGTTGTCAGTATAATTTAGATTTTCCCAAGTTTTCCTAGTTCTTCTGGGGAAAAAAATCTTCATGAGGTTGAGATAGAACACTGCCAAAAGAAATGAAATGTGTGAAATGTTCACAGATTATAATGGAAAGGAAAACTGGGGGAAACAGGAAAGGGAGTGTAAGAAATGAGAAGGTTCTGCTATGTTGGGATGAGTGGAGAATGCAGACAGAAAAGGCAGGAGAAGGGATGGACCTGCTGTAGGTTCCTGATCTTTTATTACTGACTAAGAAACACTGCTGAGGGCAGAAAGGGGGAGACTCCATCTGGAAATCAAAAACCATCTGAGGTTAAGGGAGAATGGATTACACGGAAGCTGTCACTGTATAGATTAGACACATCAAAGTGAGGTGCTATACCTTCTGAGTGACCTAAAGCAATCTTGTGACAATCTACACAGTGGAGTCCTTGGTGCTCTCTGAGCCTTGTTGTTTTCTTGCAGACGTTAATCTACACAATTCACTCATTTTTTTATTTTGCAGGGCCAAGAATCACCAGTGGCATCCTTACTGACAAGCAGATCAGATATTGAAACTGCCCTACTGTGTCCTTTAAATCATTGAATGTATTAGAGCCACTGTTGAGTTCCTCATCCTGTAGACTAGAGGGGGATAAGGCTGACAGGCATCAGAATAAAGACAGTCAGTCTTCTCTCAGAACCCTGCTTCTTCAAATATCTGCTGTATTTCCCTTCCTGGGATATACTCTACTTAAGTAGTTATCTCTCTCTCTCTCTCTCTCTCTCTCAAATATTTATATCCCACTGAACCTCTATAGAGTTCTAGTTACTCACAGCAACAATAAAAAAAAACTAGAAATAGAAAACAGAACAGTGGAGAAATACTTCAGGAGTCCTAAAAATAAATTCAATATTTTAAAGGCAGTTTGATTTTAAAATATAAAGAAAATAAGAGAATAAAAGCAACAAAGATATCCCTCCTCAACATCTCTCTAGTCCAGGGCTTTCCAAAGTTTTCCCGCGGCGACACACCAACCGCCGTTGGTGTGTCGCCGCGGGAAAACCCGGAAGTGCCGCCATTGCGGCAGCGCGCAGAAACCCGGAAGCGCTGCTGCCGCTTTCGGGTTTTTGCGTGCCGCCGTTGGTGTGTCGCCGCAGGAAAACCCAGAAGCGCTGATGATGATCAGCGCTTCCGGGTTGTGTGGCGACACACCAGACTGTGTGTGGCGACACAAAAGTGTGTCGCCACACACAGTTTGGAAAGCTCTGCTCTAGTCCCTCCCTCTCAAAGTTTGCTTCAGCCTTGGTCAATGCTGGCATGCACTATTGCCTTAACAAATTATTCCTGCAGGAATGTGGCCCTCCGGATTTAGGCAAAGCCAATAAAAGATAGTTATGCTATTTTTTCAATCCAAGACCTGCAGTTGGCCTTCAGTGGCACGTTGGGAAGGGCACTCCAAAAAATTAGATCTGTACCAGTGTATATACTTCCCATGATTGTTGCATGTCTTTGCTGCTTTCATGTTAACGTGTACCGTTTGATGGCAGCTCTGGGTGTGGAGGGCTGTTCTTAATGCTTGGGGCCTTCCGATTGTAGACCTCTTCTCTGAGGGATTCTCAGGCTGTTTCTTCTGTCTGCGAGGAACTCCTTGAAGATTCAACCTCCAAGAGCAAGGAGCCCTTGATTTTAATGTTGGCAACTTGCTTGCCAATAGAATTCCCTTTTACTTAGGCTGTGCTGCAATTCAGAATAAAGCTATTTTCATCACGAGGTCTTGTTGCTGATTGGGAAGTACCACACATAAGTACAGAGAGGACTAATTTACAGCACCATTTAAAGGGATCCTAAAATTATTTATTACAAATACCTTTACCCCAACACCATCAGATACTTGAGTCCAGGAATGGACTGTGTGCCTCTGAGCACCAAAAGCTTACAATATTTTGCATAAGCTTAGCTCTCATCTGACCCCATTCCTTTCTTTTCCTACTTTATTAAGAATTAATCAAGAAGGATCAAAAATTAACATTAGGGCTCTTCTTTGTTACTCATGCTTGAAATTAAATGAATGCATGTGGTATCCCAACCCTGAACTTTATGGTTTAAGGAAAGAACTTCAACCGTGTACAACATTCACTGTCCTCCTTCTCCCTGACAATTTCCCCAGATCTGCTTCTGGGCATCCCCCAAAATGTTAAGAGGATCTATTATGAGCATAGAAGATCAGAAGAACTGCCCCTCCCCCCAATTTTGTTGATAAAAAACCATTCTGCTATTGGTAAGACAGTTGAACTTTGTATCTATGTTAGTTAGGCAGAAGAATCTATCATACACCATACTTCCAGCTCAAATGTCCCTTTCTCACAACCAAGGTCTTGGAAGGTTAGGCTAGACATAAATGTAGAGGACACAGATTAACATTTGGTAAGACGCCAGGCTTGTCGATCGGAAGATCGCAAGTTCGGAGGTTCGAGTCCCTAGTCCCGCGTGACGGAGTGAGCTCCCGCACTAGCCCCAGCTCTTGCCAACCTAGCAATTCGAAAGCATGCAAATGCAAGTAGATGAATAGGTACCACTTCGGTGGGAAGGTAACAGCGTTCCGCGTGCGTCATGCCGGCCACATGACCGTGGAAGCGTCTTCGGACAACGCTGGCTCTTCGGCTAAGAAACGGAGATGAGCACCGGCCCCTAGAGTCGGACACGACTGCACAAATGTGCGGGGGGGACCTTTACCTTTACCTTACATGTTCGGTCCCATTCTAACTTTGTGAAAGACAAGCATTCACGTAAGTATTCCCATGTCAGATAACTCCAGGCAAATGTAGTTAAAACCATGGGCTTTTTCTGCTTTGCAGCAAATCCAGATCAAGGCAGGAAACCTGGAGAAAACTTCAGCAGCCAGCAAGCTGAAACAAACTGCCTTCCATGTGGGACCTGAGGTTAGGTGGGCTAACGTAACCACCACAACAAATGGACAGACAGGGTTTCATCAGAGATTCAGAGATTCTTCAGTCAGCAAAAACAAACAGGAACCATAAGTCAGAAAGCTTTCGAAAAAGTCATGAGAAAGAAACAGTAGAGATTTGGGATTTCTTTTAAAAGTTTAAAGAGAGGGTGAAAAAGAGCTCACAACATGAGTTTTTTAAAAAAATCTTCAGACCAAGCTGTTTTAAGAAACAGTGAAAATACCTAGAACAAAACACTTTGCTGTTCACAGGGGAAGGAAGATGGCAATGTCCTCTCTTTTTCTCCTAACTAGAGGGAAATTACTGACACACGTTGACCTAGAGACAGAAAAAAATGTACACATGTATGTCGGTGTGCGCCAAGAATTATATCAAATGTTAACCTTCATAAAAGTTATGGAGAACTTGATTTGGCAACTTTAATAGAGCTAAACCTTATTTAGTGACAACCATTGAAAGATAGCTTGAAGGAGGCTTTTGAAATGTGAATCTGTATCTGCCATGGAGATGGTTTCAGCCATTCCTATTACTCCAACAATATGAGGGGACAAATTGCATCCCATTATATGCTCAAAAATAAATTGCTTTCTCCCAGCCTGGTGCTCTCTAATGTTTTGGATCACAGCTTCCAGAATGCTCAGCCAATAACACTGTAGCATCAGGGACTCCAACAACTGTCCTTCGATCAGACCAATAGCTGTTATCAACATGCTATATCCAATAGCCACAAATACTTGTGGAAGCTCAGAAGTAGAATATAAAAGTAACTTCCCTGTCTTGTTTTCTGTCCTCAGCTTTTAGCACATTTCAGACTTAATAGCTCTAAACACAGAGGACGCATGTAGAAATAATAAATAGGATATCAGAATGTTTGTTGAACTCATCACCCATTAATATCTACTGTGAATAACAATCCTTCTCATCATCTCCTTCTTGATCCTTTACAAGAGATGCTGAATAATGAACCTGAAGGTCTTTTCCATGCAAAGCAAGCATGCATGACCTGTGGTCTTCCCCTGGCTTATAAACACTGATAGGACCACTCCTTCATAAATCTGTCTATAAATCCATCTATGTAACTTCTTCATGTCACCTTAGAACAGCAAATTCCATATGTTATGTACTGTGGACGATGCCAAGAACAACAACCCCATTTGTTTTCACCCCATTGGTCATAATTTTACTGGTTCTATTTGATGTAGATGGAACAAGGGAGGGAAAACATGCACATCAGGGCTTCTGGAATTCTTTCCAACCTTTTACCAGCAGTGGGTATAGGCAGTGTCTGTATTTCCTTTGTTAATTTGTACTGTGGGTATATGTTTGTGTATGGTATGTATGTGTGTGTTTCTTCCCTAGTGTCACTTATATATGTGTTTGTGTCCATGGGTGCACTGGGAAGCACAGGGTAAGCTGCATACAATCCACTCTGGTCCTGGTCTGTTCAGTTTTGGGAGAGTTATCCTACTGATGGACAGATCGAGAATCTTTTCAATTCTTGGTTGGGTTGGAAAGTAGAAGAAAGTAGGAGAAAATGAAGTTCTACATTGCTTTACCATTTCCTCATAGAGGTGGTATCTCAACCCCTTGACTGTTGTGATTGACCTTTTCTGTCCTTTCTGCAGTTCAGTGGCTTTTGGAGATGGAATGGAATGAGCAAACTCTCTGCCTGCAACTTCCTATGTGCCAACCATTGCTCATTCAAATGGTCCTCTCCCTGTCTAGGTATCCCTCCAGCCAGTGGCACAGGCACACTCCAGATCTACCTAATTGACATCAACGATAATGCTCCTGAACTTCAGCCAAAGGAGGCCCAGATATGTGAGAAGCCAAATCTGAATGTCATCAACATCACAGCCGCTGATGCTGACATTGATCCAAATGTCGGCCCCTTCGTCTTTGAACTGCCAAGCGTGCCATCTGCCATTAGGAAGAACTGGACCATTACACGGCTAAATGGTAAACCAAGCAGGCAACACCTGGCACTGTTTGTAACTTGGCATGTGTGCCTTCAGACTTTAAAACTTTTTGTTCTGTCCTCGGTATTAATTTTTTAAAAGAAAGCCACATCCTGGATGACATTTATAAGCAAGAGAGTTAATGAGAAATTGCATGGATTGGGCCTTAAGCAGAATCATTCACAGCTTTCATTGGTTCTTGGCTTCCCCACCTTAATGCAGCTTGTAATTACGCATGGTTATCAGGACTGAGTTGGGGATAAATCATCTGTAATCGCCCAGGAGGAAAAGCTATTATCAGTCTTCCTTATGTTCCATTTTTATTGTCATAAACCACAATCAGGATCAATGATCAACCTCTAACCATAATTGCATAAAAGTCACCTCCTTTTCTAATTTACCATGGAAGCAGCTTTAATGCTGGGAAAATAGGAAGGTGACCACTTGGGTGGGAATGTCGTGGGGAAAGGAGCTGTTGAAATCATAATAATTAACCTCTTTATGGCTTATCAGGTTCTGCCCAGACATCAGCCTAGGTGGCACATGGACATGTTTGGGGGAGGAACTAGTAAGGAGTGGATTTTCCAGATCAGTAGATATTCAGAAAAAGTAGGTTTTCCACATAGACCTGTTCTTCATGGCTTCCTCCATTTCGCTCCCCACAGGTGATTATGCTCAACTTGGTTTACGAATAATGTATTTGGAAGCCGGTGTATATGATGTTCCAATCATTGTCACAGATTCCGGAAACCCTCCTCTGTTTAACATGTCCATCATTAAGGTCAAGGTGTGTCCATGTGATGAGAATGGAGACTGTACCACTATAGGAGCTGTCGCTGCAGCTGGGCTGGGAACTGGAGCCATTATTGCCATCTTAATATGTATCATCATTTTACTAAGTAAGTGTTGCACCAGGCAATATATGCATATGGTTTGAAGCCAGGGTTGTTCTCTTTATGCATGCACACAACTGTCAAAGCCCAGCAATATAATAGAAATATGGTAAAAGGGAATAATACTTTCATGGTCATAAAGGCACAGTTGCTCCCTACCATCATAGACACTACTTTCTCCAGTAGTGACAAATCTGGTTTTTAAGCCAGAATTCTTGAAAATCACCACCCACCTTTTGTGGCACTGATAGAAGAAAAAATATTGTGGACCAAATTAACACACACACACACACACACACACACACACACACACACACTAGGAAACCAGAACAGCAGCTTACATATGCCACAAACTCCTTGATTGTGTCAAGATGATGCTATAGAGCTCAGCAGTTATCTAGTATTCTCAAAATCTGGATGTAAGATATCCATGGTACGTCTAAAATCCTATGAAATAAAATATTGGACCAAGTCTAGGGAGACCCAGTTCAAGTCCACCATCATCCAGGGAACCTGCTTGACTTTGGGGTTGTGAGGATAAAATGCCAGTGAGATTCCCATGTACCTGGTAAAAAGATGGGATGTGCATTTCATACCTAAATAAGTCACACACCCCTAAACCACCCAGAGTCCCCTATTCGGGGAGATGGGCGGGGATAAATTTAAATAATAATAATAATAATAATAATAATAATAATAATAATATAATAAAAAAAATCCTTTTAAGGATCAAATTATATGTTAATAGCAGGGGCGTGGTGGCTCAGCGGGTAAGATGTCAGGCTTGTCGATCAGAAGATCGCAAGTTAGGAGGTTTGAATCCCTAGTCCCGCGTGACGGAGTGAGCTCCCGCACTAGTCCCAGCTCTTGCCAACCTAGCAATTCGAAAGCATGCAAATGCAAGTAGATGAATAGGTACCACTTCGGTGGGTAGGTAACAGCATTCCGCGTGCGTCATGCCGGCCACATGACCGCGGAAGCGTCTTCGGACAACTCTGGCTCTTCTGCTAACAAACGGAGATGAGCACCGGCCCCTAGAGTTGGACACGACTGCACAACTATGCAAGGGGAACCTTTACCTTTTTATATGTTAATAGGCCACAGAGATTAAGCCCCCCAAAGTACCACTTTTTGTCATTTTCTTCCTCTTTCCCAGTACTGTATTGGCATGCTCTCTCACCATGATCTTTGGGAATCATACTCATATCCCTACTACTGTGGGTAACCACCATTAAGTAGAACAGGGATGAGGAAATACCTAACTAACTTCACATTACAGGTATATATTCCATCATAAAATGGGAAACCAGCTTGAATCTCAACATGTTAATGCCAGTTTTGGAGCCATATTGATCAGATTAGGTAACTCTATCCCAGAATGATCAAATAGTCAAGCATCAAAAAAACTAAATACATAACAGAGTTGCCTCTATATTTACACTTGGAAAATAAGCTGTCATATTTCCTGGGTAATCTTTAATATACACATGCTAATTTAATAGTGGCATGATAGTAATGAGCAATAAATATACATTGGCGTTCTAAATTGGTTGATCATAATAAAGCTTCCTAATGCCAATTGTTAGTATTTTGTGTAGTAAAAATTCACATTGGAAGAAACAGAAGGCAATAAAGCATGAGACACAGTTTTACTTTTTTTCTCCTTTTGCATAAATCAAGGTCTAAAATATGATTTAAACACTTGAGCATATTCTGTTGACTGAAATTAAATGTAGATGAAAGGCATTTGATTTAGGAGAATCCTCTTCCCATCTTCAAATCCATTATCCTGTTCTAAATTATGGATTTTATTACAAATGTATATTTTAAAAAATTCATTGTTCTAATTGGTTTTTTTAATGTTCAGCAATTACCCTAGTTTTATATCAGTGAACATGGAATGGTGAATAGGAATCTTTCTTCCATGTACATATTTAGTTTGGGGGCTTGTTCTATCAGTTATTTTTACTGGGGGGGAGAAGAATGGGTGAGTGGGGCATATAATTAACTTGTGTGTGTGTGTATGTGCATGAGTGAGTGAGCACATGCCTTTGAGATAGTCTTGGCTCCTGGCGACTGCCTGGACTAGTCCCTGCAGTTTTCTTGGCAAGATTTCAGAAGTGGTTTGCCCTTGCCTCCTTCCTAGGGCTGAGAGAGAGTGACTGGCCCAAGGTCACCCAGCTGGCTTTGTGCCTAAGGTAGGACTAGAACTCACAGACTCCTGCTTTCTAGTCCAATGTCCTTGATCACTACACCAAACAGGCTGTCATATCACATAATGTAGCCATTATCTAGGTCTACAGCAAATTGCCTTGTTTTTATTGACTGACTGATTTGTCCCATGTATATCCTGCCTTTCATTCAGTAGCCAACAACCCTGTAGGGTAGGCTGGGCTGAGAGAGAGTGACTGGCCTAAAGTCACTCCAGTGAGCTTCTGTGGGTGAGAGGTCTCTCCAATGCCATTCCAATACTTTAACCACTATACCACTTGATGTCCTTGATTTCATGCAGGGGCACCAAAATCTCACAAGATTTGGTAATCTCATAAGACTGGGAACCCTGGAACATTTTTTTCAAACAGCCCTTAGAGCATGCCTTTTAAAACCAGCATTTAATTTTCAGTATTAATGGTTGATTTTTCTTGTTTTTAATACCTGCAGGATTAGGTTTAACTTTCTTTTCATCAAGGGCTGTATCCTTCAATCATGGATGGGACTATAGCAAGGAGTGAGAAAGCCAGAGTCCCAAGACTGTTTCTAACATCCCCTTTTCTCTCTCTTGTTCCTTTTCTGAAACCTTCTCCTGCCTCTCTCTGTCTCTCCTACAAGCACAAGGTTGACACGATAGGACAGTTAGGTCTTACAGGGACCTAAACTCACTGCTTGAAGAAGACTTTTAAAATTATGCCAACTCATACATGAAATCCCACTAAGAGCTAAATGTGATGTGAAGATACAGGTTGCCCCTCCTGTACCTGGTCCTTTCATGCTCTAGGCCCATGAGGGTCATGTAAAATCCCATTCAAATCAGTTCAGAAAATTGATCCTGTTTGATTCTCCTGTAGAGGTCTTCAAACAGGCTGGATGGTGATCTGTCAGAGATGCTACAGTGGATCCTACATTTTTTTTAAATTTTATTTTATTACATCAAGAACAAAATCTGACATAACGTAACATAACAAAAATGACATAACATTACAAAAATAACATTACGTTACAAAAATAACATTACTTACACATTAGTATGACATCAACCCTCTTTCAAAACAACCTATTACTTCTCCTTCCTAACTTGCTTAAATCTCCCTTCTTTCTTCTCTCTACTCTATCTCTCACTATCCCTTTTGAACTTAGAGACAACCTATTTTTTCTTCTCTCATTTTAACTTCTATCTCCTCTCTTCTCTCTCTTCTCTTCACCTTCTCCTCTTCCTCCTCTTACCTTCTCTACTTCCTAATTCCCCTCTGCTCTACCCTATTTTTCACCTATTCTAAAAAAAAGAAAGAAAACAGACAAAAAACAACTACAAAACAGGACTTCCTCCTTTCTCACCATCATTTTCTACAACTATTTAAAAACAACTATAATCTCTAACATAGTTAATTTATTTATTTACATTAGAATTCCAATTGGACTTTTTGAGTCTTTTCTATGAATTTGTAGAAAGGGCTCCAACAAAAAATGAATTCCTCCATATTCTTGTCATTCAATTGATCCGTCAGTTTGGCCATCTGTGCTAGGTCCATCGTTTTTATCAACCATTCTTCAATTGTAGGTATAAAATCCTCTTTCCAATGTTTAGCAAAGATGGTTCTGGCGGCAGTTATTAAGTAAAATAATAGTTTTCCATGCTTCTTATGTATTTCTGGTTTTATAAATCCCAACAAGTAGAGTTCTGGCTCTTTATTCATATCTTCTTCTAATATTTCACATATAGTCTGATGAATTATGTCCCAATACTTTTTTGTTTCTGACACGTCCACCATTGATGAAAAAAGGTGCCAACTTCTTTCTTGCATTTCCAACATTTATTAGATAACATAGTATTCATTTTAGACAATGTGTTTAGGGGTTATGTACCATCTGTACATCATTTTAAAGAAGTTTTCTTTCATATTATAATTTAAAGTAAACTTTAAGTCTTTTAGCCACATTTTCTCCCAATTTTCTAATTGAATATTATGACCTAAATTTTCTTCCCATTTAATTATACACTTCTTTTTAGGTTAATTTGACGAATTGATCTGTATTAAAATTTTATAATTTTTTGCAATCAGATGGTCATTTTCTTCCCATAAAACATTGTCCCAGTTTGTTGATTTTTCTTTGAACTTGAATTTTTTAGTATCCATCTTAAATTGTTCCTTAATCTGTAGATATGTAAACCACTTACAGTTCAAACCTTCTTTTAATAAATCTTCTCTTGTTTTTAGTTTATAATTTATACCCTCGAATACTATTAAATCTTTATATTTTAACCAATTACACAAATTCAAGTTTCCATGCCATGCAAGTGCCTCTTGCGGAGAAGTCCATAGAGGTAAATTAGGTGATAATGTATTTTGTATTTGTTCCAAATTCTTAAAATTGATTTTCTGATGGGGTGGTGATTAAATGCCTTATTTGCTTTTATTTTATTGTACCATAGGTACCCATGCCATCCGAATCTAAGATTGTATCCTTCCAAATTAAGTAATTTTCTATTTTCCAATTTTAACCAGTCTCTAAGCCAACCAAGAACACAAGCATCGTAGTATAATTTTAAATTGGGCAGATTAAAACCCCCATTTTCTCTAATATCCTGTAAAAATTTAAACTTTATTCTAGGTTTTTTCCCCTGCCAAATGAACTTAGCCAGTGGATCCTACACTGAGCAGGGGATTGGACCAGATAACTTCTAAGATCCCTTCTAGCTCGTTGATTTCATGATTCCAAGAATTCAAAACAGTTTGCAAAAAATGGGCCCAGTTTGAACTTTTGAATCAAAGTACATCAGTCAAATTCAGATATTTGAAATGGTTTTGGAAAAGCCGGTTCTGTCCCTTTGCTGAAACATCCCAAATCATTTGAATCAGGCATCGGTCCAGGTTACCTGAGGAACCGCCTCACCCCCGTTACATCGACCCGCCCCACCCGGTGAGGCAGAGATGGCATGTTACGGACCCTGTCCATGAGGTATTGCTGATTGGCAGGGTCCAGGAGGAGGGCCTTCTCTGCCGTGCCCCCGCCCTCTGGAACAAGCTACCCCCTGGGGTAAGACAGGCTCCCACTCTCCCGGCCTTTCGAAAGGGAGTAAAAACATGGTTATGCCACCTGGCCTGGGATGGGAGGGGCGACAGCTATTCATGGGGGTAGTTGGCCCCCTGAAGGTGCCAGGATAAGATTTTATTTCCCATCTGGAATTTATTTATTTATTTATTTATTTATTTATTTATTTATTTAATCAAATTTATCACCGCCCAACTCCCCCAAGGGGGACTCTGAGTGGTTTACAACAAAATATAATCATTAATATACAGTTATAAATAGATTAAAATACATATTAAATAACAGTTTAGAATATAGAGAATATAATAAAATCCAATGGCAGAATCTTCTTAAGTTCGTAAAAAGGGCACCCCAGGGATAATCTAAGGTGCTAGCCATCTCCAGGTATGTACATTCTCCTTCCTGCCCCAAGCATACTGACAAAGCCAGGTTTTGAGTTTTTTCCAGAAGTCCAGGTGCGAGGGGGACTGTCTGATCTCTGGGGGAAGAATGTTCCAAAGGGCTGTGGCAACAGCAGAGAAAGCACGCTTACGTGACCCCATTAGATGGAACTCTTTAACCAAAGGGGTCCGCAGCATGCCCTCTCTGCATGCCCGGGTGGGACGGGATGAAGTGATGGGGATGAGATGGTCCCTTAGGTTTATATATATATATATATATAATTTATATTTTATATTTTGTATTTGTATGCTTTTATATTTATACTTATACGGAATTGTTTTTACTGACTTCCCATTTTTATTCTTTGTAAGCCGCCCAGAGTCATTGTACATGAGATGGGCAGCAGAGAAATTTAATTAATTCATTACTTAATTAATTAATTAATTTGCAGTGGGGGCATCTAACAGGAGGGGTCCAAAAAGTCAAGAGGCCAGGCACAACCTCACCACCGAAGCCCCACCCCTTCTTAGGTATGTCACATGCCATGACATTGGGACTGCTCTCTTTTTTACAACTCTCCCCCCCCCCCCCGTCCCCCAGGGATGCCTCTGATTCACAGACATTTATCCTGACTGTTTTAATCAGCAATTCCAATTTGATTCAAAAAGTCCGGCCAGTTCAGAGATTTTCTCAAATCAACTTTGAAACAGATCTGCAAATCGCATATTCGCCCAGCCCCAATTTGAATGCCTGCAGCCATCGGGTGGTGGCCATTGCCTTCCTCTGCAGGGTGTTACTTCCAACAATCGTGTCCCCTACAACCATGGCTTGAAATCTCATTTGAAAAAGCTAAGAGCCTTTTCTTAAAACCATACACTAAAGAAAAATATAATAATTACGATGGGAGAAGACAATCCATTTCACGAAAACTGCCTTCAGAAGGGAAACAGGCCTTAAAGCAACAATGGAGCTCTCTCTTCTTAAGAGCAGATAAAAAGGATTGAACTACATCTGCTTTTGACACTCTGAAAGCCTCTTTTGCAAGATAGCTGTAAAGGTGTTAATAGGACAATTTTTCTACAAAGGGTGACCAGAAAAACACCCCTGTCTTAAAAGAGAGAGAACTTGCTTCTGGTGAGCAGCAAGGAAAGAGAAAGACTTCACCAGTTGGGATAAGTAGTTAAAAGCGATATTTGTGTTTATCTTCATGTGTGTGTCCTCTTTTTTTTATCTCTGATATATAAAAAAAACAGGAGGCAGGCCTTAAGGAAATGCAGATCAATCTGCAAATTTATTTTGCTAGACGAGAGAGGACAGGCAACTGACATATAGAAGCAGCTCTGTGGCTTCCCACCAGTGGGTTTTTGTGGGGTGGAATTGCAGTAGCACTTGGACAGACAAAAGGAAAAGAGATGGGGTGGAATTTGTCCTGGCATGTTTCTTCATCTGCACAGATTCTTTGGGTATGAGCCTGTTGGGGGTTGCACAAGAGTTGGACTCTCTTTCCATTCCTGCACTTGGTAACAGGAAAAAGAGAGACCATATCTGACACAAAAGCAATTATGGAAAGGGTTCACTTTCTGTGCAGTGCAGAGGTTCTACTGAAATTCCTGTTTGGAGTCTCAGAAAGGTGGGCTTCAAGGGGTTGCAGGGGTTGCAGTGCGCATCACTAATTAGAAGTGAGCACTGGGCTGTCCTTTCCTGCAATTTCAGCTTTGGAAACCTGCATTTCCCATCTGATACTTACACCTGGTATGCTGTGATAGATGGAGGAGGGGAGACCGTCCACTTATTATTAGAGAAACATCCTGTTTTTCAAGCTCTAGCTCAGCACTCAGCAGTCTTGCCCAACTATTTTATTTTATTTATTTTATTTTTATCCCGCCTTTATTATTTTTATAAATAACTCAAGGTGGCGAACATACTTAATACTCCTTCCCCCTCCTATTTTCCCCACAACAACAACCCTGTGAGGTGAGTTGGGCTGAGAGAGAGTGACTGGCCCAAGGTCACCCAGCCGGCTTTCATGCCTAAGGCGGGACTAGAACTCTCAGTCTCCTGGTTTGCCATTGGCTCCTTAGGGCTGAGAGACAGGGACTGGCCCAAGGTCACCCAGCTGGCTTTCACGCCTAAGGTGGGACTAGAACTCTCAGGCTCCTTGTTTGCTATTGGCTCCTTCCTAGGGCTGAGTGACAGGGACTGGCCCAAAGTCACCCAGCTGGCTTTCACGCCTAAGGTGGGACTAGAACTCTCAGGCTCCTGGTTTGCTATTGGCTCCTTCCTAGGGCTGAGTGACAGGGACTGGCCCAAGGTCACCCAGCCGGCTTTCATGCCTAAGGCGGGACTAGAACTCTCAGACTCCAGGTTTCTAGCCCATTGCCTTAACCACTAGACCAAACTGGCTCTCATATGGTGGCTTGGGTGCGCGCACACACACACACACACACAGTCCATAACTCTGTCTACATCATACTATCCCTTTTGATCATTAGATTGTGAGCTTCTGGAGAATCAGTGCCAATGAAGTAACACTTCCAACACCCTTTCTCAGCAGCTAAAGCACCCATCATTTCTCAAGGGGTTCTGTGTTGATCTTTGGGCAAAGGCTTGGTGAGACCCTCACCCAGAATCTCTTCTGATGGTCAAGTTCTCAGTTCAATAAATCACTGTTCAAGTAATGATACTTGGGGTCCATGTGGGAGGGTTGGATACATCCCTAATTGTCCTCAACCATGACTGTTGGCTTTGGCTTTGGCTCGACTACTCCCAGGTCCATTAACAGGACTTTGGCATGTTTGTGCTGCGGGTACAAATTCCGCTTCAGTGAATGATGAGGCAACAGCTGACTACTTTTTGCTTGCCCAAATGTTAGTACCATAGAGGAACAGCTATCCACCTGTGATCATATGTGGTGTCCTGTCTTCTGCCTATTCTGCATCATATAGCTTAACAATTTCAGGTTGGGGTTGGCTGGCAGTCTAAGATCTATGTGTGCAGTCTGCTTTAGGTACCTGCCCAACCTCTAGATTCAAATCACTCCCTTTGGTTGGTGCACTCCCCTTCCTACACAGGGTTCTGACTGCTGCAGCTGTGCTTAGCCATGTCATTCAGTGGCTGTTCAACTGCAGTATCAGAAGCATCTGCAAGATTCAACACTTCAGTCCAAAGGACGAAATAGCATTGCACCATTATGCTGCATCATCATGGAGAAAATCTATCTAGGTGGTCGCTAGGGGTCAAAAACAACTTGATGGCAATGGCTGTTGTGGGTCTTCCGGGCTGTGTGGCCGTGTTCTGGAAGTTGTGGTTCCTAACGTTTCCCCAGCATCTGTGGCCGGCATCTTCAGAGGGCAGGAGCACAGACAGAAGCGATCTACACAGCCCAGAAGACCCACAACAGCCATCGAACTTCAGCCGTGAAAGCCTTCGACAATACAACTTTATGGCACATAATCAATCAATCAATTAAGCTGCAAGCTCCACCTTTGGTAAGTGTGGCATAATGGTGCAATGCCGATGTCATCATCTGAACTAAAGTGTTGGATCCTGCAATGCCTCTGGAACTGCAGTTAGAATCTCCATCCCTTTCTTCATTGTATTCCCCCCTGTGGATGTCTTTGTTCAGTCCTATATTTGTGAATCTCAATCTGGGGCTGATTTTTTGCCACCTGCTTTAGGAAGTCAGTTTCCATTGTAATGCTGGCTTCATTGGCTTCAGTCAACCCTAGGCACTGAATAAGAACTTGTATCTTTTCTTTGGTTGAGAAGATAACTTCTATATTCCTCTCTTTCTACCTTTCTCTTTCTAATTCTTGGAACAGTTCATAGAAAATTTGCTTTAAAATGTTCTCCATTTGCATCCATCCATTCACCAAGCAGCTCAAGGTTTAATACAGAGGTGACTTCCATTCTTCATTTCATTCTCACAATGATCCTGAGTGGTGACAGGCTGAAGAATAGGAACTCACCAAGCTTCATGACCATGGGAGAGTCAGGCATGAATAATATTTTTCCAGTCCTGGACTAACTCTTTAGCTGTGCTCTTCACCGTTTCTGCAAAGTAGCTATGTACATTGGATTTGAGATGTAGAAAAGGGAAGGGCAACTTGCACTGGAAACGTTCTCTATTTAATTTCCTCAACCTAATCTTCAAAGAAAGCAAAGCAATGCAAACATTATCTATCCTGCCAAACTAGATCTGATATTCCAATGTTTGCCCTTCTTTCTTCCCCAGCAAAAATCCAAGTCTGCTCGCATCTTCTTTCTAAGTCAAGCAGCTGAAAGAGTATATCGGAACGTTTGTTAATGTGATTTTGGAAATACAGAAAGCTGTAAAAAGGAGGAGAATAAGTCCAAATTGGATTAGATGGGCTAATGTTTTATCCAGTCCCTGTTGCATCCCTTCAGAGAGAATCACACTTCATTAAAATGAAATTAGCACAGCTGCAACATCTCGCAGATTTGAAAGGATTTATTCTAATGAGTGAGCAGGGCAGAGGGGGGAAGACTGTAGGAATATCTGGCCCCTCAGCTGGTTGTAACATGTTGATGCCCCTCATTGTATGCATTTGGGACTGAGAGCAACTCTTCCCCCCCCCCCCCCCCGCCAAATTGCTGCTGCTTTGCTTGTGATGAAAGGCAGAGCTGGAGAGTCAGTGTGTAAGGAGAGACGGTGTGATCCAAGAGTCAACACACTGCCCTGGGTGCAGATTCCAGTTTAGCGAGGGAGACCCACAGGCCCATTTCATAACATGCAATTTACCAACACAAAGAAGAATGGCTTGGTAAAATTGCAGTAATGCATCACAATTAGCCAGGGGGTACAGCATTCCGCGTGCATGCCGGCCACGTGACCGTGGAAGTGTCTTCGGACAACGCTGGTTCTTCGGCTAACAAAGGGAGATGAGCACCGGCCCCTAGAGTCGGACACAACTGCACAAATGTGCGGGGGGAACCTTTACCTTTAATTACTCCAGAGAGAGCCAGTTTGGTGTAGTGGTTAAGGCACCAGGCTAGGAACTGGGAGACCATGAGTTCTAGTGCCGCCTTAGGCACAAAGCCAGCTGGGTGGCTAGGAAGCAGGCAATGGCAAACCACTTCTGAAAAACCTTGCCAAGAAAACTGCAGGGACTTCTCCAGGCAGTCTCCAAGAATCAGACACGACCGAACAGATTAAAAACAAGTTCTTGAAACACCTTCTGTTCTCTACTATGCAGCAATGTACAGCACAAAATGAGGGGCAGTTTGGTGTAATGGTGGAAGGCACCAGGCTAGAAACCAGGAGACAGTGAATTCTAGTCCTACACGAGACATGAAGCCAGCTGAGTGACCTTGGGCCAGTTTCTCTTTCTCAACCCTAGGAAGAAGAAGGCAAGGGAAAACCACCATGCCAAGAAAACTGCATGGGTGTGTCCATGTAATTGCCAGGAGACAAAATCAAGGAAATCCATAAAAACAATGTAAAAACACATGTTTAACACCCCCCCCAAAAAAAAAACCCAAATATGAGCCATTTAAAGTATGTAATGCAAAGTCTTCCTTGCCTTACCTGTCAGACAGCAAAATTACAGACCGCTTTTCCGAAATGCCAAGTCATGTCAGAGTTACAAGGGACTCCTTTTGTTAAAGTCCCACCAAAATACAAAATGTCTGTTTTTTTCAAGCATTGATCTCCTTTTCACCAAGTCCTTGCCCTTGATTGTTAGCTACAATTTCCCAAATCCCTTACCTTTGGCTGCATCATTTGGAGTTTATGGAAAATATCAGGAGTCTAATGCAGTGTTTTTCAACCTTGGCAACTTTAAGATGTGTGGACTTCAACTCCCAGAATTCCCCAGCCAGCCATGAAGTCCACACCTCTTAGAGTTGCCAAGGTTGAAAAACACTGGTATCTATTCTTTTTGCTTAATGAATTACTAATGTATGAAGGTATTCCATGTTGTTGATGCAGGAGCAAAGATTTAGTATATTTAGTAGTGCAGTGTTTATTAGGATAAGGCAAGTGGCCATTCCCAGCTGATTTTGGCAAACCTCAACATAAAATTTTACAAAACCCTACAGGGAGAAGCCTGGTTAGTTTTTGGATAAGAGATAACCAGGACATCCCAAATGTAGAGGCCAGATTAGGACATTAAAAAAAAATCTCTGAAGAAGGCAATGGCAAGACCACTTCCAGATTGGTGTATTGAGTTCTGGATAATGCCCATGAGGCTATGAATATGTGTTGACATTTCATGAACACATATTCCTTGCCGTGCATTCGGAATTCATAGATTGTAGACTTTGTCAGTGAAAGTCATTTCACCAACAAAGAGCAGCTGTGAAAAACTACCATCTAACACCTCTGTTGTTGCTAAGAAATTTACATGACCTGTACACCGAGTTACAGTAGTTGATTTCAGCTTGAGAAGAACTTTAACTTTTAGGGTAGTTGTCTAGAATTTAAGCGATCATGTGTGCCTTTGGCAATCTCAGTATCTTCCAAAAAACCAATGCTACCTGCTACCACGCCAGAATGCTTGCTGCCTACGAGGAAGTAGATTGCTGCTAGGCTTGCTCAAAGCATATGGAATCATCTAACATCTAGGTCAGGGTTTCTCATCCTTGGCAACTTTAAAATGTGTGGACTTCAACTCCCAGAATTCCCCAGCCAGCATGCTGGGAGTTGAAGTCCACACGTCTTAAAGTTACCCAGGTTGAGAAACCCTGATCTAGAGGATTTTCCCCTTATAAACTGGCAGGGATGCTCCTCTGATAATAAAGAAGTGCTCATTACAGTTTCAAATTGCATTTTATCATATAACTCATTCTCATCTCACTTAGCTGAACCTTGGCGATATGGAAGACTCAAAGGCTGGAGCGATTTCCAGTGTTCTCAAGCTCTCACTTCAGTTTAATAAAAAATAAACAGTACCAACACAACAGGTAGCATTTATTTCTCCAATGTGTTGTCAGTTTTATAGATCCTGGGCCAATACAAAGTATAATCCCCCACTCATGGAGGAAAGGTGGAGCAATATTGACTGCATTTTTCTTGGCTGGGGTAGATTGTCCTTAAGGAATAGGAGATCGTTGCATTCCGCTGTTGTTGTTATCTTTCCATTGTTTTTCTTCTAGCCATGGTTCTGCTTTTTGTGGTATGGGTGAAACGGAGGGAGAAGGAACGTCACACTAAACAGCTACTCATTGATCCTGAGGATGATGTCCGGGACAACATTCTGAAATATGATGAAGAAGGTGGTGGAGAAGAAGATCAGGTAAGGATTACTCCCTCTTTGTGAGAAATCAGTTATGGTTCAGGTTGGAACCAAAATAATGCAAAAGATCTGAGATTGCATACCTAAATTGCAGTTATGAGACTTGAACTGGATACAGCACAACTCCCAAATTTCTGTTAAATTGCTGAGAAATTGTTGGGAATTTTAAGGAGTTGCAGTTCCAATATATCTGAAGGGTGAGCGCTTGAAAAACACTGTTCCGTATCCATCAGTCACCAGGGGCAAACACTGATGTTAAAGCTTTATATGATCTAGAAAGAATATCCTAGCATACAAAGATCTCTAGGTCAGAAAAGATTTCTGGGAGTAATGTGGGCCTTGTGAAACTATGATGTCATTGGCCATGGCCTGGTTTCTATGTTTCTATTGTGATCTAGCACCGTCTGACATGCCAATCCATAATTCATTTGAAGTTGGATTTGCTTTGTTTAAATCAATGTCTCTCTTCCAAATCAATTACAAATTAGATTGTGAAAAGATCACTCGGCAGCACAGGCCATAAGATGGTCATTGAATAGGGCATCACTAATACGCCAAGCCCACATTGAAATGCCTCCAAATGTGAACTGAATAAGTGATTAGTGAAGAGTGTGTGTTTGCATCTGTGTCCTTTGTAGATCTCTTCAGCACCATCCAGCCAAAGATCAATAGCATATCATATATGTTTAATTAGGTAGCAACATAAATGCCATAGAGTTAAAGGTTCTGTTTTGATTTCCCTTAAACTTAAGTCAATCGTGTTATTTAGCTACCCCAATGGCACAAAGACACTGGATAATCTTCAGAGAAAATCTGCCACAGCCTCACTCTTTGCTTCTGCATTCATTATAGGATTATGATTTAAGCCAACTTCAGCAGCCAGAGAATATGGATCATGTTTTAAACAAGGCAAACGGAGTCAGAAGAGTAGATGAGAGACCTGTTGGTGCTGAGCCCCAATATCCTGTAAGGCCTGTCATCCCCCACCCTGGAGACATTGGGGACTTTATTAATGAGGTATGGTTTATGCAGATTTCTGTATACTGTTGCTGTAGCGTCACTTGGTCACCAAGAGCTAGTGAATGCAATTAACATGCACAGAATATAGGTGGATCTATATATGATGGATGGATGGATGGATGGATGGATGGATGGATGGATCAATGGATGGATCAATGGATGGATCAATGGATGGATCAATGGACGGATCAATGGATGGATCAATGGATGGATGGATGTCCTGGAATATGTCCCAAAAAGGGTACTGCTCCAGGGTGGTTTTGAGAGAAACCACACCTCCCAAATATAGTAGCAGATAAGTATCTACTGTTTTGTTTCAAGGACATGTTAAAGTGTATATTTATTATAATCTGGTGTCTAGTTGGCTGGGTGTCACACCAGATGGTGGCCCCTAACCAACCTTGGATGATTTAGAACAAGCTAAGAAGAGCTGCTTAGTATTTGGATGGAAAATCCCAGGGCTATAGCCTAGACTGGGGCTGGATTGCACTGAAAATCTTGCCAGGGAGCTACTATAAAGCCATATGAATAAACCAGATAACTTACCAGTTTTTGTTGTTTATTCGTTCAGTCACTTCCGACTCTTTGTGACTTCATGGACCAGCCCACGCCAGAGCTTCCTGTCGGCCGTCGCCATCCCCAGCTCCCCCACGGTTGAGTCCGTCACCTCCAGAATATCATCCATAACTTACCAGTAGCCCCACTCAATTCAAAGTTGAAAAACCTTGTTCCTCACATTCAAGGTCTGGGTATCCCTGAAGTAGTCCTTTGAATTCAAGCCATCAATAGCATATGCTATCTCATCTGCTCAGCTTCCACAGCCCAAGCCCCATCACTTGCTTTCTTTATTTGCTGTTGTATTCACAACCATTACAGCCTGCCTTTCCAACAGATTGCCCAAGGCAAACCAAGCATAAAGAACCAATGGAATCTACATTTAACAACAGAAAATTGAAACTATAAAAGCAATAAATACATAGCAGCCGCCCAAGAGAGAGACTGGTTGCTTTTGTGAAGCAATGAACCAGTGGTGCAGGTAGCCATTGGACACAGGACTTGTAGAGTGCCTGCAATGGACCGTGTGACAAAATGTAGTTGCTATTCTCCAGCCTGTACATATAATAAACCCGATTAGTGCAGTGCTATAAGGCGTGTAATCCTCCACCTTGGGGCATGTGTTCATTATACTTAAACAGGTGCACACTACAGCTGATTCCCATGGTTCAATCATCAGGGTGATGTCAAACCTGCAGTGAATTATAAAAAAAGAGATTATTTTATCTGTTCCTGCCCTGTTCAAATGTGCATTTTTAAATTTATTTTTAAAATGTTTTGGCTGCCTTCAAAACCCCATCGATCCCAGGGCAGCTTTACAACAGGCTGTAAATTCTAAAACAATTAAAACGTACAGAAACACAAACACTCAATCACATCACATTAAATCGGTAGAACAATAATAGCAACAACCTATAAGAAAGGAAGGAAAAGCTCCTAAACAGCAGATATTAAAAATCAGCACGTTGAATACAATACTTAAAATGTGTGGGAGAATAAAAGGATATCTGTCTGGTGCCCAAAAGACAATAAAATGGACGTTCAGGGGTACCTCACCAGGAAGAGCATTTCAGACATAAAGGGCTACCATTGAAAAGGTCTGCTTTTGGGTAACTCTTCACTGCACCTCAGATAAATGCACGGGGAGGAATGTATTTGTTAAATTTATATCCTGCTTCTTCTGCAGGAGCTCAAGGTAGAATACAGTTTTCCCCACCAAAATCGAATGAGGTAGATTGGGTTCAGAGTGAGCAGCTGGCCCAAAGTCAACCCGTGAATGTCCATGGCTGAGGATGGATGTGAACCTAGGTCACCCCCAGGATAACATCTTCTGGCGGCTAAACTCTGATCACCCAATATGTCTATGAAGGTTCTCAGTCATCCAGGTGGAATTGTCTGTAGCTTGAATCATGTCAACTAGAAAATAGAAATCCAGTTGACATGATTCTGATCACCCAATGTTTAAGAACCTCTCTGTGGTATCACTGGTTGCAACAGGCACTTGTTCAAGACAGACTAAAGAAAGTTGTTTTTCCGGCAATGCACATTTAATTTATGGGAATGATAACTGTGGACTATTGATAATACCTAAATCAGATGGCTTTAGAAGGACATTAGGCAGAGAAGATCAATCTCTCTTTCTCTGCTGATCACAGTAATTTTATAGTAAATTGCCACTGAATACCAGATGCTAGGAAAATGCAAGCAGAAGTTGTTTTCTTGTTGTCTACTTCTTTACCGCCGGCTGTAGACAACTGCTTGAAAACTATGGGATATGAAATGATGGACGGCATCATAGGTGTACAAACTACTGCACATGAGCCCATAGTATTCCCTGTATAATCTGTGAGCCGCCCAGAGTCCCTCCTTTAAGGGGAGATGGGCGGTCATAGAAATTTAATAAATGAATAAATAAATAATCACCAGAACCTTCTCAAGTGGGTGAAGTCCATTTTTTTAGTCCTTTGTTTGGTTGGAAGGTATTGGCTTAAGAGGAACTGGATATCTTAAACCAGAAGCTGGCAGCCTTTTCAGATGTCAGGCACAATCATGTGATTTGTGTAATGGCAGGGTCCCCAAGGAAAGACCAAAATTCTTGTAAGCTTCCCAAACTTCACAAGACTCCATGTTTTTATTCCAAAATCTCATCAGATGTTGTCATTACTTCTCAACATTTTGTGAGATTTCAGGCAACACTAAAATCTCATGAGAGCTGATGATCTCAAAAGGTCATTGTTTCTTAAAATATATATATAATAATTTTGATTTAGTTATGGGGTCTTGGGGATGCCATAAGAGAGTGTTGTGGACAATGTAGACGTCACTAGCAAGTGCATTGTTAAACTCATGCCTTAAGTCTTGCAGAAGTTTAAGGCATCCATTTCACTTATTAACTCCCTATAAGTCCCCCAAATTAGGTTGGTTTTTCCTACAGGGTAAATGGCAAAATGAATGTGTTAAACTACTGTTAAAATTTCACCCCTTAAAATCCTATCTCAACCTCCCTGAAAATTTTGTCTTATCTATTCCAGCAATATGACATCCCCCCATGGCCCTCCAAGGTGAAACCATGGGGATTTTTAAGTACAGCATTATTCAACTGGGAAAAAATGTACATGTTGCTGGACCACATGGAACTTTGTTCTTCTGCAAAGCTATCTAATTCTTTTGAGTGTTCTTCTGGATGCCTAAGCAATTTCATGTAGAAAAGCAATCTAAATAACAATCATGTGTATCTAGTGCTCATTGGCAGTAGGATTTACATACATGGAAGTTATAAGAACAGACTAGACCTGAATCATAGGCATCTAGTAGAAGCCACACTGATATCACGTATGTCATGATGTTGTAGTTCAATTGTAAAAGTAAGGCATTTGCATCATGATGACATGAAGTACATGATGTCAGTTGCCCCCCCACCTCCATGATTTGAATAAGTCAACCTTAGGGACAGGACCATAACATGAGCTTCTTTCCCAAGGTTCAAAAGTATCATTGTGCACATGTATGGACATGTATGGAGAGATAGTCATAAAGAGAGAAGATAGATGTTGCCAGGAAATCATGGAGAAATAGGGCTCTGATAAACAGCTGGCACAATGTGTGGGCATTACAAAGAAAGGTTTTAGTGCAGAGCTTTCCAAACTGTGTGTGGCGACACAAAAGTGTGTCGCCACACACAGCGTGGTGTGTCGCCACACCACCCGGAAGCGGCGGCGTGCGCGTGCACGGCGGCCGCCATGCACACGCGCGCCGCCGCATGCCCCCCGCGCCGCCGCGCCCCCCCCCACGCCGCCACCGTGCACGCGCGCGCCGCCGCTGCCGCTGGTGTGTCGCCAGCAGCAGCACTTTGGAAAGCCCTGTTTTAGTGGAATCTACCTTCACATCTCTCTCTGTTCCCATATGGTACATCATCATACTTTAAATATAGAAACAACAATAACAGTTATAATAACACCTTGAAGACCAAGCCACAATAACATAGGCCATGTGCACCTTACATAGCATTCCTGGTTACAGAAATTTCCATGCCTCTCTCCTTTTGTTCGAGCCACTCCGGAAAAGCCTGAATTCCCTATGTAGTTCTTGAAACCGCATTTAATATTTTTCTTTAATTTGTCTCCTTGATCCTTTTACTATTGAAAAGACAGACAGCATGTTTGCAAACCAATCGATGCGTTATTTCCTCAGAGGTGAAAATGTGATCCATTTCATAAGTCAGATACATAAAAGTGAGAGCAATTTAATTTTGCTATTGTATCTATTTCCTGCTCTGGAAATTTCCCAGCCCAACCCCTCTGTTTTTCATCATTAAACGTTCTTCTGCTCTGCTCTCTCTGGCACACACCATTTTGCAGACTTTGGACACTCAGATTCATCTTCTCCCTCCCTGTCCCTATAATTCTTGCCAGGTCCTATCCTTTTCATGCAAACATGTGTATGAAAACTCATACTGAGCATCAGTGCATGGTGGGAGGAAAACAGGGTTTGCACCATATCTTGGCTCTGAATGGTGCAGGACAGCTCAAAGGAAGCGTGCAACTCTTAATCCTCTTTTTCGCATGGCTTCCTACCAAGCTGAGATGTGAAACACATGAGACCTGGGTATAAGTCCTAAAGTAGGCTTTACAATTCCAAATTTCTCCTTCCCAGGAATAAAACACCTGGCATTTCCCACATGCATGGTGCCATCCAACCTATTTTGTAGCACTGTCCCAACCACGGCAGCCCTCTCCCCCTTTGAAAGGTTACGTGCAGCTCCAGGCCACCAAAGGTTTGCCCAACCCTAGCTTAGAATCATTATGGAAGCCAAATACACAGGTACCATTCCTATTTTTCCCCAGGGACATCTGTGAGGTAGGGCGGTCACAAACACAGAGTCAAAGCACATAAAAAGGGGGCAGAGCTTCAATCACATTATTGACTGCCATCTTCACTTTTCTAATGCCCCCCACAGATGCCACTGTTTCCACTGACCCCTTCCTGTACATACTGACTCACAGTGCAACTTACTTGTAAACAAAGAGTTAATCTTCTACTTTCTGGGATTTCTTTACAAATTTATTACAGTAACTTATATATTACAGTAGTTTTTGTACCACTTAATCCAAAAATGGATGAGAGAGAAAGGTCAGCAGAAGTTCCTGAAATCACATAAACTCACCCTTCATCGGACAGGCATCCAAACCAAATATCTGTTAACTGATTTCAGTTTTCGTGGCAGAAGTCCTAATATACATGGTCTGCAGCTTTAATTGAATAGAAATTACAGAAAAATGCAGTTTGATCCTTAGTATGCTTAGCTGGAAATAAGCCCCATCATATTCGGTGGGTGTTCCTCACAGATAAGAACCTGTGGGGCAAATACAACAATAGTAGTCATCCTTCCCTCTTTTCCCCAAAACTAGGGAAGCAATAATGTGTTGAGAGAAGTAAAGAATCTCTTAGCAGGCTTAGTAGCACTACTACAATGACCATGGGTCCTTAAGGGAAGTCCTACCAGATAAACCAGGGGTGAGCAAGATATGGCCCACCCATGGGCTGAAAACAGACACCATAGCATTCCAAGATCTCACCCCAAAATTCTGCAGGAAAACAAGTAAAATATCCAGTTTTATTTCTCTATATGAATATGTACATCATCCAGCTCTCGAGACTCCAGGGATTTTACAATAAAAATTTGGGGCTGTACAATTATTCAGGTTAATCAAAAGATGGTTAATTAAGAAGGCAAATAGGAGCACAAGGGTTTCTGTGAACCCAAACACATTCCTCTCTTGTAATAATAATTTTAAAAGGCTTGAAATAATTGAAAAATGGACTAAAGGTCTTCACTTCTGTCCTTCCTGGAGACATCCCCATGTCAGCAGAAGACCTTCTGCACTCTCTAGTCCCTCAGGGAAGGCTTACATTGTGGTCTCCAAACTGGAGAAGATTGGTAACCCCTATGTTCAAGTTTTTAAAAACCTCTGTGCATACATAGAGTCGAGATTTGTGTAGTGCTGCTGAACAAAACCAAGCTTAGGATGTTCTTCAATGGATTTGCCTCAGTCCAAGATAACAGGCATATTTTTAAACATTCCAGGGCCTGAGAGCAGCTGATAATGATCCAACGGCCCCACCATACGACTCCCTTCTCGTCTTTGACTATGAGGGAAGTGGCTCAACAGCAGGGTCCGTAAGTTCGCTTAACTCTTCAAGCTCCGGAGACCAAGATTACGACTACCTTAATGACTGGGGGCCAAGGTTCAAGAAACTGGCGGACATGTATGGGGGTGGCGAGGACGACTAAAATGACCTCACTTTTCTTGATTTGCAAAAAGAGGAAAGCTATAGCATTAGAAGAAGAGGATGGAGGGAAAGCAACCCCAGGAGGATGAAAGAAGAAGAAAGGAGTAAAACAAAAACAAAAAAACAGAAACAAAAAAAGAGAGAGAGAGAAAGCAGAAGAGGAATCAAGACCTGTTCAAAGAGGCAGCTTTTTTAATTAATACCTTCGGCCGACTGTGTTCTTTTTAGTGGTGACTTAGAACATTTATTTTGCTGTTGTTTCTTTCTTTCCCTTTCTTTCTTCTCTTTTTTTCTTTTTTTAAGAACATTGAGCTGTCTAGCATGAACACTTGTCTCTGCTGCATTTTTTTATTGTTCCCCCCCACCCCGCCCCCCACCCTCATGTGTCAGCAGGGATATCGCTTGTTTTAACCACTTTATGACTAAAGGGAGTGAAAGGCACTCTGTCTTAACTTGAATTTCTTAGAACAGAAGCACTGTTTTTAAAATATATATATAGATATATATATTTGAAAGTGCCTTTTGGTACATGTATCCGATTCCCTCAATCTCAGGAGTGTTCAAAAGAAACAAACAAAAAATTACGTTTCTACCTTGTCTTGGACACCACACTCTGTAACCCTAAGCCAGTTCTAGCTGGGAAGGAATTAACAAACAAAACACCAGGAACAATGGTATGGTTTATCTTTTGGGCCTTTATTCTAAAAAACAGGAGAGTTGTTTGTGGGTGGGGAACAACAAAAGAAACAAGATGTTAGAGTACAAGAAAGAAAACAAAACCTAAACGGATATATTTTGGCCTAAAAAATGGTGAACTGAGTAAACCTGTTGTATATATCATTCATTGTTTATCTGATGCAAAATATTGAATTGGGTTTTCTCTTGTGACTTGGCCACATGTGATGTAGCTGCGTAGAATTATAGCATTGGAAAGCCTTTGCAGAATACAAGGTGAAGATCTTACATAAACCCTACAGTAAATGATCAGAAGACCAAAGGTCGCTTTTGTGTAACATTTGTCTTTCTTTTCAATTTCCTTTCCATTCTTTCTTTAAAAAAAACTTGTTCCTTCTGCTGAGTCCATGGTGGAGTTATGTATTTCTAATAGATGTTTGTTGCAATGAATAGAATGTGGGAATCTGGTTGAGTCTTAGATGTACAGAGCTGTAAGCATCTGGAGAAGTGATTTCAGGTAACCAGCTTGGTCACCAGAGGTTAAAATGCAGAGGAAGGCAACACAATTTATTTTGGCCACACATGGCTCTCTGAATGTTATAGTGTGGGTCCTAGGTGGTGTTTTCCTTCCTAAGTTGTGTTAACACAGAGCATCAGTTTTGTAGACTGTTTTCTTTTGGCCATAAAGATCACCTTCCTATCATCACATCATAGAAAATGAGCAAGGCTAAGCACAAAGAACAAATCTAAGTCCTTTGTTATATTGGTGGATGGATGGAGGCCAGAAAACACAGCCAAAAATTTGACCTGCCTTACTCTGAAGAATTATAAAATGAGTGGGGGAAAAAACAACGCTAAGGACTAGCTTATGGTACCAATAGATAGAGATTTGGAGTCCTTGAAATTCTTTGAATGCCATTGCATCTGTAGAAAGAAACCTTAACAAACAACATTATCTTACTGATGTTATAATATTTATTCTTTGAAGGTTTTTTCCTTTTTTGTTGTTGGGTTTTCTAAAAAATAAATCAGACTAGTTAGGCCTCTAGCCTGAGTTAATATGTGATTTTTCTTGCTATAACCCAGCAGAAAGCATTGATCAGAGTAAACCTTTCTATGACCCTCTGATACTAGGAAGGAAAAACAAATGTATTTAATTGAAAAGCACAGGCAAATCAATAGCATATAAAGACTAATCAAATAGCTAGATTTATCTGACCATTTCTTAATATGTTACTTCATTGTAAAAAAAAACAACAGCAACAAAGTTATTGTTTGATACTTGAGTTTCAAATTGTCCATACTTCCCAAAGTGTGGTACAAGTTAGGATTCACCCTAGAAATGCTGATGCTTCTTTATGTTTGACTCAAGTTGTGAATACCATGATATTCTGCAGGAATCTTCACTTTTTGAATTGCCCACAGCTACTTATCAAATCATGACCATTTCAAACAATACATTAGCCTACTTGGAAAGTCAGCCCTATCCCAGTTCAATGTTAACTTTTTTAAAATATATATGTGTGTGTGTGTGTGCTAAAATTACATCTAATAGACATTTCCCATGCAATGAATGTTGGTTCTGGATGCAACGCAGCTCAAGTAACGTTTCCAGTCTATGGCAAACATCAGATCTAATCAGATCTGAACAAATGATTTCTGGTATAAAAGCAATAGGAGAAATCACTTTGTAGAAACTATTGAATCAAAAAATAATCAGCAACTTGGGCTTAAGATGAATAAAGTTGCATCTCTTTGTGTTTGCTTGCCCATGGCCAAAGAAGGAGCTAGGAAACAAATAGAAGGAAATGTGGGTACATCAGACAAGTTCCTCTAATGCAGAAGATGGCCTCTTTGATCCTCAGAAATGTTTGACAAAGTAAAAGATGGGATATGCAACCTCAGGTAGACTTTGAGGACTCTAGTTCAGTGATTGTTCACCTATTTTGTATGTAGCTAATTGTAGACGTAGACTTTGGCTTCTTCAGTTAAAGGTTCCTTAAGGGAAGTGTTGGGAAAGTTATTTCTACAACCATTTGGAGTTTTATGGTCAGTCACAACAGTCTCATACCACCTTACTGGATGCAAATGAAGAAGAAATTCTTTTCCTCTGGCAGAGAATTGTACTTGTTTAGAAGTACCCAGTTCATATTTTAAGAACCATCAGCTTGGGTAATCCATGTCTGTACAAGAAAGGACCCCTGCATTCATTTTTCTTCTGCAGAAAGAAATGTTCCATATTTGGAAGTGAGGCTTTATTTTCTGGACAAAAATATGAGAGCCAGAAGTGTCAATCGCTGTTGTGGGTCTTCCGGGCTGTGTGGCCGTGTTCTGGAAGTTGTGGTTCCTGGAACCACAGGAACCACAACTTCCAGAACACGGCCACACAGCCCGGAAGACCCACAACAGCCATCGAACTCCGGCCGTGAAAGCCTTCGACAATACAGCCAGAAGTGTGTTTGCCATAATTTCCCTTCTCTACATATGATCATGCTAAATGGCATTTCATGTGGAACCCAAATAGTGATGAAATCTTGAGAAGTGATTTATCTCCATTCTTTAGAAAATGTCCACGTTTTCTCTCTGTATAAACTTGTAGGCAATTTCCCCACAACATCTTCATTAAAAAAAAAAAAAAACTGGATATTTTTTTTTAAATGGCTAGAGATTCATTAACTATCCCATGGGTATATCTTGAATATTATGAGCCAAACTACCAATTAATGAGTGGTATTTCTATCTGTAATAAAAGACTACTATGGGATAAGAAAAGACAAGTATATCAATGGGGACCTTGTGATTAATGTGCTTAAATGTTGACAATTAAGCCAGACTTATTTGCTGCATTCTGATAGAACCTCACTATTATCAAGGGTAGCATACTACCTAGTTTGTACGTAGGGTCTGTATTTAAAAAATAATAATTCTGCAGTTTTTCCTCTCTCTCTCAAAAATGTGTTTTTTCCTCCCCTTTAATGATTTGGACTTAACGTGGTTTTGTCTAATGTTTGTACAATTATTTAGATTGCATGGATGTGTAATGTAAAAACCACATTTAATGGAGAATGAGCCACTTAATTGTGCTATCGAATCTTGGATTATGTATGATATGGGGAAAAAAAAGGTCTGCAGCAGGTTTAAGAGGAAGAAGTGAAGGTTTAATTAGATATTATTTCCTTCGAATCCAAGAATATGCACAATTTTGGAGAAATTGTTTTGATTATCCATGGGGGAAAGAGGCTGACCATGTTCTCCCCCACACTTTTTTGTCAATATAAAAATTGATTATTTGGAAAATGAGGGGGGAAGGAATGAGTGCAAATAAATATTTCAAATGGATGTTAAGAGATCGTATTAGAATGCAAGCTCCTTTGTCTATAGACTTTGAAAATGCTCCTTGTGCATTTTATAATTCATTGTATCATATTTTCTATAAAATGCAATTTCTGTAAATTTACACACATTTGAAATGTGTCGTGTCTAATAATGGAATGTGGTAAAACGTATTCTGGAGGGAACGTTCTGCCTATCTGTTATGTTTTAATGCACCAAGGATGTGATTAGGTTACTAGATGGACTGGCCACAATCTTGAGGTGCACCCAGGATTTTGCACCCTGCCCAGAAACAATTCCGTGAACAGCAGGCCACATCACAAACTGCTTTTGCAATCCCAAATGTGGTTAGTAGTAGCAACATGGCAGGAAACCAACAGGATCCCGTTGTTCACATGAAGACCAAGTTGCATTGTTCTCTGGATTATGGCTTTTGTCTCCAATCCATCAACCTCTGAAACCAGAGCATCTGCAGTTCACTCTTGTTTTAGTTCTTCATCTCCCCAATTTGATAAAACAGATTGTGAGAGCTACTGTAGCCAGCAATGAAAAAGATGGGACATCCAAGGGAAGGAAGAATGCAGTTACTTCTGCTGATCTTGCAAATTTCACAGTTTTGATATGTCCTAGAGCTGGGAAATCTGGAACTTCTCTCTCCATGAAATGTTTCTTCTTCTTCCACTCCATGTTTTTGCAACCGCTTGTTTGCAGAACTGAAGGTCTGAGCTCAGGTTTGCATATTGAAGGTCCCAAGACAGATGCCCAGCAGCATCTCCAGTAGATGAGCATGTAATAGGAAAAGCCTTTGCCTGCAATTCAGGAGAACTGCTCATGGTCATAATAGATAATAATGGCCCCTGTGTGCCTATATATACAATGCAAAGATCCAAACTTGCTTATTTATATTAAAGTCTAAAATCCATATCTATGCAAATGTGCTATATGGGAGTGAGATATTCACACAGTGTAGAGTTATCCCACCCAAACTGCTAATTGCATCAAGCTTAATGGCATTAACTTAAAATATCCTGATGAAAAGGTTTTTGGGGATGGTTTATGAGTCAATCAGGTGCCATGCCTGCATCCAGGACATCACTGTAGTTATGGTGTATTTTTAAGAAAAATGTTTGATATTCTCCCCAATCTACAGTTCCCAGGCTTAAGTGGAACCACACACAATAGCTCAGTTGATATAAAACCAATGTAAGCTTGTAGTTTCAATCAGAACTTTCTGCAGCCAGAATGGATAGACTTTTGAGACGAGAGCAGGAACACAGGGAACAGGAGATACACTCCATTATGAAGTTAAACCCTCTTCCCCCATAGGAGTATGTGGAAAGAAACATCCTAATGTATAGAGCTGAAAAGCACTAATATTGTTTGAACAGCACTGGGTTATTTGGTGATGCCTCCTCCTGGAGAAAATATGAGCTACCTATCTAATCAATGGTGCCGATGCCTGCTAAAAGACTTGAGAACTCAATATGCTTTACCTTGACCCCTGCATGTGATGAAAAATGTATTTTCCCATTATACCACCACTCCCTTCCCTTCATCTTTTAAATTGATATTTAAATTGATATACTATACAATTTGTCTAAATAATCTTTCCCTGTCCTACTAAATTAGAAAAAAAAAATCTCTTCTAAATTGTATGTTCCTTCTTTCCTTCCATCTTTCCTTCTTTTAAAACTTGCACTGATGTTCAGTAAAGACTAGGTTTTGACTGTGTACTTCAGAGTAACAATGACTACTTCATGATTAATTGAGGATAAAATTATAATAGTAATGAAAATGATTTGTTCCACAATTTTCCACAATTACTTCTACATAATGCAAACATAACCGTAATCTCTGCTATCACACTAAAGAGAAGTTGTACAATCAGTGTTAGTGAAGCAAGAAGCAAGATGCTGGCTCTTCCACAGAGTTCAGGATCTCTTTGAGGAAATTAATAAATTGATACAAGCAACCCAAAACCAGATACCAGATCCAAATTACCTTAGACAAGGATTTTGGGGTATGGTGATCAGAGATGATGATCTGCACAACTGCAATAAAGAGGATTATATCTGGTTATCTTACCTGGTTATAGGAATTTATCTTATGACTGAACAATTGCAATTTTCCTAGGAAAACCTGTCAAAGAAAGAGTTGCAATTGTTCAGTCATAAAATAAATTCCTATCAGGCAAAAGCTCTCTGGTTCTTGCTGCCTAGCATCTCCAAATAGAGCTAGTTTATATTTAAATTACCTGCTACTAGTCAATTTAAACCAGCTATCCCCAGTATGATAGTTTCTAGATACAATGAGAAGGCAACTTCCAGAATTCCCAGAATGAATATTTAGGACTTGTGATCTCAGCACCTCTGGATGGTGCCAGGTTAAGAAAGGCTGATGTAAACAATATGATCTAAGTCTGACTTGGTATAAGATGGTTTTCTGTATGTCACTGTTATTGAAGTTTTTTATTGTTTATTTGTTAGATTTATATCATGCCTTTCTTTGAAGTGTTCAAGGCAGTTATAGGATTTCCCTTCATTTTATGTGGGATAGGATGGGCTGTTCAATGGAGTTGTTCAATGGAGGTCCTATCTGTCTCAGTCAAATGCTTGTACATAATGACTCACAAAACCAGCTGGGACCACAACAGTCCTTTTTGTTTCATGTATTGGTGGTGATGAGGAGAAAAGCATCCACTGTAAATTAGAACCAGTATATAGAATCTCTCACATGGATTAGTTGTAAGGATCCAAAATGTGGTACCCAAAAAGACATGAACTAGTAGAGATTGAGAAGCCTGTCAAATAGAAGGACAAGTTGACATGATTATTCTAAAGAAATGGATAACAGGATGAGGTGTTCAAAAGAAAGATTTGGAATCAAATTTGAGATGGTTCATACTTCCTATTCACCAACTTCCCATTTGTGAACTAGTACAAGAAGTGAAATTCAATAATTCTGTCCAAAGCCACATATTTTTGAAATTTGTAATGCAGTTCATCAAGGAAAACAAAATTGGGCAAATGTTGCACAAAAGTGCATACATAAATGAAAGTAATGTGTTAAGTGCATGAACCTTAATCTCAACTATAAAAGTTGGTAGATGAAAGCAACAGCAATTGACCACTTTGGTCTAGTGGTTAAGGCAACAGGCTAGGAACCAGGAGACTGAGAGTTCTAGTCCCACCTTGGGCATGAAAGCCGGCTGGGTGACCTTGGGCCACTCACTCTCTCAGCCCAACTCACCTCACAGGGTGGTTGTTGTGGGGAAAATAGGAGCAGGAAGGAGTATTAGGTATGTTTGCCACCTTGAGTTATTTATAAAAATAATAAAGGTGGGATAGAAAATAAATAAATAAATCTCTTATAATGTATGCATTCACCAATGCAAATAGGCTTGTTCTTCCAAGAATGGAAATATGTCTTCTATTCATATAAGGGACTGAGTACCAACAGATGCTCCTTATGAGAAGATAAGAGTAATATGTTTTTCTAGTTTCACTTCTCATTCCAACCAGCCAACTTCCAAACTCTTCTGCAGCTTTTCTGGTGGCCCAATGGAATAAGAGAGGAAGGATGATCAGCAAAATTGTACCCCACCCTCCCGTTTTCTCCACCAAGAACATGGTATGAGCAGAATCCCATGCATGGGAAATGTGTATTCAATTGATTAAATTCATCTGACTACCTAAGGGAAGAAAATTCTGAAGCTGGCCTTTGAACAGCCTTTGCTAACTTTGATGCTCACCAAATGCTATATTGCCTTGTAAAATGTGTATACAGATAGCCCAGATATGCTTCCTGTTATACTCAATTATCAGTGTTGGTTGAGTGTTTACCATAAGTTTGCCATATTTGCAAAAACACCTCTCATCATCATCATCATCATAATTTATTGCGGTCTTAGACCAGTGCAAGGCTAATGTTCTGTGAAAAAAACACCTCTCCTGAACTGAAAATTAAGCAAATATGTCAGTGTTTTACAACTAAATAATTTTATTTTGGAGGTCTTCACTGTAATATGTAATATACTGTACTTGTTTCAAAACATCCTAGGAAGAAGCTAAAATTCAATAACTGCTATGAGAGCAAATTCTACTTTGTTTGGAGCCCATGACTTGGAAAAAAAAACATATGATGGTGTTGTAGGCAGAAACCATGGGTTGAAGGTAGACTGAATGTTTTGATGCGGAAGAACACAGGTTGAATTATTGAAAAGAAGCAGAGCTCAGAAAGACGTCTGCCAGAGGAACATTGCCATTCAGAGTACACAACATTGAGCAAATGGAAACAGTGGTCTGACATATATCAAGAAACCTTTGTAGCACTTTCTGAAGTTGAAGAACAGGTAGAAAGAAACTGTGTAGCACTAAGAATAACAGACATCAGTCAGCCAAAGGTAATTTGAGATCTCATTTGTTTCGGAAGCCATGGGCAAGTGTGTACTTAGTGCTTGCATCGAAATCAATGGGATGTAAAGTTGAATGTGGCTAGAATGTGGCTAGAATGTGGCTGCAGGTAATGACAAAGACCCAGCTTTTTAAGAAATAATAATTCCATGAACAGGAATGGTCCAGTTTGCTTCTACCCTAATTCTATTTTCATCTCTATTAATGTAAACATGAGTCCTGATTAGGAAATCCAAGGGCAGGGATTACTTTTGGAAATAAAAATGTGATAAAAACTGGAGTGATTGGTCTTCACAAATATGGTTAGGTCGTAGAACTGGATTTTGATGGGAGCAGATTTGCAAGATCCACCAAAAAATTCTCTACTATGGCAGCAATGAACCTCTTATATCTGTTTTTCTCCCTTCAGATAATCTGCACAATAAACAATCTTTTTCTTGAAAAATAAGTATGAAAAAGGACACTTATTTCTGAAAGTTGTGCACAAAAGAGGGTATATTGAGGATTATGTTTTTAAACAGCATACCATATAGGTAGTTACATACTTAAAATAATTTTCATCTAGGAAATTTACCCTTAGAAGTCTACATCTGGGAAAGTTACTTAAAGAAGAACTAGAGAAATTTGCATTAAAAATGTAAACGTGGAGATTTTTATAAAGAAAAAAGATGTATATTTTAATGCATATTGCAAAAACTTCAAATGTGATCAAAAGTTATGAACAACTAATGGATGCAGATCTCTTTTAAGGGATTTATTTTTAAAAAGGGAAAAAGTAAGAACAATAAGCTATTATAATACCAACAATAAAACAGACAAGCTTTAGTCCGATCCTCACATCCTTACTAGAGCTTGTGAATGAGGAGGTCATTTATGTGGGAAAACTGGTGGCCTCAGATTTCTTGACTTGATGCTCCCATCTTGTGCAAACATCTAAAAGGGAAACTGTGTTAGGCTATAGCAACAGAAACAAGAGTTGGAGTACTTAGGCCCTAATATAGTATCATTGAATACGCATCCATGTACTAAACTCATTACATCACATTGCTTAGGACCAGGTTCCACCAAGAGAGACTGAAGCTCTGAAGGCTCAATGTCTTTTTTCTGGTGAATAAATATGCTTCAAAAATGGAAAAATATTCTGACCATAGGGGCCAAGTCTGCAAATTGTTTCAGCGCATAGGAAAATACCAGGCTTTACTTGGATGCTAGTTCGGCGGTTCGAGACCCTAGCCCGGCGTGACGGAGTGA
This sequence comes from Charina bottae, assembly GCA_023362775.1. Classification (NCBI taxonomy): domain Eukaryota; kingdom Metazoa; phylum Chordata; class Lepidosauria; order Squamata; family Charinaidae; genus Charina; species Charina bottae. The sequence goes on from JALMGJ010000003.1 coordinate 117,048,067, forward strand.
GCTCCTGCATTCGCCCCAGCTCTTGCCAACCTAGCAATTCGAAAGCATGAAAGTGCAAGTACTGTAGATAAATAGGTACCACTTCGGTGGGAAGGTAACAGTGTTCCGCGCGCGTCATGCCGGCCACATGACTGTGGAAGCGTCTTCGGACAGTGCTGGCTCTTCGGCTAACAAACGGAGATGAGCACTGGCCCCTAGAGTCGGACACGACTGTGCGGGGGAACCTTTACCTTTACTTTACTTGGATGCACCCAAATAAACTGTTCATGCTCACTCTTCAGACCTTCTACATATTCATATTCTTCAGGGTTTGGAACTGGAATTGTGGAGTTGCTCCTGGAGGACAGAGATGACACTGGGGACTTTAGTTGTCGATCTTGACTTTATGACTTGGAAAGTTGCAAGAGAGTTGAAGATACCAGTGGGAATGCTTTCCAGATATTCAACCACTCAATTCCCTAGAAGGGTTCTCTCAGCTCAATTTTACAGTTGATCCAAACAGTTCATACCTTTTTGAAAACAAATGCTATATGCAGGAGAATTGTGTGTCTTCAAAGAAAAAGAAAATGCAGATCCCATTGTTTTTTCCAACTTTAAAAATCAGCTTTGTTTGGCAAAAGTAGCAATTCTAAGACCAATTCAAACCAACCCCAATTTGCTCACCAAGCTGTACATATAATTTAGTTGTTGCTTGCAGCTGCCAATCATGACTGGGGACATAAAGCATATCTTTGTATAATGGAGGATACTTTATTCTTATTTTATTTGCATGTTTTCTTTTCCAGTAGGGAAAAGTGTGCATGATTGTGGTTATTTTGAGAGAGGGGTTGTTTGCTTTCACATTATTCCTTCTTTTTCAGTTTAGCAGGACTACCAGTGTATTCATGCCAATTTGAAAAGGGGGTGGGGACCAAAAGCACAAAAAAGGGGGGGTGGACAAGTTAAACGGAGCTCAAACCTTCTTTTTGTACCCGTCAAAACAGCACAACTCTTTTGTATTGTTCTTTGTACCATTTTTGTACCGATACAAAATGACCGAAAAATAAGAGAGAGGTAAACAAAACATCGTAAGGGGAAGCCAGTTGATGTTTTCAATGTGTTTTTAGTGCCGTTGCAAATCATGGTTCAGAAATGAATAACAGCTTTGCTGATTTATATGTGTATCAAAGCTGAATTGGTGCGTTGGCACCAAGCTTGTGTAATAAATAAAGTCCTCCTTTTAAATAGCCCTGCTTGGTCATTTCTCTCTCTCTCTCTCTTTCTCTCTCTCTCACGCACACCCCTCAAACAAAGCCTTTATCTGAAAGAGCTGTGTCCCGTCTCATCCATCCATTTGGGTATATGAAAATCAGGTACAATTTAATCATTGATTGGATTCAGGTTTGTCTTCCCATTCATTTCAAAGTTCTGATTCGATTTGTAAAATCAATCCCATTGGATTCAGCTATCTGAAACAAATCACCATGCCGGTTCAATTCCAACATCCAAACTGATTTCAAAAAGCTGGCATCTGAGTCATTTACTTCTGTTAGGAAACAAATTCAACTGGTTTGCCTTTGGGTGGGACCTCTGACTTGCATATTCAGACACACGCCTACCATTCCTCCATCATCTGATTTCCCATAGTAGCCAATTAGATGCACTGGGAAAGCTCATCCAGAGATGATTAAACCGTCCTCTATTGACTGTCATTGTTGGTTATCTATTGACTGTGTTTATTTACTAAACTTATCTGTTGAAATACACAAATGAAAAAAGCATCAACAGCAGCAGAAGAAAAGTAGCAAGTAACCAAGTTTGAAAAGTCATTTTGAGAATTTCGCAATTGTGTTATGATGATTTTAGGTTGTCTTCCACCTTTTCCCAAGAGCTCCAAAGGATCGCCTTTTATCCACAGGACAATAGCACTGTGAGAAAGAGCCACTGCCCCAGAGTCACCTAGGGGGCCTCTTTGACTGAGAGCAGACTTGAACCTGGGTTTCCCCAGTCCTAGTCCAGCTTCTTAAACATACTCACTTTTAATATTAAAATATATTTTTCTTATAACCTTTAAATACATTTTCCAAAAAGAAAAGAGTGATGATAATGATACTCTCCAACTATTATTGAAAGAGTGAATTTTTAAAAAAGGGTGTCTTCGTAACAATTTCTAAGCATCCTGTACCTGTGCATTGCTGATTCAGTTTTTCTTCTAAAAGTATGTCCTAGACCGAGACTTTAAGGTAGCAGTCAATTATGGGTGGATCCTCTATTTATCTTCACTCTTTTGGGACCATGACTTGGCTCCTCTGAATACAAAACATAAATTAATTTTTTGGGAAGTATTGTCATAGAGACTCCAGTGAAGAAAAATAGAAGTCCATAAACACTGATCAGTGTCCAGAAGTTGCTGTATAATCTTAGTAATTTCAGCAGATTTATTTGTTCATCCATCCATTCATTCAATTTGTATGGCCACCCATCTCAACAAGTGACTCTGGGAGCAATATCTTGCATTTGAATGATTTTATTATAGGACACAACACGAGAAGAAAAGCAGCTATTGTGCCACAAGCCTTCTGTCATGGCATAATTAATCTTTTTCCAAAACTGCCTCTTTTAATGTACAACACAAGTTCAAGAAGCTCTGTTCCATAGACCCCTATGAGATGGGCCATACTTCCCCCATTCGGCTGCCATTTAGATCTTATCCCATAATAGAACAACCAGTCCATTGGGTGATAGACTCAACTGAGTCTATATTGACTTACATGTATACTAATTCTTCTGTATTTTGAGAATACTAAGGTGGTAAACAGAACTTCATGTAACTTCTTGCATTTCACAAGATTGATCTACCCCATAATATCTGCAGACAAGAAACCATGCAGTGATGTAACTCAAAGGCATATCCAACTAAGGGCATATCCAGCCTAATAAATGATAAGACATTTTATGAAAATTGGCTACTGACCTTTGTAGGAGGAGTTAATAATATCTATTTCCATAATCCCATAATTTCTCACCATGTATTCATTACTTCTGGGCTTTATAATAAAAAAATCATATTAAAGAGTAACAAACTGTTCATTATGTGATCTATCTTCATTTTTCCCTTTATCATTATTTTGATACGCTGTCTTCACAGGCTGCTATATGTCCTTCACCTTCACAAAAGCGAACAGAGGAAAATTAGAAAGACAAAGAAGAGAAGTGTCTGTAGTATTTACTACATTCCTTTGGAGTCCGGCTAAATATTTCCTTGTCAGGCATCTCTTGAAAGAACAGGAACAATGCCAGATGAGAAATTGGTATCTTTGAGTACTTGTAAACAGTACATCAGGGATTAGAGACTAAGTCCTGTATGGAGACATTTAGGTGTTGTTAGCCTTGAAGAAAGACCACTGAGTGGGAAATACCCCAAAAACCTGAAGAGGCATGTAGGAGGCATGTAATCTCCATCAAGCCAAAATGCAAAATATAAAACAGGGGTCTTATATTCCAGGAAGGCAGATACCAGCTGGAAAAAAATCCTAATAGTCTAAGAGCAGTCTCCGTAAAACCAGCTCCTTTGATGGAGGATGGCTTTTCTTCACTGGATCTGTTCAAGCAGAAATCAGACAAGCGTTTTTCATAGATGCTCTCATCTGGATCCCTGCAAGGGGTTGGATGCAATAGCCTAGCTGGTCTTTTCCAGATCTGTGATACTGTGATGCTATGATTCAAAACATATATGAGATCCAAAGATGGTTCCAAGTCATTGGGCTTATCTAGTTTGGCCATTAAGAGGAAATAAACAGTATGTTTAATTGGCATTCACTAATTATCATCTCTGCGTCACATCTATCGAAGATCACAAAGCTGGTAGCTGAGTAACTTCTTTGGAAAACTTATGGTTTTCATCTTTTTGTTGAAAAAAAGAAAGCCATAAACCAACCAACCTCCCTCCCTCCCTCCCTCCCTTTCTTTCTTTCTTTCTTTCTTTCTTTCTTTCTTTCTTTCTTTCTTTCTTTCTTTCTTTCTCTTTTTTAAAGGCACTTTTCTATCTTTTTTGTTCTTACACAGAGCAGTTAAATGTCATGGATGAGTCAAAATTTGATGCCACACCACAAAGCTGCTGTTTTAGAGTAATTAGCTGTGATCTGTATGTGCCCTTTAGGAAAGAAGAATTTCCAAGTCTTCATTTCACACTCTCTGTAGCAACAAGGAAATCTCCTCCTCCTCTGGGTTTCATCTCTTCCGTAGGCATATCTCACCAAAATAGCTGTGCCTCCTTGGCTTCTGACAGTAGCGGCTGCCTCATGTCAGCCTAGCTGGCAGATAGCTTGAAATGTATAGATTTTTTTAAAAAAAATCCCTTCTCCAACAGGAAAAGTCACAATGCAGATCAGGAACATGCTGACATCAAAGTTAATGAAGAACTTATACTTTTGTTCTTTGAAATTCCAGGATGTCTTGCCAGTTGCTTTCAACAAAAAGACACCTGCCTGGCCAGCTAGAGGGAGAAAGAAAAGATTCAAGGAAGAGAGTGCACAAACGTGTTTCAATAAAGGCCACCCAAAGAGCATTTTGAGCATTTTCTTTCATTTGTTCAATTTCTTTAGTGCAAGACTAGCCAATTTCACACTTCTGAGGTGTTGTTTCCATTATTTGCACACATGATTTCCCTTGCTGCCCTATGAAATGCCCAAATCATATCAAAGGACCTTTTCCCATTTGCATCCAACCATGGCACAAACATGTCCAGGCATCTTCTTTTTTATTGCCTTCACCTCATCCCAGCCCATTGTGAAGCAGGCTTACGTCTCCCTAAGCTGCACCGGGGTTTAAATTGTGTTTTCCTCTTGATTTTGAACTGCCAAGGGTTGCCTCAAGCCATGAGAAATCTGTTAGGCTTTATCATCCATTACTTTGCAGAGATTGGAAAGAGAGGCATTAGAAACATGCAGGGTTCAACAGTGGGAACATCATGTTCCTGCTGATATAGTTTTCTACCAACTCAAGAATGAGTGAAGAGTGATTCATAGTCACGTGCAGAATACATCATTCCTCCAATCTGCCCCCACTACTGAAGACATCCACAGGGTTTGTCAAGGGTGGGGGAGGAGGAAGACAAATGCAAAATGAGTGTTTTATTAGTGCAATACAAGCTCCACTACCTTTTTACATGCACCGTGACATCACATGCCTATCTGAAAGGGATGGAGTTTGTCGCACAATGGCACAACGCTTGTTTCACCATTTTGACTAAAGCATCAAATCCTGTGGAGTCCCCTGGCCCCTATCCTTGCAGGACTTCTTTTCTAGAGAAAAGCTGGATCTCCCTGAGATAAAAAACCATGGAAACAATTTCTTGAGCCTGACACATTCAAGTAGCTTTGATTCCAGTGTTTGAAATCTAAATCTCTGTGCTTCCCACTGTCTATCACTGAGAACCAACACACAGCTACAATGTTTTTTTCCTTGTTTTGCAGAAGTAAACATGAGTGGGAGGATGTGTTTCATAGTAAAAGCCTTTTGTTAAGGAAAAAGTCAAGGAAAAAGCCTTTTGTCAAGGAAAAGTTAAACCCAATCTCTCTCTCTTTTTCCCCAGGTACCTCTTGAGTGTGTTTTGCAAAGAAGAAGGGCCCCCATAGCTTCATATCTGAAAGTTATTGCAACGATGCCTGAACATGATGGTAACTGAGAAACACTCATCAGACCAGGCAGGACCAAAATCTCTCCTCCCCAAATTAAATGGGGAAAACATGCAGAAATCTCTTTCTCAAGGGAGTTTTTGAACTTGAATCATACGGGGCTTTGGGAAAAGAGGTTCTCTTTCAATGATTGACTCTACAGTGCTCAGTCCTAAACAACAAAGGTCTTTAAAAGTATTGTCCAATATGTGGGGTGGGGGGGGAGAGCATCCGGTTAGCTTTTAAACCATCTGCTTCCAAAAGCAATATAGGAAAATGAAAAATGGCTGCTTGGGGGTGACTCAAGGGCTCAGTTTCCCAAAAACAAAACAAAACAACAAAGGGGGAATCATAACGGAAAGACAAATGTGATTCAAGAAGCAATATCTACATAGCAATGATGTTTTTCAAGCTATGTTACAGTGACAGGGAAACTATAGCTTGTGTCTCATTATTGCACCAAGGGTTCCAAGGCAGATCATACAGAAACCCATCAGTATCAATGTGACCATTATTTTAAGGTCCATATGTAGAATCTAAGACACTATTTTATTGCTTTCGGGAGAAGCAAGCAAGCACAAAGATATTCTGTTATTCTGGAGAATCATTTTGATTCTGCTCTCTGCAGATACACCCAACTCCATGGCACCAAAGCACCTGAAGACTGGTTATAAGATGTCCTCACCCTCCTCAGGAATCTAGAACAGTATAAAGTTTGCCACTACTATTTCATACAACCAAAGCTCAGATTCTGAAATACAGTAATATTGCAACCATATTAATACAGCAACAACAATAGTGTATCTGTACATATCCATTCCCTCTGAATCCTGGAAGATAGGGAGGGGATTAAAAGAAAACCCAGGCTTCTAGAGAAAAATATTTCTCAAAGGGCAGTATTTACTTTGCCTACAGAAAGGGAATTAAATGTACATAACCTTAATTTGGTCATATTCTTTTTTCAAAATTTAGGCCTAATTTCTGCTTCACTGAAATCTATCTAATCTTCTTGTGGTTGGTTGAGGTTGATGAGTTATGATCCAAACCAAATCAGTGCAAGATAGTTGAACACTCTGAACATAAGTGTAGATGCTGCTGGATCTGAACATCTGTAGAATTTCCCAGAACTTAGAGTCTGAGCACACTCCTAGAATTTTGCTTGTTGAGTTCTTTTTAGCTCATAGGCCAGATGCTAACCTGCAAGTAGAGTCTATTGAATCAATAGAACTTACGACTGAGCAGTTGTGCTTAAACAAAATGTTGTTTATAGCTACATGTTGCTTCTAGGTTCCCTATGATAAATCTCCCCCCCCCCCCGCCTTGGAGTCAGTTTTGTCCAGCTGCTGGCCCCAAGCAAAATGCAGACCACATATTAACACTTTATCTGAAAATCAGCAAAGTGGTATTGACATCCCACCAAAGTATTTAATGCATAAGAAGCATGAGTACTTTAAGCATTTTGAAGCTCCACTGGTATCAACAGGCAGAGTTCAAGCACATGCTTAAATCTCTCTCACTTGAAGCCATGGGATTTGAAAGTGTTTCACCATGAACTGTGTTGCCAAACTGAGAGAGGGAACAAATGTGGTTCCATAATCTGCCCCCTCCTCTGATCCTTCAGTCCAACTCTACACCATCTGAAGCTGATTAAAACATAATGTTGCACAAGGCAGAAATGGTCAAAAGTAGCTATAAGAGTTTGTGCTTTCTACCTTGCCAGGTAGCCTGTTACTTGGAGGGACATTTTCTTTTCATCAATTCACTCAAGGGAATTCCCATAACATTGATTGTGTACTACGATACAATATTATGAATTCCAATTCTTTGAACATTACACTCTTGTTTTGTAGCATCAAACCCGAACTTCAGGAGTTTTCACATAGAAAGCCCTCTAGGCACTCTGTGAAGGTGTGGAGGGTTGAACAGGCTGACCCCACCACCACCAGAATTTCACATCCCCTCTCACCTCCCCAAACCCAAACTTCAGGAGTTTTCACATAGAAAGCCCTCTAGGCACTCTGTGAAGGTGTGGAGGGTTGAACAGGCTGACCCCACCACCACCAGAATTTCACATCCCCTCTCACCTCCCCAAACCCAAACTTCAGGAGTTTTCACATAGAAAGCCCTCTAGGCACTCTGTGAAGGTGTGGAGGGTTGAACAGGCTGACCCCACCACCACCAGAATTTCACATCCCCTCTCACCTCCCCAAACCCAAACTTCAGGAGTTTTCACATAGAAAGCCCTCTAGGCACTCTGTGAAGGTGTGGAGGGTTGAACAGGCTGACCCCACCACCACCAGAATTTCACATCCCCTCTCACCTCCCCAAACCCAAACTTCAGGAGTTTTCACATAGAAAGCCCTCTAGGCACTCTGTGAAGGTGTGGAGGGTTGAACAGGCTGACCCCACCACCACCAGAATTTCACATCCCCTCTCACCTCCCCAAACCCAAACTTCAGGAGTTTTCACATAGAAAGCCCTCTAGGCACTCTGTGAAGGTGTGGAGGGTTGAACAGGCTGACCCCACCACCACCAGAATTTCACATCCCCTCTCACCTCCCCAAACCCAAACTTCAGGAGTTTTCACATAGAAAGCCCTCTAGGCACTCTGTGAAGGTGTGGAGGGTTGAACAGGCTGACCCCACCACCACCAGAATTTCACATCCCCTCTCACCTCCCCAAACCCAAACTTCAGGAGTTTTCACATAGAAAGCCCTCTAGGCACTCTGTGAAGGTGTGGAGGGTTGAACAGGCTGACCCCACCACCACCAGAATTTCACATCCCCTCTCACCTCCCCAAACCCAAACTTCAGGAGTTTTCACATAGAAAGCCCTCTAGGCACTCTGTGAAGGTGTGGAGGGTTGAACAGGCTGACCCCACCACCACCAGAATTTCACATCCCCTCTCACCTCCCCAGCACTGGATATGCAGAATGGATTGAAGAGAAGGACAACCTCTTCTCTGGTCTTGTATTCATCCATCATTTGTGGACTTGCTTAGACTGCAGACAGCTTTTAACCACGAAATCCACAAATTGCTATTGTACACTAAGGGAGCAGGCAATGGCATGCCAACATTGTCTGGAAGACTCAGTTCTACACCAATCTCACTGAGAGATGTTCTCAAGTGTACGTGAAAAAGTATCTCATCAACCCATCTTCAATCAACTGTCATTGGGCAAGGAAACCTCACTCTCCTTGCATCAACATTGCCAAAGACGGTGGGATGCTTAATGTGAACTGTGAAAGCAGAAGTTTCAAAAGCTGAAGAAGAGAGTTTTTAGAATAGAAAGTAAAGGAAGACAAGCCAGTAAAAAAGTGTGACTGTTTCCTTCAGGAGATATAGACAAACAGATTAGAAAGCCAGAGATGGGTAACATTCTGGGTCTCTTTCCCAAATAAAACTGAGCTGAATCAGTGGCACTTGAGAAACCAGGTGTCAGCTCTTGACAGAGAAAGTTATTTTACTCTGAAAGCAATAAGTCAAAAGAGTTCCAGGAGGCATCTGCATGAGGGAAGTTAGAAAACTGCCTGTCACTGACCAAATGGATGGGAGTTGACAAACTTGTTCATTAGGTATCATGGCTTTTGAGGAATCACACAGCCACCTGGTAATATATCTTCCAGGACTCAAGGATTAGGTGACACTCTTATGACTCTATCCTGGCCTGATCAATGCTGATTAATGGACAGTCAGATCAACCAGAAAGTCAAGTCACACTCAATTCCAAACTAGATACAATGCTAGCTATTTACAGCATATTACTTTTCTTCCTTCATCTCTTCTCTTCTCTTCTCTTCTCTTCTCTTCTCTTCTCTTCTCTTCTCTTCTCTTCTCTTCTCTTCTCTTCTCTTCTCTTCTCTTCTCTTCTCTCTCTTCTCTTCCTCCCTTCCCTTCCCTTCCCTTCCCTTCCCTTCCCTTCCCTTCCCCTCCTCCTCTCCCTTCCTTTCTTCCTCCCTGCCTCCCTTCCCTTCCCTTCCCCTCCTCTTCCTTCCTTCCTACTTTTGAGCCACCCAACATCAGCAGTTCTCTGGGTGATGTTCAAGTCCACAGAAACATTATTTTAAAAAAAATAGGATAAAACTGTATAAAAGTCAGATGTAGGGGGGAAAAGCACAATAAGAAAAGTTCAACAGCAGAAATTATAATTATCGTAATATAGCATAAATATAACAATATTAAAAGCCGGCTATAAAAACTGATGTCTTAGAAAAACAATTGTTACAAGGCTTAGGAAAATAAATGTGTGAGGAACAGTTAAAGGAACTAGGTATGTTTAGCCTGCAGAAGGGAAGATTAAGGAGAGATACCACAGCAGATATCTAAAGGATTGTAATAAAGAAGAGAGAGTGAACTCTGTTGCCTGGAGAGCAGGACTGGAACCAGTGGATTGGAACTGCAGGGAAGCAGATTTAGGATATTTATTAAAAGGAATTTTCTGATGATGAGAGCTGTCAACCTGTGGAATAGGCTTCCACATGAAGTGCTACTGAATATTCCCCATCACTGAACATTTTCAAATAAATGTTGAATAGTCATCTGTCCAAAATGCTTTAGCAGATCCTGTACTGAGCAGAAGATAAAAACAAAAGTCTTCCAAACTCCCTTCCAACTATGATTCCATGATTCCATGTCATTTTTTCCCCTAAAATTAGATATGAAGTGGCATAATGGCTTCTCCATGGCTTTCTGTTTAAATCATGTCTCCCAAGCTCTTTTTACTTCTCAAGAGGAAAAAAAAATCTGTAGATGGATCACTGTCAGAAGCCATAAGATATACATTATCTTTTGTGAGGTACCACTGAACCTGGAAGCTTGCCATCTTGACCTGCCTTTAGTAATAATTCACAGGCTTCTTTATTAGGTAAAGGCAAAGATTGATCTCAACTCATATATGTTTGTAAAATGTACACGTACCTTAGGGACATTGGTAGCAGCTTATACTGAGTCAGATCTTTATTCAACTTATCCTGAAGTTCCAAACATGGCAGCTATCACTATCAGTCTATCCACAAATATCCTACTTGGTGTCCATCAGATTTTCCACACTGCCGTGCTCTTGTAATGACCCTGTGGAATATTATTGTACAAGGAGATCATGCTGTGGAAAACTATTGTGCTGACTGACTATCGTTTTCCATCTGGTCTTTCCCGTGACTGGTTGGGAAGTTTGGCAGGTTATTCTTTCTCATCCACCTCTACACATCTTACTTCTTTTGTCTAACTTTTATGCCACTGCTTTGACTAACCATGAAGGTCATCTCTTGTACCTGGCTAAGGGTTGGGAAGTAGAATATCAACATCTTGTGTGCATCTGTCCATAGCTGTCAGGCATTCCCAGAAATGGAAAGTACATGAACTCACTTCTTCATCATGGTGCATTCTCAATAAAATGTGTTCTGTGATCTGTGGGGTCATTATCATAGGTCTATTAAGAATCTAAGCAGTACAACTTCCCACCCCACCTGGTTTAATTTTTTTTAGAGATTATTTATTTTTAAAGTTGGGAGTGTGCATGCAACAAAGCAAAGCAGCCACCCCTATATTAGGTTCATAGCAAGCATAGGCTCATGGCATTCATAGAAAATGAAAGGATGGATGATTGCAGCTTTGTTTAGGAGTGTGCCAAACTGCCCAGGACAAATGACAAAGAGACGCTGGGGCCACAAGCAACCACACAACTTTCCCTTCAGGCACACAGGTGTTTCCTACCTAGTTGCACCCACTATGGCAACCATTTGGTGGGGTGTTAAGCCCCTCCTGTGGCAGCCATTTTATATGAAGGCTCTCAAATCTGTCCTTGCACACACTGGCCCAAGAAGACTGAAAGAAACTGCTCAATACAGAGCATTCTAGGCACTATCAGCTCTCCAATGTTTCAGGCAGACTTTTATCCAACCTTATTAGGAATTGCCAAACATTATATTTGGGAACTTACACATATCATCAAACCATACTTCTCCTTTTCCTGTTTACTTTAGCTTCAAATACTGTATATTCACTGTCCGTGTGGCGGTATATGGGCTTGGCCAAATAAAAGGCCATTTTGAACATAGTCAATAAAGAGATACCATATTGTGGTTTTGATCTGAAACCAGAGATCTCAGCAAGCCCTTCACTGAACATCCCCTGCATGGACTTTCTACCTTGCATGGACTTCTCCAGTGGTCCCACCTCCAGCAGTTTTGGGATCCTAAAGAATATTGCCTATTATAGTTTCAATGTTGCCTATTATAGTTTTAATGCATTGTTGTTGCTTTTTACTGTTCAAGGAATAAATGCTGGGTGATCATCCTCAGATAAGATGGCTTGGAAATTAGTATCCAAGTTTTTGTTTTGTGGACCTTTTGAAAACTGCTGGAGTTCTTAGAGGTTCACTTAAAGTGCTTTTTGTTCTTTGCAAACTAGTGGAATGTTGGAAAGAAATTATATAAAAGGGCTTTGGACTTTGTCTGCCCTTCTGTTAGCAGAATCATTCTCAGGAAGCAGAATGGAACAGAACATTTGATGTGAGGGGTGACACCAGGAAAAAAAGTCTAGTTCAAAAGTGGGCAGATCTAGATGGGGGTTGCAGAGAAAATATTCCCCCCATGCATACTTATTGAAGAGGCCATGGGGCAGCAAAAAATAATAGATTTTGCCAGCATTATGGTGAAAAAAAGTAATGGCTTTTCTTAACTTCTTAGATCCTTAGGGCTCCATAAAGATAAGAACATTCTAGCTTAGGATAGGGAATAGAAAGATGTGTTCTTTGCCTCCCTCTGATGCTCATCTGGATATTTGCAACCCTGAGATTTATAACTCTAAAAATGCTAACTCCTTATTGCACGTGTCTATTGAAAATGCTGTTGATTCATGTGCATCACCACAATACACTTTGAAATAAGCATTGACACTTTGGTGACATGCTTGGTACCCTTTCTGCTTAATGCTACTTCCACATAGTGCTAAATCAAGACAACCCTTCTCAACATCTTACCCTCTCTCTCCTCCAAAAGGAACCAAGCTTTGTAAAGGAACTTTCCACCACTTTGCAAATATGAACCCATGTACAACATACAGATATATCTGCATGTGCATAGCTGAGTATATTTCAAATTAATGATTGATAAAGGTAAAGTCCCCCCCCCCCCACATTTGTGCAGTCGTGTCCGACTCTAGGGGCCGGTGCTCATCTCCGTTTGTTAGCCGAAGAGCCAGTGTTGTCCGAAGACGCTTCCACGGTCATGTGGCCGCATGACATGCGCGGAACGCTGTTACCTACCCACCGAAGTGGTACCTATTCATCTACTTGCATTTGCATGCTTTCAAATTGCTAGGTTGGCAAGAGCTGGGGCGAGTGCGGGAGCTCACTCCGCACGCAGGGCTAGGGATTCGAACCTCCGAACTTGTGATCTTCTGATCGACAAGCCTGGCGTCTTACCCGCTGAGCCACCACACCCCTTTAATGATTGATACACATGGAATATATATAGAACAATGTTAAATATTTCACTTCTAAGCACACCATCAAAGAAGCTTGACTTGACATTTACATTATGTGTCCTTGGAAGATGTGTCATGAAAAAATATGTTACCCCACAGCCACCAAACATTATTTGAATGCAACAGTAATTTAGATTCAGGAGATAAAGAACCTGACCAATATGAAATGTGTATTATTTCTGTGTCCCCCCTGGTGCTTTATTCAGGCTCTTACCAATTTGCAGCATAGAAAAATTTCTTGCATTTGGGGAGCTTGGTTATATTTTAAAGGTAGTGAAGTTTCCTTGCTGTCTTTGGCTACAGTGATTTGGCCCCAGAAAGCAGAGACATGAAATGGTTGATCAAGATCTTGCTAGGGGTTCTGACTTAACAAAAACAACAGCTAAACAAACAAATAGAAAATCCCTTCCCCTAAATTAGGTTGCTGAAAGAGAATGCAGGGGACATTTCTGTATATTAGAAGCTGTGAACTTGGTTCTGGTCCTCATCACAAATTCTTGAGCTGAAAGAAGAACGTCTGGAATCAATCCATGCCAATGTCACCTGTGTTCAAGTACTAACCCATGTTGTCAAAAGTTTGATGGATTTATTTTAAAACTGCCAGAAAGGCAGCTGTTGTTTTCATACCCACTTTGGATATCATTTTCCTTAATAGACATTTGTTTCTATGCTACATTTCCTAACACATGTTTTTACACCTATTATTATAGTCTTATGGCACTTCAAGGACTAACAAGCTTATTATTCCACAGGTTTCTTTGGATTCCAGTCCACTTCATCAGATTCATGGAATACAGCCCGGTAAGAGGAATATTGAACGCATGTGCTGCTCTTGGTTAAGAGCAGGAAGGAGAGAAAGAGAAAGAGGAGAAAGGTGAAAAGAAGGTCAAAATCTAGAACTTCAGGGCTGGGCAGTGCTTCAGATTCCATTCCAGGAAGGTGCTTGCAGAAGACTGCAAATGCCATCTCTGTAGGCAACTCTTTTAAGCAGCTGCATCTTCTCTTAGGATCATGTGACAACTCTTTAAAGCAGCTGCACCTTTTCTTGGGATCATGTGGCAGCTGCAGAGGGCTTTAGAAGTAATCAGTCTTAGAAGAGCAGGCAGGGATGACACACATATATTCTTGAACTGAATAGGCAGTTAACACGCGCAGAGTGATAAGAAGCCCGGCTTTTGTTTAATCGGTGAGGAATGGTATTAAATCTTCTAATGAATTCCTGTTTTACATGAAACTGGGCTTTGTCGTTCTATTCCTCAAGGACAGCTATCTTGCAGCCAGAGACAAACTGTTCACAATGCTTTTTAGATATCAGCAGTTGCAATGTCAGAACTGTGTCCATTATGGATACACAAAAGGTGCTGTGTGCAAACCATTCTGTGCGCAGAACAGATATTTTGGGTGGCCTGAGCCCAAACTGGAGCAGGTGTTTTACATGTGTTCTGGATACAGAGCAAGACATGGTTATTTGGGGCAGAAGTGGTTGGGGGGAAATAAGAAAAGGAAAGGGACAAGGCTGAAGCATTTCCTTGATCATGACATGCATGGACATTGGTTTTGGCAGGAGCACATGAAGGAAGGGAAGGGAAGGGAAGGGAAGGGAAGGGAAGGGAAGGGAAGGGAAGGGAAGGGAAGGGAAGGGAAGGGAAGGGAAGGGAAGGGAAGGGAAGGGAAGGGAAAATTTAGTTTGCCCAGTGTCTGATATAGTAGATACAGTAGAACATTGGTGACAGATTATGGCATCTAACACTGTAAAGAATGATAAACTGTCTGTATCCCAGGGGCCATGAGCAACATTGCTGGATCTTATATTACTGTGGTTATCCAGCTCAGGACAAGAGACCTCTTCCAGAAAATTAGAAACATTGGAGGTAAATTCCAGGCAAAAATGGGTATGATCAAAAACAAAGATGGTAAGGACCTAACAGAAGCAGAAGAGATCAAGAAAAGGTGGCAAGAATATACGGAAGATCTGTATAGGAAGGATAATAATATTGGAGATAGCTTTGACGGTGTGGTCAGTGAGTTAGAGCCAGACATCCTGAAGAGTGAGGTTGAATGGGCCTTAAGAAGCATTGCTAATAACAAGGCAGCAGGAGACGACGGTATCCCAGCTGAACTGTTTAAAATCTTGCAAGATGATGCTGTCAAGGTGATGCATGCCATATGCCAGCAAATTTGGAAAACACAAGAATGGCCATCAGATTGGAAAAAATCAACTTATATCCCCATACCAAAAAAGGGAAGCACTAAAGAATGTTCAAACTATCGAACAGTGGCACTTATTTCACATGCCAGTAAGATAATGCTCAAGATCTTGCAAGGTAGACTCCAGCAATTCATGGAGCAAGAATTGCCAGATGTACAAGCTGGGTTTAGAAAAGGCAGAGGAACTAGAGACCAAATTGCCAATATCCGCTGGATAATGGAGAAAGCCAGGGAATTTCAGAAAAACATCTATTTCTGTTTTATTGACTATTCTAAAGCCTTTGACTGTGTGGATCATAACAAATTGTGGCAAGTTCTTGGTGGTATGGGGATACCAAGTCATCTTGTCTGCCTCCTGAGGAATCTGTATAACGACCAAGTAGCAACGGTAAGAACAGAGCACGGAACAACGGACTGGTTTAAGATTGGGAAAGGAGTACGGCAGGGTTGTATACTCTCACCCTACCTATTCAACCTGTACGCAGAACACATCATGCGACATGCTGGGCTTGAGGAATCCAATGCTGGAGTTAAAATCGCTGGAAGAAACATTAACAATCTCAGATATGCAGATGATACCACTTTGATGGCTGAAAGCGAGGAGGAATTGAGGAGCCTTATGACGAAGGTGAAAGAAGAAAGTGCAAAAGCTGGGTTGCAGTTAAACCTCAAAAAAACCAAGATTATGGCAACGAGCTTGATTGATGACTGGCAAATAGAGGGAGAAAAAGTGGAGGCAGTGACAGACTTTGTATTTCTAGGCGCAAAGATTACTGCAGACGCTGACTGCAGCCAGGAAATCAGAAGACGTCTACTTCTTGGGAGGAGAGCAATGGCAAATCTTGATAAAATAGTTAAGAGCAGAGACATCACACTGACAACAAAGGTCCGCATAGTTAAAGCAATGGTATTCCCTGTAGTAACCTATGGCTGTGAGAGCTGGACCATAAGGAAGGCTGAGCGAAGGAAGATAGATGCTTTTGAACTGTGGTGTTGGAGGAAAATTCTGAGAGTGCCTTGGACTGCAAGAAGATCAAACCAGTCCATACTCCAGGAAATAAAGCCAGACTGCTCACTTGAGGGAATGATATTAAAGGCAAAACTGAAGTACTTTGGCCACATAATGAGAAGACAGGATACCCTGGAGAAGAAGCTGATGCTAGGAAAAGTGGAAGGCAAAAGGAAGAGGGGCCGACCAAGGGCAAGATGGATGGATGATATTCTGGAGGTGACAGACTCGACCATGGGGGAGCTGGGGATGGCGACGGCCGACAGAAAGCTCTGGCGTGGACTGGTCCATGAGGTCACGAAGAGTCGGAAACGACTGAACGAATAAACAACAACAACATCCAGCTCAGTCCCAGCACCAAGCCATCTTCAGCTGTTCTGGAACACTTATATCCTGTAATGTTCTTGGCAGCAATATGGAACTGGTTTGCCATTGCTTTCCTTGGAGATCTTGTTTAGCCCACAGACCTGGGACTCCTTGGTGGTGCTAACCATGTCTGACCTTGCCTAACTTTTTCAGATCAGCTAAAATTGGTGAGGTATGCACTGTGGTACATTAGATTACATTATTTGGCACTTTTTTATTGGGGGTGGGTTGTATTTTTTTATTGCATGTCATGATTTTTTGTTATATTCCATCTGTGACCCTTTGCAGGAAAGATAGATAAATATTACTAGACAACCCTGTGACTGTTTGGTCATCCTTTGAGAGAAAGGCACTGCAGTCTGATCTGACCAGAATGGACATTAAATTTTAACCATATTTAATTTAACCATATGCTTTTTACCCCAATGCTGGACGGTCCCATGATCATCTAAAAAGAGTATTATCATAAATAGAAAAATAATTGTAGTGGCAAATGAACTTCAATAATAAGTCGGTATTTCCTTGCCTAAACAGAGAAACAGAATGACCAGGGGTGGGCAAAAAAGCAGTGGGAGCGGGAGCGACTTCCAACTTCCTGCCAGCTTCCTCGTTGATTTTGCTGGCGGGGAGTGTCAGAAATCATGATCATGTGACTGTGGGGACATGCAACGGCCACAATTTTGTGAATAAAACTGGTGTGAACATCGTGGAAATTTCAATTCCACAGGAGTAATGGGTCCCAGATTTTTTACACATTCTTTAAGTTAGTGGATTTTAGGTACCTTGACTCAAAAATTGTTCTGGCATAATGCACCATTTGGGCTAACTTGAGGGTACAAACAGACAAACAGATAAACACAATGAGAGTTTTAGTAGTATATAGATAGGTAACATAGAGAGATAAGAGACAGAGATATTCTCTAATATTATCTAATACTCTATGTGCTTTTTAATGCATTTGCTCCTAATTTATTAGACTACATCTACATCTAACTATCTATCATCTCTATCTATCATCTATCTATCATCTCTATCTATCATCTATCTATCATCTAGATAGAAGATAGATAGATAGATAGATAGATAGATAGATAGATAGATAGATAATAAGTAGAGATGATAGATAGTTAGACAGATAGAGATAGATGATAGATAGAGAGATACTCACAAGCCCTAAATACCATGGGCTCTATCTCTTTTGCAAGACCCTGAACTGTGTCATCTTTCAAAAACCAGGGACTCATTCTTAGTCTTAATAGGGCCAAAAATCTGATATCTAACATTTGGGTTGATTTTGCTTCTAATTTAGAATGTTGAATAGCAGTTGCATATTTACAGTTATGCTTCTTGTTTATGCAAGATACATAGAAGTTGGAAATTATCTTGGGAAATCATGTGCATTTTATATCAGTCTTGTACTATAACTTAAGAATTTATGTTACACACTAGTTAAAGAATTATAGTTTAGACAAAATTTGCTGCTCTTTTTGGAATGTCCTTGTGTAAAAATAAAATACAACTAATAAAGTTCAAAATAGGTTACCTGAATTAAAAGTGTAATTATTTTATCTTTTAAAGGAATAAAATTACAATAATTATATATAAAAAGAAGATGCCGCAAATTAAAAAATAGCAAGAATCCAATCATAACTATCAAATAGAGAAATAGGTATACCTGCATCCAGTTGTGAAATTCTTCGTTCCTAAGGTTAATAAATAATGACCATTTTTGTAGAATCTCTTCCTTCTAACAAAATAAATTAATTTTGGAAGCCATGTTAATTCCCAAGGGATCAATCTATGTTCCTCTATTGCTTTCCAATAGTGTTCCATATTCATACTTCTTAGCAATCTAGGATTTTTTGGAAAAGAAAAGTCTTCTGTGTAATTTTTGTATAAATTTTGTTATTTTCTTAAAGTTTTCCTTCTCTCTCTCTCTCTCTCTCTCTCTCTCTCTCTCTCTCTCTCTCTCTCTCTCTCTCTCTCTCTCTCTCTCTCTCTTCTGTATCTTTCTTCTGTGCTTATAGTATGATATTATCTAAAATTAGTTTTTAGCTGCTTCGAGACCATTATATGCTCAAAAGTGGAAAGGTTCGACACTACCCACAATAGAGGAATGGCTGGTGAAGATGATGGAACTTGCAGAGATGGCTATATTAACTTCTTTGATTAGAGAAAAAACAATATCTGCATTTATAGCTGACTGGAAATCCCTTATAGATTTTTTGCATGAAATGGGAAAAAATGCACTTATGATTTGTGGTTTTGATGATCAGAAAAAAAATTGGATAATAGAAAATAGTGAGCTTTTTTTGTAATCATAGAGTAAGAGTTAATTTTGTAATTGTACTTACAGTACATTTGCTGCAAAAGAAATTGGAAGCTTCTTCTTTCTATTTCTTTTTGTTCTCTCTTTCTGCACTTTTTATTTTTTCTTTCTTCTTTCTTTCTTTCCTCCTTTTACTCTTTATTAGTTTGTGTTAGTTTTTATGTTCTTTGTAAAACTTTTAATAACATTTATATATAAAAACAAACAGTAAACATTTGCACTTCACAATAAACCACAAAATAAATAATTATTGTATACTTAATAAAAAATAATAAAATAAAATAAAATAATAAAATAAAATAAAATAAATAAAATAATAAAATAAAATAAAATAAAATAAAATAAAATAAAATAAAATAATAAAATAAAATAAAATAAAATAAAATAAAATAAAATAAAATAAAATTTATTTATTTATTTATTCAGTTTATTCCCCGCCCATCTCCCATACAAGGGACTCTGGGCGGGTTACAATAATCAAAATAAAATAAAATAAAATAAAATAATAAAATAAAATAAATAATAAAATAAAATAAAATAAAATAAAATAAAATAAAATAAAATAAAATAAAATAAAATAAAATAAATAAATAAAATAAAATAAAATAAAATAAAATAAAATAAAATAAAATAAAATAAAATAATAAATAAAATAAAATAAAATAAAATAAAATAAAATAAAATAAAATAAAATAAAATAAAGGAATGGAATGGAATGGAATGGAATGGAATGGAATGGAATGGAATGGAATGGAACGAACAGAACAGAACAGAACAGAACAGAACTTTGTAGCCTTTTCACTCATTTCTCCATAGCATGCTTAACTTTAGAGAAGGAACTTTAGAGAAGGAAGAAAGCATATCCACAAAAAGAGGAAAACTGAATCCAAGAAGAGAGCTAGGACTTATACCACAGTGCTGTACCTCAGCATGTCACAGTACCACAGATTTTCCCACTGCCACATTCAATGGCTCTAACCAATCTCAGCTTCTAGCACCCCTGTACCTCTCAGCATTCTGATTCTCCAGCTGGCGAGATCCCTGCTGCTTAGGTGTCAGGAACCAGGCTGTTGGTTCAGGAGCATGAGACCATACAGACAGAAAGAGTAGGATCCAATTCAGTCCAGAGCTAGGGCCCTGTTTCCTGAGTAAATAAGGTCATTTGTGTTCTACCTCTGCTCTTTTCATCAGTATTTTTAACTTATCCTCAGGGGTGTTTGGAGTGTGTGGTCAAAAACGGCAAGAGGGCAGTATGACTGTGCAACTGAAGCTCTACCCTTTTTTATGTGCAGAACTCAGTCTGTGAGTTCTAGCCCCGCCTTAGGCACAAAGCCAGCTGGGTGACCTTGGGCCAGTCCCTCTCTCTCATCCCTAGGAAGGAGCCAATAGGAAACCAGGAGACTGAGAGTTCTAGTCCCGCCTTAGGCATGAAAGCCAGCTGGGTGACGTTGGGTCAGTCACTCTCTCTCAGCCCTAGGAAGGAGCCAATGGCAAACCAGGAGACTGAGAGTTCTATTCCCACCTTAGTCCTGAAAGCCGGCTGGGTGACCTTGGGCTAGTCCAAGTGTCGGAAATGGCGGCTCGCGAGCCAGATGTGGCTCTTTGGCCCCTTGAGTGTGGCTCTTCCGCAGCTGAACTCACCCCCGCCCCTTCCACGCGATTGGCCCCCGCCCGCAAACCCCGCCCCCTGACTCTCACACTGAGCGAGGCCCGGCGCGGCAGGGAGGCGCTGCTGGCCCGGGACGCGGCGCTGTAGGAGGCGGCGCAGGAGCGGCTGCAGGGGCTGCTGCGGCTGGAGATGGCGCTGCTCTGTGGCATCCAGGGGCTGGGCGAGGGCGCGGGCCCGGGACGTGAGCGGCAGGGCGGCGCAGGGCGAAGAGCCGCCTGCTCTCCCCTTGGCCGCCTCTGGTCCGAGCCTGGCTCGGCTCCCCCGGCCGCCGCAGGGCTCGGGTTAGCGGGGGGAGAGGACGCCGAACGGCGGGGTGGGGGGATTGATGGGGCGGGAGGGTGCACCCGGAGGGCCTCCCATGGCCGCTTCTCCAAGGCAGGTTGCAGAGCGCGCGCTGCGCCCACGGGAACGCCTGGTCCCTCCGCTCCCTCCAGCTCCGCCACTAGCTCCAGCAGCGCCGCCCGCCCCGTCCTGCCGCCCGGCAAACCTCCGCCGGCTCCATCCCCCTGCCGCCACCGCCACCGCCCCGGCCAGGCCCCCTGCGCCGCCCTGCCGCTCCCGGGCCTGCGCCCTCGCCCAGCACCTGGATGCCGTGGAGCAGCGCCATCTCCAGCTGCAGCAGCCCCTGCAGCCGCTCCTGCGCCGCCTCCGACAGCGCCGCGTCCCGGGCCAGCAGCGCCTCCCTGCCGCGCCGGACCTCGCAGAGACAGGCCTGAAGGGGCACAGAGGCCGGAGAGGGAGCCCCTCCGTCTCCCCTTCTCTCCCTGCCTCGCCCGCCCGCAGGGAAGGAGGCGCGGGTCCCACCCGGTGGAGAGGGCGCAGCCTTCCGCTCTCCCGCGCCCATCCTGCCGGCCGGAGGGTGGCAGCTCTTTCTCCGCCACTCCCGGTGGGGCAGCCGGGCCGGGTTTGCGGAGCCGCTGGCTGCGCCCCCGCCCTCCGTGAGCCCCCCGCCCCCTTCCACGTGATTGGCTCCCGCCTGCAAACCCCGCCCGCTTCCACGTGATTGGCTCCCGCCCGCAAACCCCACCCCCTTCCACGCGAGTGGCCCCTGCCCGCAAACCCCGCCCCCTGGCTCTCGAGCATTTCAAAATGTGCACGAGCATGCCAAAATGGCTCCCGGGATAAAAAGTTTGCCGACCCCTGGGCTAGTCACTCACTCTCAACCCTAGGAAGGAGCCAATAGGAAACCAGGAGACTGGGAGTTCTAGTCCCGCCTTAGGCATGAAAGCCAGCTGGGTGACCTTGGGCTAGTCACTCATTCTCAACCCTAGGAAGGAGGCCATGGCAAACCACTTCTGAAAAACCTTGCCAAGAAAAGGGACTTGTCCAGGCAGTCTCCAAGAATCGGACACGATTGAAAGGATTAAAAAGAAAACATAATAGCAGCAGGATAGAGATGGAAAGTAGGACACCAAGTGGATCCCTTCTCTATTCTACACTACAAAGAAAACAGTTTAATGGATAGGGATGGTGTATCCAACATTGTTTCCCCTTGGAGACCCATTTCCCACTGCAGTGCTAGAATTTGTCCCATAAAATCTATTCAGCCTTCTTATCTGGATTATGTTTCATTGCGGATTGTGGTTGTTGCATTGGTTCTGTATCTTTGCAAGAAACAGTTCATGGCAAACAGCAGCCGTTGGTAAAGAGTATCTTGGGGGAAAAAAAGTTTGAGGAAATATAACTTGGTCATTATTTCCATCTGCATTAACCTTAGGAGCC
Organism: Charina bottae; assembly: GCA_023362775.1. NCBI lineage: Eukaryota > Metazoa > Chordata > Lepidosauria > Squamata > Charinaidae > Charina > Charina bottae. Next base: position 117,070,510 of record JALMGJ010000003.1, read on the forward strand.
CCCCAGCTCTGCTCACTTAAAGGGTTCCACATTTTGAAAGTTGTAGATGGATGCTCTGGGCTGCTGTCTCCAAACAGAAGGGTTCATTATTGCTTTCGGGGCCAAAAGAGTCATGCCTGAGTCCTAAAACAGATGGGTGAGTTAATTAAAGATGGAGTATATATCAACGAACACAAGCATTTCAGCATTACTTTTTAGAAGATTCTTTTTTTCACACAAGAAGGTGGAAATGAGCATGCAAAGAATACTTGACTGGGGCCTCTGATATTTTCATGGATTTCTAAAGAAGACCTTGCCCAGTCTATGCATCTTCTCCAGACATATCACTATAGTCTAGAATCAGCACTCTTTACTAGCCGCGTGGCTGTACCTTGATCTGCAATATCTTCACTCCCATTTAGTGGCCTCAGATTTTGTTACCAGCAGTGGACCAAAAGGAAAAGTGAAAGGAAAAAGCCAAAGTGATTGTCAACTTCCTATATAGTCCAGCAAACAGTTCAAATATAGAAAGTGAAACAACCTCCCATCTTATGGCCTATAGCAGCCTTTCTTGACTTTTTGACCCTGGAGGAGCCCTTGAAATATTTTCCAGGCCTCAGAGAACCCCTGCACATTCAGGCTCAAATGTAGGCCGGAAGTTACAAAATTATTATATTTGTTTCATGGGCAGGCCTGTATATATGCATTAGCAGTGTTCTTAAACTAAAAATAAAGAATGAAACTTGCCTCTTTAATGTGAAGTTGCCCCAATTTGAAATAATTCTTTTAATAAATCGTGATCTCCCAGGGAACCCCTAGGGACCTCTCGCAGAACCCTAGGGTGCCATGGAACCTTGGTTGAGAAACCCTGACCTATAGAATAAAACTAATGAAGAATCTTTGAAAACCTTCAGGCACCATGATAACACCTTCGTCTCTAAGCATGATGTTTTAATGGCATTTTGACTCTCATCTTTCCCCTTCTCTCTCTGATTTGTTACCTTTTTTTTTTTTTCCTTTCACTAAATAATAAAATATAAATTAAAATTTGTAATGTTGCTAATGTCACTGTCTAATGTAAATTGGTATCTCTATATTTTACACAAACGTACACATGTTCATTAACTATAACGTAAGTATCAACTTGGGTGAAAGTGGTCTTTTGTTTCTGTTGTCACAGTAGTACAAATCAAGGTATTACTTTGGAACATTCTATTTCTTCAAGATGTTTTTCATATTGCATTACAGCAAAAACAAAATCTCATTAGCAATCATGTTGCCAGGTTATTCTTCTACTTAATGGAGAAGAAGAAGAGATGAGCATTTAATTTCAGCATCTTTAAAATATGGCACGGGGGATTAATGGAAAGCATTTGTAATGGGAATCCACTACTGTCAGCCAAGCATATATCAAAGATACATATTCAAAAGGTTTTCTAAGGGTGTTCATGATACAAGCACTTTGTAAAAAGAAATCATGCACTTTTAGCAATTATGAACTGGTAATGAGAAAGAGCAACACTGGAAATTTATGGGTGTGTTCATTCTCACCAGAATATTTCAGCTGTATATTACAGAGTGCTATTCTAGCAGAGTAGTTCGTTTTTTTAAAAAAAAATGCATATCTGTTATTAAAATTAATTCGTAACATTTACACACCAGCGCACATATCTAGTCAGATTTTTAAAAAGGCAAGAGTTGTGCATTCTTAGGGAGGCTAAGAATATTCTTAGGATTACCATTTGGTTATCCTGAATTTATTTTTGGAAGTGGTGCTGAAGCTGTAACAATAAAATCACATTAGAAAGCTATTATATCTAGTCCTGAGCATTGGGGGCGGGGAGGGGGAGATTAAAAAGACAAAATGGCAGCTTTAATCACATGGTTGCAGCCATCATGTTGACTTTTTTGACCCCCTCCCTCCCCTTCCCTCTGCAAACACACCAGTATTAAGTTGAGGCACACTTGTATAATTTCATATGTATTTTGATTTACGTTGGTCCCTCAACTTTTTCCTTCCTTATCCCTTTCTCTGGCTGCTCACCAGTGTTGATTTTTGGTTCTAACTCCTTGCAACAGTTGAACGGCTACTTGAATTTTCTACAGTCTTCTGTGAAGCATTTTATTTATTTGTTTAATTTATATGAAAAGCATCATACATAAAGGTAGCTGAATAGCACTGGTGCAGAAGAAAGGGAGAAAGATGACCTAAATATAAATGTAAGCTACCTTTCATTATAAGAAGTTCCTAAACAGAAGGAGAATGAAGATATCGAAGTGCTGATAGCTTCTGCCTTTTAGGATCAACCATCAACAGTGAAGGAACAAGCAGTCAAGAAATATGCTGCAGACTCGCACTTGGTAGGACAGCCATGAAGGCCTTGGAAAAAATAATTCAAATGCTGTGATGTGTCTATACCTACAAAGATCAGAATCGTGCAAGCCATAGTATTCCCTGTGACACTCTATGGAAGTGAAAGTTGGACTTTAAAGAAGCAGGATAGGAAGGGTATTAATGCCTTTGAACTTTGGTGTTGGAGAAGACTCCTGAGAATACCATGGACAGCCAAAAAAGCAAACTGATGCATCATCAAACAAATGAACCCAGGCTCAAATTATCCTACTTCAGACACATTATGCAAAGACCCAGCTCTCTGGAGAAGGCTTTAATGCTGGGAAAGGTGGAAGGGAAGAGAAGAAGAGGATGACCAGCAGCAAGGGGGATGGACTCGGTTACAATAAGGATGAGTGCACCTTTGGGAGACTTGAAAGAACAGGGTAGGGATACATTGTCATGGAGAAAATTGCTAGGAGTTGAAAATGACTTAATTGTGTTGGTGTGTGTGTTTTCTTGCATATGCAGAGTTTCAGAAAGCGCTTGGCATTAGAGACCAATAGATGACACCAGTCATTGTAGTAAATCAGTTGCAGTTGTGTTAATTACTCATACAAACAGATAATATTTACAGTTCTCTTCCAGATCCCTGGAAGTGTTACAAATCCACACACCAGAAAAGATAAGAAGCAGTCGGAAGCAAGCAGGCGTAGAAAGCAGAAGCGGGGCAGGAGCAGGCAGGTTCTTTTATACTCTTCAACCTGGACCACGTGCTGCCTGACCTTTTAAAGTTTGCAGGTGCTTAACGAACAAGGTTTTATTGCTGTGACTTACTCCTCAAGGAATAATACACCAACAGATTGCACATAATCAATCAAACAGAAGGAGAGGACCCCTTTTTAACAAGCAATATTTGGTAATATTATCTGGGCCTGACAATAGAGGCAGAATAGGCCCCCATTTGGAAAAGTGCAATAAATGTTGAATAACAGATGGCTGATGCTAGGGAAAGTGGAAGGCAAAAGGAAGAGGGGCCGACCAAGGGCAAGATGGATGGACGATATTCTGGAGGTGACAGACTCGACCATGGGGGAGCTGGGGATGGTGACGGCCGACAGGAAGCTCTGGCGTGGGCTGGTCCATGAAGTCACGAAGAGTCGGAAGAGACTGAACGAATAAACAACAACAAAAACAGATAGCTTTGTGCAACAAAGATGTGCATGGAGAGAGAGACGCTAAAGTGAGGAGTATAACTTTTATGAGAAAGTATTCTTGAGGCTGGGGCTTACATAAAAAAAGAATAGAGATAAATGTATTGTCGAAGGCTTTCACGGCCGGAGTTCAATGGCTGTTGTGGGTCTTCCGGGCTGTGTGGCCGTGTTCTGGAAGTTGTCATTCCTAACGTTTCACCAGCATCTGTGGCCAGCATCTTCAGAGGGCAGGAGCACAGACAGAAGTGCTCTTTCTGTGCTCAGGTAGAATGGATGGATGGCGTTGCCATGGGAAGCCCCCTGAGCCCAGTCATAGCAAACTTTTACATGGAACATTTTGAAAAACAGGCTTTGGAATCGGCTCCCATTACACCAACAGTCTGGTTCCGGTTCGTGGATGACACCTTCGCAATGAACATGCTAATCACGCTCAGCAGCCACTCGTTAACATTTCAACACAACAAAAAGCCCCACCTAATCTCCTATAATTTAGCTCTATAAATAGAAAACAAACATTGCCAAGCATTGCCATTCTACCTGAGCACAGAAAGAGCACTTCTGTCTGTGCTCCTGCCCTTTGAAGATGCTGGCCACAGATGCTGGCGAAACGTTAGGAACCACAACTTCCAGAACACGGCAACACAGCCCGGAAGACCCACAACAGCCAATAGAGATAAACTTTATTTAGAAATAAAATGGTATTCAGAAAGCCTGTTTTACTTATGTCCAAGTACATCCAAGAGCATCAGCATCAATGGGGGGGGGGGGGAATGAAAATCAACAAGATATGGATGGAATATTGAAATAGAAGCACTGCCCCCCCTTTTTTGAATGTGTGTGCTGTGTGTGCTGTGTCAACACTTACAAAAGGAGTGCCAACCCAGCCAAGAAATAATAAGGAAAGGTTTTAATTGGGGTTGCAGCTTATAATGAGTTAATCACCCTTCTTAATTGATTAACCTGTATCACATACCATTGAGATGGTGGGGGGAAGTGGAGAGCTGGGGTGCCAAATACTTCTTTTCTGTCTGTCTGTCTCAGTTGGGTTCCGGTTTCAGGAAATAAGCCATATGTCTGAACCATGTGTATGGTTTCAACCCAGCTAAGGCTTCAGGTCATGATGAGAAATGGGGAAATGAAAACAAGCAGTTATCCAAGTGCATCAAACAATATTTTACCATTCAGCAAAATAAATAAAAGCAAATTTCCCTCTCTGCCACCACTTCCTAGCCTCTTCTTGATGACTCTTGAATGTGGAAAGTATGTTTTACCTGGGCAGCTCTGCAGCTGTTTTGTTTAAGTGGAAAGCAAGGGGCATCCAATGGGTGTGGGTCAAAAAAAAGTTGAGATGATTGAAGGCTTCCGGTGGGAATGGCGGACTGGTTCAGCGGGCGGAGATGACAACGCGGTAACTTTTTTCAGGCTCAGGCATGTTTTCCTGAAGCCCAGAAACGTTCTCCGGATCAAGGAGAATACCTGGAATCATCCCATCTGTCCTCCAGATGGCTGCCTACAGCCAGATGATTGCAAACAGCGTTTCATGTTCGACTGATAAGAGCCAGCTGGCAGGTGGGGACTTCATCACTTTCCAAATCGCGCTGTAGCCTTAAAGGGACACTAAGACCGACCACCCCATTTCTAAATCACCAATTTGTATTTTTTTTTAAGTATATGTACTCCAAGAGAGGCTTTCTACAGCGAGGAGAAGCTGGTTCTCTTGGTGCTTAATGTTATTTTTGGGATTTTTATTGTTTATTCATTCAGTCGCTTCCAACTCTTCGTGACTTCATGGACCAGCCCACGCCAGAGCTTCCTGTTGGCCATTGCCATCCCCAGCTCCCCCATGGTCGAGTCCGTCACCTCCAGAATATCATCCATCCATTATTTTTTATTATTAATTATCCATAATTATCCATTGGATAAGGAGCGAAACGTTTCCACTGAGAAAAGAGAAATCCAGTTGACATGATTCAAGCTACAGACAATTCCACCTGGATGACTGAGAACCTTCATAGATCATCCATCCATCTTGCCCTTGGTCGGCCCCTCTTCCTTTTGCCTTCCACTTTCCCCAGCATCAGCATCTTCTCCAGGGTATCCTGTCTTCCCATTATCCCTTGCATGGGAGATGGGCGGGGAATAAATTGAATAAATAAATAAATAAATAAATAAATAAAGTGGCCAAACTACTTCAGTTTTGCCTTTAATATCATTCCCTCAAGTGAGCAGTCTGGCTTTATTTCCTGGAGTAGGTACTGGTTTGATCTTCTTGCAGTCCAAGGCACTCTCAGAATTTTCCTCCAACACCACAGTTCAAAAGCATCTATCTTGTCCTTCCTATTCTATTGTCTTCTTCCACTTCCGCACATTGCTTGTTTGAAAATAATTCCTTATCTCTTCTGGCTAACCTCTGGAATTTTGCATTTAATTGGGCATATCTCCCCCTATCATTTTGTATTTTATAAAAATTTGTGAGATCAGAGTTATAGAAATATTAAGAGACAAACAAACTGAAAGCTTGCAGTAAAAAACGTTGCTTTTTATTTTAAAAACAAAGAACAGTAACTTAGCTTGCTTTCTTCAGCCGAAGAAAAGCACATGGCTTAATTAACATAGCCCCGTACTCACATTGCAGACAAAACAGAGAGATAACAGCAAGGTAACGAAGACAAAAGGCAGATTTACAATTTAAAGCTTTTACCACTACTTGGCAGTACCTGATTGGACAGGGCTTAGCATGTGACCAATCACCTAGGCAACTTATCACTTTATTTGGGAAGGTAACTCTGATTGGCTAAACTACTAGACTCTGTGGCTCCAAGCAATTAACATTCCTGAGGGGGGAGTTAACATGTGCTCTCCTGGAGCCCACAGAGAAAACTTTTAGGCTTGGCTTTTAAAATCCAGTTTTTCATATTCTTTTAAGATCATAAAAATATATGCAACATATCACTGTTGCCTTTTGCTTTCCTTCTTTCTTGGGCTACTTCCAGTGTCTCAGCAGACAGCCATCTTGCCTTCTTGGTTTTCTTTTTCTTTGGGATGTTTTTTGTTGCCGCCTCCTGAACAATGTTGTGAACTTCTGTCCATAGTTCTTCCGGGACCCTATCTACTAAATCTAGTCCTTTAAATCTATTCTTCACCTCCACTGCATATTCATTAGGAATATCAGTGAGCTCATATCTAACTGATCTGTGGGTCTTCCCTATTCTCTTTAGTCTGATTCTAAATTGTGCAATAAGAAGTTTGTGACCTGAAGTACAGTCAGCTCCAGGTCTTGTTTTTACCGACTGTATAGATGTCCACCACCTTTGGCTGCAAAGGATGTAGTCAATCTGATTTCGATGTCGACCATGTATAAAGTCATCTTTTACGTTGCTGGAAGAGAGTGTTTGTTATGCACAGTAAATTGTCTTGGCAAAATTCTATCAGCCTATGTCCTGCTTCATTTTGTTCTCCCAGACCATGCTTGCCTGTAATTCCAGGTGTCGTTTGACTACCCACCTTAGCATTCCAGTCTCCTGTAATGAAAATAACATCTCTTTTTGGCGTATTATCCAGTAGGTGCTGCAGATCCTCATAGAACTGATCTACTTCTGCTTCTTCAGCATCTGTGGTTGGGGCGTATATTTGGATCACTGTGATGTTAACTGGCTTACCCTGAATTCAAATTGAGATCATTCTATCGTTTTTTGGATTGTATCCAAGCACTGCTTTAGCCACTTTATTATTAATTATGAAGGCTACTCCATTTTGTCTGTGGTCCTCTTGTCCACAGTAGAAGATCTGGTGGTCAACTGATGTGAAGTGGCCCATTCCAGTCCATTTCAGTTCACTGACACCCAAAATGTCTATATTTAATCTTGACATCTCACCAATAACCACATCCAATTTGCCCTGGCTCATAGATCCTACATTCCAGGTTCCTATGGTGTGTTGGTCTTTAGAACATCGGATTTGTCGTTCACCACCAGCACCATCGGCCGCTAGCCGTCCTTTCGGCTTTGAGCTAGCTGCGTCATCACATCTGGGGCTAGTTGAACGTATCCTCTGTTCCTCCCCAGTAGCATTTTGACCATCTTCCGACCTGGGAGTCCCATCTTCCGATGGTACACCGACATATCTGTGGTTGTACTGATCCATTTAGTTTTCATGGCAAGAATACTGGGGTGCGTTGCCGTTACCTTCTCCAGGGATCGTATTTAGTCTGACCTCTCTGCCATGACCTTCCCATCTTGGGTTTCTTTTGGGGGGGGGGGTTTCTTTCTTTGTAGTTTTTTGTTTTTGTGTTTTGTTTTTTTTATTCTTCTCTTGAAACCTAATAAAATTTACTATAATAAAAAAAATGTTGAGATGGTGGCCACAATCCTATGACCAAAGTCTTCCCCCTTTGTTACATTTATGAGACATGCAACACATGTAAAAAAAAAAGAGGCAGGGCTTCAGTTGCATGGTAGCATCCACCATCTTGACTTTTTTGATACCCCACCCAACCACAGATGCCCTGGCTGGAAAGGAGGAACAACTGAACCAAGCATGCAAGGAGAATCTCAAGTGTTAATTGAGGTTGGAAGAACAATGACATCCATTTAAGTATTTTCATACCAAACTGATAAAACTCCTGCATGTCACTGGTTTTCATCTTTTAATCTCCCCAACCTGGAGGGTAACGCTCATTAGTTCTGGTCATCATGGCTGGGAATTCTGGGATTTGTACTCCGTACTGATTTGAAAGAGACAAGGAGAAAATCATCTTGGTAATATTTGGGCAGTGAGGGTGGGAGGGCAGTTAGGATATTGTATCCGCATTTTCCACATTAGGGGGTTTTATCCTTAATTTTAAAAAAACTGACATATTTCCTTCAGCCAAGAGGTGGTAAGCAACTCGTATTTTTATATAGTAAGGTAAAGGTTTTCCCCTGCACAGTCGTGTCCGACTCTCGGGGCTGGTGCTCATCTCCGTTTCTTAGCCAAAGAACCAGCGCTGTCCGAAGATGCTTCCGCGGTCATGTGGCTGCATGACGCGCGTGGAACGCTGTTACCTTCCCACCGAAGTGGTACCTATTAATCTACTTGCATTTGCATGCTTTCGAATTGCTTGGTTGGGAAGAGCTGGGACGAGTGCGGGAGCTCACTCTGTCATGCGGCACTCGGGTCTCGAACCTCCGAACTTGCAACCTTCTGATCGACAAGCCTGGCATCTTAACCACTGAGCCATCACGCCCCCTATATTTTTATATACTGTAGAATGTCAAATAATCAGTTTTGCAGTTTATAGCTTTGTTAGACATAGTTATTTGTTTATTGTATTTATATACTGCCCTTTACTTCTTGGGCAACTCAAGGCATATACCAGATTCACCCCTTATTTATTCCCCCCCCCCAATAGCAATCTTCTCTGGTTGATTGGGCCCAAAAGGAGAGGGAAAGGGAGGGGGGAAACTCACTCTTCCAGGTCCAATCCAGCACTTTAATCCCTACACTACACTTGTTCTCTGCTTAGGGGGCCTAAGGAAAACTGCTGATGACAATTAGTTTTAAATGATGTTTGGTCCCCTTCGGTCCCCCTACTTTGAAAGATCAGTGTGTTGAATGTATTAGATCTTCATCCCACTGAGCCAGAGAGGAAAGATGGGAAAAAAATCTCTACTTGGCTGGAAATTGTTGTACAAGTGAAAGATGTGCAATTTCAAGCCCATTTATTGGATCTGAATAAAGCAGGATATTGTCCCTGTTCTTTAGCTCTTGCCCCACCAAGACTTTAGCTACAGACAGTAGCGCCTTCCAGATGATGTTTTCATTGTGTCATCTCTCTGCCTTAATGACAAAATTTCACAGGAGACCTAAATATCATCTTCAATCCATAATCACCCCATTTTTCTGACCCATTCTGTCTTTTTCCTTACTATAGAAAATCAACTGAGCAGGAAACAATGGAAGTGCTGCTCAGTGTCTTTCAGTTAATAGTGATTGGAATCATCCATCTGGAATCATCCATCTGGAAGCCCCTTCTAAATGTGACTCTAAACCATGAGGCCTGGGACTGTTTATTCTGCTTTTTTAAAAGCTGTGGGTCTCAAGAGAACACATTCCTTCTTGCAGTCCCTATGGTTGATGCCTTAAGTATGTGGAACTGTAAAAAATGTGGATATGAAATAGTACAATGAAAATTGTTGGGGAATCCTTTGTTATCAAGAACCAGTTATGAATTATAGTGCAGATCCTGGACTATAAAATTTTCTTTTTATTTCTACAAATAGATTCCTTTATGGGGGCAGCTAAAACCTCTACGGAATGCATCTGTAAGCTGCCTACCTTCTCAATTTTCTTTATTGTCAGAGGTGACTAAGATTCTCAATTGGAAAGCCAATTTGTTGTATGTCTGGAATGCCAATACCTTAAAAACTGTTATTTAAATCAGTAAATAAAACCAAGAACACTTTGTTATGGGATCCTTCACTTAAGGGAAAAATCCATATTTTCACCAAAGCATTTAGTTGAAGAGTTTTACTTCAAGTCACAAAAATACTGGTGTCCGTCACATTACCCATCTACCCATCCATTGGATTTTCATTCCATGAGATAGAGAATTGGGTAAGATTTATATACAGAAAGAAAGGGGGGCACAGAAGTGTCAGTTGAGACCATCTAGCCCAATCTAGCCAAGCTTTCTTATTCAACTCCTGATTCCATCTAAGAAGTCTTCAAAGCATGAACTAGGGTGTGCTAGGCTTCAAATCCAGTTATACTGTTCGACTTCATAGATTCATGTGGAGCACAAGGGAGTTGTAAGGCTGCTAAGATCAGTCACTAAGCCTGCACAAAGCCAACCAGCAGGAAGGCACCAGTCAGGCTTGACCTCACAAGACTGAACAACTTACTGTAAGCTCACAAAAAATCTAAGTACTTGTGACAAACTATATTTTTAAGAAGGCTAGGAAGCCAGAGCCAAAATATTTTAGCCATTGCTGTGTTTTCAAGAGCAATTTTCTAACTTTCAGATTTGCTATCATGTTTTCCACTGACTGTGTAAGGACTAACTCTCACAGCAAGCCAAGGAGTGGTCTAAACCAAATCCAAAATTCAAAGCCCCAATCTAAAAGGGGATTGAACCAATATTGTGGCTGAGCTGCATGTGAGAGTTCAAGAATCTGACTTGCAAGCATTCGTGTCCAGGACACACCACAATGGTGTGAAAATGCCAAAACGTGTTGTACCATCACAATGCAAACCATGGCCTTTTGTACTTGTGTCACAGCATTGTACTGCAAATTACACAAGTCAAATGGTTTGTACTGTGAGGCTGCAATGTACATTTCATCATTTGACATACACATATCTTGCTTTTCCCGTCAATACCTATGATAGCAAGACATGGTTGAGGGTTCCAAATGTGGAGCACAGTAGGTGTTTTTAAATGTTCTTTGTAGCAAATAAGCTAACTTTTTGTGTATGGTTTTATGGTCTGCTGGCTGAGTCTTTTTGGGGACTCAGCTGGCTCTCATTAGAACTTGTCTCAATGAAGCCATTTCTCCCAGGGAGCCAGACTTATAATTTAGCATCACTAAATTTCTCAGCATGTGGACTTTCCACCCGGTGGTAGCAACACTGCTTAGGAATCAGAAGCTAAGCTGTTGGTTCAGAATCATGAGCAATAGAGTCCACAGAGGCAGAAGGAATGGGATCTAATTCAGATCCAGAGCTTGGGCCCTGTTCTCTGAGTAAGAAAAGTGGTATGTGCTCCAACTCTGCACTTTTCAGCCCAACTTTTATCTCCTCCCCCAAGCCTGAGGTCATTTCCCCACTAGTGATTTATGATATCCAACCATCACTGTGCCAAAGTAACAATTGCAAGGTCAGGCTTTATATCACTTCAACAATGGCTTAGTGATGCAATGAAAACTGTGTAAGTCACTATTGGCAAAAAGACCTAAGTAGGACATAATAATTAGTCCAGTTGAGATGTTGTTATAATGATGTTAATGATGTCTTGCCAACCTAGCAATTCGAAAGCATGCAAATGCAAGTAGATAAATAGGTACCACTTTGGTGGGATGGTAACAGTGTTCCGCGTGCATCATGCCGGCCACATGACCACAGAAACATCTTCGGACAGCACTGGCTCTTCAGCTAACAAACAGAGATGAGCACCGGCCCCTAGAGTCGGACACGAATGTGCAGGGGAAAACCTTTACCTAACCTATAATTATGTCAAGTTTCCATCCTGTAGTCAGTCCCCATCTTGATAATGAAACAGAAATCAAGACAAAATCCAAAGCTATCAGCTGCTGAGAAGAGAAACTGTGGATTAACAGAGAAGGTGCCTGCTATATTCTTGAAGAAATGCCAGAAAAGATTGTTGTTGTTGTTGTTCAGTCGTTTAGTTGTGTCTGACTCTTCGTGACCTCATGGACCATAGCACGCCAGGCCTTCCTGTCCTCCACTGTCTCCCGGAGTTTACTCAAGTTCATGTTCATTACATCGGTGATGCTATCTAACCAGAGGATGCTCTGCTGTCCCCTTCTCCTTTTGCCTTCAGTCTTTCCCAGCATCAGGGTCTTTTCCAGTGAGTCCTCTCTTCGCATTAGGTGGCCAAAGTATTTGAGCTTCAGCTTCAGCATCTGTCCTTCCAATGAGCAGTCAGGGTTGATATCTATTTGGGTACCTTCCAAATAGGTTCCTGATTAGAGCTCCCCTGCTATGCAGGCAATTGTGTTCCACGAGTTCAAAGTGTCTATTACATATTAATTAGATTACAACTTTGCTCCCCTTTCTGTCCTCTCAACATACGATTCCTAGCGGTGCTAACAGAAGGAGATTACATACCCTTCCGTTCTGTACAATTCTCTGCATATCTGAGACCATTAAGAAGTATGCAGTGGATGTTTCACACTAATCTTCCCACCAGCAGAAAAGACACAATAGGCAGATTAAATTCCTCTTCTCCCCCGTGGTCACTTACCTGCCCCCCCCACCAGATCTGCTCCAGATGGTTGGGGAACTTTCCAAAACAGGAGGGAGGGAAAGAAAGCCTTTTCACTTAAACGTTGGATTGAATGCAGTGAAGCTGCAGGGTTCCATTGTCTCAAAGATATCTCAGCAATTTGCTTTGGCAAAAGATGACAAAAGAAAGTGGCAGGCTGCCAGCTCAACCCTCTGGCTGGAATGTCTTGTGGTTCATCGAGCGTTCATTATTTCTAGCTCTGCCCTAAGGCTGTTCTCATTCATTCCTCAACTATAGTCCATCACTACCGTGATGTAACTTGCTAAAAAAAAATTAATGACAGGACGATTCTCAGCACACCTTAGTCAACTGAGTTCACCCGAGGCTCTGAAACAGGTTAGGCTGCAGTGATCTGTCTCTTCAGGGGATGCTATGATTCAAACCCATCTAAAGCTGAGAATACAAAAAACATTTTAAGAAAACTGACACTCATCCTTCTAAGATGCTGTCAAGGTTTTAAATGTACATGTTGTTGTAATTTAATCTTGGTTTTAATGATTATTGTCCTTTTAAAGCTTGTTTTCATTTATTTTTGCTAGGCACATAGAATGCTTTTTAAGGGGCATGGTGGCTCAGCGGGTAAGACGCCAGGCTTGTCGATCGGAAGATTGCAAGTTAGGAGGTTCGAATCCCTAGCCCCGTGTGACGGAGTGAGCTCCCGCACTCGCCCCAGCTCTTGCCAACCTAGAAATTCAAAAGCATGCAAATGCAAGTAGATGAATAGGTATCACTTTGGTGGGATGGTAACAGCATTTCTAGCGTGTCATGCCGGCCACATGACCGTAGAAGCGTCTTCGGACAACGCTGGCTCTTCGGCTAACAAACGGAGATTAGCACCGGCCCCTAGAGTCGGACACGACTGCACAAATGTGCGGGGGGAACCTTAACCTTTACCTAGAATGCTTTTTAGCAGAAAATCAGGATGAAAACATTCAAAACAGAAATGTCTGAGAGTGAGAGGATGGCAAGATGATTAGGATTATCTGTGATGTTCCTCTCACAGTTGAGTGCATTTCCCATGTTTTCATGTTCCACGTGTACACCTTCATGCTGAAGGTTATGTGCACAGGACAGGCTACCTGGCTGATGATATTACAACTGTGGGCAGGTAGAAAACTGCTCAAGACTTCATCTATTGATCAGTGGCACTGAATTCCATCATCCCAGGAGAAGACCAAGGAAGGAAAGATGCTTATTTAAACCACTGCAATCTTGTGACTTGGTGGTTTACAGAAATAAAAGCATCCACAACACAACAATATAGCCTAAATAGTGAAACGATAAGAAATACAATTATTAATTTAAATTAAAACAGTATCCCAGGAACAGTTAACACTTTGATAACTCAAGGTTGGTTGGTTGGTTGGTTGGTTGGTTGGTTGGTTGGTTGGTGGTTAAAAGCTCTCCAGAAGAGTTAGTGGAGGACCAAACTACCACTGCATGAAGTTCAGCTAGAAGAGTGCATAACTGTGGCTCTTCAGTGGTGTTTAGAAGACAGATGCAGGGAGTCAACAACTTCAGCCAGCAAGTTGGCTGGTGGTGCCTGAAGTGATGGCAGTATACAGCAGCAACAGCCCTGGTTAGTTTGCCTGGGAAGTCAGCCAGTGGAGGTTAGTGTGGGATCCAGCGTCCAACCAGTCAGAAAGGAAGAGGCTGAACTGGCAGGTCAACTAGTGGAGAGAAGCCTGGAAGAAGCTTCAGCCACAGATCATCTGGTGATAGAACATCTGAAAGGCAATGGAGCCTAGGTCAAGAGTCAAGAGTCAGGCCACAAAGATCAAGGGAAACGGGGAGGGGGGGGGAAAGCTGGCTCCATCCATTTGTGTTACATAGCCATGATGATGTTTATTTATTTATTTTTATTTATAATTTGATTTGTATTCACTGCTCCATCTCCCCACAGGGGGACTCTGGGCGGTTTACAAAAATCAGCAATTAAAATCCAACAATTAAAACAACATATAGTACCATACAATAATAATTAAAATAAATATAAAATCCAAGATGCGAAAAAAATCAGGAGGGAAGGCAGAAGGAAGAGAAGCCTCACCGGGCGTGGAGTTTTTGAATCCTCCCTTCCCTGCCTCTCTTCTCTCCCCCCTCCCCTCCTTCTTGCGATCCGTGATGTCACAAAGCCCGTGAGCTATGCTTTCCCCATTCGCCTCCTGTCAAATACAGTCCCGCTTTACGTCTACCTAAAGTTTTGTATGAGTTCTGTCACTGAAGAATAATTGTTAGCTCAATGTGTTCATGTAATAAAACTTTTTCATTTTAATTAAAACAAAAATATTTTAATATATACAGTAATCTGTTTAAGGACCAGCAAATGGATCTTAAAAACTCTTTAAAACTTTTTTTTTTATCGTCTTACTTTTTCATGAATATGGAATATTACATAAGTTTAACCCCTTCCCATTTTGGCCATCCCAATGTCCCGTTTTTGTCTCAAGGAAATATGGTCAGCCTATATTGAACTCACTGAAATGTCCCATTGATCTGAAGATATTGGCACTAAATCTGTTCCAATCCATCATCTTTAATTACACATTGCAATATCTTTGGCCTTCCATAAACTGATGTAGGAGCCGGGCATCCTGGTGCATTATACATATTTCAAGCTAGGAAAAGCAGAGAGGGTTCCCCCACCCCTGTTCAGTGAAGAAAGCAGGCATTCCACCCAACATCTTACTTTGAAATGGGCTGCTTTATATAACAGCTGGCAAGTCCAATTTCTCCTTGAAAATGAGCTCCACATCCTGCCGTGAAATTCAGAGAAGAGATGGAACCATAGTAATTGATGTTAAAAAAAAAAAACCTCCTGTCCTGTTGGCACTGCTAGGCTGACATTATGGATAACAATCAGCACTAACCCTTAGGAACACGTTCCTGCACTGAAAGGCAGCCTAGACTCTGGCATTATTCAACCAGCTGAAGGAGCAGTTTGCATTCAATGACCTTCCATACTGTATAAGGAACACTCACTGAATTCCTCTTCAGCAGACAACGCATTGCTGTGGAGGGAGCATCCTTTTCGCCTCTCCCTATGGTCCTTTCTTTCTCTAGCCCTGGTTTTCTCTTCCTGTCCCCCACCCCACCCCCTTTGCCATCTCATTTTCACTCAGCTATGATTAAAGCATCCTATCAAAGGCCATCTAGTTAATAATATAAAATCATTTTGATTTGATGGAATTATGTAAGCCAATCAACCTGCTCTATAAAAAGAGAACATCGGTTCTCCATTAGAGAGGCCACCTTTCATTATTTGTCTCTAGTTCGCAAGGGATAAGTCCATATCAAACCAGACAGGCTCATAAGAGTGCTGAAAATGCTCCAGGGAGGGAGAGAATGGGAGAGAGTGAGATTCACCGAGAAGGGTGTAGCAAGCCAAGTAGGAAAACATCTGAAATGCCAACATGTTAGTGCTTCCATGCTCAGATTTTGGGAGGGGCATAGCTCACTGAAAAAGCAGACATTTTGCACAGAAGGCATCCTAATTTTGTAGCTGTGGGCAAAACTGGCCAGTCTGGGGACAGAATGTTGCACTGTTCCTTGGAACATTCATAGTTTTTCACCCTGAATGCACAAATATTTCCTTTCTGGAAGTGATTGAGCACCTTTCTGGAAGTTTACCTTCCAGAACTAGAAATGTCCATTTAAGAGCTGGATCATTTCTAGAACACTTCCATAAAACTATCCAACCACTCCCAGAATTACCAGAATGGGTCCAGGAAAAACCAAAATGTTCCATCCTCATAACTATGAATTTTTCATATCTCTAAATTATTTATGTAGAAGTACATGATTCAATCAAGTTGCTAACAGCAAGTATAGGTAAAGGTTTTCCCCTGCACAGTCGTGTCCAACTCTAGGGGGCAGTGCTCATCTCCGTTTGTTAGCCGAAGAGCCAGTACTGTCTGAAGACGTTTCCGTGGTCATGTGACTGGCATGACATGCACGGAACGCTGTTACCTTCCCACCAAAGTGGTACCTATTTATCTACTTGCATTTGCATGCTTTTGAATTGCTAGGTTGGCAAGAGCTGGAGCTGGTGCGGGAGCTCACTCCATCACGCGGGGCTAGGGATTCGAACCTCCGAACTTGCGACCCTCCGATTGACAAGCCTGGCGTCTTACCCGCTGAGCCATCACGCCCCTAACAGCAAGTATACCTAGCATTAAAACATTCATGGTACTTATAGCAATAAAACATCTATAATTAGATGATGATGATGATGATGATGATGATGATGATGATGATGACGATGATGACGATGACATCAACACCAGCAACAATTAATGGCACATAACCAGCTTCAGTCAAATCAATACTTCAGGTCAAAACACATTTCAATCTATAAACAGTCTTCAGACGAGTTTGGTTTTGAGCATCTTTCTAAATGACATTAAGGAGAGAGCCAGCCTTGTTTCAACAGAGAGGCTGCTGTTCCAAAGAATGAGGGCAGCCTCACTTCATGGAAGTGAAATAGTATAAGCAGTTTCTTCTATGTTGGCTGGATCAGTTCCAAAAGACATCTTAATGGCCTGGCTCATGCAACGTGCTAAGATCGTGGCTGGGTTCCCACAACATACTGAATAAGAAACTACCCAACCCTATTTTTAGGCCAGGAGACATGAGAAAGGCAAGGCTATGGAGGAGTTTTTGGACTTGGAACTTATACTACATTGTATCCTAGCAACAGAACTTCCTTCTGCAAACAAGCCTATCAAACATGTTTGCATTTGGGCCAATAATTCCAGTTGGGGACATATAGAAACATGTTTACGTCTGCTGGCTACTTATGTCCTATTCCTGATTTCTTTCATTTTAGTGGCTGCTATTTCATTCAGACATTGCTAACATATTCTAGTCTGTAAATACCACAGAACACACAAAAGCTACCTATCACTTTAGAGCATCAAGCTGTACTTTTACTTGGCACCAGCCAAACCTAATTCAAGAGATAATATCCATGAAATAGGGCCTTATCACAGGGTCATGATTTCTCCTGCTGTTATATAAATGCAGAAGTGAAGTCAGGTTTCTATTTCAAGAACAGGAGGCATTGATCTTGTGACATTTCTCTCTCCCAAATACAATTCTTGTCCAATGCCTAACGGATGATCACAGCTCTGTCAATTGCCAAATGATCATAGTAGGAGGCTACTGGTTGTGCTGGCAACTGTTGGACAATTGCCAGACTCAGGATGGAAAATAATCTACCTTTCCATATCCGCATGTATCAGGTACGCCCAGTTGTTTTCTCCCAGATGTGTTGCACCTCAACTCCCAGAATTCCCAGTCAGCACAATCATTAGCAATGCTGGATTGGAATTCTGAGTGCTGTAATCCCATCATATCAGGAAGGCATCTGACTGGGAAAAGACCGAGAGTATGTAGCAATAACAATGTCACTTCCCTAAGTGCTAATACATAGATAACCAAAAGAGCACCCTCTGTACATAAGAAGGAAGCTTTAGGGCTGTGGTGCTCTTATTTTATATGATTATTTTGTAGAATGAGAGAAAGAAAATGTTAAGATTGTGGTTATAATGTTCAAGCCTTGCGTTGCTTAAAAAGTAGCTTCTTTCCAAAGGATGTTGTTGTTGTTGTTGTTCAGTCATTTAGTCGTGTCCGATGCTTTGTGACCTCATGGACCATGGCACGCCAGGCCTTCCTGTCCTCCACTGTCTCCCAGAGTTTATTCAAATTCATATTCATTACATCGGTGATGCCGTCTCATCAAAAGTTCTCAAAGATCAAGAAACTGAGATTAGGTGTGACGTTTTCTTCTTTTTGTGTGCACTTCACCTTCCCTCTTTTTTCCTTTTAAATCCCTTCAGGGGTTAAATAGGATATATTTCATCATCCCTACATTTTTATAGAGTTAGCCTTGAAAAGATTTGTATTTAAAAATATATTGATGGATCCTACCAAAGTATGTTGCTTTGAACAAGATTTCTCATAGCAATCAGAAGCAGAACAAGAAAGGATTAGCCCGTGTACGTATATAGGAAGCTGTGTTGTGCTGCAAGATGCTATCAATTCAATTAGAATGGTATTTTCCGGGAAAATGTGGTGCCTGGGAATTTTGTGGCTTTAGTCCCAATATATTAGAAAGTAACTGTTTAATGAATACTTTTCTATATTGTATGGGCTAGTTAACATGACAGTTAATTAGATCTATAGCTGGCTTGAAAATTGTACTCAAATAATGTTCAATACAATCTCATCAAATTGTAAACATCCAGTGAGATGCCCCAAGGATCAATTTTGGGTCCTCTCTTCTTCAATATTTTCATTAAGGATTGGATGGAGGGAATGCTCATCAAATCTAATCAAATCAAATACAAAATTGGGTGGAAAAGTTAACACCCTAGGAGACATAAATAAAATTCAAAACAATTTTGATAGGTTGGAGAAAAAGTAACAGAATGAAATTTGTTAGAAATGAAGGCAAAGATTTCACTTAGAAAACAAAAATCAAATGCATGGGTATAGGAGAAAGAACACCTGATTTAGTAAAGCTATTAGTGAATACTATCTTGGAATAGTAATTGATGGCAAACTGACTATGAGCCAATAGTATGAAGAGGTTGCAAAATAAGACAAATGTGTGTTTAGGCTACATGTACAGAAGTATAATTTCCAAATTAAAGGAAGATATTTTTTTCGTGTCAGAAGCACCAAGGTGCTTTTGTAGTGAAAGGATTTGCCGGTGACATCACCGTTGTCCAGGGGACGCCTGAGGAGGCTACTTTCATGTCCCTGTGATTTTTCCCACCGAAGTGGTACCTATTTATCTAATTGCATTTGCATGTTTTTGAACTGCTAGGTTGGCAGGAGCTGGGACAAATTGCCGGGAGCTCACTCCGGCACACGGCTCGCGCTCTTGGGATTCGAACTGCCGAGCTGTCAGCCTTAATGGCCTCTGACTCAGCATCTTAACCACTGAGCCACCACGGTCCTTTAAGAAAGAAATCATTCCACTTTATTCTGCTTTGGTCAAACTCCTACTTGAATGTCTAATTGGTGTCTAGTCTGGGCATCACACTTGAAGGACTCAGAGAAATTGGAAAAGGTTCAGAGAAGAACCATGGAGATTATTGGAAGCCTAGAAACGAAGAGAATGAAAGAGCCGCATATGTTTTATCTTGAGAAAGGACAACTGGAAAGGGATATGATAGCATTCTTCAAATATATGAAAGGTAGTCATACAAAAGAAGTCCATATCTGTTTTCTTTCATTTCATAATTCAAGACAGGGAATGATGGATTTAAGTCACAGAAAGGCACATTTGGCCTGAAAGTTAGAAATAAAGAAAAATACCTTCCTAAGAATAAGAGAAATTTAACAGTGGAACCAATGACCCAGAATGGTGGTTAGTTTTCCTTCACTGGATAATGTCAAGTAGAGGTTACACAACTATATGTTGCTGGGATTTGGGCAGCAGTTTTATTAACTATCTACCAAGGATGCTTTAATCTGGATTCCTGCATGGAACTGGAGGTTGGACAATGACCTAAATAGCCCCTTCCATCTAAAGCTTCTGAGATTCTACTAGCTGGGATGGCTATTCATGGCCAGCTGTACATGGGTTGAGTGTTATATCCCATCATGGGTTAGTTACCTCACTGGTGGAACACATGGGACTTACTCCAAACTACTCTCCTGATGCTATTTTCCCTGTAATTTCCTAACAGCTTCTGTTCTAATGATTTGAACCAATCTTGGTTTGTGGTGCTGGATACAATAGGGGTGTCACTTGTGAGATATCTCTAAGGGAAATTGCTCATTAAGTATGGCAAATGAGGTGAAGGACTTTCCAGAATATTGATATTCTGGGTTTTACATTTACAACTACAGAGCAGACTATTGGCTAACAGGAAAGACAGGAAAGAGAAGAATCTACTCTCTGTTTGCTTAGGGGTTGATGATCAGGAAAAGAATTCAAATAAGTAAACAAATAAATCCACATCAGATATGCTGGCCTAAAAGAAAGCTGGTTGAACCTGAACCGGTTTGCTAAAGGTGGTTATTCCATTCAACTATCATGAAAAATAGCAGTTGATGGCTCTACCCATTGCAAATGGTGATACAATAATGAGTTCCATTGTTCCACCAGCATGGCGATGAAGCGCTGAGGGGCTTAGCGTGGCACCGAAGCTGTCCCACAGTGCACTGCAGGAGAGGCTGACATTCAGAAAGAGACCCCTGGAAGGAAACCGTGCCAGCACATCATTGGATCCCAGACACTAATTCTCAACGGGTTTCCTGCTGAGAAAAATATATCCTCTGCCAGCCTGCTCAGACTCTTTGAGAACTTTCTTGTGTCATGTCTTCATGCATAATACCAGAAACTTCTCTGAAACGGTATGGCGTATCAGCCCAATGGCCAGAAATAATCACTGAAATCAAAAACAAGCCAAGAGGTGAAAAAGGAAAAAATAAGAAGTGGGGGTGGGGGGAGTTTAAAAATCATCTCTGTCTGCTGCCTCTAGAGTCTTCTAGTGCTTTGATTCTGGTAGAAGGAAGATAATGTGAAGTGTAATCAGCACTTTATTATGATCATGTTGAGCTGCTCTGACAAGTTCCATGTGAGATCTTTGTGGCAATAATTTCAATCTCCAGCACAAAGCCGAGACATCTGTTGAAGCAAAGGCACAGAAGCAAAGATGGGGTCGTTGCAAAAGGAATCAAGAAAGAACAGGTCTAAATTTATGTGGCACTTTCCAGGAAGTGGGGAGTTGGGGGTTGGAGAAGAGCCTGCATTTCTATTGGGAAAGGGTCAGAGAAGAGAAACAGAGGGAGCAAATGCAACTGGGGCAGTGGACTTTCCAAAGCTTTCATATTCAGGGATGGCTAAAAGCTACTCACCCCAGACAGGCCTTTTTCTCCCTGTGATGCAGCCCAAATTCAATTTTGATGCCCAGTTCCAGAACATCCTGCCCTTTTGTTGTTGTTGTTGTTGTTGTTTATTCATTCAGTCGCTTCCGACTCTTCGTGACTTCATGGATCAGCCCATGCCATAGCTTCCTGTCGGCCGTCACCATCCCCAGCTCCCCCACGGTTGAGCCCTTTTGTACTTTTAATTAAGTTTAAGCTTTGCAATGAACTGGGCTTTTGTACCCATCTTGAGATCAATGGTTGTAGAACAGCTCAGAAATATTTTAAACATCAAAAAGAAGCAAGCAAATTTGAAAAAACAGTGGATTGAACACAATCCTGCATTCAGTCTGAGATGTTTAATGTTCAGCATCTTGTATTACTTATCACCAGCATTTTGTTAACCTGCATCCTTTTTCTTTGAGTCACTCCAGATTGATACCAGATATCAAAGGCCAACTGAGGTGGCCAGGATCAAGACTGTCCCCAAACCAAGCAGGGCTTTGGTATTACTTCCACATAGAAAGATGGTACTTAGCTATCTGCACATATTTCTCTTTCCTGTGCCAGTTAACTTATTTTCCTGACAATCAGGTTTATATCACAATGAAACAGTCTACCTCTAGAGCTGTCCTGTCCCGACTAAGACTCGAAGCAGAAAGGTATGGAATAAGTCTGTTATTTACAATAAAAACACAAAAATATATCTAGAGAAAACAGAAGCGACACAAGGTGCTCACAGAGTTTGGGTGTCCTGCGGTGATCCCTTTCTGGTTGGAGCGCACATGGGCAGCCACCATGTGGCTGCAATGCAAGGTCCTGGCGCAATGCTTGGCGCGGCTACGGGGCAAGGTTCCGGCGTGAGGCTTGGCACTGCTGCGAGGAACGGCTCTAGTGCAAGGCTTGGCGTGGCTGTGAGGCAAGGTCCCGGTGTGAGGCTTGGCGCGGCAGCTGTTAGACAAGGTTCCAGCACGAGGCTTGGCGTGGAGACAAGGCAAGATTCCGGCACGAGGCTGGACACGGCTGTGAGGTATGATTCCGGCACGAGGCTTGGCGTGGCAGTATGGCAAGATTCCTGTACGGGACTGGGTGCGGCGGCAAGGCTAGGTACTGGCACGAAGCACAGCTGTACAGCGAGACAAGGTTCCGGCACGGGGCGCAGCAGCTGCGAGGCAACAAGGCAAGACTCCGGCACGAAGCTCGGTTGGACGGCAAGGCAAGGTTCTGGCGCGAAGCTTGGCTGGGCTACAAGGCAAGGCTCTGGCGTAGAATCAGGGCGAGGTCTGAGCTGGGATTCTGGCGTGGCAACGGGATCGTGATTCACTCCAGGATGCAGTACGGAACGTGAATGGTTGTCTCCGGCAATGGGTACATGCTGCGCTTGTCTTTTATCCTTTTGATTTTCGCGCTGTTTGTGAGTGGGAGCCAATCATGCTTCGCGTTGCTCTGCCTGCCTTTCCCACCTCCTTTCTCGCATGCTGATAGGTGTAGGCAAGTGTCCTACTGGGCTGCCTCCAATCAGCTGCTCTGGATCTGATTCAAATTTCGCACCATCCCAGTTCTTTCCCACTTCTATTGTTATCGGCCCTTCCACCTCCAAATCGGATTCATCGGACTCAGCCTCCATCCCGACAAGAGCAGTGTTTCTCAACCTTGGCAACTTTAAGTTGTGTGGACTTCAACTCTCAGAATTCCTCAGCCAGCATGTGGCTGGGAGAATTCTGGGAGTTGAAGTCCACACATCTTAAAGTTGCCACGGTTGAGAAACACTGCTCTAGAGGTTGTGACTTCTCCATCTCTGGAGGCTTTTAAAAAGTGGATGGAGAACTCATGAACAGTTTAACTGGCTTTCCTGCACACTGCAGAGGATTGGACAATGATCTTGATGGGCCAAAATCTATGATTTTAGTGCAGATTAGAAGCAAGGAGTTAATGCACTGATGCCTTACAGAAAGGACTCATGTCTGTCCAAATATTTCTGAGTTACAATGGCCAGTTTCCTCTTCATTGGTCGTGCTGGCTGGAGCTACTGAGAATGATGCTTTTTAGCAACAATTGGAGCCAAAGATCTACTATAAATCCTTGAGGGCCTGGATTAACTATGTTATTGCAAAAAGGGAGAGGCTATATATCTTCCTTATGCATTCTTCTCTTGTCAAGGCAATTGGACAGAGACTAGAAATCTATCATAGCTGAACCTCTGCCCCTACCTGTTATCTTGGATGGCTTCTGTTCTCTTCCCAATAGACATTCCAGCTCATTTTCCTTCAGCACAATGTATTTCTCCTGCTTCTCGGTTCTCGCCCTCTGCATAGCTAATGCATTTTTCATGCTGGGAAAAATCCATTAAGGAATCGCATGTAAGAAAATTAGTGAGAAGAGGATTCTGGATTTTTTAAAGTGTGGCCCTACCTTGAAAAGTTCCTACGGTATCCTCTAGTAATGAGCATAGCTGAAGGACCTTTCTATCAAAGGGCATCCCTGGGTCAACCATTGGGTCCACAATACTGATGGAAGATTCACCTTTTTATTGCATGTCATTGACTAATCAAAAGCAGGTCATTGCTCCATGGGGATACCATTTTTTAAATGACACCTGCATGTTTATTTTATTTTTTTCCTCCTTCTGGGCATAAAGCACAATCAGGGTACAATTGTCATAGGAGCACCATAACTGAACAAAATCCAAACCACCACTAGATGACAGCAAAGAGTCAGAGCTTCCTGTCTCACTTTGCTGCCCTCTAGTGGTCATGCTCAAATTTGAACCTCTCTTATAGTAGCTTTAAACTGGGAGCAAGAAACTAGAACTGAGAAAAGGGATCATTTCTCCTGCATTTGCACTACAGTTCAAAACTATGTCCCAGCCCATAGATAAATGCACAGGCAATATTAGCTTGACATTGAAGCTGGTTAATTAAACCATGGTGTACTCAACACAATTTTCTGGATTTACATGACACTCTGAACCATAAACTAACCATACACAGTGGATTGTTCAACAAGTGGAGCTAACATGGGATAGCAGTATGTCAGGAAGATCCAACTACATGCAAGCATCTGGGTGAGACGGATCTAGCATAAGGCAGCCCTTTTGCATATGCTTGCATGAGCATCCACTACAAATCGCGATGATGAAAAAAGTGACAAAAATGTGTCATGACAACACTGCCTGAACCCTGCCCTTTTGTACTTGTGCACTGACATCAGACGCAAGCATCTAAGCCCTGGAATTTGTATTGTGATATCACAACACAAGGTTAGTTACTTGCCCCCTCCCCCCACAGGTGTGCTGGTGTATCCTTGTAATATCTTAATCATGAAACTCTCTGCTGTGACTTCGCAAAAGGGTTGTTGTTTTGGTACCTTCAAATCAGTCTTAACTCCTGGCAGCTATGTGGGCAACCCTCTTCCTAGGGCTGAGAGAGAGGGACTGGCCCAAGGTCACCCAGCCGGCTTTCATGCCTAAGGCGGGACTAGAATGCTCAGTCTCCTGGTTTCCTATTGGCTCCTTCCTAGTGCTGAGAGACAGGGACTGGCCCAAGGTCACCCAGCCGGCTTTC
The DNA here is from genome assembly GCA_023362775.1 of Charina bottae. NCBI lineage: Eukaryota > Metazoa > Chordata > Lepidosauria > Squamata > Charinaidae > Charina > Charina bottae. The sequence continues at coordinate 117,095,485 of JALMGJ010000003.1, forward strand.
ATGCCTAAGGCGGGACTAGAACTCTCAGTCTCCTGTCTATGAAGGTTCTCAGTCATCCAGGTGGAATTGTCTGTAGCTTGAATCATGTCAACTGGATTTCTATTTTCTTAATGGAAACGTTTCGCTCCTTATCCAAGGGGCTTCTTCAGTCTGAGCAAAGTTGGTAAGGGAATCCTAAATATGTTCCTAGGTAGCTGTGTGACCTTACACCTGGGGCTAGGTCATGGTTATATTGAGATGTAATTTTTAAGTCCTTTTATCATCTAATGGAGGGTCGTTAAAAACACCATGCTGCTGTTGAGCTTCTGAAATGGTCTTAATCTTCCTAGGCACAGATGACAACACGGGGAGGAAGATGGGGGAGAGTTTGTGCCTGAGGCCCCCACCTCTATTCAAGGAAGGATTTTCCAAGTTGGCAAGGAATCCATTTATGCCAACTTGGAAAATCCTTCCTTGAATAGAGGTGGGGGCCTCAGGCACAAACTCTCCCCTATTTTCCTTCCTGCTTTGTCTTCTGTGCCTAGGAAGATTAAGACCATTTCGCAATCTCAACAGCAGCATGGTGTTTTTAACGACCCTCCATTAGATGATAAAAGGACTTAAAAATTACATCTCAATATAACCATGACCTAGCCCCAGGTGTAAGGTCACACAGCTACCTAGGAACATATTTAGGATTCCCTTACCAACTTTGCTCAGACTGAAGAAGCCCCTTGGATAAGGAGCGAAACGTTTCCATTAAGAAAATAGAAATCCAGTTGACATGATTCTCAGTCTCCTGGTTTCCTATTGGCTCCTTCCTAGGGATGAGAGAGAGGGACTGGCCCAAGGTCACTCAGCTGGCTTTGTACCTAAGGCAGGACTGGAACTTAGGGTCTTCTGGCTTCTTGCCAGCACCTTTAACTACTACACCAAACTTGCTCTCTTTGTGAAGCTAGTCCAACCCAAATTATTCAAAGACTGAATCTAGTCTCCTTCTCCCAGTATCTAACTTCATGTTAGGGTCTCTATATAAGAAATTATTGGGATTTGACCAACCCCAATATTGAGACTGAACCTAATGTAGTGTTGGGCAGGAAATTCTCTTTAATCTTTTTTTCCTATCAGTTCTCATTAAGTTTGATGAAAGAGAATTATTTTAGAAACTTCTTTCACGAAAATTCTCATGGATTGAGCATGTTCCTGTACTTATTTAGTTACAAGATAAGGAAGGTCTGCATTAGTGTCTTCTCACACGCTGTCCAATCATCCTTCTGGAAGTCTATAGCCTCCATGGCTTTTCGTGATTCCATTAACTGGAGAGAGTCAGGTAGGAGGTATCCGCAGAATCCAATGATTATGAGAAAATGACACAATGAGCATTGTGCCATTGCAGCACAACCCCTGTCCCTTTTTCATGTGTATGGGACATCACAACATACTTACAAAAGGGGTGGCACTTGTGTTGCTTGTTTCAGGTTTAACACTCCCTTGCCCACTCTCCATCAGTGCCTTTAGTTCCCATGGGTCTTTTGTAATATATACGTATAGTAAAGGTAAAGGTTTTCCCATGCACAGTCGTGTCCGACTCTAGGGGCCGGTGCTCATCTCCGTTTGTTAGCCAAAGAGCCAGCGTTGTCCGAAGACGCTTCCATGGTCATGTGGCCGGCATGACACGCGCGGAACGCTGTTACCTTCCCACCGAAGTGGTACCTATTTATCTACTTGCATTTTTTTAATATGGTCAATTGACTAATCAATAAAGCTATACTATTAATACTACTACTTGCATTTGCATGCTTTCGAATTGCTAGGTTGGCAAGAGCTAAGGCTAGTGCGGGAGCTCACTCCGTCACGCGGGGCTAGGGATTCGAACCTCCAAACTTGCGATCTTCCAGTCGACAAGCCTGGCATCTTACCTGCTGAGCCATCGCGCCCCCGTATATGTATATGTATATGTATATGTATATGTATATGTATATGTATATGTATATGTATATGTATATGTATATGTATATGTATACGTATACGTATACGTATACGTATACGTATACATATTTATATGTGTGTGTGTGTGTGTGTGTATATAAATATAAATATAAATATAAATATAAATATAAATATAAATATAAATATAAATATAAATATAAATATAAATATAAATATAAATATAAATATAAATATAAATATAAATATATATTATTAGGGGAACTATCCGACAAAGGTCTGTATAGTTAAAGCTATGGTTTTTCCAGTAGTAATGTATGGCTGTGAGAGTTGGACCATAAGGAAGGCTGAGCGCTGAAGAATTGATGCTTTCGAACTGTGGTGCTGGAGAAGACTCTTGAGAGTCCCTTGGACTGCAAGGAGGTCAAACCAGTCAATCCTAAAGGAAATCAACCCTGACTGCTCATTGGAAGGACAGATGCTGACGCTGAAGCTCAAATACTTTGGCCACCTAATGCGAAGAGAGGACTCACTGGAAAAGACCCTGATGCTGGGAAAGACTGAAGGCAAAAGGAGAAGGGGACGGCAGAGGATGAGATGGTTAGATAGCATCACCGATGTAATGAACATGAATTTGAGTAAACTCCGAGAGACAGTGGAGGACAGGAAGGCCTGGAGTGCTATGGTCCATGAGGTCACGAAGAGTCGGACACGACTAAACGACTGAACAACAACAAAAATAAGAGAAATTTAATGAACTTGGCAGAGAGAGCTAAAAAGATTATTGGGGTGAGAGATAATATTTAATTCAAATTTATTTTTGGTTAAAAACTGCATTTGAGGGGGGGATTGTTTTTAATTGTAGGAAAAAAATGTTGTGTTATATGGGAATGTTGATTAGTATCAATCAATCAATCAAAGTTTATTGATTAGCCCTTAGGCCATATCAAAATACAAGATTAAACAATAAATGTTAATAAAACTATATAAAATTAATATAAAAGACAAATTGAATAAGAAGTAAATAAAAATATGGTAGTTAAGTATACATATAAGTGAAAATACACATCATATTTCCGTGTCACCCCTACAGTTTACCCCGATCAACCCCACATATGTAGATCTCAAGCATATTGGTTTGCTTAAATACAGTGCTGTGTTATATGTTATTTTTGGGTCTTGGCCACACATAAAATATGTTGTTTTGATATGTGATTCCCAGTGGGTCGTTCGTTTAATGTATGGGCCAAGGTGCAATGTTGATTAGTAGGTTGAAGTGGATTATAGAAATAATGTTTAATATAGTTAAAATTGGAGTAAGAGATTGATGTATTTTTTATATCTTTCCGTAGTTTTAATGACACAGTCGATCTCATGTTACACCTATCTTCTTGTTCTGTAAATTCCATCAATTGTCTTTTCCTTTTGATGTCAAACAGTCAACATTCCCACAAAGGTCTGGTCTATTTATTTAATTAATTCCAAATAGCACCAAAAGCACTTTTGCCAAAATATTAATCTTTCAAATTTGTCCAGTCCCCTTTATCTTTTCATAACTTTCTTAGTCAAAACCTTGTTAAGCCCTTTCCTGCTGTTTTAACGTCTTTTTAAAATATTATGTTCCTCTTTGCTTTAGTTTCTGGAATTCAGAAGGAAGGCTTAATCACCCTGAGGTTGTTTTCTTTGTCCTGCTATTTTCAGTGACCTCTTTTCAACTGTAAATTGATTGCATCCAAAAGCGATTAAGTGATTTGGTTGAACTTAGTTCGAATCCCTAGCCCTGCGTGCAGAGTGAGCTCCTGCACTAGCTCCAGCTCTTGCCAACCTAGCAATTTGAAAGCATGCCAATGCAAGTAGATGAATAGGTACCACTTCGGTGGGTAGGTAACAGCGTTCCGCGCGTGTCATGCGGCCACATGACCGTGGAAGTGTCTTCGGACAATGCTGGCTCTTTGGCTAACAAACGGAGATGAGCACCGGCCCCTAGAATCAGACACAACTGCACAAATGTGCGGGGGGAACCTTTACCTTTACCTTTAGTGTCTTTTAAAAGGTTGCACTTGTGTGAGCAAGAATGCTGCCTCTCCCTCTACCCCCCTCTTGCTCTACTCACAAGAAAGCCGCAGGAAGTCTCTGGTCTCCTCACGAGGAGCAGCAATCCCAGGTGCAGGTGGGCAATCTCTTGGTCTCCTTTATCCAGAAAGACTTCGCTGGCCAGAAATCACCACTGGCCACCGTTCACTACCACAGCGTGGCCTCTACTCCTTCAGAGACATCTAGTCTGCCATAGAACCTCATGCGGAACCGCTCCCATGGGTCTTTTTTAGGACTGGTGCCACCATCACTGCCACAGGGGAATTTCAGAGATATTGCTGAAACTTTCCTTCTCCCGGAGCAGTTTGGAAAAATTATCTATCCAATTACACTGCCTGCAAATTTGCTGAACAGTTTGAAATACCACCTGTGGTCAACCCTAATTCAAACTTTTACAAAACAAGCCACTTTGATTTAAATTTAATCAGGGCCTATCCAAATTGACTCAGGGGGCCAAGTCTGATTTGGACATCCAAAGCTTTGCATCTCCACTGATCAGCATAGGCATTCTGTCCCTCCCCTCCCCTTCCCTTCCCTTCCCTTCCCTTCCCTTCCCTTTCTTATATGATTGATGCAATTTGCAGGCTTGGCAGAATTTTCTGAGCGGGGTGAAGTCTGCCCCCTTTGAAAGAAACAGATACAGAAGTCTTCTGAATTAGCATCCTTTAGCTTCTGGTTTTAAAGAAAATAAACAAGGGTCTATAACAGTTTTGTTTTGTTTCATTTTTTTTATATAGCACTGTATCACATATCTACACAGAGTTGCCCTTCGGTGGGGAAGTACCTTAACAGATTTTAAAGATAACAGAAGAAGTTTTGTGCAATGGCAGCGTTTAAAGATCTGGGAGGAGACAACCCTGAATTGTTAAAACCTTGTATTAAGCCCTATTTGGGATTATGAAAAGAGCAGAAATCATAACTGCTTCCCTTTGGAAGAGACCTGCCTTATTACAAAAGAATATGTGCAGGCTTTTAAAAAAATACTGGAGGTTTTTTTTAAAAAAGGAAAAATACCTATTTGGGGTGTTGAAAGGCTAGTTGAAGGCCAGGAACATTTAAGATTACTCTCCCAAACCACTGTGATCAGAGAGCCTATAATGAACTGCTTCCCACAATTAGAAATTAGACCTGTCAATCACTTTCCACATCACTTCATCTTTCTAGCTACATTCTGTTAATTTCCTGAAAAATTGAAATGAAAATGTCGCAGTTGTTCCAGATATTGGATCTGTCTTTCTGCCTTAAGGCCTTATGACAGTCCTGATTCAGTCTGGAGAACTGAACAGACGCAGTTTCATATGATGAAGCCCCAGAATTGGCCTAAACAATCTGTTTGGTTCAGGGACTGAACTGGACCTGACGCACACACACTCTTGAATATTCTACTGTAAGGCTGCAGTTCTATGCCCAGAGATTTGGCAATAAATCTCACCAAACTGTCAGCCTTGTGAGATAGTCCAGACAAGAAGCACACCCAGAAGTACTAGTTCTAACTTTATTGTAAGTTTACCTTAACAGAATCTTGCAAGTGACTTCCGGGTGAGCTGTGATGGCGAACGGACGCGGAGAAGGAGAGCTCCTCTAAAAAGGAAAGGGAGAGAAACCGCAACGTTGCGATTGTCGATTTCGCGGCTGAAAGAGAGGCGAGATCGCACAGAGAAGAAAATCTTCTCTGAGGAGAAACTCAGCTGTCACGAAGGAGAGCGAGTCGGTAAATGTTCGTCCTGTCTGGTGTGGATGTGAGTCAGCGTTGGTGATTAATGGAGACTCGCGGATCCAAGTGACAAGAGAGGAAAAATTAAACAACGGGCAGAGTTGGGTAAAAAGCCCAAAGAAAGGTTTGCCATTCTAGCCACAAACAATAGGGAATAAAGCAAAGGGAAAAAACGAAAATTTCTTAATGAAGGACAATATAAGGATTGAAAAAACTGATATGCTTTCGGAATTCTAAAGACCAAGTTAATTATTAAATAACTGTGGCCATCTTGAAGACACCTTGCAACAGTACAATTTTTAGAGGAACTGAAAACTATATAACTATTCCTATAAATTTATATCTGTAAGTTATAAATCCATAATAGTATAATAAGTATTAAGTATTAAGTCTAGATATAATAGAAAATAGATTTCTGGGGTGGATTTTGTGGAAAATTATATTGTATGTATATTCGCTGTTAACTCCTCTGGCTTTGATATTTGTTAAAATATGGCTGTTAAAAGAACACTAAGAAAAGGCTCAGACTCATTAAAGGTGAGGAATTTAAGACCCTATTCGATGAATTTACTGCCAAGACAACAGAGACTATTACACAGACTGTTAAAACGTCTTAGAAGAAAAACTGGAAGGTCTAGAAAGAAAGCTGCAACAAAAACTGGATATTATAGAGGAAAAACTAAGGACTGAAATACAAGGAGTTTAGAAGCAGACTGAGGAATGTGAAAAAAGAAGAGAAGAGGATGAAGAATGTATAATACTATTAGAGATAAAGGAAAAGGAACACTATATCAGAATAAGAGGGGTGGAGGAAGATAAAGAAGAGAATATAAGGGAAATATTAGTACAAATGATTGCTGATTTGATTGAATGGGAGGAGGAAAAAGTAGAGGAGGAAATTGAAAAATATATAGGGTGAACTCTCAATATGCAAAGGTGAACAAGAAACCAAGGGACATACTAATAGAATTTTCAAAAAAAAATAGAGAGATGCGGTAATACAAGCTGCATTTAATAAAAAAATAGAGGTGGAAGGTAAAACTGTTGTTGTTTATTCGTTCAGTCGTTTCCGACTCTTCGTGACTTCATGGACCAGTCCACACCAGAGCTTTCTGTCGGCCGTCACCATCCCCAGCTCCCCAATGGTTGAGTCTGTCACCTCCAGAATATCATCCATCCATCTTGCCCTTGGTCGGCCCCTCTTCCTTTTGCCTTCCACTTTCCCTAGCATCAGCTTCTTCTCCAAGGTATCCTGTCTTCTCATTATGTGGCCAAAGTACTTCAGTTTTGCCTTTAATATCATTCCCTCAAGTGAGCAGTCTGGCTTTATTTCCTGGAGTATGGACTGGTTTGATCTTCTTGCAGTCCAAGGCACTCTCAGAATTTTCCTCCAACACCACAGTTCAAAAGCATCTATCTTCCTTCGCTCAGCCTTCCTTATGGTCCAGCTCTCACAGCCATAGGTTACTACAGGGAATACCATTGCTTTAACTATGCGGACCTTTGTTGTCAGTGTGATGTCTCTGCTCTTAACTATTTTATCAAGATTTGCCATTGCTCTCCTCCCAAGAAGTAGACGTCTTCTGATTTCCTGGCTGCAGTCAGCGTCTGCAGTAATCTTTGCGCCTAGAAATACAAAGTCTGTCACTGCCTCCACTTTTTCTCCCTCTATTTGCCAGTCATCAATCAAGCTCGTTGCCATAATCTTGGGTTTTTTGAGGTTTAACTGCAACCCAGCTTTTTCACTTTCTTCTTTCACCTTCGTCATAAGGCTCCTCAATTCCTCCTCGCTTTCAGCCATCAAAGTGGTATCATCTGCATATCTGAGATTGTTAATGTTTCTTCCAGCGATTTTAACTCCAGCCTTGGATTCCTCAAGCCCAGCATGTCGCATGATGTGTTCTGCGTACAGGTTGAATAGGTAGGGTGAGAGTATACAGCCCTGCCGTACTCCTTTCCCAATCTTAAACCAGTCCGTTGTTCCGTGCTCTGTTCTTACCGTTGCTACTTGGTCGTTATACAGATTCCTCAGGAGGCAGACAAGATGACTTGGTATCCCCATACCACCAAGAACTTGCCACAATTTGTTATGATCCACACAGTCAAAGGCTTTAGAATAGTCAATAAAACAGAAATAGATGTTTTTCTGAAATTCCCTGGCTTTCTCCATTATCCAGCGGATATTGGCAATTTGGTCTCTAGTTCCTCTGCCTTTTCTAAACCCAGCTTGTACATCTGGCAATTCTTGCTCCATGAATTGCTGGAGTCTACCTTGCAAGATCTTGAGCATTACCTTACTGGCATGTGAAATAAGTGCCACTGTTCGATAGTTTGAACATTCTTTAGTGCTTCCCTTTTTTGGTATGGGGATATAAGTTGATTTTTTCCAATCTGATGGCCATTCTTGTGTTTTCCAAATTTGCTGGCATATGGCATGCATCACCTTGACAGCATCATCTTGCAAGATTTTAAACAGTTCAGCTGGGATACCATCGTCTCCTGCTGCCTTGTTATTAGCAATGCTTCTTAAGGCCCATTCAACCTCACTCTTCAGGATGTCTGGCTCTAACTCACTGACCACACCGTCAAAGCTATCTCCAATATTATTATCCTTCCTATACAGATCTTCCGTATATTCTTGCCACCTTTTCTTGATCTCTTCTGCTTCTGTTAGGTCCTTACCATCTTTGTTTTTGATCATACCCATTTTTGCCTGGAATTTACCTCCGATGTTTCTAATTTTCTGGAAGAGGTCTCTTGTCCTTCCTATTCTATTGTCTTCTTCCACTTCCGCACATTTCTTGTTTAAAAATAATTCCTTATCTCTTCTGGCTAACCTCTGGAATTTTGCCTTTAATTGGGCATATCTCCCCCTATCACTGTTGCCTTTTGCTTTCCTTCTTTCTTGGGCTACTTCCAGTGTTTCAGCAGACAGCCATCTTGCCTTCTTGGTTTTCTTTTTCTTTGGGACGTTTTTTGTTGCCGCCTCCTGAACAATGTTGCGAACTTCTGTCCATAGTTCTTCCGGGACCCTATCTACTAAATCTAGTCCCTTAAATCTATTCTTCACCTCCACTGCATATTCCTTAGGAATATTAGTGAGCTCATATCTAACTGATCTGTGGGTCTTCCCTATTCTCTTTAGTCTGATTCTAAATTTTGCAATAGGTAAAACTGTAACTATATTTAAAGAGGTACCAGGGAGAATTCTAAAAAAGAGAAAAGAGTATAAATTTCTCACAGACTTATTAAAGAAGAATGAAATAAATTTTAGGTGGGAGGCTGTAGAAGGTGTAAACCTCCAGTACAAGGGACAAAGATACCGGTTAACCTCTGTATTTAAGGCAAAAGAATTCTACAAGAAACTAGAAAAGGAACTGGGAAGTAAGAAAGAACAAGTAAAAGAACAGGAGTAAGACTCTAAAGATTATAAGGGGTGAAAAACAGCTAGAAGTGGGCTTGTATAAAAATGAATAAATTAAACATTATAACATGGAATATTAATGGTTTCAATTCACCTGTTAAACAATATAGAATATATCAATTGTTAAAGAAACAAGAATTGGATATTATATGCTTGCAAGAGACGCATATTAAAAATAAAGATGAAAAATATTTAGAAAATAAAAGATTGGGAACAGCCTTTATAACATCAAATGAAAAAAAGAAAAAATGGGATTGTAATATATATTAAGCCAACGTTAAAACCTCAATTAGTAGAAAAAGATCAAGAGGGTAGATCTATATTGGTAGAAATAGAAAGTCAAAATACAAAAATAATGATAATGGGAATCTATGCTCCAAATAGTGAGCAAAAAATTTTTTTCAAAAAAATATCAGAAATAATTTCAGAAAAGAAGATTGGAAATTGTATATTAATGGGCGACTTAAACGGGGTAGTAGAACCGGAGATTGACAGAAATTCAGAAAATTATATTAATAAAAATCAAGGAAAACTACCCAAGGAATTTTTTAATATGACAAAAAACCTAATGCTAATGGATGGAGATATATAAATGGAAATAAGAAAGAATATACCTACTATTCAAATAGATTTAATTCCTTCTCCAGGATCGACATGATTTGGATTACAAAAAACTTATAAAATGAAATTAGAGATATGACAATAAATGCAAAAACATTGTCTGACCATAATTCTGTTTGTATGACCCTAAATATAAACAAAAAAATATATAGATGGAAAATGAATGAAAATATACTTAAAGATAATAAAAATGTAGATGACCTAGAGAAGAAATTACAAGAATTTTTAAAATGGAACATGAATAACGAAGTAAATATAGAAAAGGTCTGGGAAACAAGCAAAGCATTTATGAGAGGCCACTTGATTTCAAAAAACAAATATATTAAAAATAGATTTAAAAAAATAGAAACATTAATGAATCAGATAAAAGAAAAGGAATTAGAACTGCAAAAAAATAAAAAAAGAAAGAAAAAGAAGAGATATTGAACCAGATAAAATGGCTACAGTCCCAGGTTAAGATTGAGTTAACAGAAGAATTAGACAAAAAATTAAAATTTATAAAACAAAGAAACTTTGAGCAGGCAAATAAACCAGGAAAATGGTTAATGTACAAACTGAGAAAAGAAAAAGAGAAAAGAATTATAAATAAAATAATAAATAAAGATATGGAGTTAACATACAATGAAGACATCAAGAGAGCTTTTTTTGATTATTATACAAACTTATACCAGGAACAAAAAACCCCAATAGATAAAGTAGAAGAATATATTAAAAATTGTAACTTAGTAAAATTAACAGAAGAAGATAAGGAACTTACAAACCATAATATTACAACCCAAGAAATCAGAGAAGCAATTAAAAAATTGAAAATAAATAAGGCACCAGGGACAGATGGCCTCACAGCAGATTATTATAAAAAACTACAAGAACAATTAATTAAACCATTAGAAGAAATGTTTAACTCAATACTACAAGGGTCAGAAATACCTGAATCATGGAAAGAGGCAAATATTGTACTAATTCCAAAGGAAAATCAGGATCCAACGAATTGTAAAAACTATAGACCAATCTCATTATTAAATAACGATTATAAAATTTTTACTATTATTCTTGCGGAAAGACTCAAAAAATTTTTACAGAAAATTATTAATCAAGATCAAAATGGATTTCTGCCGACTAGACAAATAAAAGATAACATTAGAAATGTAATTGATTTAATAGAATATGCTAAAGTACATAATGAAAAACAAATAACATTATTATTTTTAGACGCAGAAAAGGCTTTTGACAACGTAAATTGGAATTTCATGTTTAAAGTATTAGAAAAAAAAGATTTTGGAAATAAATTCATAAACGCAATAAAAACAATATAAAAGGTAAAGGTTCCCCCCGCACAGTTGTGCAGTCGTGTCCGACTCTAGGGGGCGGTGCTCATCTCCGTTTGTTAGCCGAAGAGCCAGCGCTGTCCGAAGACGCTTCCGCGGTCATGTGGCCGGCATGACGCGTGCGGAACGCTGTTACCATCCCACCGAAGTGGTACCTATTTATCTACTTGCATTTGCATGCTTTCAAATTGCTAGGTTGGCAAGAGCTGGAGCTAGTGCGGGAGCTCACTCCGCACGCAGGGCTAGGGATTCGAACCTCCGAACTTGCGATCTACCGATCGACAAACCTGGCATCTTACCCGCTGAGCCACCACGCCCCTAAAAAAACAATATACAAGATACAAAAAGCAAGAATAATAGTAAACGATGAACTAACACAGGAATGCAAAATAATGAAAGGTACCAGGCAAGGATGCCCTATTTCCCCATTATTATTTATACTGGTATTAGAGGTTTTACTAGACAAAATAAGGAAAGACCAAGAAATAGAGGGGATTAAGATTAAGAAAGAGGAATATAAATTAAAGGCGTTCGCCGATGACCTAATAATAACATTACAAAATCCAACAAACTCAATAACAAAATTGATTTCTAAACTACAAGAATATGGAGAGGTCTCAGGATTTAAAATAAATAAGGAAAAAACCAAAATGATAAATTTAAATATGCCTAAAAAAGAAATAGATAAAATAGAACAAATATCAGGTTTCCAAAATGTTAAAAAAGTTAAGTACTTAGGAATTCAAATAACAAATAACAATTTGGATTTATACAAAAATAATTATGAAAGTTTGTGGAAAGAAATTAAAAAAGATTTGGAGAAATGGGTAAATTTGCAACTATCTTTATTAGGCAGGATTGCCACAATAAAAATGAATATCCTACCAAGATTTTTATACTTATTCCAAACGATCCCAATTACAATAAAAGATCAAATTTTTACAAAATGGCAAAGAGAAATAACAAAATTTATTTGGCAAAAAAACAACCTAGAATTAAACTTAAATATCTACAAGATATAAAAAATAGACGGGGTTTAGCAATGCCTGATTTAAAATTATATTATGAAACATGCGGGTTAATTTGGATCAGAGATTGGATTAAATTAGAAGATGGGAAAACAATAAACTTGGAAGGACACGATAATAGGTATGGTTGGCATGGCTATATGTGGCATAATAGATGCAAAGTACACAAGTTATTTAACAATCATATAATTAGGAAGTCACTATTAAAAATCTGGAACAAATATAAAAAAACGCTACTACCTGGCTTGCCATTGTGGGTATCGCCACAGGAAGCAGGCACCAGAATGGGGAACCAAACAGATAAAGACTTTATAAAATATCAAAATTTGTTAAAAATGGAAGAAAATAACTATAGATTAAAAACACGGGAGGAACTAGAAAACGAAAATATAACGTGCCATTGGTTTACGTACTTTCAACTAAAAGAACAATATAAAATAGACAATAAAAACTATCAATTCATAAAAGATCAAAATAATTGGGATAATATATTAGAAAGAGACAACGACCACTTGATATCAAAAATATACAAAATATTATTGGAAATGAAAACCAAAGATATAAAAATCAAAAATTATATGAAGAAATGGGAAGAAAATTTAGGCATAGAAATTACATATGAGCAGTGACAAAAAATATGATCAAAAAATATAAAATTTACTTTAAGTAATAGTTTAAGGGAAAACATGTACAAAATGATCTATAGATGGTACCTATCACCTGAGGTGTTATTTAAATCAAAAATTAGGAACACGAATATTTGTTGGAAATGTAAAAAAAAAGAGGATCTTTCTACCACATATGGTGGTTATGTGAGAAAGCAAAAAAATATTGGACTAAAATAAATAAATATATAAGTGAAATGTTTGGTAAGGATATACAAATGAAACCAGAAATCTATTTATTAGGTAAAATCGAGGATACTATGAATAAAAGACAAAAGACACTATTTTTATATTTGAGTACAGCGGCAAGAGTAAAATATGCGCAATTATGGAAGGAAGAAAACATACCAACAAAAGAAGAATGGATAATGAAATTAATGGAATTAATGCAAGTAGATAGATTAACTAATTTAATAAAAGGGAAAGAAATAGGGAAGCATAAAGAGATATGGGACCCTTTTACAGAATATGTTAAAAAGGAATATAATATTAAATATATGTATGTATGTATGTATGTATGTATGTATGTATGTATGTATGTATGTATGTAAATATATAACTATAAATAAAAATATAGTAAGGGGGGGTATAAATAATGAAATATAGAAAGTAAGAGAGAAAATGTATACAAACTAGTTACATTTAATGTTCTGAGTTAAGAAAGCCGGAAGCAATTTTAAAGGTGTATGTGTAAGTTGTATGTATGTGTATGTAGCAGTGGTTAATTTTTTAAATAGTAAGAAAGGAAAAATGCACAAGAGAATAATAGAATAGGTATATATATATAGAAACATAAGAAAGAAAGAAAAGAATTAAAGGAACAAAAATAGATAAAAATGATAAGGAAGGGATGTTCCCCGTTGGGGGAGATGTTCCCCATTGGGGGAGATGGGCGGTTATATAAATTTAATTAAATAAAATAAATAAATAAAAAATGTTGGGGGTCAAGGGATAAGTAGGAGGAGGAGAGGAGTGTGGGAGGAAAGAAGGTTGGAAGGAAAAAGAAAGTAGAAATGGATAAAGGGACATAAGAGAATAGAATAGAATTGAAAGAATGAACTATATAAAAGACTAGAAATAAAAATTTATATTATGAAGTTATGAAAATATGCAATTGATGGAATGTCTAAGTGTAAATGGGAAATGTTCTATGTAAAATGTAAATGTCTGTATGTTAAATGTTAAGTGTAAATAAAGTTTATTTTAAAAAAAAAGAATCTTGCAAGTCTGAAAGTACATCTCTCTTCCCCCCACCCTCGCGTTTACAGTCCAAGAAACTAGGGAGGGTCCCTTCTGAGACATTTGCCACGCCCCCATTCTTTCTGTGGGCTCAGCTGCCTCTTATCTGACCATTGTCTAGCCTGCAGCTCTTCTTCCTGTCTCCCAAGGTCATTCCCACACACCATTACACAAACATTATTGCACCACTTTCCTATAGATGTTAAATGAACTAACTGGATACAGAGCATCTCTGAAATGTGATTACACTGGGGTAGGTCGGATAAGATCCATTTCCACCAAAATACAATTCTCGGTGATATCTGCCCATACATTAACAGCTGGAAGAAAGGGTTCTTTCTGAGTCTGTACCCCGAGAGGGTGCCACCTAAAGGGACCACAGGCTTGGACTTCCTCAGTCACCATTCCTCTTCCCTGAAACAGCATTTCCCTGAAGATCAGGTCAGCCCAAACCTTCTGAACTTTTAAAAAGTGATTAAGACCTGGGTGTTTCCAGCACGTCTTTCGGATCTGATGTGTGGGGGGAGGGGTGTCTACTGGAGTGAGCTGTTCCTTTGTGCTTTGGGGGATGTTGAAGATGGAGATTCTGGATGATTTATGTTTTAACCATATTGCTGTATTTAGGCATATAAGCTGTGGAGTCAGTTGCAATCTGAGCACCATCCAAGCTTTGCAGATAAATAGAAACAGAAATAAATAAACAAACAGACAAGTGAAAAAGGGAGGCTTTGAGCCACTAGTTCAATGCGGGCAAATTCTTTCATTGTCAAGGGGATTGCAATTGCTTTGAGTACAATCTGATAGAAGAGTTGCCTATTAGAGCTGGGCGGGATTTGAGCAAACAGTGTCTAGGGCCAGAACTAAAAATCAGTGGGATTGCTCATTTTCTCTCTTTTTTATAACCATTCCTTTTCACCATTTTTTGCTCTTTTCTTGACGCCTTCTCTCTCTCCCCCAATGGCCTTTGCTGGGAGCCAGAATTGAGAGTTTGCAGAGGGCTCTTGAAATTCTGCTGAGAATTGCCCTATGAGGACCATAGGTTCTCACACAGTAATATAAAAATTCCCCACTGCAGCCTTCACCCCAGCAAATGGTAGTCAGGAGGTTATTGTAGAGATTTGCTGTCACCTCCACCACATGAAATGGTTGGTTTTCTGCTGAAAGTCTTCAAATGGGTTGGATGATCACCTGTCAGAAAGTTCTAGTGGATCCTGCACGGAGCAGGGAGGTAGACTAGACCAGTGTTTCTCAACCTCAGCAACTTTAAGATGTGTGGACTTTAACTCCACTGCTGGCTGTGGAATTCTGGGAGTTGAGGTCCACACATCTTAGAGTTGCTAAGGTTAAGAAACACTGGAGGAGACGATCTTTAAAATTCCATTCAAGTCCATGTTTCTGCGATTCTCTGATTCTGTATCTACATTAGGCATGGAAATTTTCACATAGGTAAAAAGAGAATTTTGCAAAACAAAAAGAAAGCAATCAGATATGTTCCATTGTCAAAGGAGGAACAAGATGGACAACACTATAAGAAACGTGGATGTGTAGTTAAAATATCAAAAGTATGAAAATCAGAAAGTAGCTCAGCTCTTCTGTGACATTCAAGTTGGTCAGTTGGCTGCATCGGTTAATTCAGACTTTTATAGGAATAGCAGTCCATGCCATTTTTACCATATCTGGCTTCTTCCAGTAATGTTAGGCAAGGGTGTCTACAGAGTATGGTCAAAACATGGTAGTCACAATGGTGCAATTGAAGGTCTACCTATTTTTATGTGTCACACATAAAAAGCAGGTGGCGCTTCAATTGCACCATCATGTCTGCCATCTTGACTTTTTTTACAGCATCCTGCAGACACCTCTGCTGTTAGGAAAGGGACACAGAATAACAAAAGCTATGAGATAGAACGGAACAAAGACTTCAGCTTTTATGGAAAATCCATTCCTTTTATTCCTTTTGTTTCTGGATGTTAAAGGAAGTGGGAAAGTGTCGTATTCATGGCTGAAGTTCAATGGATTCTACTTCGTAGAAGGAGAGCCATGTTAGTTTATGTTAGCAAAAAATCAGGAATCTGGTAACACCTTTTCTGACTAACAGATTTTATTAAAAGGCATAAACTTTCAGGAGCTGAACCTTCCTTCATCAGATACATCAAAGTGCAGCTCACAAAAGCTTCTGCCTTTTAATAAAATTTGTTAATTGGAGAAGGTGCTACCAGTCTCCTCCTGATTTTTTTCTTATTCTTATTCTTATTCTAAATTTTGCATCGGTGCTCACATAATCAGAAATTAAATTAAAATATTTGCATCAATTATGAATGCTGCATACATGTACTATTCATTGTTTATATTCCATTATATGGGTATTGAAGGCTCATGGAGAAGTTGGAAGTATTCAGTAGAGTCACATGAAGGTATATCATGTCCAGGCAAGGCTGGTAAGGTCATGTCATCTGTGGTGAAGATAAAATTAAATGCACCATTAGGAGGGCTGTAGATATCTAGAGCTACATGAAACCTTATGTGAGTAGATCAGACTCTTCCATCTGGGCTGTTAAAAGGTTCATGCTTGAGTTTGCCATCAGAAGCTCTGGGAAGCTGAGAAGATGAAGTTCTACCATGGACTCATTCTCTGCAATCAAGAATACTTGCAAGGATTGTGCTTTCTGGCCAGATACCTGTGAATAAAATAACTCCTTTTTTCCATTGAGTAAATGGTCTAATATCTGATCTCATCAGTGTCCTCATCACAAAATAGTAAGGTCTGGTGGTTAGGGGTGGTGATAATTTAAATATGCATGAGCCAGATTCTTGTCCTTTCTCTGCAAGCTTCCCCATGTACTTAGAGGGGAAAGCAGAAAGTAATTGGCACTTGTTTCGTTCATGTTTTATTCAAAATTTCCACCCCATGTGCATTTTGTTCCTAAGTAGGAGCTCTAGAGGATAGCAAATCGTGAGAGAAGCCAACCTTTGTTAAGGCAGGGCCTTAGAAATATATTCAGGAATTGTCAATGGGAAAAGTCAAACAATAATCCTTGTCTTTGAATCAAATAATGTTCTGATATTTGAATGCATCAAATAAAGAGTTAGTTCACAAGGTTGGCCAGTGTTCTTCTAGCAGAGTTTTCATAGTGCAGACACCAATGCCATAGAAACTCAGAGAGGTAGAAAAAATGTCAACACTTCCCTCTAGGGCAGTAGCTGTTTTTAGGAGAAAGCCAGCCTCCTTGTGATGCCACTGTAGTCTTTAATGCTCCAATCGAAGAGAATATTTGTAGCTCAGGGTTGAACTGGGGAGTCTTTGGTGCTCTCTGAGCCTTGTTGTTTTCATGCAGACGTTTCATTGCCAGGCTAGGCAACATCTTCAGTGCGAAAAGGGAGTGGGACTTGCTGTCTGTTTATATACCCTGGCTTGTCCTGCCTGTGTTGGTGGGGGTCTTGTACTCTCCTTGGTAGTTCCTTGATTGGGCTGTTGTGTGCTGTTTGGGTGATTGACTTTTTTAATGCTCTTTAATGCTCCAATCCACATTATGCAAGCACCAATGGGCTAAACATATGCAGCTATGAAGAGATGACCACTGACAGGCCAAGGAGAGTCCAGAGGATTATATGTTTAGGAGGCGATCCAAGGTGGAAAATGTTTGAGGAACATGAACACAAAGCTATATCTGTATCAATGCATTTCCTGGAACAAAAGAAGACCAAGCTTTCTATTTTTTCTCTTCTCATCCTGGTCAATTCCTATGTTAGTCTCTATGTGTATTTGCTGTTAGTTCAGTGGTGAGAAAATGTTCCACTTATTTCAGCTTCTCAGAAGCTTCCTCCTTTGTTTACAAGCATCCATACAGGGATCCCGGAAAGTACATTGTCAGGAAAAGCAGGTTTTTCCTCACTTGCACCTAAACAGAGCTCAGATAAGAGTATGTCCCAGCAACTTATTTTTGGGGCCATGTCTGCATGATGTCATCTTCCTCTTTTCCCCAGTTCACATCAGAGGCAGCTTATGTGCTACATAGCTGTTCTACTTTTAAAGTAGGATTTTTCTTTGAAGAGTCTTCTGCTAAGTTTGTGTGTATCTGCATTCCAGAGAGAGTCAGATTGCTAGAGTCTGGGGGCCTCCAATGGAGAGACGGTGAGGTGCATCAGGAAGACTTCCTCCCACTTGTCCCCATGCGTTCCCTTAGTTGCCCTATGACTGGGGAATTTGACAGGTAGTTAAGCTGGCCATTCTAACCATCTGTCAAAAGTCACCCCTTCCCTCTCCATTCCACAAAAGGGGGAGTATATGGTCCAAAGGATAGGAGGAGGTCAACGGAGGGCAAATGATGAATGCAGTGCTGCATCATCACAATACAAGCGCCATCCCATTTGTATGAGCATGATGATGTCACATGGACATATGAAAGGGACAGAGCTTGCATATCACAACACAGTGCTGCTTTCATCATTCTGATGAACCATCAGACCTGGAGATACCTTTGGATGTGGCCTCCTTCAACAGTTCTCTAGGATGTCACTTGGTTTAGACAAACGTAAAGATGCTCCGGTATTCTGCCATTTCTTATTTATTTTCTTCTTACACTCTTTAAAGGTAAAGGTTCCCTCCGCACATTTGTGCAGTCGTGTCTGACTCTAGGGGCCGGTGCTCATCTCCGTTTGTTAGCCGAAGAGCCAGCGTTGTCCGAAGACACTTCCATGGTCATGTGGCCAGCATGATGCGTGCGGAACGCTGTTACCATCCCACCGAAGTGGTACCTATTCATCTACTTGCATTTGCATGCTTTCGAATTGCTAGATTGGCAAGAGCTGGGGCTAGTGTGGGAGCTCACTCCGTCACGCGGGGCTAGGGATTCGAACCTCCGAACTTGCGATCTTCCAATCAACAAGCCTGCCGTCTTACCCGCTGAGCCACCATGCCCCTTTACACTCTTTACACTCTTTAGTCACCCTTTAATCTAAATTGCAATAGAACTCTATTGGTTTTCTTCCTGCTTAACATTATCTAAAGTTCTTTCACAAACCAACATACATATCTAGAAGACATCCCAGGTTAGACAACCAGGAGTTTGAGATAGTAAAACAATGGATAATGGAGGAGTTCTGAATACTGCCTAATGATACTTTCCAGTGGTTTGTAAGTACAGAGGGCACTGACATCTGCTAATTTGAAAAGAAACCACATTTCCTGGCATGTAGACCCTCTTCGTTGTGATAAAAATCTGTTTATGTTCTGACTGTTTTCTGGGTCACAAAGCATTGCCAGAGGGGAAGCATCTAATGAAGAGTATTTGGCAACTTAACAAGATATTAGTTCTGCTGGTTAAAGAGGGGGCAAAAATAACTCTCTTAGTAGCCTTTTGCTGATTGGTGACCTTAATTAGATTGTCAAATAGTGAGTGCTAATAACAGAAAAGATGGCATGCCCAGAGGTGGCGATGAATGTAGTGTATTGATTCTGCAAACACAGATAGGAAGTTAGTCTGTGCTCAGAAATGGCTTGTGGATAAATTAAGCCCTGTGCTACAGAGATATTCTCCAAGTTTCTCATCAAGTTCTTGCTGGCAATTGCGCAAACTAGCACAACTTATGAACTACCATTCCTGATCCAGTCCCCAATATAGTGACTTAGAAGTCAGGAGCCACTGTCACCAGCCCAGAACCGTAATGGCTGAAAAGTACTGTAAATGGCTGTAGTTGTACAACATGCTAAGCCTGGTGAAAGTTAATCTTTGTTTTTAATGGCCCCCAATATATTGTATGAACTCAGAGAATTGATTAATGTGGTAAACAAGTGAAGCATGTTGTAAGAACACTGCCCACGTCAAACAGTAAACTAACTCCAAAAAAACAAGGAAAAGTCTCCTTTGAGTCAAGCTGAACTCCTGGTGAGTTCATGGACACACACCTATGTAGTTTTCCTGACAATAATATGGAAGAGGTCTGCCGTTGCATTCTCGCAGGATGCTTATATGAGTTCCCAATTTACAGTTCTGAAATTTTTGGGTGGTCTCCCATCCAAATAGTTCCAGCCCTGCTTACTTTTTTCCAATCAGCCAAGTCTGGCTAGGAGCTATCTACTGCAAGACAATTTGGTATTGGGTTATATTGGAGCAGTAGTACAATTATGAGTAGACTGCTCATTGGAAGGACAGATACTGAAGCTGAAGCTCAAATACTTTGGCCACCTAATGCGAAGAGAGGACTCACTGGAAAAGACCCTGATGCTGGGAAAGACTGAAGGCAAAAGGAGAAGGGGACGGCAGAGGATGAGATGGTTAGATAGCATCACCGATGTAATGAACATGAATTTGAGCAAACTCCCGGAGACAATGGAGGACAGGAAGGCCTGGTGTGCTATGGTCCATGAGGTCACAAAGAGTCGGACATGACTAAACGACTGAACAACAACAAAGTACAATTTTAAGTCACATTTCAATAATTAGGGTCAGGTCCTTTGTCCCAATGTTCTTGAGTTATTGGTTAGTTATTTCTTATTTCTAGTTAGAAAGCCATGCATGTTTAGTTGTCCTTAAAGTCTCTACAACAGTAAATGGGTTTAACGCATTCTCTTTAAAAAGTAGAAAACCTGATCGTTTTGAAGAGGTCTGTAACTCCAGAGGGAAAGGGACACATACATGTACACTTGAAATGATGCAGAAGAGCCACTCATCTTGGAAATTCATCTAGGTGCCAAAGCGCACAGAGATTTGGGTTGGCGGGATGGTTGTCAACTGCACTAAGGAGCCCCATTTGATTTTGTAGCAGACGGTTCGTGGTTTGGATAGCTAGGCTCCATCTTCAGAGGACTGATCCCAAAGCTGTGCCAAGCAGCCTAGCCCTTAATAACCATCTTCCAAACAACAACAGGATGCTTGCTTCTCCCCTTCTCCTGCTAGCTCTTCTAACTGCATCAAGCAAGCCAATTCAGCTTGTGATGACAAGTGTACTGTGAACAGCTCCTGCCCTAGAAATGGCATGGAGTGGCTTGAAAAGGAACAGCTCCCATCCCAGCAGACACCTGGGCAGCGTTGGTGCACTGTGAAATGAATGGTCTGTGAAGCAAGGGCTCATTTTCACTCACTCTAAAAGCAAGAGATACAATCTGTTATAAGGGGGAAGAAATCTTTTTGGATCCAGAGATGCTGGGAGCTGCCTTTGTTAATGTCACTGAGATTAGTGGCTGTAGCACAGATGTCAAAGGAGGCGCCCTCCCTCCATCACCAGAAGGGAAGCTGTTTGCTTTTCCCCTTGACTCCAAATTCCATCCATGACTTGGCAAAAGAAAACAGATTCAAAATCCAATTCTCATCCTGGCTTTTTCTATCTGCTCCTTGAAATGGGGACAAGGGACCTTTATAGGAAGGATGGGCTGGTGGTTTGGCTTATACTGTCTCATTTTCATCACAGTAAATGCTTGGCTAAGATCGGCAAGTCTGATTTAATGTAAAAGTTATAAACATTCCCTCTTCCCAGTCATTTCTCAGCCTTTTTAGTGATTATCATTTGGGAGAGGTTGGATGTCTCTGGAGACAACATTGTGAAGGATGATCCTTCCATACTTCTTTTGATGAGCAAGTTTTATGCTTGATGAGGCAGTAATAAAATAACATTTGCCAGATGTAGCTGCTTTGTTCATTGAGGTCCTTTCTTCCAGGGAACCCCAAGAATCAGTAATAAATGAAGTATCAATATCCTGTAGATATTGGGGTTTTTTTTATCGTGTGTATATATGCATTTTTAATGTAATAAACAAACAAATGCAATAGGGTTTTTTTCATTGATTGATGGATGGAAAGGCAGACATTTAGAACAAAATGTGATTTCTTCCTACATACTGTTTTAGCCCAGGCACACAGTTCTCTTTTATGCTTGAAGGTGGGAACAAGGAATTTAAGGCCATTATTTTATTTTATTTTAGCCCCTACCTTAAGAGGCTCATTCTTTCCTTTCTTCAGCAAAACGAGAAACCAGCAGGAGATATTAATATGCTGTAGGCTGCAGGTTGCAAACCATACAATTGACCTCCTCCCTGGGCACAATCATATCTGCATATCAGATTATTAGAGGGCATTATTTATTATTTTATACCCCACCCACCCTTCCCACGTTTGTGCTCAAGAAGGCAGCCTGCCGGTACAGCGTTTATGAAATCGACATAAGATCTCCCTGTAACGTCTGGCAGGGTTCTTTCTCACCCCACAGACTCTGCAAACTGCTAATTAACTCTCCATTATGAATTTCTCCTCTCTTCCTCTCCCCCCCCCCCCGCCCCGCCTTATCAAAGCAAAGCAAGATGACACAATTCAATTAAAATGACAAGAAGAGAGCTTTGGAGGATATGCATTTCATCCAATGCTTTTTTTTAAAGGCTTTCTCCTAGACAAAGTAAAATGAAGGACCTGCCTCCAGGTTTGCAGTGACAAAGAAATATAAAGCACTAATCACCACCACCGTTGCACAAACATTGCTCTCTCTCTCTCTCTCTCTCTCTTTTAGATAGCATCCCTGCCAGAGCTTTGACAAAGTACAAGACCAAGGATAAAGAGGGAGAATGTTATGGGAGAAGGCTAAAGTGGGAATGGGAGACAGGAAGCAGAACATATTCCAACTCATAACATGATCTCTTGTTTTGTCATGGGAAAAACCAGATGGATTGCATGCATGTTTTTCCTAAATGGTTATTAGGACTAGGATTCGTATCATCTACTTTCCCTAAACACAAGCACATAGTTTGAACATTAGGGACAAGTGATTTAATTTTCTCCACTAAGAGTTCATCACAGCATTATTTCATTTTAATCTCATCCTTCCTCCGAAGACATCAAGGGGTTTATCCTGAAGGGGAGCTGTTACCCTGTCTAATTGCCACAATTCTGTGAATTAGGTTAGGCTGAGTGAACTGACTAGTCCAAAACCATAAGTGATCTTAAAAGCTGAACAGGCATTTCTCCTAAATTCAAGCCCGGCCCTCTATACCATTAAGTCACAAAGAGTTTGTTTCCAAGGCTGAACCCAGGGGGTTTATCCTGCTGATGTGGTCCAGTTCAGGCGGATTTTTTTTTTAGTTACATCTCATCATTTGCTTTCTTTTCCCACTGCAAGAGCAGAATCAAACAGCACAAACACACTCACAGAGTAGGGGAATAAGGAAGTGAGAGAAAGAAAGGGAGAGAAAGATTGAAGTTTCACACCTTAAATATTTGGTTGGAGACAGGAACTAGAGAAACTCAAGTGTCTGGAAACAAGTGTTCAACCACTGAAGGGTGGGAAGAAATACAAGTGCTGTAATGTGGCAGGTAACTCAGGAATATATACTGCCTGCTACTCGTTCAAGGTCCATGCCAAGCTGATCTGTTCTGCTGATAAACACCGGATCTAATCACTGGTTTTTCTAAACCCAAGTCTCCTTTTTTACGCTATGTTTTGAGAAAGAAAAAAAAGTGTGGATAACAAAGCATTCAAGGTTCACCAATCCCCATCATGTCAGCAGGAGCCAAATGAGAAACCACTTCTGAAAAACCTTGCCAAGAAAACTGCAGGGACTTGTCCAGGCAGTCACCAGGAGTCAACCATGACTGGAAGGAATGAGTACAAAAAAAAAAAAAACAACCCAGGCCCCACCGACCACAAGAGCTTACTTCCTGGTAAACATACTTAGGCACAGTGACACTGCATGTGCCTGAGGGCTCACCCACATGTTGTGCTTGCCCCAGTGTGAAGATGTCCACCATTTTCTGAAGACATGTATTCACAACAGTGCTCCATCTGAAGCCATCCCAAGGTGTTCAGGTAGGAAAGTAGGGTTTCTCAGTTATCATGCAAAAAATCTCCCACCTGGACAATCCAGGGCATATGGAGAAGGAACTTCTGGAGGCTGATGATCTTCTGGGCTCCAACTGGACCAGCAGGTCTGCTATGGGGCCACCACCCTCATGCAACTGCTGGGTTCTGTGTTTCAATAACCATTTGTTCCGTGACCACCAGGTAGGTTAGGCATCTCTCTTGCACAGCTATTCTTCTTTTTATCTGTGTGTCAAAGATGGAAATATCAACCTCATGTAAAACAAATATAGGTCTACCATGAAGCTGATATTCATATTGGTAAGTTTGTTTTTTTTAAAAAAAAAAAAACTATTATCCCTCTGTTCCATTTAAAACAGATGGAAAGGAGGGGGAAAAATACACACCGTCCTGCCACCACTACCTCTTCTCCTCTTGTGTGGGTGTGATGGCCTAAAGAAAAAAGTTTGGAAGTGGGTCAATCTCATGCCTGGGTGGAAAGAAAGAAAGCGTGATGCCACTCCAAAACTTAGAGGCTGTGCCTGTTTCCTCCAGCGCAAAGGAGGAAAGCATGTTTCAGGGTGGACAAATGGGTGGAATTGACCAGGCTGACTTAGGCTGAAATCAGCCTCCACTGAACAAAGGGGGAATCCACCCTCTTGTCCAACTGGCTTCTGCAATGGGGTAATGGAGTGAGTGGGGACAGTTCTGTACGGCTTCCACTCCCTTCAGGATGATTTGAAACCTTCTACTTCAGGTGGGATAAGTGGTAGCTCATACAAGAACGAGCACCTCTTCTTGATTTGAATTCATTTCCCCTTTCCTCCCCACACGCGTTGGTAGCTGTTGTTGTCCCCCAACACCTTCACTGCAAAGTGTCTTCGGTAGCACCTGGGACTACATATAATGTGCAGCCTTGATCTCCTCTCCAGTTCCACCACTCACCTACTCTCCCATGTGTTCCTGTCTGCAGGGCACATTCAAAGGAATGATTGATGGTGGCACAAGATGGGAGGGGAAAGGATGGCAGAGAACCCACCAACCACTACCTTGAAACTGCCCTGTATTACATTGTGTGAAAACAGCAACACTGCCCGGGCTTGCGGTTGAGGCACAATAAAGGTGACCTGTTGGGATGGCACTTTCTATACCTTCCTCCTGTCTCAGGGACATAAAGAAAGCACATTCGCATTACTGTATGGATGAGCCATG
Source organism: Charina bottae (assembly GCA_023362775.1). Taxonomy (NCBI): domain Eukaryota; kingdom Metazoa; phylum Chordata; class Lepidosauria; order Squamata; family Charinaidae; genus Charina; species Charina bottae. The sequence goes on from JALMGJ010000003.1 coordinate 117,120,510, forward strand.
AAAAAGAAGGATCCTCAAACTTATTAATTGCATGCTGCCCTGAGTCATACGTATATCAAGAGGTCAGCTATATAAATTGACTAATTAAATAAATAAAAATCACATTTCACTTTCATCCTACCCTCTCCATGGGTTTTTGGAGCCCAGCAGGCCACTCAAGGGACAAGAACAGCACTTAGTTTGGAAGACATTCCCCAGCTCTCATGTGAAGGTCTTAGGGGCTGGATTCACAAAGGGGTCCTTTGCGCTCTGGACATTTCATGCTCCAAAAGCAGCAGCACATTGCAAAAACTATCCATAGCTCTTACAAGAAAGGTGCTGAGCTTACCCAAGGGAGCCCTAAGACTGTTGTGTCACAAGGGTCTTGTGGTGTGAGAAACGTGGCCACCACAAACCTTGGAGCAGAGGAAACTGTCTCCTATTTGTTTAATTGAACATGTTAAGAAAATACAAGCAGAAGTCAAACGTTCCTCTTGTCGTTCTCATGCATATACAGTACATGCACATACGAACACACACACACACACTTGCTGTTCATAGAGAGCACCTCATTAAATAGTAAAGCATAGCTTTCCAAACTGTGTGTCGCGACACAGTACTGTGTCACCTGCGGGGCCCAGATGTGTCACGAAGAAACCCAGAAGCGCTGATGGCGCGCCACTGCAGGCCATCAGCACTTCCAGGTTTTAGCGCGACACACCAAGATGCTGCCGCCGCCGCTGCAGTGCGCGAAAACTCGAAAGTGCCACCATGGCAGCGGTGCGCAAAAACTCGGAAGTGCCGCCACTGTGGCGCTTACGGGTGTTTGCGCGCAGCCGTTGGTGTGTCGCCAACAGGAAAAGTTTGGAAATCCCTGTAGTAAAGTGTTTGTTCAAAATATGGCTCCCAACCAAGTTCTCTTTCAAATAGCAAAAACCACCTCCTTCCCCACTCCCACTCCCACTCCCACCCTCACCCCAATCCATTCTCTTTTCCTTGGTCTGTAGGGATGGGCAGAAAAAAAGAAGAAAATGTGCCTACAATTCATACAAGCGTAAGACTCACATCTCGTGTTTTTATTCTTGGCGTCTGGTTCTTAGAGCCTGAGGTTCACTGCTGGTTAAAACAGAGATTTAATTATCTGAAAGCTATTCTAGAGCTATTTTTCATACTCACACCCAATGTCAAATGCAGAAGCAGTTGTACAAAAGTTGCAGAAAATCAGGAGTCTGGCAGCACCTTTTTGGACTACACATTTTATTTAAAGGCGTTAAAAACTGATGCACACAGGGGCCAGGGTGCATCTCACTTCATCAGATGCACCCTGGCCCCTGGGTGCATCAGTTTTTAGTATACTGTTATTAGAAAGGGATAGGAGATTATATGTAAATTATATTATATATATATATATCGTGTCCGACTCTTCGTGACCTCATGGACCATAGCACGCCAGGCCTTTCTGTCCTCCACTGTCAGGCCTGGCGTGCTATGGTCCATGAGGTCACGAAGAGTCGGACACGACTAAACGACTGAACAACAACAACAACAACAATATATATATAAATAATTTAGTGGCCGTCTGACTCCAAATGACTCTGGATGGCTTACACTTTAAAAGCAGTAACAATAAAAAAATTAAGGAGGAGGGGAGATTTGGGGGTTCACATTACAATTACCTGAAAAAGCTCAACAAACAAACAAAATTAAAAACCAGACATAACAACAAGAAACAACCTATGGGGCTCGGTGGCCACCTTACCCCAAGTTTTTCAAAGATTTTTGGAACTTTGGGTGAGGCTCAGTGATGTGATGTTGACACCATGTGTTGCCTGTAACAAAACGAAGACTGTCACTTAAGGTTTTTAACCATTGCGGAAAATACCCCAGAAGTGAGAGAACAGGGTAAAACATACTGATGGAGAGATGGCTTTTCAAATGTCTCCAGTCCTCAGGAATAGCAACCCTGAACAGAGCATCTCTAGGGGTGATAAAAAAAAAAAGTCACAATGGAGGTTATAACTATGCAATGAAAATCCCACCCTTTTTAATGGGTGTGCAGCACATGTTAAAGAGGTGGGCCTTTGACTGCTTAGTTAGTGGTGACTCCCGTCTTGACTTCTTTTACCCTCCCCCCCCATAACACCCCTGACCACAAAATGGCCAAAGAATTCTATGGTTCTAATCTAATTATCCAAGCCATTCTTGAAAACTCAGGTTTTAAAAGGCTGAAGTTCTGAACCTCAAAAGCAGTCAGTGGGTTGAATCTGATGCTTCCTACTACCAAATCCTTCTTTTTCTGCCCTTCCTGCTTCTGCTAAGGGCCTTTCTCCGCTGTTGATCTGAAAGGTTATCCACTTATCCTTGAGTAGGCAGAGAAAAATCCAGCATGAAATTTCCTGTCCTCATTACTGATTTCTACCCTGTCTCTACTGCCTTTTTTCCCTGTTACTTGCCAGCACACAAGAAGTGGCAATAAACTATACAGCCTTGATGCTGGCCTTGAACTCTGTCGGAATACAGTAAGTGGGTAAAGACTACTTTAACACCAGCATAGCTAAGGATGACGTTACTGATGGGCGGGGGACGAAATGAAGGCTATGTCATGAGGGCACAGCAATAAAGAAGAGGTTGCCAGGGCAAGTGTGTGCCAAGGCAGGTGGAGAAAGTTCCTAGTGCCTGCTAGTATTCCATAATTCTTTCTTAACTTCTACTAGGCAGTACTTCAGCAATAATAAAATAGAACTGGTACAATCCGAGGAATTTTACTGAAGGAAAGGTCAACAGAATTTAACATGTACCATTCAGGTTTTTGTGTAACATTAACAAAAAGCTCTGCATATAAATAGTCACAGAGGTGTCTGTGAAATGGGACGCCAAGTATTTCAGGGAGTAAAGGAGCATTGGGATCCATTAGGTAAGATAACAATTTTATAAGGGATATAAACCCCTGAGCTTCAAAACAGAAGCCAGACTATAACTGCTGGGGTCAAGACAAAACATCCCCCTTGGGCATGTTAGCACATAATTGTCTTTTCCAGAAGCTTTACACTTCCCTTCCAAAGGAGCAAGTGAAAGAAAAGATCCTGCTACAGACAGTAGATAACCCAGTAATCCAGCTACTCACCTATGTTTATTTTTTGGAATGAAGCATTTCCTAAGAACAATCTACCCTAATAGGTGCATATATTTACCAATACCCTAAAGTCCCTATGAGCCTCATTGGCCTGAAATTATTGCTCAGATATGCTAAGAAGCGTGTCTGGAAAAGAACAACACACTTATGTGGAAGAACACCTACTTTGCATGCAAGAGTTCCCAAGTTCAATGCTAAGAATCTCCCATTCAATTAAGGGTGGGGACGTGAGTGTTAATTTTGAAGCTGAGATATTCAGGGATGTAGGGAAGGGATGTCATGCCAACCCACAAGTGGTTAGATTTGTTTGGTGGAAATTAGGAAGTTAGGAATCCTGTCTAGGTGGCACCAGATAGCCAATCTTGGCTATCTCAGGGACAAGTCTGGTTAGTATTTGAATGGGAGGCCTTCAGGACTATAGGTTAGATTGGGACTTTGAAAAAAGACATCCCAGAAGAAGACACTTCCATATTGTTGCCAAGAAAACTCTGTATGGGTCCATGTAATCACTAACAGTTGAGCTTTATCAAGGTTTTAAAGTCATAACAAGTTTCAACACCTAGCTTTTGAAAAAGCTAAGCAGAGTCAGACTTGGCTAGTACTTGGATGGAGGCCACCAGGAAATTCCCCTGTAGCTAGACTAGATGTTGACATTGTCCCAGAAGGTGGCAATGACCAATCAACTCCATCACGTTCCTAAGAAAACAACATGAATGTGTGAGCTTGATTTGAGGAAGACTTTACTTTTTAGCAATCCTCAATGTTCCAGGGAAGGCAGTTCTCAGACATGCAAAGATACCCAAAGATATAACTTCCTTTTTTGTTTAGCTTTATTCCAGAAAACAACCAGAAATTATACAGTTGACCTCCAGTAATTTGCTGCCTAATTTTGATAATGTGATCCTTGGCTGAAGGAGGGGAGATTTGGGGTTTCACATTACAATTACCTGAAAAAGCTCAACAAACAAAGCTCAAAAGCTTACTACTGATGGTCAAAGCAGGCATGACGTTAATTGCATGATTTGCTTCAGGGGGAAATCTTAACACAGCAAAAGCATACAGGAAGGAGAGACTGAAATCTTCCTAGCTGCTACCTCAAAGTAAGTATATGCCCAGACTTACACATATCACCCCTATAGATAATCATATGTTTAAAAGGCTCCTATTTGCACTACAGGTACTCCTCGCTTAATGACCACAACTGGGACTGGAATTTTGGTTGCTAAGCAAAGTGATCATTAAGTAAATCCAACCTGATTTACAACCTATTTTGCAGCAGTCGTTAAGCAAATCACTGCAGGCATTAAGAGAATCACATGGTTGTTAAGCAAATCATTGATTTTGCTTGTCAGAAGCAGGCCAGGAAGGTTGAAAATGGTGATCACATGACTGCAGGGATGCTGTGACATCCCTGTTGTAAGTGTGATGGACCGGTTGTAAGTGTGAGGACCGGTCGCAAGTTGTTTTTTTTAGCACCATCGTAAGTCTGAACCATCGTTAAACAAATGGTCATTAGGTGAGGACTACCTGTAGTTTCTCCCCAAAAAAGCCACCTGTGTATCCAGAAGACATTAAGGCTTTGCAAGATGTTAATGTCAATGCATGCACTCACACCTAGACATGAATGCATGATTCTGAGAGATGAAAAGGGAAGGGAGAAAAGGGAGGGGGGTATTCAAAGAAGACCACCTTTTGTTCAAACTTCTCATAGCTCATTTATTCTCCCTGCAAAAATAAAATAAAATGCAGCTGCAGGCATTTCTGAAAGGAAATGGTGCTGAGCACTTCAGTTACAAGCGGTTGCTTTCTTTATCTCCTTGTCACTTCCCGACTTGTAGGACAAAATCCACATCTCAAAAGCTTCTAGATCCAGAGTGACGTTTTGACAAAGCTGCCATTCTTAATCAGAGTAATGTCAGGATATCAAGTCCACCACAATTTACCAAACTTTTCAAGACTTATTGCTGACCAGGCAGGGGATCTTGGTATTAAAAATAAACCTTTCTCACTGCTCTGTCTTGTTTCTTGGATCTGATGATACTGGACTGGGCTCAGATTTAACATCTTTCACCCATCCTGGACTTTTCCATAAGGAAATCATATCTGATCTTCTATCTCGTGAAATTTCACTGTTTTGCAGGAGATGTTGTGAGAATATCACTGGTATTAACTGCATTAGTGGATTTATTTAATAAATCCTTTTCACTCTGGCATTTTATAGACTAGATGCACTCTACAAAAATTCATATTTTCAATGAAATCCTTTTAGTTTTATCTTAAGATGCTGATAATTTTCAAAGAAGATGGAAGATGGAAAATAAAGACTTTAAAGGAAAGCTGGGGGGGACCTTATATGGAAATGGGGAGGGAACAGATTTTATATTTTTCCCAAATATTTGCCTCGGATGTCAGGAACAATGGACTGAAGGAGTCCAAGTGGAATAAAACAAGAAGCAGCTGTTTTTTGTTTTTTGTTTATTTTTCTGCAGAAAGGTGGTGTTAGACTTAACTTTGATAAGGAAAGTTCATAAATAGAAATACAGCGATAGGCAAAATTTCTGAGGAGTTTGTAAGAAATCCCTTCTTGTAGATGTTCAAGTTGGGAGTGGATGGGCATCTGTTGGAGATATTTTAATACAGGGCAGACTGAAAAAGCCACCCCCTGGCTTTGGATGGTGGTTCAGTAGGCTGACCATATTTCCCTGAGACGGAAACGGGACCCTAACACGCGCACGTGCGTGCACCAGCACACCGGCACGCGCACAGGCACGCACGTCGGCACACACGCTGACACATGTGTGCGCAGGCACACACACCAGCACGCGTGCGCGCACACATCCCATCCCTTCAAAAACGGGACAAAATTGAGTTTTTAAAGAAAAAGCGGTACGGTCTGGAAAAGGTAAAAAAATGGGAGTGTCCCGTTCAAAACAAGACGTATGGTCAGCCTATGGTTCAGTGAAGTTTTGGAAGCACAGGGTAGCATAGTAGCTAAGAATTACATTCTTGTTCAGATCTCACCTCTGCCATGAACTCTTTAATTCCCCGTAGATACAATCCAAGATCACAAAAGTCATTTAGGGCATCAAGTTCAATCAACTGGTCAGAGCAGGGATCCCCATTAAAGCATCCCCAACAGATGGATGTCTAACCTCCACCTGAACATGTCCAATATCTCCATCTCCCCCCCCTCAATAATTAAGTGGACCATCAAACTGCGCTTACTTTTAGGAAGTTTTTTCCTAATACTCAGAATCTCCCGTTCCATAACTTAAATCCACTAGTTTGCAGTCTGCATTTCAAGTTAAAGAGAGCAAGCCTGGAGACCTGTCTGGTTCCTCCAACAGGCACAGTATTTGAGTAGAACATGACTTGCAGGATTACAAATGTAATACAGACCTTCTCAGCATTATGTGTTCCCAATACCCTGGGGTTGCCACAAGCAAAATTCTCAGCCAGGAGTGACCACAGAGTTTGGTAGAGTAACCTTTGTGAAATCTACCACTGGGTCCTCAACTCCCCTCCATTTTAGCTGTATTTATTTATTTAAAACCTTTTAGTTCATATGTAGACTAGATGATAGATAGATTAGATGATGAGAGAGAGAGAGAGATGACAGATAAATAATGTCAATAAACATCATTGTATTACACCACTGTAAACTACAAGGAGCCTTCTGGGAGGGAGGGAGGGAGGGAGGGAGGGATAGTAGTAAAATATATGCCCTATCTGACCTTCAAAGACAACTTCTGTATTTTTATAGGACCTTTTATCTAGTGCCTCCTTAAAGGTAAAACAACAAGGTCATATTAAGGTTCAGGAAAGTTTGTCTGACCATAGGCAGTCTTAGAAATAACTTGGCTTTAAATGCATTAGGATTTAAAGATCAAAGCTGTGATTTAAATATGACTCTGTGCAAACAGTACAATAACCATTTACCATGTTCTAGAAAAAGCTAGAGCATTTGGGACTTGGAAAGAAGGCAACTGAGGGGGGACCAGACTGAGATGTGTGGCATGGGGAAAGATGCATATGACACACATTCAATGGCATGGTTGCAGCCACCATCTTGAGGTTTTTTTTATCACCCAGTGCAGTTGCCTATGAGAGAGAGCAAGATTTAATCTTCTCCCATTCCCTGCTTTTCTAAACAAAAATTAACAACTTGTTTGGGTGAACTGGGTCGAACCATCTAGACCAGGGGTGGGGAACCTTTTTTCTGCCCAGGGCCATTTGGATATTTATAACCGGGGACTGAGGGGTGGGGGGCGGGGTTTCTGGGATTTCCGCGGACTGGGGGCCAGAGTTTGCGGGCGGGAGCCAATCACAAGCACTGGGGGGCGGGGTTTGCGGGCAGGAGCCCCGCGGGCCTTATATGGCCCACGGGCCTGACGTTGCCCACCCCTGATCTAGACAATTAGTCAGCAATAGCATGAATGCTAAATATGCTAAATATGCTTTTAAAAAATAAGAAAATGACTCAGAGGGCTGCATAGGCACTGAGTTTGAGGCCTCTGCTCTAGAATATATTGTTGTTATTCTCACATCAGTCAACTAGCATGTCTGGGCTATAGATAGCCCGATCAATCACAGAGTTCTTTTAAGGAAAACATGAGTATAAGAGTTAATACTCAGTCTAGGTGCTCTAAACCAAATTTGTTTTGTACTTTAAACTTGGTTACTGTTTACACATTATTTCATTCTATTCTAAAGCAGGGAATTGAGTCAAAAGGGAAGAGAAAGGTACATCCATCCTAACAAGAATTTGTCCCTAACTCTTCAGGTGTTTTAAATTGCCCCGTCTCTCTCACCATTGTTACAAGTTTCTTTTAGGGCTGTTGGTCCTTACCCAAATTCAAGGATTTTCTCTGGCTTGGGACTTCAGAAGGCAGGTTTGGGTGAAGGAGGGAGAGGAGAGGAGAGGATTTGAAGTGTCAGGGACTGGTATTCACCAGGAGTAGCAATCAATGTTTCTTCTTCATTGGGTCTTCCTGCCCATCTTCCCCTTTTATCCTTCTCATGAATTCCACTCTGTTGTCTCTGTAGCTTCAATCTTGTCAATAGTTAGAGGCCCTTTTTCTCCTTTATTCTTTCATGTGACTGGGAATAGTTTTGGAAGTCCTCATTTCTATAGTTTGACATTTTCTTATAACTTCTCATGACTCCAACATGAGTGTTGCTAGGACACTTTTCCTATTATTAACCTTTCAAACTTATGGTTTACTTAGCATGACCATTGCTAAGACACATAATCTTTTGAATTAGGTGGATTAGTTTTGCTAATTGTCAGCATCCCACTGAAGTAGGAAAAATTAGGGAAGAGAAGGTAAAGACATAGGTCCTTGTTTCTTAGCACCATAGATATACATTCATACTAGTTCTAACTTCATGAAAACTTTCAACAAGGCATTTCTATGGGACTATGGTCTGCATTATCTCCTGCTTAAGAACATCCAGAGGTATCTGGTTGCCACCATGAGAAACAAAATGCTGGATTAAGATGGGCCTTGGCCTGATCCAGCACAGCCATTCTGATGTTCAGTGTAACATTCATCAACTGCCTGACCCCAGCAAGTACCTGGACAGCATTCCAAATCACTTCCGGTTTCTGAAATACATTGAGAAATATCACATATAGCACATCCAAGAAGCACAGGATTGAGCAACTTTTGGGTAGGACAATGATGCCAAATGGGAAAAAAGCCATTTTCATTTGGGTACGTTCATTCATTCATTCATTCATTCAACAGTGTGAAGCCTATTTAAGAGCTTGTACTAGTTTTTTTCATGTTTCCAGCCTAAAAATGGCCACTTTTTGGCAATTGGGCTGCTGAAATTTCACAATGTGGACAGAGAGGACACCAGGGGCCACACAAAAAGATCTTAGGGCTTATCCTTCTAAGAGGATGTGGATAACTGAGGGGGAAAAAATCTTCAAATCCTCAGGTACCTTTTCTATCTGGTTTATTTATTTATTTATTTTTAAATTACCACATTTTATTTATTCCTATCCTTGACCCACAGTTACATTGCTGTTCAGAAGGCCAAAATAATAACGTAAGATTAGACTAGTATTAGATGTCCTTTGTAGGGATTTTCTTTCTTTTTTAAAAAAAAAAATCTTTATTTCTTTAACATCCATAACATACACGTATATAACAAGAAAAAAAAAGAAAACACACAAACACAAAAGAAAAAAAAATCATAAAACATACACAATATAATACATAATCTTCAGATTTATACTTTTATCTTCTACCCCTAACTCACTTAACCTTCTTCTCTCTTCTTTCTAACACCTTCTTAAAGTTTTCTAACCACTTCCATCTTTCCCTCTTCTACCTACCTGTATAACCTTCAAACTTCTTTTTACATTAAAATACCCTCTACCTCTAACTTTCTTTAACTCACTAACCCCTTCTTTCTGCCCCTCCTCTACCTACTCTAGCCTTCTCTACTTTCTATATTCCCATTACCTTTCTTTACCAAAATAAAAGAAAGAAAAAAGAAAATCCCTATTCTAAATTCTGTCTGGTTTAGATTGATAAGTCCTAAAATTCCACTCTGATCTTGTGGAATTCAAGCATTAAGATTTCTCTTATCTGTGGGAAATAACATTCCTTAAACATTTTTAAACTTTTAAAATTTAAGCATTTAGAACACTTTTTACATGTTTTTCTTTACTCTTATGATAACATCAAAGAAATATCCACTATATCCATCTTCCAGGGCTTTGGATATTTATTTGTTTGTTTGTTTGTTTGTTTATATTTGGTGCCTTTGAGTCACTGTTGACTCTTGGCAACTGCCTGGACTAGTCCCTGCAGTTTTCTTAGCAAGATTTTATAAGTGGTTTGACATTGCCTCCTTCCTGGAGCCGAGAGGGTGACTGGCCCAAGGACAACCAGCTGGCTTTGTGCCTAAAGCAGAACTAGAACTCTCGGTCTCCTGGTTTCTAGCCCAGTGCCTTAACCACTACACCAAACTGGCTCTCTTTAGAAATTAAAACCTATTAATGGCAAACTCATAGATGAATAAATCATATCTTGATGCCCAATCAATTATGACAAGGATGGATAGAAGCAAGGGAGGGAAAGAGAGAGGAAGAGGAGGAGGTTCTCTCTATATATTTAATATAATATAATATAATATAATATAATATAATATAATGTATTATTATTTTATAATATTATATTATAATATTATATTATAATATAATATAATTATATATATATATTATAATTATATAAATATAACATAACATAACAATATATATTATAATAATATAATATAATAATAATATATAATATTAATATATAATATATATTATAATAATATATATAATATAATATAATATAATATAATATAATATAATATAATATAATATAATATAATATAATATAATAATATAATATAATATAATATAATATAATATAATATAATATAATAATAATATAATATATAATATAATATAATGTGTGTGTTTGTGTATATACGTAACTTCCTTCACCCTGGTTTCCACCAAATCTTATCTCAAGATTTGTAGGTCAAAATGGCACTCCATTTTCCAAAGTCTGGTAATATTTTCCAGTGAGCAGAGAAAGAGAGAAAGTGCCATGTTGCATGCTGATCTGGAATTCCTTTAGCCCAATATTCACCAAGCTTTCTGCACCCTAAGTCATTCAAGAAAAGTAAACTAACCCTGCCAGAGCCAAAAGCTTATAAAGTCCATTCTAAAACGGTTTTAGACTGGTACATTGTAGGGCACATGATCATCAGTCTACATCAAGCCTTTTAAATCTTTTAATAGTTCAAAGGATGAAGCCTGGTCCACCAGGTAGGGAAAGACGAGGAAAGAAACCTGCTCCGGGTGAGATGTGTTTTAAAGGAGCAGGCAGATTTGGAAACGTCCCCATGTCCCCCTTCCCAATCTTGGAGTTGCCTTCCGAAGGCAAAGAAGAGGTCAGTGTCCCTACGACCTCTCTGCTTGTGCAGAACAAATCACTCATTATTGAAACTTTCCTGAAGTATCCAAGTGACAGCATGGACGACTGCGTGCTTTGTGTGTATCCTTGTGTCCCTCCCCAGAAGTGGCTCTAGATATTACAATCTATTGAGTCCTTCCTCCCACAATGTTCTCGGTCACTTTTAAACTACTTGGTCATCCCCCTGTTCACCTGCCCCCTGGCCCACAGCTATAGGGCATCCTTCTCTTCCTCCCTCCAGAAGAAAATGTCAGGTTTCCTGTTTGGTGGGGATGACCTATGTATGCAGATGGCACTGCACCTTTATTTACTACCAATACAGTTCCTTGTCCTTTTTAACACCTTTCCTCTCTGCAATAAGGTAAGATCAGCCAGCTTAATGAACCTCTCTCCCACTGTCAGACTCGATAATACCACAGCTTATTTTGTCTATTAGCACATAGAAATTAACATTCAGTTAATTAATACCTTTCCATTCCAAAGGCTGGCTTCTACTTTAGAGCATGCTCTATAGGCTGACCATACGTCCCGTTTTGAACGGGACAGTCCCATTTTGTAAACAATTCCCAACCGTCCCGTCGTTTTAATAAAAGTGTCCATTTTGTCCCATTCTCAATGAGAGAGCGCCCACCCGCCCCGTTTGCCAGGGCGCTGCAGGGACCGCGCTGCCGGCGAAGCTTTGTTAGACGGAGTGCGTGCGTCCGTGCGTGCGCCCACTTTGTCCGGCGAGATGTGGGTAGGTTAGGGTCCCGTTTTTGTCTCAAGGAAATATGGTCAGCCTAATGTTATACCTTTTAAGTATCTTGAAATAATACTTGATGGTCTGTCCCCCTCCACCAGTAAACAGGCCAATTATATTCCCAATAGATTAACTTTCAAAGGAGCTCTTTTAACAAAGGGTAGCACAACAAAGAAAAGGGTGATTGTTCCATTACTTTCCTCCATGCCAGAAAAATGCTTCAATCTATTTATTAGATAAAGCCTTGAGTGCTGTAATTTAGGGTGGTCTTTTATTCCCCAGGGAGTGAAAGAATAAGGAGTTCAGAAGGAGGTGGGTTATTTCTCCTGTATCTTGATAAAACAAGATCTCCTTGCAATAAAGAATCGCACAAGAATGGAATGGAAAATGGAATGCATCATTGTTTTGAAGTAGGTTGTGGTTCACTAAGGATATGTGTAGTTTAGTGGCTGAAATGTTGGATTAGAATGTTGGATTAGGATCCATGCTGAGGTTTATCGTAAGGTGTGGGAACTCACTGGATGACTCAGGGCCAGTTGTTCTATCTCAGCCAATCTTCCTGAATAGTTGAGAGGCCATCTCTTCTTGGATATTGAAGTCTGCAAAAAAAGAGACTTTTGAAGATGAACCCCCATCAGAAGCTCATTCATCTGGCACTCAGGAGATGACCTTCTCCTGCATTGCTCTCAAGTCATGAAATGCCCTCATTTGGTATTGTGTTTGGCCTCATCTCTCTCTTCCTTCAGAAGACAAGCCAAGATGGGTCACTTTCACAAATCTTTTACTTTATTTACTAATAGAAAGTCTATTTATCTCTTTATATAATTAATTATAAATTGAGAAGGTAGTCTTATATTCACTGACAACACTAGAAGTCCAAGTGAGTTGCCTGCAGCACAGTCTTGTTAGATTCAGTTCTTTGATGCCCAAGGAAGTAGACAAGGTCCTCCTGTCTGTTAGTTCAACCACCTGTTTGTTAGATCCTGGTCCGTCCCCCCCTGGGTTGTTAAGGCAGCCCAGGAGGTGACCAAGAGATGGTTCCATGAGATGGTATCTGCCTCTTTGAGACAGGTGGTGATATACCCCCTCCTCAAGAGGCCATCACTGGACCCCTCCATTTTGAACAATTATCATCCAGTTTCCAATCTTTCCTTTGTGGAGAAGATTGTGAAGAAGGTGGCTGGACAGTAGTTACAGAGGATCTTGGAGGAAACAGATTATCTGGACCCATTTCAGTTTGGTTTTGGATCTGGGTATAGTGTGCAGACAGCAGTGGTTGTGCTTGTCGATAACCTTTGGCAGAGTTGATATGGGAGTGGTTCATCCATCCCGGTGCTCCTTGATCTCTCAGTGGGTTTTGATCCCATTGACCAAGGCATCCTTCTGGACTGGCTGCAGGGGTTGGGGGTGACAGGCACTGGGTTGCAGTAGTTCATTCCTTCCACAGCAGTCCGTTTCAGTTGGGGTTGACAGGGGGAGTGGGAGATGTTCTGGCAGAGTGGGTGCAATCCAGCTCCCCTCTATTAAACGTTGTCACCTCACTGGACCGAGGAAGTGTGCCTTCTCTGTTGCGGCCCCCACCATCTGGAACTGCATCCCCCCCGAGATACGGATGGCACCTTCTCTCCTGGGGTTCCAAAAAGCTCTAAAGACCTGGCTTTGCTCTCAGGCCTGGGTTAATGTGTTTGTGAGGCTCCTGGTTTGTGTGTCTGCATGTTTCTTGTTGTTGTTTTAGTTATGATTGTTTTAGCCTAGGCTGTTTGTGTTGGTATATGATTTTAACTGTTTTTATTGTTCTTGGATTTTGTAAGCTGCCTAGAGTCTACCGGAGTGGGCAGCTCTAACAAGTTGAAATAAGTAAATAATAAATAAATAGAAAAAGCTGTTGAAAACAAGGAATGGGTAAGAAATTCTAATGACTATAAACAATATCATGAAAAAGCTTACTTTTGTAGCATTTTGCTCCAATAAAAAATTGTCTCTTCTGTGTGCCAAACCTTTGCGTGGGTTATTCACTGACTTTGTTACCTCCAAACTTGCAAGATCATTATTTTATTTAATGTCTCCCATTGCTTTCACAAGTTGTTTTGGCTCAATGAGTTGACATTTATCTAAGCTGTTTTCTACTTCTTCCTTAGTTTTATTTTTGGAAGCTAGTGTTGTTCTTGAATACATTCTATGATTTCTAGCCACCTAATAAGCTCACAACTTTCCCCAAATTGATGTCCTACAGATATTTTGGGTTACCATCATCCTGTGTCCTCATCTTCCCCATTTATAAACCTCCAGAGGATACCAGGTTGATAAAGGCTGAACTAGCAGATGGTTTACTTCTTCTTAAAATACAGTTTTATGTGTTCCCAGATGTGAGAAAAGATTTGCGTAGGCCAATCCATGGCTGGGTTTATTCAACATACTTAACTGGTTTAGGAAAAGATCTTGCAGCTGCTTTTGCTCCACAAATTAACCTTGGATATTTATTTTATGGCTTAGCCTGATCTGTTAACCTGGCACACTTGATGGCCTGAGGATTCAAACCATTGTGCAAACCAGAACATTTTGTTCATTCAGTAACCAAGTCAAACATGTTGGGAAAATACAGTGCTTGTCTTAAAAAGTAAAAAACAAAAACTCCTCTTCCAAACAAGCTGACATTCACATTTCACCTTAATTGTTCTGCCAAAAAAAATGCAAAGAAATTTCACCTGAACCCCCACCTTCTTTTGAACATATATTTATTGATATGTGATGAGCTTCTGTTCTCTGACCCCCAGAATGTCTTGCCTTTAAAAAGTTAGTAAAAGCTCCAATCGCAGTAAATAGTAATAATAATATTTTTTTAAAAAAAACTAACTTTCCTTTTTCTAAAACTAAAGAGTAGATGCAGCAGTATCACTGCAGAAATTCTGAAAATAATGAAAAGCTCTGTATCAATAAAATCTGTGATCATCCTGTTTTAAATTGCATGCAGCCCAACTCCCCTCACAGGGTTGTTGTTGTGGGGAAATTAGGAGGAGGAAGGAGTATTAGGTATGTTCCCCACCTTGAGTTATTTATAAAAATAATAAAGGTGGGATAGAAATTAAATAAATAAAATAAAATAAAATAAAAATATACGTAGCCTCAGTAGAATTTGTAGACCAGGCTTGAGATATGCAGTGAAAAAAGGTTGGGAAGTAAGAGGAGGTGGGGGGAACCAATTCAATCCCTGATTCTCAACAATAATCATTCTTATTTGATGGCCAAATGGGGCAATTCAGGAAAATGAGGAATTTGGTTGAAATGATCTTTCACTGTAACCAGTGGAATGGCTCTGCTTCCCATCACCATCCGCTGAAGCCTGTTACCATATACAAATGGTGTAGGAGTCTTGTTTGATTCAGGTCTTCTAAAAGAGAAGATCATCTGCTGAGTTTTTCTTTCAGTGTTAACCTCAGGATGGCCTTTCCCTTACAATGTCAAACTTTCTCCATAGTCTACCCAATTTCTAATTGCCATAAAGGTAGGCTGACCATACATACTGTTTTAAACGTGACAGTGCCATTTTTTTCACATTTCCAGACTGTCCTGTCGTTTTAATATAAATGTCAATTTTGTCCTGTTTTTTTTTAAAAAAATTAGCAAAATGTCAGGCATGGCAAGATTGATTCAGCCAAGATGCAATTATCATTTAAAAAGTGCTTGATTGAGGTGCCTGATGTTGGGTGAGACTAGAGAGGGGCAAGGAAGGCGGAAAGAGAGAGAGAGAGGGAGACAGAGAGAGACGGGGAGAGAGATCTTTGCCACCGCCTCTGCTCTGCTCTTAGCTGGTCGCTCTCTGCTCTCTGTTTGCTTTATTAAAATGCGTTCGGGATGTGATCCCGCCCCTTTTTCAAGAGTGAAACTGATTATTTCTCCAGCTCGGCAAGAGAGAGTCTTTTGTTTGGGATTGTGGAAGAGAGAGAAAGAGGGAGAAAAAAAAGCAGGAAGAGGAGGAGGGAAGGCAGAAGGAAGAGAAGCCTCACCAGGCGTGGAGTTTTTGAATCCTCCCTTCCCTGCCTCTCTTCTCTCCCCCCTCCCCTCCTTCCTGCGATCCGTGATGTTACAAAGCCTGTGAGCTGTGCTTTCCCCATTCGCCTCCTGTTAAATACAGTCCCCCTCTACGTCTACCTAAATTTTTGCATGAGTTCTGTCACTGAAGAATAATTGTTAGCTCAATGTGTTCATGTAATAAAACTTTTTCATTTTAATGAAAAAAAAATATTTTATATATATGTACAGTAATCTGTTTAAGGACCAGCAAATGGATCTTAAAAACTCTTTAAAACTGTTTTTATCGTCTTACTTTTTCATGAATATGGAATATTACATAAGTTTAACCCCGCCCCATTTTGGCTATCCCAATGTCCCGTTTTTGTCTCAAGGCAATATGGTCAGCCTACATAAAGTGCCAAAATCCTTGTTTCTTGCCTTTTTGTGAAGGAAATTCATCAGATAAGCTTAATACCATTTTTTTAAAAGTTAAGACGTAACTCCCCAACTCAGAAAAGGAAGAGGTGGAAAATTAGAGCCCCGATCCTGTGTTTGATGTGGCCTCATGCGTCATGATGTTTCATGGCGTCATGCAGCCACATGACCATGGAAGCGTCTTCGGACAACGCTGGCTCTTCGGCTAACAAACGGAGATGAGCACCGGCCCCTAGAGTCGGACACGACTGCACAAATGTGCGGGGGGAACCTTTACCTTTACCTTTTACACCCACTTTGCCTTCCATCCCTCCCACCATATCCCCTTCCCAGCTCTTAGGTATAGCCTCCAAATGCCACAAGCTTGGCTATCCCTTCCATATAGGAATAATTTGTTTTATTGATTTTTTTCCCCCTCAGAGCAACTTTCTGTTCTGTGTTTGAAAAGCTGTAGCTTATTCAACAGGAAGGCAGGGAATAAAAATTCTGCAAAGAAAGTTGAACTTCTCGGCTCAGCTGGGCAGCCTTAGAGCCTTGCTTTTGATAACTGGGCTGAAAGCCCCACCTATCGGCGAACTAAAGAACTGCAGGCATAAATATGAAGTGCCGTAAATATATTACATTTATTATTTATTTATATTTACGCACATTAAAAATGCAAAGGCCTCCTTCTGGTAAAAATAGTGGCTGCGTTCACGCAAGGTGAAGACCCAGCAGAATTCATATACATGCTAGTGTTTGTCTCAGTTGGGTTTTTGTGGCTTAATATGTTGTCTAAACTGGGTCCCTTTTTCTGACTTGATATATTGTGGGATTAATTTAATAACCAGTGAAATGGCTACAGCCATTGTAACTAGCGATTACTAGTAATTAACCCTGGGTAATTACTGGTATGTAATTGACAAGTGATTGGTCTGCTTTTGGTGATCAGCCTGTATTTGAGAATCCTCCCTATTATCAGCCTAAGAAGTCGGCCCTGCTGTCCGCCTTGGTCATCATCCTCATCTAGCTTCTTGATTGACATCCACCGCTACAAGCTGTGGGTTGCAAAGGTCTGTTCAACCCTAATTACCCAGGACCACACAACTGCCTTGTGCAATCCAGGAAAAGAAGAGAAGCAGAGCTATTTCATCTTCCCTGCAGAGAAATAATTTGTTTTAGGCTCTCCACCGCTGCCATCTCTGTGGCTATTCTATGGTTCTACTGAACCGTTTTCATCCCAGCTGGTTGTGATTAGGAATTGCTCCTTAAAAACTACCGCCTGAGTTTACTTTTTTTTCCTCCTCTACCATCCCCACTGCCTTTCCTTCCATGCTGTGTCTTTATATGATTGCTCTCAAGGCTCATGTTTGTAAGCACTATGAGTGCCTTTTTTGCTAAAAACTAGAGTTCCAGGGCTTCAAATAAACCAATGAGAGCAATAATAACTATCCATGCTTCAGCCCAAAACCAATTACAACAATAATAGCTATCCATGCTTAAGCACAAATAATCTGCAGGATGACCTACCCTTCTTCAATCCATTTTTAAGACTCCAATCGGGCACCTTTTCCCGGTGATGTCACAGAGATGTCTAACGTCAGCAGAAAGGTCTGCTTTTGCAGAGCCCATGCTGTGAAATAAATTATCTTTGGATTTGAGGCAGGATCCCTCCTTATAAAGTTTAGGCGTGTGTGTGTGTGTGTGTGTGTGTGTGTGTGTGTGTGTGTGTGTAAGCAACATATAAATGTATAACAATAAATTTTATATTATTTGTTAATATTAAATACATTGACTTATTAAATTAAATTTTTAAAATGTCCAGCTGTTTTTGAGGGGAAAATGACAAGAGATATCTCCAGGTTCCCCTCCTATTCCCTGACACACCACCTAACAAACTTCGCTATGCAGAGTGAAACAGCAAGCGGGCTAGCTGGGAAGATAAAGCCCCCCTTTATATTTATATTTATATTATTTGTGTTTGTGTTTGTGTTTGTGTTTGTGTTTGTGTTTGTGTTTGTGTTTGTGTTTGTGTTTATGTTTATATGTATATTTATATGAGAGGAGATAGATAGATGATAGATGATGGATGATGGATGATGGATGATGGATGATGGATGATGGAGGATGGATGGATGGATGGATGGATGGATGGATGGATGGATGGATGGATGGATAGATGAGAGAGGCCTCAGAGACAGTCCAACACATAGTGGGAAGGTGTAAGATGCAAGGCAGGAACAGCATACTGTACACTGAACAGCACAACCCAGTAGCTGGCATTGTGTACAGGAACATCCGCACAGCGTATGGGCTAGACCCTCCATAGCCCAGATGGGAGATTCCACAGAAGGTCATGGAGAATAACAGGGCTAAGATCCTGTGGGACCTCCAGATCTAGACAGACAGGCAGGTACTGGCCAATCAACCAGACATCATGATAGTAGACAAGGACTAGAAGACAGCGGTAGTTATAAACGTAGCGGTGGTTATAAACGTAGCAGTGCCAAGTGCCATCAGGAAGAAGGAGTATGAGATGCTGGAGAAGTCCCAGGGCTTGAAGGAGGAACTGGAGAGGATGTGGAAAGTGAAGGCCAAAGTGGTCCCAGTGGTGGTAGGAGCACTCGGGGCTGTGACTCCGAAGCTGGGAGAGGGGCTCCAAGAGATCCCAGGAGCAACATCAGAGCTCTCTGTCCAGAAGAGTGCAGAGCTAGGAACAGCTAAGACTCTGTGCAGGACCCTCAAACTCCCAGGCCTCTGAGAAATTGAGGAAGACACGTACCACCCATTGGGGTGAGAAGGGAATTTTAAAAATATACAGTATATATAAAAAAATTATTAAGAATTTTTCATACAATAAAAGATAAATCCAAAGAAAAAGAAAGGAAGAAAAGAAAGAGAAAGAGAAAATGTGCAAGAAACAAAAGTAAGAAAGATAGAAAGAAAAACAAAAGGCAAGAAATAAATGACTTCGGACCTTCTTTTCAACAGATATTTACAAACTTTTTATCCCTCTTCCCTCTTGGATGGTACATAAATCCCTTCAACCCCTTTATTTCATCCACATCTTTTTCAATCCTCAGATCCATAAATCATAATTTCATTTGTTTCTTCCTTCAGCAAAAAGGGACGCGGAGGCTCAGCTGGTTAAAAAGATGCCCTCCGTACAGTCACTCATGCCCTGGTCATCTCCCATATAGACTATTGCAATGCACTCTACATGGGGCTACCCTTGAAGAATATCCGGAAGCTTCAGCTGGTCCAGAATGCGGCTGCGCGCGCAGTTATGTGTGCCCCAAGATCGGCACACGTGACACCTCTGCTGCGTGAACTGCACTGGTTACCAGTTTGCTTCCGGGTCCAATTCAAGGTGTTGGTTGTTACCTTTAAAGCCCTACATGGCATGGGACCAGGTTACCTTAGAGACCGCCTCATCCCCAGAGTATCGACCCGCCCCACCCAGTCATGCAGAGAGGGCATGCTACGGATCCCATCAGTAAAAGAATTTCATCTAGCGGGATCCAGGAGGCGTGCCTTCTCTGCCGTAGCACCCGCCCTTTGGAACATCTTGCCCCTTGAGGTGAGGCTAGCCCCCACACTCCTGACCTTCAGGAAACAACTGAAAACCTGGCTCTGCCACCTCGCTTGGGACGGGATGAGTAATAGCTCTTCCTGGAGATGGCTCGCACCATAAAGTTCAGTTCGGTTCGTAAACATCAGATACAGCCTCTTGGATTTTATATTTTTATATTTTTATATTTTTAATTGATTGTATAAAGTATTTTATATGTTTTTAATCGCTGACTTTATTGTAAACCGCCCAGAGTCCCCTTGTGGGGGGAGATGGGCGGTGATATAAGTTAGAAATAATAAATAAATAATAAATAATAAACAGCTGAGCTGTGGGCTGCCGATCAGAAGGTCGGCAGTTCGAACCCCGCGGGACAAGGTGAGCGCTTGTCCTTAGTCCTAGCTCCTGTCAACCCAGCAGTTTGAAAGCCTTGCTAGTAGATAAATGGGTACCACCTTAAAGTGGGCTAATTTACTGGCGTCCTGTCGGGAAGTCAGCTCCACCGGAGAGGAGAGGATCAAAGGATCAGAGGAAGATCAAACAGCAGTGGTGACGACAGACCCAGATGTCTCCAGATGTTTGAGACTCCAATCCCAGCCAGAACGGACATCGGATTTGAGCAACTACAGTCCAAGATAGTGACGTGCAGCATGCTCCTACAGTAATGACAAAAAGATTGGGTGACGTAAAGGTATGTGAGAAAGACCTTGAGAGATGGGGCAAAGAGATGCTGCCTAGGGAATGGTCAGATAAGAGAGGGCATAGCCCTCTTGGGTACAGAAAGAGGCTCAGAAGGGACCCTCCCTAACTTCTCAGACTGTAAAAGGGACAGTGGGAGATTTGTATTTTCAGACTTGCAAGATTGACGTCAGCCTTCCCAGGTGGACCAGACAGGAAACATGACCAGATGAGCTAATTCTATTTTATTGTAAGGCTACATTAACAGAATCTTGCAAGTCCGAAAGTACAAATCTCCCACTGTCTCCTTTATAGTCTGAGACCTTAGGGAGTGTCCCTTCTGAGCCTCTTGCCCCGCCCACTGTCCAGCTGTGGACTATGCCCTCTCTTATCTGACCGTTCCCTAGGCAGCATATCTCTTTGCCCCGTCTCTCAAGGTCTTTCTCGCATACCATTACAGGTAGATAGCAAACTCTTTATTAGACATTATGAAGATTGGAGGACCAGGTTATTTGAGGGACTGCCTCTCCCCAGTTACATCTACCTGTCCCATCAGGTCATCAGGAGAGGCATGGTGCGGGTCCTGTTGGCCAGAGAGTTTCATCGGGTGGGACCTAGGAGGAAAGCCTTATCTGCTGTGGCCTCCACCCACCCATCATTCCGCCGAGGTGAGGCTGGCCCCAACCCTGTTGCCCTTCCAGAAGGCCCTTAAAACATGGTTCTGCCAACCAGCTTGGGGATCCCATGACAAAGTTGAGCCTGCTAGATGGCTATATGATTGTCAATTGAATGCACTCTTTTGTATGCTTTTCCGCCATTGTGTCTTTTATTTTGTCTTTTATCTTGTTTTTAGCTTTTTTTCAGTTGGTTGTTTTTAATTGTTTTTATGTATCTTTTTCTGTTATATATGCTGCCCAGAGTCACTACACGAGATGGGCAGCTATACAAATGTGATGAATGAATGAATGAATGAATGAATGAATGAATGAATGAATGAATGAATGAATGAAATCTTGACAAGCTGGGATATGTAATGTCAAGATCAAGAGCAATCATTGTTTCTCTCTATTATGTGTTGATTTAGACTATGTCTGGCATAAAAAAAGAAAAACGTAAGCATTTTAAAAATACAGAATGTCTAAACACAGTTTGAATTATTCAAATACAAAGCATTCAGCTTCCGGTGGGAATGGCGGACTGAACAGCTGTGCCCGCAGGTTCAGTGGGCGGAGCTGACAATGCGGTAACTTTTTTTGGGCTCAGGCAGGTTTTCCTGAAGCCCAGAAACGTTCTCCAGATCAAGGAGAATACCTGGAATCATCCCACCTATCCTCCAGACAGCTGCTTGCAGCCAGAAGATCGCAAACAGCGTTTCGCGTTCGACTTGTAAGAGCCATCTGGGAGGCGGGGATTTCATCATTTTACAAGCCATGCTGTAGCCTTAAAGGACACTAAGACCAGCCACCCCATTTCTAAATCACCAATTTGTATTCTTTTTTAAGTATATGTACCCCAAGAGAGGCTTTCTACAGCGAGGAGAAGCTGCTTCTCTTGGTGCTTAACATTATATTTGGGATTACTTTTTTAAAAACAAAATTGGATTTCGTTTTCCTTCCAAATATAAAGGAGGATTGAGAGTAAACAATTGTCTTCCTGTTATCATTTTTGTATTAAATTTGAAGATATTATGTATATTTCCTATACATTGAATTGGCTGATTTGAACCTTCAGCTTTCTGTTTTCACTTTCCCTTGAGAACTGTCTGCTATCTCACTCTCACTTTATGTAAACAATTTGGAACTCTTCCATGTCTTCGACTTTCACTGGTTAAGCTCCTAGGGGGGCGCCATAATCTACTGCATGAGACATGGAGGATTTCAAACAGATTCTTTCTGACTTCCACCAAGATTTTAAACAGATTTCTTCTGACTTCTATCAAGCTTTTATGCAAAATATCCAGGATATTGTGGAAAATATGAGATCTAAAATGGGCCATCAGGTTGAGGATGTGGTGGATGAAATTGAGGAATTTAAGAACAATTTGTTGTTGTTCAGTCGTTTAGTCGTGTCCGACTCTTCGTGACCTCATGGACCATAGCACGCCAGGCCTTCCTGTCCTCCACTGTCTCTCGGAGTTTACTCAAATTCATGTTCATTACATCGGTGATGCTATCTAACCATCTCATCCTCTGCCATCCCCTTCTCCTTTTGCCTTCAGTCTTTCCCAGCATAAGGGTCTTTTCCAGTGAGTACTCTCTTCCCATTAGGTGGCCAAATTATTTGAGCTTCAGCTTCAGCATCTGTCCTTCCAATGAGCAGTCAGGGTTGATTTCCTTTATGATTGACTGGTTTGACCTCCTTGAAGTCCAAGGGACTCTCAAGAGTCTTCTCCAGCACCACAGTTCAAAAGCATCAATTCTTCGGCGCTCAGCCTTCCTTATGGTCCAACTCTCACAGCCATACATTACTACTGGGAAAACCATAGCTTTAACTATACGGACCTTTGTCAGCAAGGTGATGTCTCTGCTTTTTAATATGCTGTCTAGGTTTGCCATAGCTTTCCTCCCAAGGAGCAAGCGTCTTTTAATTTCATGGCTGCAGTCACCGTCTGCAGTGATCTTGGAGCCCAAGAAAATAAAATCTGTCACTGCTTCCATTTCTTCCCCTTCTATTTGCCAGGAAGTGATGGGACCAGATGCCATGATCTGGGTTTTTTTAATGTTGAGTTTCAAGCCAGCTTTTGCACTCTCCTCTTTCACCCTCATCAAGAGGCTCTTTAGTTCCTCTTCACTTTCTGCCATTAGGGTGGTATCGTCTGCGTATCTGAGGTTGTTGATATTTCTCCCGGCAATCTTAACTCCGGCTTGTGATTCATCCAGCCCGGCATTTCTCATGATATACTCTGCATATAAGTTAAATAAGCAGGGTGATAATATACAGCCTTGTCGTACTCCTTTCCCAATTTTGAACCAGTCGGTTGTTCCATGTCCGGTTCTAACTGTTGCTTCTTAACCCACATACAGGTTTCTCAGGAGACAGGTAAGGTGGTCTGGTACTCCCATCTCTTTAAGACTTTGCCACAGTTTGTTGTGATCCACACAATCAAAGGCTTTAGTGTAGTCAATGAAGCAGAAGTAGATGTTTTTCTGGAACTCTCTTGCTTTTTCCATGATCCAGCGAATGTTGGCAATCTGATCTCTAGTTCCTCTGCCTCTTCGAAACCCAGCTTGCACTTCTGGTAGTTCTCGGTTCATATACTGCTGAAGCCTAGCTTGTAGGATTTTGAGCATAACCTTGCTAGCATGTGAAATGAGCGCAATTGTACGGTAGTTTGAACATTCTTTGGCATTGCCTTTCTTTGGAATTGGAACGTAAACTGACCTTTTCCAATAATGTGGCCACTGTTGAGTTTTCCAAATTTGTTGGCATATTGAGTGCAGCACTTTAACAGGATCATCTTTTAGGATTTTAAATAGCTCAGCTGGGATACTGTCTTCTCCGCTATCTTTGTTGTTAGTAATGCTTCCTAAGGCCCACTTGACTTCACTCTCTAGGGCAGGGCTTTCCAAAGTGCCGCCGTTGGCGACACACCCGGCGGCGGCGGCAGCGGTGGTGACACGCGCGCGCACGGCGACGGCGCGGGGGGGCATGCGGCGGCGCGCGCACACAGTGGCGGCACAGGGGGGCGTGCGGCGGCGCGCGTGCACGGTGGCGGCGCGGGAGGGGTGTGCGGCGGCGCGGGGGGCGTGCGGCGGCGCGGGGGGCATGGGGTGGCACGCGCGTGCATGGTGGCCGCCATGCACGCGTGCGCCGCCGCTTCCGGGTGGTGTGGCGACACACTTTTGTGTCGCGACACACAGTTTGGAAAGCTCTGCTCTAGGATGTCTGGCTCAAGGTCAGTGACCACACCATCGTATTTATCAGGGATATTAAGATCTTTCTTGTATAGTTCTTCTGTGTATTCTTGCCACCTCTTCTTAATCTCTTCTGCTTCTGTTAGGTCCCTGCCTTTTTTGTCCTTTGTCATGCCCATCTTTGCACAAAACGTTCCCTTGATATCTCCGATTTTCTTGAAGAGATCTCTAGTCTTCCCCATTCTATTGTTTTCCTCGATTTCTTTGCATTGTTCATTTAAGAAGGCCTTCTTATCTCTCCTTGCTATTCTCTGGAATTCTGCATTCAGTTGTTTATATCTTTCCCTTTCTCCCTTGCCTTTTGCTTCCCTTCTTTCCTCAGCTATTTGTAAAGCCTCATCAGTCAGCCACTTTGCTTTCTTGCATTTCTTTTTCTTTGGGATGGTTTTAGTTGCTGCCTCCTGTACAATGTTACGAACCTCCATCCATAGTTCTTCAGGCACTCTGTCTACCAGATCTAATCCTTTAAATCTATTCCTCACCTCCACTGTATATTCATAAGGGATATGATTTAGGTCATACCTGATTGGTCTAGTGGTTTTCTCTACGTTCTTCAATGTAAGCCTAAATTTTGCGATAAGAAGCTCATGATCTGAGCCGCAGTCAGCTCCAGGTCTTGTTTTTGCTGATTGTATAGAGCTTCTCCATCTTTGGCTGCAAAGTATATAATCAATCTGATTTCGGTATTGACCATCTGGTGATGTCCATGTGTAGAGTCGTCTCTTGTGTTGTTGGAAAAGAGTGTTTGCTATGACCAGCGTGTTCTCTTGACAAAACTCTATTAGCCTTTGCCCTGCTTCATTTTGTACTCCGAGGCCGAACTTGCCTGTTATTCCGGTTATTTTTTGACTTCCTACTTTAGCATTCCAGTCCCCTATGATGAAAAGGACATCTTTTTTTTGGTGTTAGTTCTAGAAGGTGTTGTAGGTCTTCATAGAACCGGTCAACTTCAGCTTCTTCGGCATCAGTGGTTGGGGCATAGACTTGGATCACTGTGATGTTGAATGGTTTGCCTTGTATTCGAACTGAAAGCATTCTGTCGTTTTTGAGGTTGTACCCCAGTACTGCCTTTCCCACTGTTTTATTGACTATGAGAGCTACTCCATTTCTTCTAAGGGATTCTTGCCCACAGTAGTATATATAATGGTCTCCTGAATTAAATTCGCCCATTCCTGTCCATTTTAGTTCGCTGATTCCCAAGATGTCGATGTTCAATCTTGTCATCTCATGTTTGACCACCTCCAGCTTACCTTGATTCATAGATCTTACATTCCAGGTTCCTATGCAATATTGTTCTTTACAGCATCGGACTTTCCTTCCACTTCCAGACACATCCACAACTGAGCGTCCTTTCGGCTTTGGCCCAGCCGTTTCACTCTTTCTGGAGCTACTCAGAATTGCCCTCCGCTCTTCCCCAGTAGCATTTTGGACACCTTCCGACCTGAGGGGCTCATCTTCCAGCATCATATCTTTTAGCCTTTTGATACTGTCCATGGGTTTTCTTGGCAAGGATACTGGAGTGGTTTGCCATTCCCTCCTCCAGTTTTGGACCACGTTTTGTCAGAACTCTCCATCATGACCTGTTCTTCTTGACCTGACTTCATTGAGTTGCGCAAGCCCCTTCGCCACGACAAGGCAGTGATCCATGAAGGGGCTAAGAACAATAGAAAGGTCTTTTTTAAGAGTGAGATTGGGATTTTTATCAAGATGCTGGATGAAGATTGGATAATGGAGTTGGAGAAATCTAAGGGAGAGAGTGATCTGCAAGCCATAAGTGAAATTGATCTCCTGGTGGAATGCCATGAAAAGAACCTGGAATCTTTGAGGGGGGCAGTTGGGCTGTTTGATTCTTTCAAGAGGAAAGCTCTGTGCACATTGTGGGGATATGTAACTGCTCTGATTTGTTTTGAAGTGGGATAAGGGTTGAAGAATGTTTATCTGGTTTGCTTTAAGGATTTGATTGATACTATTTCCTTTTAAAGATTTGGATTTACTGTGGAGTCTTTGGTGCTCTCTGTGTAAGCTGCTTCTCAGGCGATCGCAAACATTTCTCCCAAAGAAAGACTTCAGCTCAGATATTGGGTAGTAAACAATTTATTGCTGTACATGAGTAAGCAAGCAAAGGTACGGATGGTTCCCTGTTTCCTGGCTTGGGTTTTTATACCCTCCCGCCAGAGCATCCACCCCTCCCTGCTGTGGGTTTCCCTTTGGTCCGCTTCAGGTTTCCCTCTGGTCCTCTTGGTGTCATGTTGAGGTCAAGCCCTTGAGCTCTTTGTTTCCCTTATCCAGGAGGTGTAGTTAATAGTTCCTTTCCTGAGTCGTTTGTTTCTTTTGTCTATTTCGTTATCCCTTTCTGCTGCTTGATGGGTTTGGGAAATGGCAGGACCCTGGGGGCATGCCAGGGTTCTGACATGCCGCCTCCCCAAGACCTTCCCCCTCCCTTATTCTTCGTCCAGAGCCTTTGGGTTTCTGTTAGTCGGTGCTCGTGATATCTGTAACAGAACAACATATTGTTAGTATGGGATTCATCGGGGTTTTTCAGGAAATTTTCTGTGGAACTTTCTAATTAAATCTGGGGCTTGCATGTGTTCAACTGCTACCCATTCCCTGAAGCCTACTGGTAAGTGTTGCCACTTGACCAGATATTGTAATTTTCCCCTGTGTATTCGTGAATCGCAGATTTCTTCAACTTCGAAGCGTGGTTCTCCGTTCACTATTGTTGGTGCTGGTTCCGTTGTTGCAGGATGCCATTGTTTTGATGGGTGGTATTGTTTTAGGAGACTTATATGAAACACCGGGTGGACTTTCTTCAATGTCTTGGGCAGTTGCAGACGTGCCGTTACTGGGTTGATGACTTTTACTATTGGAAAAGGTCCGATGAATTTTGGGGCCAGTTTGCGAGACGGCTGTGTGGAGCGTAAGTTCTTGGTGGATAAGTATACTTGGTCTCCTTCTTTTAATTCCCATTCTGTTGCATTCTGTTGTCTGCATATTTTTTGTAGGTGGCCTTCGCTTCTCGAAGTGTTTGGAGCATGACAGGCCAATTGCTAGTTAGTTTGTTTACCCACTCGTCTGCCCGTAACGGTGCATGTGCGTCCTTCCTTTGGATCATGTCTATTTCTGGGATAGCTGAAAATTCTTGTCCTGTTGCTATTTTGAATGGTGTGAACCCCGTGCTATGGTGTACTGAGTTGTTATACGCTACTTCTGCAAAAGGTAGTAGTTCGACCCAGTCGTTTTGCTGGTAGCTGATGTAACATCTCAAGTATTGTTCCAGTATGGATACCAGTCTTTCTGATGCTCCGTCTGTGCTCGGGTGGAATGCGCTGCTCAGTCCTTGTTCAGATCCAATTAGTTTTAGGAACGCTTTCCAGAATTTAGACGTAAATGTGCTCCCTCTATCGCTAATGATTCTTTCGGGTGCTCCATGTAAGCGGTATATGTGTTGTGTGAAAAGTTTGGCTAGCTTGGGTGCTGTTGGTATTCCTTTACAGGCGATGAAATGTGCTTGCTTTGAGAACAGGTCCGTGATCACCCATACTGCCGTTTTCTTTTTGCTTTCGGGTAGGTCGACTACGAAGTCCATGGCTATTTGTCGCCATGGTTGTGATGGGTCAGCTACTGTTTGTAGGAGTCTCGTGGGTTTTCCTGTGGCCCTTTTTGCTGTTGCGCACACTGGGCAGGTTTTCACATAGTCCTTTACGTCCCGGCGCAGTGTGGGCCACCAGAACTTGCGCCTGGTGAGGTGCATGGTTTTCAAAACCCAAAGTTCCCCGCTGCTTTGTGGTCGTGATTGATTTCAAGTACGTGTTTTCTCATGCTGGTAGGCACGTACAGTTTGTCGTTGTTCCACCATCCCCCACTGTGCTCATGTAGTAGGTGTTTGTTTTCTTCCCACCATGTGTCGTTCGTTGTTGCTGCTTGTATGTCTTTCTCCAATGGGTTTAGCGTCCTGGTTTCTGCTTCTTTCTCCCGTGCTACCGCCATGTGTCCTTCCTGTCTGTTTTGTAATTTCTGGTCGTCAGGTGTGTCTGTCTTTCTGTTTGGGAATAGGGTTTCTGTTATTTCTTCTGTTTTTCTGTCATGTTGTGGCAGTCGTGATAGGGCATCTGCCAGGTAATTCTTCCCCCCTGGGAAGTACCTCAGGGTGAAGTTGAAACGGCTAAAGAATTTGGCCCATCGAAGTTGTTTTGGATTCAATCTTCTGGGCTTCTAGGTTCTTATGGTCTGTCCATACTTCAAACGGTACCGATGCCCCTTCCAGCAGGTGCCGCCATGTTGCTAGTGCGTGTCGGACAGCAAATGCTTCTTTTTCCCATACATGCCAGCGTTTTTCTGTGTCTGTGAATTTCTTTGATATGTACGCGCATGGCCGTAGTTTGTTGTTTTCGTCCGCCTGCAGTAGTATTGATCCTACTGCGTTATTTGATGCGTCTGTGTGGATGATAAATGGTTTGTTTACTTCTGGGTGCTTTAATATGGGCTCTGCAGTGAATAGTGCTTTGAGTTCCTCAAAGGCTTCCTGGCATTCTGGGGTCCACTTTATTTTGGCGCATGGTCGTGTTGCTTGTTTTCCGCTGCCGTTTTTTTGTTTTTAACAAGTCCGTTAGTGGCAGTGCTATTTGCGCAAAATTTTTGATAAAGTCTCTATAGAAATTGGCGAACCCTATGAACGCCTGTAGTTGGTGTCTGGTTCGCGGAGGTTCCCACCCCACTACCGCTTGTACTTTGGCAGGGTCCATTTCGATGCCCTTGCTTGAGATTCTGAACCCTAGGAAGTCCAGTTTTTCTTGGTGAAATTCGCATTTGTCCAGTTTGACAAATAGTTTTGCTTCCAGTAATTTTTTGAGGACCGCATTTACTAGTTGTATGTGTTCTGCCATGTTCTCGGAGAAGATTAATATGTCGTCCAGGTAAACGATGACTCCCTGGTATAGGAACTCGTACAAGACTTCGTTTATTAATTTCATAAAAATTCCTGGTCCCCCCGCGATCCCAAATGGGAGGACTCTGTATTGAAATGAGCCAAGCGGGCAGTTGAATGCGGTCTTCCATTCATCCCCCTCCCGTATTCGGACTCTGTAATAGGCTTCCCTTAAGTCTAATTTAGTGAAGATTTTCCCTTTAGCTAGCTGGGCTAGCATGTCCTTCAGGAGTGGGAGGGGGTATTGATTTGTGACTGAGATGGCGTTCAGCCCTCTGTAATCTGTGCATACCCAAAGTGAGCCATCCTTTTTCTTGCGAAAGAGTACGGGGGCCGCCAGGGGGGAGTTTGCTGGTTCAATAAAGCCTCTTGCTAAGTTTTTATCTATAAATTTACATAGCTCTTGGAGTTCCCGTTGGGTCATGGCGTACATCTTCGGCTTGGGAAATGTGGCCCCAGGGATTAGCTCGATGGTGCAGTCCGTTTTTCTATGGGGTGGTAGTTGGTCACACTCCTGCTCATTGAAGACTTCTCTGACCGGTATGTAATTTTTTAGGAATGATGTCTTTGACCCTTTCTGTGATTTTTCCCCCCTCGCAGTTCCTGCAGCCCCTGATTCCATCCCTTTTTCTTCAGTGTTCATAGTGTCATTGCAGTGTTTTCCATCTATAAACTCTATCTCCCCTGATACCCAGTCGATTTGGGGGTTTCTCTCTCTCAGCCATTTGAGACCTAGGACGATGGGTTGCGTGGAGATGGGGGCCACAATGAACCGTAATGCTTCTATATGGGTGCCAATTGACATCTTCACTGCCTCTGTGAAGTGCCCTACTGGCCCCCCCTTCATTTCTGTCCCGTCTAATTGGCAGAATGTAATGGGTGATTTTAATTTGAAAAGTTTTAGTCCCATGTCCCTAGCTATTGATGGGTGCATTAAACATCTGGTGCACCCTGAGTCCAACATTGCTGCCTCCACAACTTGCTCCCCCCATCCAAGGTTTCTAATTTTACCTGACTTGCATTGTGGGGCAGTCTTCGGTTGTCAATGTGTCAAACCACCTATCTTCTCTGTCTAAAATGTGAACATTAATGTCCTCAAATGGTTTCTCCAAACAACTTTTGTACAGGAGGATGGCCCAACACAGGAGAAGTAACACCACAGGACTAGAGTCAGCAGTTTATCTTCATCTAAAGGAAAAAGGACACTCATTTGAGGACATTAATGTTCACATTTTAGACAGAGAAGATAGATGGTTTGAGAGAGGGGTCAAGGAATCCATTTCTGCCAACTTGGAAAATCCTTCCTTGAATAGAGGTGGGGGCCTCAGGCACAACCTCTCCCCCATCTTCCTCCCCGCTTTGTCTTCTGTGCCTAGGAAGATTAAGACCATTTCACAAGCTCAACAGCAGCATGGTGATCTTAACGATCCTCCTTTAGATGATAAAAGGACTTAAAAATAACATCTCAATATAACCATGACCTAGCCCCAGGTGTAAGGTCACACAGCTACCTAGAAACATATTTAGGATTCCCTTACCAACTTTGCTCAGACTGAAGAAGCTCCTTGGATAAGGAGCGAAACGTTTCCACTGAGAAAATAGAAATCCAGTTGACATGATTCAAGCTACAGACAATTCCACCTGGATGACTGAGAACCTTCATAGACATATCTCATTAAAGAGGTAAGTTTCATTCTTTATTTTTAGTTTAAGGACACTGTTAATGCCTACACATAATACATCATCATCATCATCATCATCATCATCTTCATCATCATCATCATCATCATCATCATCATCATCATCCATAATACAGGCCTACACATGAAACAAATATAATGATTTTGTAACTTCTGGCCTATATTTGAGCCTGAATGTGCAGGGGGTCCCCGAGGCCTGAAAAATAGGTCAAATGGTTGAGATAGGCTGCTCTACAAGAATAAGGATTACATCTACTGCAAGTCAATTTTTAAACAACCTTAACCACATGGAATCATAATCAATCTTTTCTTTCCAAGAGCCAATTCAAAGATTGAGAATTGACAAATGTCATTCAGCCTGTTAAGTCTGATGCTACAGATATATTTCCAGGAATATATAATCCACCCCCCTTTTTTTTTTCAACAGTCCAGGCACAATTGTACAATTGAACAAATTTACAAAGAGTCCAGAAGCAATTTGTAAATAGAAAATTTACAAATGTTTGTGGCTTCCTGACCTGTATATAAATTTCTCATGAGGACAATGACAAGAGATACAGCAACCAGCCTTAGAACTGACAATGAAGATATCGAAGTCATGGATAGCTTCTGCCTTTTAGGATCAACCATCAACAGTAAAGGAACAAGCAATCAAGAAATACACCGCAGACTAGCACTTGGTAGAGCCGCCCTGTATGCCTTGGAAAAGATATTCAGATGCTGTGATGTATCTATACCTACAAAGGTCAGAATTGTGCAAGCCATGGTATTCCCTGTGACATTCTATGGAAGCGAAAGTTGGACTTTGGAGAAGCGGGAAAGAATATTGACGCTTTTGGATTCTGGTGTTGGAGAAGACTCCTGAGAATCCTATGTACAGCCAAGAAAACAAACAAATTGATCAGTGAACAAATAAATTCTGAGTTCTCACTCAAGGCACAAATGACCAGGCTCAAATTATCCTACTTCAGATGATAAGGGCAAGAGCCCTTTCTCAAAGGAGTCTCTGTATAACTCTAATAATATGGGTACCAAGTTCTCCTTAAATTTTCTATATCGCTCAATGGGGTGTCCTTTCAGGATTTAATTGCATTAATTGTATCAAATATCTTCTGCAAAATTAGAGGTGTGGCTAAATCCCTTGAATGGGCTTGAATGGTCTTATGAAATTTTTGGAAGAGTCATTCCATTTAAAAAATCATCTATCTGCTTATTAGATATTCCTACATTTGCATAGTATAAGCTTGAATAAAACTCCAGAACTTGAGAATTAGCTTCATTATAGTCCCTATAAATGGGCCCCATAAATTCTCTTATTAGTAAAGGTAAAGGTACCCACCGCACATTTGTGCAGTCGTGTCCGACTCTAGGGGCCGGTGCTCATCTCCGTTTGTTAGCTGAAGAGCCAGCGTTGTCCAAAGACGCTTCCACGGTCATGTGGCCGGCATGACGCACGTGGAACGCTGTTACCTACCCACCGAAGTGGTACCTGTTAATCTACTTGCATTTGCATGCTTTTGGATTGCTAGGTTGGAAAGAGCTGGGGCTAGTGCAGGAGCTCACTCTGTCACGCGGGGCTAGGGATTCAAACCTCCAGACTTGCGATCTTCCAATCGATGAGCCTGGTGTCTTACCTGCTGAGCCACCACGCCCCTCTCTCTTAGTAGTAGTATTACATTACTTTGTTTCAGTTGTTTTAGATGAGGTCAATCATTGGCCATTCTCCTAGAGTTCCCAATAGACTTGCTTAATATACTTCAATGAATATTCCATATTCAAAGCACATGATTGGTCAAACTCCAGTTTGAGAGTTCTAAAGGCATGATACAATTACAAAATGTGATTTCTAGCATGAACATTCAAGGCTTCCTTTACTTCCTTTTCTATGATGAAGTGATGATAACATAGTCTGTGCACACTCCGAGGAAGATCTTTAAACTATCCTAATGTGATGATCCCAACAACCATGCCCTAATAAACACTTCTCAATGCAGTTCGTTAGAATGCAGATTAAGCTTTATTCAGGATACATGTTAATTGAAGCACTCCTAAAGATCTGAATGCAGATTCCCGCCAAACTGTACCATCTTAACTTCCCCCCTTGCGCTCCAAATTACCAACCGATGATCTCATTGTGCAAACGTTCTCATCTCCACACTCCCGCAGGTGGGTGACCTTGACAAAGCCATTTCCAGCCTCTACTCTCAGACATAACACTCAACGGCCAGTCCCCCTCCCAACAGTTCCCACAACATCTCTAGCCCGAATCCCAATGGCAGGATTCATAGACATGAACCCTGACATGCCGACCCTCCAAAACAAAGAGCAATATACAGACTATAAGAAAGGATAATGCATACAAATAAACATAAAGACAAAGCGAGCAATTCCAGAATTGTTCAGGCAGCAAGGATATGTGAGGCACTGCAATCTGAAAAACAAAATCAAATAGAAAGTCACACAATTAACCAGGTTTAGCAGGAAACTGAGCATGGAACCTCTTTAATAAGCGAGGAGCAGAAACATGAACCTTATCAACCCATTCCTTAAATCCAATAGGTAGATGTTTCCATTGAACTAGATACTGAACCTTACCCCTGTGTAATCTAGAGTCCAAAATGTCTTGAACTTCAAAATGTTCGTTATCACCCACCATAATGGGCGGGGGAGTGATTGGGTCCGGATGCCACTGAGGAGCAAATTTAACTGGCTTTAACAAACTAATGTGGAACACAGGATGCACCTTACGTAGGTTTTTAGGCAAGTCCAACTGAGCAGCTACAGGATTAATCACTTTCTCAATAGGAAAAGGTCCAATAAACTTAGGTCCCAGCTTTTTAGAAGGTTGAGTAGATTTCAGATTTGTGTAGACAAATATACCTTTTCACCCACCACCAGTGGCCGTTCTGGAGCACGTTTGCGATTAGCAAAGGTGTTGTAAGAGTCTTTAGCATCCTGCAAGACTTTAAGCATGACTGGCCAATTGGCCCGTATTTTTGTAATCCATTCATCTGCCAGTACAGGATTTGGAGATTGAGTCATGGAAGGATCAGGCAGTTCAGGAATAGGGACAAAGTCTTGACCAGTGGCCACATTTTTTGGTGTTTATTCGTTCAGTCGCTTCCGACTCTTCGTGACTTCATGGACCAGCCCACGCCAGAGCTTCCTGTCGGCCGTCACCATCCCCAGCTCCCCCATGGTTGAGTCTGTCACCTCCAGAATATCATCCATCCATCTTGCCCTTGGCCGGCCCCTCTTCCTTTTGCCTTCCACTTTCCCTAGCACCAGCTTCTTCTCCAGGGTATCCTGTCTTCTCATGATGTGGCCAAAGTACTTCAGTTTTGCCTTTAATATCATTCCCTCAAGTGAGCAGTCTGGCTTGATTTCGTGGAGTATGGACTGGTTTGATCTTCTTGCAGTCCAAGGCACTCTCAGAATTTTCCTCCAACACCACAGTTCAAAAGCATCTATCTTCCTTCGCTCAGCCTTCCTTATGGTCCAGCTCTCGCAGCCATATGTTACTATGGGAAATACCATTGCTTTAACTATGCGGACCTTTGTTGTCAGTGTGATGTCTCTGCTCTTAACTATTTTATCAAGATTTGCCATTGCTCTCCTCCCAAGAAGTAGACGTCTTCTGATTTCCTGGCTGCAGTCAGCATCTGCAGTAATCTTTGCGCCTAGAAATACAAAGTCTGTCACTGCCTCCACTTTTTCTCCCTCTATTTGCCAGTTATCAATCAAGCTGGTTGCCATAATCTTGGTTTTTTTGAGGTTTAACTGCAACCCAGCTTTTGCACTTTCTTCTTTCACCTTCGTCATAAGGCTCCTCAGCTCCTCCTCGCTTTCAGCCATCAAAGTGGTATCATCTGCATATCTAAGATTGTTAATGTATCTTCCAGCGATTTTAACTCCAGCCTTGGATTCCTCAAGCCCAGCACGTCGTATGATGTGTTCTGCGTACAGGTTGAATAGGTAGGGTGAGAGTATACAACCCTGCCGTACTCCTTTCCCAACCTTAAACCAGTCCGTTGTTCCGTGCTCTGTTCTTACCGTTCCTTGTTGTTGTTGTTCAGTCGTTCAGTCGTGTCCGACTCTTCGTGACCTCATGGACCATAGCACGCCAGGCCTTCCTGTCCTCCACTGTCTCTCGGAGTTTACTCAAATTCATGTTCATTACATCGGTGATGCTATCTAACCATCTCATCCTCTGCCGTCCCCTTCTCCTTTTGCCCTCAGTCTTTCCCAGCATCAGGGTCTTTTCCAGTGAGTCCTCTCTTCGCATTAGGTGGCCAAAGTATTTGAGCTTCAGCTTCAGCATCTGTCCTTCCAATGAGCAGTCAGGGTTGATTTCCTTTAGGATTGACTGGTTTGACCTCCTTGCAGTCCAAGGGACTCTCAAGAGTCTTCTCCAGCACCACAGCTCGAAAGCATCAATTCTTCGGCGCTCAGCCTTCCTTATGGTCCAACTCTCACAGCCATACATTGCTACTGGAAAAACCATAGCTTTAACTATACGGACCTTTGTCGGCAAGGTGATGTCTCTGCTTTTTAATATGCTGTCTAGGTTTGCCATAGCTTTCCTTCCAAGGAGCAAGCGTCTTTTAATTTCATGGCTGCAGTCACCGTCTGCGGTGATCTTGGAGCCCAAGAAAATAAAATCTGTCACTGCTTCCATTTCTTCCCCTTCTATTTGCCAGGAAGTGATGGGACCAGATGCCATGATCTGGGGTTTTTTAATGTTGAGTTTCAAGCCAGCTTTTGCACTCTCCTCTTTTACCCTCATCAAGAGGCTCTTTAGTTCCTCTTCACTTTCTGCCATTAGGGTGGTATCGTCTGCATATCTGAGGTTGTTGATATTTTTCCCGGCAATCTTAACTCCGGCTTGTGATTCATCCAGCCCGGCATTTCTCATGATGTACTCTGCATATAAGTTAAATAAGCAGGGTGATAATATACAGCCTTGTCGTACTCCTTTCCCAATTTTGAACCAGTCGGTTCTTCCATGTCCGGTTCTAACTGTTGCTTCTTGACCCACATACAGGTTTCTCAGGAGACAGGTAAGGTGGTCTGGTACTCCCATCTCTTTAAGACTTTGCCACAGTTTGTTGTGATCCACACAATCAAAGGCTTTAGCGTAGTCAATGAAGCAGAAGTAGATTTTTTCTGGAACTCTCTTGCTTTTTCCATGATCCAGCGAATGTTGGCAATCTGATCTCTAGTTCCTCTGCCTCTTCGAAACCCAGCTTGCACTTCTGGTAGTTCTCGGTTCACATGCTGCTGAAGCCTAGCTTGTAGGATTTTGAGCATAACCTTGCTGGCATGTGAAATGAGCGCAATTGTACGGTAGTTTGAACATTCTTTGGCATCTACAGATTCAATTCTCAGGATGGATTATGAACAGGCAAAATTGGCCTTGAAGCAAAGGATAAAGGACATAGAGAGACAAATGGACTTAGAGAAGGCCCCTAATTTCTTATCATCAGAGTATAATAAATATATTGTTAATTCTGCTAACTACCTTACTCAACTTGAAATCCCTAGCCATCGGAAAGCCTTTGCCTTAGCTCGTAGCCACGCACTCCCTTCCGCAATCTTGGATGGTAGATATAAAAAAATCCCAAAAGCTGCAAGGTGGTGCTGTTGTAATAATGGAGAGATAGAAAATACAGTCCACGTGCTCCTCCGTTGTCCTTTTTATAAAGAGCTTAGGAGTAAATTAATATTACCTTTGACCAAGAAATATCCTAGGAGGCAAGATATAGAGTATATGCAAATGTTACTTATAGATGAAGATCCAACTGTTACGGCGCAAGTAGCCAAATTCTGTGCAGCTGCTATAAAGATACGCCAGACTATGATAGGAAAAATGTAGTAATGTACTCCTTGTAATGATTTTAATAATTTTAAAAGGTTTATATATATATATCACACCATATTTTATATATGATATTTTATTTTATAAGCATTTACATCTGATAGAATATT
This sequence comes from Charina bottae, assembly GCA_023362775.1. NCBI lineage: Eukaryota > Metazoa > Chordata > Lepidosauria > Squamata > Charinaidae > Charina > Charina bottae. Next base: position 117,157,546 of record JALMGJ010000003.1, read on the forward strand.
AGTTATGACTAATATTAAGAGCATATTTAAATTTGATTAAGGGGCTCAGCCACATTCTGGTCTGAATGTATTTTAATTTTTAATTGGAACAATGTAATTTAACTTATAATTTTAAAACTATTTTAAATCAGATGGTGCATATTGTAAGGTTCAATGAGTATACCTTGTAGAATCTTGTACTGGTCAGTGACCGTAATAAACCAGATGATGAACATTCTTTGGCATTGCCTTTCTTTGGAATTGGAACGTAAACTGACCTTTTCCAATCCTGTGGCCACTGTTGAGTTTTCCAAATTTGTTGGCATATTGAGTGCAGCACTTTAACAGCATCATCTTTTAGGATTTTAAATAGCTCAGCTGGGATACTGTCTTCTCTGCTAGCTTTGTTGTTAGTAATGCTTCCTAAGGCCCACTTGACTTCACTCTCTAGGATGTCCGGCTCAAGGTCAGTGACCACACCATCGTATTTATCAGGGATATTAAGATCTTTCTTGTATAGTTCTTCTGTGTATTCTTGCCACCTCTTCTTAATCTCTTCTGCTTCTGTTAGGTCCCTGCCTTTTTTGTCCTTTATCATGCCCATCTTTGCACAAAACGTTCCCTTGATATCTCCGATTTTCTTGAAGAGATCTCTAGTCTTCCCCATTCTATTGTTTTCCTCGATTTCTTTGCATTGTTCATTTAAGAAGGCCTTCTTATCTCTCCTTGCTATTCTCTGGAATTCTGCATTCAGTTGTTTATATCTTTCCCTTTCTCCCTTGCCTTTTGCTTCCCTTCTTTCCTCAGCTATTTGTAAAGCCTCATCAGTCAGCCACTTTGCTTTCTTGCATTTCTTTTTCTTTGGGATGGTTTTAGTTGCTGCCTCCTGTACAATGTTACGAACCTCCATCCATAGTTCTTCAGGCACTCTGTCTACCAGATCTAATCCTTTAAATCTATTCCTCACTTCCACTGTATATTCATAAGGGATATGATTTAGGTCATACCTGATTGGTCTAGTGGTTTTCTCTACATTCTTCAATTTAAGCCTAAATTTTGCAATAAGAAGCTCATGATCTGAGCCACAGTCAGCTCCAGGTCTTGTTTTTGCTGATTGTATAGAGCTTCTCCATCTTTGGCTGCAAAGTATATAATCAATCTGATTTCGGTATTGACCATCTGGTGATGTCCATGTGTAGAGTCGTCTTGGTCGTTATACAGATTCCTCAGGAGGCAGACAAGATGACTTGGTATCCACATACCACCAAGAACTTGCCACAATTTGTTATGATCCACACAGTCAAAGGCTTTAGAATAGTCAATAAAACAAAAATAGATGTTTTTCTTAAACTCCCTGGCTTTCTCCATTATTCAGCGGATATTGGCAATTTGGTCTCTAGTTCCTCTGCCTTTTCTAAACCCAGCTTGTACATCTGGCAATTCTCGCTCCATGAATTGCTGGAGTCTACCTTGCAAGATCTTGAGCATTACCTTACTGGCATGTGAAATAAGTGCCACTGTTCGATAGTTTGAACATTCTTTAGTGCTTCCCTTTTTTGGTATGGGGATATAAGTTGATTTTTTCCAATCTGATGGCCATTCTTGTGTTTTCCAAATTTGCTGGCATATGGCATGCATCACCTTGACAGCATCATCTTGCAAGATTTTAAACAGTTCAGCTGGGATACCGTCGTCTCCTGCTGCCTTGTTATTAGCAATGCTTCTTAAGGCCCATTCAACCTCACTCTTCAGGATGTCTGGCTCTAACTCACTGACCACACCGTCAAAGCTATCTCCAATATTATTATCCTTCCTATACAGATCTTCCGTATATTCTTGCCACCTTTTCTTGATCTCTTCTGCTTCTGTTAGGTCCTTACCATCTTTGTTTTTGATCATACCCATTTTTGCCTGGAATTTACCTCCAATGTTTCTAATTTTCTGGAAGAGGTCTCTTGTCCTTCCTATTCTATTGTCTTCTTCCACTTCCACACATTGCTTGTTTAAAAATAATTCCTTATCTCTTCTGGCTAACCTCTGGAATTTTGCATTTAATTGGGCATATCTCCCCCTATCACTGTTGCCTTTTGCTTTCCTTCTTTCTTGGGCTACTTCCAGTGTCTCAGCAGACAGCCACCTTGCCTTCTTGGTTTTCTTTTTCTTTGGGACGTTTTTTGTTGCCGCCTCCTGAACAATGTTGCGAACTTCTGTCCATAGTTCTTCCAGGACCCTATCTACTACATCTAGTCCCTTAAATCTATTCTTCACCTCCACTGCATATTCCTTAGGAATATTAGTGTGCTCATATCTAACTGATCTGTGGGTCTTCCCTATTCTCTTTAGTCTGATTCTAAATTTTGCAATAAGAAGTTCGTGATCTGAACTACAGTCAGCTCCAGGTCTTGTTTTTACCGACTGTATAGATGTCCGCCACCTTTGGCTGCAAAGGATGTAGTCAATCTGATTTCGATGTCGACCATCTGATGAAGTCCATGTATAAAGTCGTCTTTTAGGTTGTTGGAAGAGAGTGTTTGTTATGCACAGTGAGTTGTCTTGGCAAAATTCTATCAGCCTATGTCCTGCTTCATTTTGTTCTCCCAGACCATGCTTGCCTGTAATTCCAGGTGTCGTTTGACTACCCACCTTAGCATTCCAGTCTCCTGTAATTAAAATAACATCTCTTTTTGGTGTATTATCCAGTAGGTGCTGCAGATCCTCATAGAACTGATCTACTTCTGCTTCTTCAGCATCTGTGGTTGGGGCGTATATTTGGATCACTATGATGTTAAATGGCTTACCCTGAATTCAAATTGAGATCATTCTATTGTTTTTTGGATTGTATCCAAGCACTGCTTTAGCCACTTTATTATTAATTATGAAGGCTACTCCATTTCTTCTGTGGTCCTCTTGTCCACAGTAGTAGATCTGGTGGTCATCTGATGTGAAGTGGCCCATTCCAGTCCTTTTCAGTTCACTGACACCTAAAATGTCTATATTTAATCTTGACATCTCACCAATAACCACATCCAATTTGCCCTGGCTCATAGATCTTACATTCCAGGTTCCTATGGTGTGTTGATCTTTAGAACATCGGATTCGTCGTTCACCACCAGCACCGTCGGCCGCTAGCTGTCCTTTCGGCTTTGAGCTAGCTGCGTCATCACATCTGGGGCTAGTTGAACGTATCCTCTGTTCCTCCCCAGTAGCATTTTGACCACCTTCCGACCTGGGAGTCCCATCTTCCGATGGTATACCGACATATCTCTGGTTGTACTGATCCATTTAGTTTTCACGGCAAGAATACTGGGGTGGGTTGCCATTACCTTCCCCAGGGATCGTATTTAGTCTGACCTCTCTGCCACGACCTTCCCGTCTTGGGTGTCCCTTCACGGTTTAGCTCATGGTTTCATTGAGGTGCTCAAGCTCCAGCACCACGACAAGGTAACGATCTCCTTTGCTGGAGGTTTGTATGTATATATGCATGTATATTCTTCCAAATAATGTAGGGCATTGTTTTATGTCATAAGAATGCTTTAAGCACATTCAGGACAATCCTTACATTTGCTGATCCTCTATTATTTGTGGGGAAAATATTTTTTGTTCTTTGTTCAACAAAGAGAGGGTCTTCCAGCAAGGATATATTAAAATGCGACCACCCTCTGACTTTTTTTTTTTAATCAAAAGACAATTATATTATTGTCTCATCAGAAATCATGAGTGAACAAATATAACACATCTCAACTAAATTAGTCATGGATTGAGATATTAAAAATAATCCACATAAGAACATGTGCTGGGTGGGGTTATTTTTTTTAACTGATTATGTGCCATCAAGTTGTTGTTGACTCTTAGCGACCACATAGATAGATTTTCTCCATGGTTGGCAGAAAACATATTCTTGTTTAGTTAAATTTAATTGCCTCCATATATCAACTAAATTAAATTTCCACATATTTGCAAGAACACTCCAACACTGAAGATAACTTTTTTAAAAAAATTATATTGATCCAAGACTAAATTAAAATTCCAGCTACAATTATATGGTCCACTAGCAAACCAAAAGGAGTTGCAAAACAATTATATAAAATATTTGGTTTATCTCTAATTGGACCATAAAAGTGTGTCCTAGCTATCTGACTAGGCCCATTATTAATCAACAAAATTACATAAAACCCATCAGTATCCAATTTCTTTTTTGTACAACTAAAAAATTTGAAGACTTCTTAATTAATATTGCCACCCCTCTAACCATTTTCGTATTTCTGCTTACATGAATCTGGTCCACCCACTTTTTAAGAAAAATATTTTTTTCATTGCATATAATGTGAGTTTCTTGCGGAAACAAATTAATTTCCAGCTTTGGAAGCTTAAATTTATAGAAAATCTTTTCCCTCTTATATTTTTCAACAATTTTAGATTCCACACTACAATAAGGCTGTCATTTAAAATATTATATATTAAGAAAAAGGCTACTTGATCAAGGTTAAAATCAAAATACAAAATTTAAAGATTAAGAAGTCTGAGATTGTCTAAATAATCAATTGGAAAAAAAAGATCTGAAAGGAAAATAGGACCATGAAATTATAAAAAATATGAAAATGAAAAAAATGAATCCTCACTATGCCTACAACTAATCATAAAACAAAACAAGACAAAATCCTTACATTCTGTGATATAATTCTACAGATTTGCACAGCCCTGTTAAGAGTGCATCCTACCTTTGAAATGCACTTCCATTGTGATGTCCGTATCTGTGGCAGGAGGAATGACTATTTCATTATTTCAATTTGATACTTTATTGCATTGGATGACTTTTGTGCCCAAATCGTACTTTACCCAGACAACTAGATTGATAAATAACTTTAAATTATACATTGATGTAAATATTACGTATCTTGGATTCAAGATACTTAATATTTAGGGGGGAAATGTAATAATGTAATAATCCTCCTTGAAAGAGTTTAAGAGCAATGAATATTATAAATGTTTATCAAGCACATGGCTGTTGGTGGACAAAAAGGGAAAGGAATTTAATAGTCTTCTGCAATTGTTCCCAGATGTGTTGGGACTCCCCTAACCCCCCAGGAAAATTTTGCCATTTAAGTAAAATGCATCGACCCAATGCCTATTTACTGAAAAGTACTGTAGGTCTATGTTTGTTGTGGGTCTTCCGGGCTGTGTGGCCGTGTTCTGGAAGTTGTGGTTTCTAACGTTTCGCCAGCATCTGTGGCCAGCATCTTCAGGTCTGTGCTCCTGCCCTCTGAAGATGCTGGCCACAGATGCTGGCGAAACGTTAGGAACCACAACTTCCAGAACACGGCCACACAGCCCGGAAGACCCACAACCACCATCGAACTCTGGCCGTGAAAGCCTTCGACAATACTGTAGGTCTCATTGATCTCATTAGAACTTATTTCTGAGGAAACATGCTCAGAAGCAGGCTGAAAATTGCACAGCTCATCCATCATTTTTATCCTCCTAGGCACCTTGACTCAGATACAAATCCCTGAATTGAATGCCAGTTCTAAAAATGTCTTCATTGTTCCCTGCTACAACAACATTTTCCCTTACTTACGTTGCCTTTAGCAGCCTTAGGATAAATATGACAGCAAATACAAAACGGAATCAGCCAAACTTTGGGATACAGAACAGGATTCCCTTGGCTCAGAAGCAGAGGAGGTGGGAATTACATTGCTGTGCCTGTCTCTATCAGCAGATTCAGTGTTATTCAAATATAGGAAAATAAGTTCAAGATGTTAAATCCTGGGATGTTATTGCCAAGTGGTTTTTCTAGTGCAGAGTTTATAAGTCTATATGAGCCAAACGTTTTCCATTCCAATTTTAAAAATCAATCTTACTCAAGTAAATAAAAGCCCTAAACTTGTAAAAACTAGATATTAGATTTTTATCCTGTTCTACAAGTTTACAGCAGCTGACATGGTACTCTAACATCCCCATTTGTCCTCTCCAAAAATTGCACGATGGGCTTGACTGAGGAACAGTGATTGGTCATAGCAATTCATTCATATAGATCTCAGCCCAGAACTCCAACAGTCTAACCTAGGGGCCAGTGAACTTCTTGGACCAGGGCACTCTATCCCCCCCTCAAATTCTCCCAAATCTCCAGAGACTGTCAAGCTACTATGGAACTTTGGTCATCTCCAAGGGTTTTGAAAACTCAAGAGCATATTTTGGGGTACCATCAACCCATGTTCTAACCACTGTATCATGCTGACAATCTCAGATGCAGAAGTAATTAGGCAAAGTACATGTTTGAAGGTTTACATAACTGGTAAAATTTATTCCAAGTGCAGAAGCTAAGTTTCCTCAATGCATTTTGCATTTGTATTTAGGCACAGAGCTCTCAAGCTGTGCTTTTTCTATACTGTTCAAAAAAATAGTACTGCTCTTCTAGAAGTTTGTGTGGCAGTGCAAAAAGGGTAGGGTTTAAATAAATCCAGAGACGAAAATAGTTTATAGATCAAAAATACATAGTCAGATACAGATAAATTTGTTTTTAATAAAGGAGTTAATTTTCTTTCAATCCTATATAAAACAATAGCAATTAAAAACTTCATTTTTGAAAGTAAAATATTTACATATGAACAAGGGACTGTGCAAAATTTACATAAAAAAAATGGAAAGACAGGATTTCTTTTTCCCTAAAAGACAAATAAAAAGGTGTAACAGTTTGTTGGATGTTGATAAAAATACTGATCAGCATTCAGTTTACACACAAAAAGAATAAAAGGTGCAAATGCACCGGAAACTCTTCTTGCACAAGGCTCTGTTCAAATCAATGCCAGTTCGTGCACAGCAAACCTTCATTCCAATAGGTTTTGCACAAGAAAGGTTCCCAGTAGCCCCTGCCCTTAAAGATCTAACATGAGAGTTCACACAAAGAAAGCCGACATATTTACAGTCATAAAAGTACTATCAATAGACAATTTAATACAATAACCTCTGAAAATATAAAGAACCAATTAGTATATTTGTAATAAAAAAATAGGTAGAAACAGGGGAATTTTGCTCTGGACATCTTTAAAGTAAGCCCATAGCTTTGCATACAGTCTTTTAGCAAAATAATTATAGTTTACATAGCCATTTTTAATGTTATGTGCCAAAAATTATGTACAATTACCGACAAAATACACCAACCATTTTTCAACACTTGATTTCACACTGAGAAACTGCCTTTTTGATGATTCCTCTCAACTCTGATTTTTATTTAATCTAAGCTTTCACTTTCGCTAAAAAACACAGTGCAAGTAAAATATATTTATGCTGAAAAGGTTTTTCTTTTTTTTTCCTTTTTCCTTTTTTGTTTTAAACTTTACAGCTTTACAAACTATAGCAAATAAATGCATTTCTTTTTTTCCTTTTTTAATTTTTTGTACAGATGCTGATAAAACATTCAGAAGGAACTCTCCTTTGTGAGTCTTCAGAGTTGGGTGGGGTGCCTCTAATAAGCAAAAATAACAAGATTAAAAGAATTGAGGTTACGCTTAAAATTAAATGAAATGTAGAATTTGAACAATCTTGGGCAGGAAAAGATAAATATTTATTAAAATCAAGTTTATTTTGCTAACTGACTTCTTTTAAAAGCTAAAATAAAATGAGGTCATCCGCTGTAGGCATATACCTAGATAAGTTGATTTAGTTAAGTACAACTGAAATAAAATGCACAATTAATGTTGAATTGCTACAGGATCTGACACAGAGTAGCTGGTTATTTGCTAATGGTTCCCTCAGTCTCTATAATATGGCTTGTTTGGCAAGAAGGCCACTCAAAGAGATGAGTTAAACTTTCAATTGTCCGCATATTGTCTCCTCAGGCCTTTCCACGTCTCCACGTCTCCTTACTGTCAAAGACAGGGATCTCTCTCACGTCAAAGGGTTGAATAATCAGTGGGAATAGAAAACGGCTTCTTGCAAAGAGATGGCTGTCTCAGGGTGGTGGCTGCTGATGGGGTGTTCTGATTTGGATTTAAAACAATATCCCATATGCTTGTTACAAAAAGGCGTAATCTGCAAATATATATATAAAAAGTGTCCCCAGGGTCTTCCTTTGCCAAAAATACCTTGATCTTCTCCACTTTTACTTAAGGAATGCTTTATAGAGCAATAGTGAATGGCTTGTCTCTCGCTCATTTTCTAAACAAAATATGAGGTCCCTGAGGTTCACCCGCGTTATCCTTTGCCGTGAAAACTGTCTGGTTATTCCAATTCCGGAGCTTCCTGGGACTGCTACACTCGGACTGGATCCCTGAAAAAAGAGAGAAGAAAGGATGTTTTTGATCCCTCAGGCAGAATCCCCTTGCAAAGCTGACTAACCCACTGAATACAGAACAGGAAGATTTGATAGCAAGACGTTTCTTCAAGCGAAACAGATAGCTGAGTAAGAATCATATGTAAACTATCTTACTTAATTAAAAAGAAACTGGATGCAGATTGGCCAAATGTTTGACATGGACACAATGCATCACTGCCCTGACCACTATTGTCCTTGCACTCACACACAAGAGTCCAGATGTGGCTTCTGGCCTTTACAAGGCTTTCAACTGTAATAGGTAACTACTTTATGCTGAATATATTAATCTACAGTCGTGTTTCTCAACCTTGGCAACTTTGAGATGTGTGGATGTCAACTTTCCTTTCAGCAGCCCAATAAATAAGAAAGAACTGATTGATTTTGGAGCCATTCCTGCAGTCATATAACCTCTGCTAAAAAGGGGTGAACTACATGCAGGTTGGAACCTGAAGTGAAGAACAATATTCTGCGTGCATAAGTTCTCAACTGGAATCCACCTTAAACTTTTTTATTTAAGTATTTATTTAGTTTATTTATATGCTGTCAGTTTCCCCAATGCCAGAATCCTGGGATTCAGGAGAGGTCCTTAAAGTAGACCTCTTCCCAGCATCATTCCTTCTAGATGTTTTAAAATACAAGTCACATTTTAACTAGTCATACTGGTGATGCTATGCCAGCTGGTGATGCTGCAGATCAATGTTTCTCAACCTTTGCTACTTTAAGATGTGAGGACTTCAACTCCCAGAATTCCCCAGCCAGCATGGTTGGTTAAAATGTGAGTTTTATTTATTGGGCCCCCGGAAGGACAGAGCATCTACAACTGTCATCCTCGCCTTTTGTGTTTCTCCTTTCTCCTTCCTCTTCTTCCCAGGGCATGGACCTCTTTAGCCTTGTGCTATCTCCATACTGCTGCTGGTTCTCCTTTCTTTACCATCTCCAAGCCAAGCAGATGCCCTTGACCCATACTTCCCAGACAGCACCCATGTCCTCCAATATCTTTTAAGAAAACTGGATTCAACACAGTTTGCATATTAATTAAGTCATATTATTAACCATATTAATCCTCCTGCATTTCCTAGTTGAAAAGAGAGCCTCTTAAAGCAGCTGAGAATGAGAAAGAACTATCAAAATAATCAACAATCACACCTATTAAAATAGAATTAAAATGAAAAATGAATACAGCAGGTAATGGGTTATTTGTCTGCCTTGTAAAACTATATTAAGTGTTTGCCTAAACAAAACTATTTTCACAAGGCAAGAGTTAAACAGTATCATTAGTATGAGGCTAGTCTGCCTTAGAATCTCTGAGATAACTGTGGCCAAGTGTGCTGGTAAATGCAGGTTAGCACAACCTGCTTAAAACGGTCACTTTAACCTGCACTGCAGTGTTTTGTGCCATGAAAATAATCTCCACGATACCGTACAGAATGTCGTAAGACATCTGCAGTTACTCTTAAAATTTCTTTTTCTGGTGGTAAGAATAACAAAGGCCTTCTACTATGAAAGTGTTCTTAGGACATCAGAAGGGATGGGAAGGGTCTGGTCCACTGTAAAAACATGCACCGAGTGAATGTTATAACTGCAACAGGAACCTCGAATGCCCACCAGATCAGATTGAGGATCTATAAAAATAGGGACAGTGTTCTGGTTCCACTGAATTGTTGTAAATTGAATATTTTGAAAATTGAATATAACCGCCCAGAGTCCCCAGGTGTGGAGGGGATGGGTGGTGATACAAATTTAAATAATAAATAAATAAATAAATATATCCCAACAGCAAAGATACTAATTTTATATTATTGGATATCAGTCTGACTGAGGCCAAAGCATATTGGTACAAAAACCCCTCTCTGTCTCAATCTCTCCAAGTTTGTCTTCCAACTTCTGTTTTCACTCAATCTTTAACCTGTAGTCCGTAGCCTCCTGACTTCCTTTTAACATTTAATCTAGACAAAGTTACAAAGATTTTTCAATATAATCTAAATGAAGCATGTAAAAAATTCCTACTGGTGCCTCATTTCCATTTACACATAAGCCACAAGCTTCAGTTAAAACCCTAGAGCATGCCTCATCTATCATGGAACGTTTTATCAGTTCTCTTGGAATCAATCAATTTGAAAATGAAAGGTCTTCCAAAAACAAATTTGTAAAGGCTTATCCTAAATCTACAATCTTTTCTAGGTGGATAAATATATTTCCTGTTAGGAAGAGGCAAGCAGATATCCTCTAGATCAGTGTTTCTTAAACTTTTTGCTCTCAGGACCCCTTCCCACTTTTAAAAATTATGGAGGACCCCCAAAGAGTTTTTGTTTGTATGGGTTATATTTACCAGAGCGCCTTTAATAAAACCTATGCCCTCATTGTGGGAGGTTGTGCGGATCCAGAATTGGCCTTTACAGCCACTTACGGATCCACCGTTAAAATTTTACCCTTGGAAGACAATCTTACTCGGCTACGAGTGATCGCCAATGAAATGAATATATTTACCAATGTTTACCATATTAAAAGTTAAAATTGATGCATTCATAGAATATTTATTGAATCATGTAAAAATATTAAGTGCATTGGATAGTAACATAAATAAAATATTTTTCATGAAAAAACCTATTTTTAACAAATTAATAATAATGAGAAGAGGGACATTGTTTTAAATTTTTGCAAGTATCTTCAATATCTGACAAATAATGTTGGTTTTGCAGACCCCTGAGAGTGTCTTGGGGAACCCCCAGGGGTCCATGGAACACATTTTAAGGAACATTGCTCTAGATGAATGAGACCACAACTCCATTCAACCCCCGTCAGGGATTATGCCAGATTTTGTGCCAGGAATGAGTCTAAGAATTTAAACCAGCCCTCTGTTTCTTATGCAAGCTAACCAAAGGTGCCTGAAGTGGTCCCAAATAAAGATGGAGGCCCTCCACTTTTCCATTCTTTCCCCCTGCAGTTGGCAATTGGAGGCATGCTGCCCCCAACCCAGGACAACACTGAATGTTCATGATCAATAGCCCTTGACAGACCTGTCCACCATGAGTTTATTCCATCTTCTTTTATCCATCCAAGTTAGTAGTCATCACTACAACTTATGGTTATGATTTCCACAGTTCAATTGTGTGCTGTGCAAAGAATTCCTTTCTTTCGTCATTGAATAACCCTTGCTCCTGATCTTTTGACGGAGGAAGAATAACTTCCCTGTGCATGTTCTCCAAGTCATCCATGATTTTATAAATTTTGATTATGTAATTCCTCACTCACCTTTTAGCCTAAAAGAATCCCAAATGTTCTACCTTTTTCTCATAGGGAATGTGTTCAAGCTCCATGATCTTTTTGCCTACTCTGGGAGATCTGGATTTAATCTACATTCATATAATCCATCGTGCTGTATTCAAACATTCTAAAAAAATATCTGCATGTATAGTAAAAAGGTAAAGGTTCCCCCCGCACGTTTGTGCAGTTGTGTCTGACTCTAGGGGCCGGTGCTCATCTCCGTTTGTTAGCCGAAGAGCCAGCGTTGTCCAAAGACGCTTCCATGGTCATGTGGCCGCATGACGCACACGGAACGCTGTTACCTACCCACCGAAGTAGTACCTATTCATCTACTTGCATTTGCATGCTTTCAAATTGCTAGGTTGGCAAGAGCTGGAGCTAGTGCGTGAGCTCACTCCGCACGCAGGGCTAGGGATTTGAACCTCCAAACTTGCGATCGACAAACCTGGCGTCTTACCCACTGAGCCACCACGCCCCTCCCTCATCTACATATAGTCTTTTATTAAAAAATAGATACCATATGTAGAACAATACTCTCTGCATATTAAAGTGCTGTCTGGTTCCTACCCATAAAGTTTGCAGTTATCACAGATACCTAAAAGTGCCTTTGTATATCAACATTTTGTGTAATTTTTAAATTTTTATCACTGCCTTTGATAAGTGCAGTGACTATTAAAGGAAGCGTTAATTTAACTAGCCAAAGCAAAAAAAAAAAATTCCACAAGGATAGGAGTGACTTAATTCCCATGAAAATATATGGACAGACAGTAAATATCTGTAACCAGCAGGTGGCATATAAAGACCAGAAAACTAATTTCTATTTTGACTTTTTAAAAAAGTGTGGGGGTTAAAGATATTCAGAAGTAAAAGCTTCTGATAATTTATGCATGGTACAAGTGAGGGGCGCAATGGCTCAGTGGTTAAGACACCAGGCTTGTCGATCGGAAGGTCGGTGGTTCGAGACCCGAGCGCCGTGTGACGGAGTGAGCTCCCGCACTCCTCCCAGCTCTTGCCAACCTAGCAATTCGAAAGCATGCAAATGCGAGTAGATAAATAGGTACCACTTCGGTGGGAAGGTAACAGCGTTCCGCGTGCGTCATGCTGGCCACATGACTGCGGAAGCGTCTTCGGACAACGCTAGCTCTTCGGCTAAGAAACGGAGATGAGCACCGCCCCCTGGAGTTGGACACGACTGTGCAGGGGAAAACCTTTACCTACCTTTACCTACAAGTAAGTGAGTTACTAGAGCCTCTTAAAACACCCAGTTAAAAATAAGGAGGAACATTTGCTCATAAAGTTCATGGTTTTTGTGATCTATACAGTATATTAATGTTCAGAGTTTAATAAGCTAATAAAATAAACTCAGTGAACTAGAACTCTTATTTCACAAAGACAAAAAGGACTGACTAGGTGTAAATGAGAACTGGTGGGATGATTCTCTTGTCTGGAATAGACCTGAAAGGTACAGCTTGTTCACAATGAACCCAAGCAATAGAAGTTGAGGTGGGATTACACTGTCTTTTAAGAATAGCCACATCTCCACAGAAATCCAGGGGAATGAACTTGGTGAGACTGTTGAGAGTGTCTGCTTTAAAATAAGTGCAAGATGCAATAAAAGCAGTCTGGAAACCACTATTGCTTTCCCCACCAACCATCCAAACAAGAAGATGAGGATTTTTTCCCTAAAAGCAACATACAGATCATTCAAAATGGCATGAAGCAGTAATGATGAGAAACCGTGGAGTCCTTGATGCTCTCTGAGCTTGGTTGCTTGCTTGCAGACGTTTCATTACCCAACTGGGTAACATCTGAATATACAACATTTCATTTGGTTGACCTTTCTTAAAAATCATTTCTGTGATCAACTGAATCATACTCAAAAATGGCAAGAGGGGGAAAAGTATTACTGGTAACTTATCCAGCACCCTTCTTCCACTTGGTATCATCCACATATTTTGGATGATAATCCCCTTAATTCCTGTTGTACTAGCTGGACTTTTAAGATTTGTAGACCAACCATCTGGAGGGGAATAGGTGGGGAGACGTAGGAATCTAAGCCATTTGGGGATCTTTTGTTTTTTTACAGCGTATTTGTAAGCTCTACAGAAATGTTCTAACTGTGTATCCTAAGTGTACATGCATCTCCTAACTGGTGGGAATTGGGCAACAAGGTAGTTTTTCGTTTAGAGGGTCTAGCTTGTACAGAATAGTTTGAACATGCTTGAGGTGAAACTTGATCTAAAATGTGTCAAAAGTTATCAATCCTGCCCTTACTGTTTGCAGGGAATGCCGCACAGGACATGGGTATAACTAAGGCTAGTAACGTAAACTACACCTTGTCTACTGAAAAGTGTTATGTGAAAGCTTTCATTGACCAAAGCCATGATGGGTGGCAGAGGTCTATATCTATGGGCTCATCAGGGGACAACTATGGCATACGGAAGATTGCAATTTGGAATGCAAGAGGAGTAATTAGCACTAAATTAATGAGTGAAGAAAGATAGAAAACTGAGACTGGCTTTTTAGTTTAGTACACTAAATTAAATCAACTAAAATGAAAGTAGAACAACTGTAGGAAGAGAAAGTACAAACCCAGTATGAAAGAAAATTAACTAATCAACCAACAGAATGAACCAAGCATGAACGGGTTGCTTGGATCAAAGGGTTACATTACAGAATGCAACAGAAGCGTATAGAGTTACACTAATGGGAAATAAGAAATAAGAAAAAGAGTGGTGGAGTGAAGTGAAAAAGGCTATGGATGAGACATAATGCATGTAGGAAAACTACTTTCAAACAGTGAGGATGAGAGAAGTATTGTTTATATACTTATTTTGTGCACCTATTTATATGCCCCCTATACATATATTGCATAGTGCATGTATAGAGAAAAAAGAATTAAAGAGAGCAAGGAATGGTTAAGATTAAAAGAGACAGAACATTCAATATTGATGGAAGCCTCCAGCCTCCCATACGAAAGGAAAACCAGCAAGCGGGAATGAAAGACCTCTAGCAAGACTGGTTTGCTCAGTTCGGCAGAATTTGGATTGAAAGTACAGTATATGAGAGGTGTCAATAAGAAAGAATTGAGAGCAGTGTAGCTTTATACTAGGCAGAGGGTGTGCAGACCAGATTTTTGCTCTTAAACAGATCGCTGAGAAAATGTATTAATGTGAGAAAGAAAATTCTCCATACATTATATGGTGTGCAATATATAATGTATAATAAAGTATACTGTAGAATGAATAGGCCTGAACTATGTTTTTTTGTGTGAATATGTAATTGAAAGTTGCTTGCTGAATGTGGAAAGGGCAATACAGGTAGTCCCCGCTTAAGAATCACAACTGGGACCGGCAACTCCGTCCCTAAGCGCTGCGGTCACCATGTGAAACATCACGTGACCGCGACTTACGATTTTACTTCCGCCTACTCTATTTAACTCTGCTTGTTGCAAGCCAGTTGCGAAGCGCCCGAATGGCGATCATGTCACCATGGGATGCTGCAACGGTCGTAAATGTGAGGGTTGGTCGCAAAGCTTTTTTTTTTACACCATCATAACTTCAAACGGTCGCTAAATGAGGCAGTCAGTAAGCGAGGACTACCTGTATGATGGAAATAAAACAAATGTGAGAAAAAACGGAATGCTTAGGAAATGTTTCAATGCTGAGCAGGAAGTAAGAAAATGTTTCCTTGGTTGTTTAAAGTATTTATGGAAAAGTATATAAAGAATGTATTCATACATATAATGTATGGTTGTGAGAGTTGGACCATAAGGTCGAAGAATTGATGCTTTTGAACTGTGGTGCTGGAGAAGACTCTTAAGAGTCCCTTGGACTGCAAGGAGGTCAAATCAGTCAATCCTAAAGGAAATCAACCCTGACTGCTCATTGGAAGGACAGATACCGAAGCTGAAGCTCAAAGACTTTGGCCACCTAATGCGAAGAGAGGACTCACTGGAAAAGACCCTGATGCTGGGAAAGACTGAAGGCAAAAGGAGAAGGGGACGGCAGAGGATGAGATGGTTAGATAGCATCACCAATGTAATGAACATGAATTTGAGTAAACTCCGGGAGACAGTGGAGGACAGAAAGGCCTGGCATGCTATGGTCCATGAGGTCACGAAGAGTCGGACACGACTTAACGACTGAACAACAACAAAAATATAAAGAATATTTGTGGTGGCAGTTCAGAACTCTTTGTTGGGGATGTGAATATACTTGCACTTTTACATGTAGATGTACTGTAGCTGGCTGAAAAACTGAATGATTTGCAGTGAATGTTAGACCAAATGTATGATGCAACCATCAAGATCCTCAAAATGAGGAGTATGGTTCTAAAAATCAATGTATCAAAGACCAAAGTAATTCTGTTTGATAGGAAACAGGGAATTAACTATTGAAAGTTATACAGAAATGACAAAATATTAGATTAAGTAGATGAATTTGTGTACCTATGTAGAATGTTGACTAATGATGGGAAAATAATAACATTTTAAGATGTCGGCAAATGCTAGCAGAAAGACAGTGGGTAGCATGTGGTCTGTGAGCATGTGCATAAAAGAATCATTCTGCCCACTTTGGTATATGTGACAGCAGCATATGTCAAGAGAACTATGGAGTACAATGGCAGTTGAAGACACAGGGTCCAGAATGAATGGGTGCTGCATAAATAATGACTGAATGCAATGGTGAGTGGCCAGTATGAAAAAAGTATATTGAGGGGCTTTTTCAGACAGTGAGAATGAATGGAGACCATAAAACAAATATATGGAAGAGTGAATGGGACAAGAGGAGGAGGGAGGGAATACTGAGAAAGTTGTGATTGGGTAAAGCTGGAGAGGTCCAAAGTTTAAAAGTTAGGTTTAAAAAAAACTAAAGGCAAAGGATGTAGTGCAGAGCTTTCCAAACTGTGTGTCGCGACACAAAAGTGTGTCACCACACACAGTCTGGTGTGTCGCCACACAACCCGAAAGCGCTGATCATCATCAGTGCTTCCAGGTTTTCCCATGGCGACACATCAACGGCGGCGCACAAAAACTCGAAAGCGGCAGCAACGCTTCCAGGTTTTTGCGTGCTGCCGCAAGGGCGGCACTTCCGGGTTTTCCCGCGGCGACACACCAACGGCGGTTGGTGTGTCACTGCGGGGAAACTTTGGAAAGTCCTGATGTAGTAGAAGCAAGGATGTTCTGCAAGTATAGAAAGGTATGAAGAGGAACAGTGAACAGCGTTGGTGTAAACTAGCTTTAGTTATGTTTCGTTCTGTTCTTCTTATTGCATGCCTTTAATTTGTGTGTTTGTGTGGAGTCATATGCCTTTTCTGTACTCTGCATAATGTTGCTTATCCCAAAAGGCATGAGGGACTATATATGTATACAGAAATTTCAGACAACCAGCTTTCAACCATAAGAACAAGGAATTAATTTGCCAAGATAGAAAATCAGTATTTCATGTTCCCTCTAGTATTTGAAATCTTGCCAGTGTGTTAATTGTGTAATAAAATGGATTCTCTTTTTCATGGCTGATTGGTTGGCATTCATTTAGTAGCTAAATAGATCCTGAATTGCCCTGCTTAAAGGTGATTTGTATATTCTTAACATTCTTCGGACATTAGCATACCACTGGCAATATGCTTTCTCTGCAAAAAAAAAAAAAAAGCCAAAAATGCACAGGCCCAGTGTGCAACAGCAGCCAGACAGCTGTGAGTTAATTAGAGCCAAAGCAGCTGGTTCTTAATTAAGCAAACAAAAGCTTCAATTCAGGCAGTCTGCACTTGATTTGGCTATCCAGTAACTGATTAATTTAAAGAAACTCAATTAATCAGTTTGTTGAAGTGCAAGCAAGACTTCCTGTGGAATCAAAAACAGATTTGGAGCTTTTAAAAGGGATGTTAAACTAAACATGTGCATGTGGTATGCACAGATGTGCACACGATTGCATCCAGATTAAGCAGCACTCTGAACAAGCCCTAATATTTGAAACCAGCCAACAAATATGTAGCTATTCTCTACTTAAATTACAGCTACCTTCAGGCCTAACATAAAGGGCAGGACAATGCAGGTCAATTTTTCCTCTGGAGAGAAACAATGATAGAAACCTCTGGAACAGTGTGTCGGGGGTGAGCCATATATAAAAACAGCCCTCCTCAGGCACGCAAGTTCCTGGTGGTACCATGGAGCACAGAGACATAGTTTCTAAAACAGTGTTTCTCAATCACTGGCTGGGGAATTCTGGGAGATGAAGGCCGCACATCTTCAAGTGGCCGAGGTTGAGAAACCCTGTTCTAAGACTATTCCTGGGCCATGTGGAACTCTGTCCTTAGAGCAGAGAGAAATTGTAATCTTCAATCGATTTAACAAGAAGGATCTGCTGCCCCTCTAATCTAACAATGGACAGTTCTGCTCAAGTTCCAGGAGCAAAGGAAAAGAAATCCTTTCTTGGAAAATGGGGAAGAAACCACAATTTTATTTGATTGGGGGGTGGGAATTAAGCAGGAGTAGTGGATAGCCTTCTTGCATATGGTGCTGAAAGGGAAGGGAGCAATAGAAGAGAAGCGACCAATAGTCATGATGACAACTGCCCCCACTTTTAAATCAAGTCCCCCCCCACACACACATACTCAAGCACTGCAGAAGTGACATCTGGCAAACATAACTGCAACTTCATTTCCTGTTTCATTTTTAAAAAGCTGGAAGCTACAAAAGGAATACGAAAGCAGCAGCCATCTCAATGCTGATCCATCTTGAAATTATCAGAGCCAACTTTGTTGAAGAACCTTACAGGTAAAACCCCTTTAAAACCTTCTGCCTATCAAAACTTAAACCCACAGCTACTGGAAAGAAAACGGTGAATGTTTAAAAGCCTGTAATAATTAATTTTGCTAGGGGTAAAATTGAGTTTTCGGTTTAATTCAAGATAGGAAGATGGGCTTGAACTACTGAAAATATGATTTACAAGGTTGCGGGTGTTTGCAAAGAGAATTCTCCTCTCATACCTCTGTCCCTGATCCAGAACCTGGAGAATCCACTTTCCTTTTCCTTCTGGGCCCTATTGCAGCCAATGCAGTCAAGTTAGCATCCCTCTGTCGCATTTGTGCTAGTTCTTGTTGTTGCATCTGGGTTTGGCAAAACAAAAATTATCATTATTTCCTTGCAGTTTTTATTCTCACTTATGCTTTTTTTTGGAATGCAATCACTCTTGAATAGTTGAATAGATGTTCTGGTTCTAAAATGGTTTAAACATACCTCCTTGGCCTTTTGTTTCAACCTAAGCTGCTCTGGATCTTCTTGTCTAGATCGAGACTGTGTTGATTAAAAAAAAAATTGGAGGAAGAGAATGGGGGAGAGGAGAGAAAGAAAGAGAATGAAGAAACATTTTAAAATTATGTTATGCTTTAGTAATATTCAATACATTTATAAACAATGTCCATATTGTTAAATGGAATGGAATACCTTGCGCTTTAAGAATAGATTAATGGCACATTTAAAAACAATTATATCACTAGTGCTGAACTGGGAGGAAGGAAATTCAGATCCATCTGATTCCCAGCTGTCCACCAACCCCGTCGTCTTCATCATCATCTTTTTTTCTGGCATTCAGACTGCTTCGGATCCATTCAACATAAAATTGTGGCCTTCTTTTCCCCAAACAAACTTTGGAATGAATGGTACTCAAGTTTGCCCAGTGCTTTAGGATGAGAGCAGGTGCTTGACCGCGCATCAAATTCCCTTCCCATCCTTCCAGCTAGGCATCTAGGAGGGCTGGACTATTTTTCACAACAAGCCAACGGAGTAGGCTAGGCTTGGACAAAGTAACTGGAAGAAGGCATTTGTGGGATCCAAACACAGTGAAAACATTTTCACTTAAAAAAGAGCGGGGGGAGGGAACATTTTTCACATCTTTTACATAGTGAGAACTGCAGATGTAGCCCGACCATTTTCAGGCTTCAGAATGCAAGCATTGAGAAAATGAAGGAATGCTTTTTCTAGGAGCATGAAAATAGTGAGGAGAGGAAGAACTTTTTTCTGTAACAGGTGGTTTACAATTTAAATAAATCAGCCTGATATATCAGAAGACTGAATAAAGGAAAAATTTAAAAGCTAAAGGCATTAATCAATATTATCATTTTTATTTATCTATTTGTCCAATTTATAAATTTGTGAGCCCATCTCACAAGTGACTCATGATTTTTTATGATTTTAAACTAAAAAGCTAGAAAGATCAAGCTTTCCAGTGAGTTAGACTGTGAATAAAATGTTTCTAACTGTACTAGTAGAGCCAGTTTGGTGTGGTTAAGGCATCAGACTAGAAACCAGGAGACCATGAGTTCTACTCCTGCCTCAGGCACAAAGCCAGGGGGGGACCTTGGGCCAGTCCCTCTCTCTCAGCCCTAGGAAGGAGCCAATGGCAAACCAGGAGACTGAGAGTTCTAGTCCCGCCTCAGGCACAAAGCCAGCTGGGGGATCTTGGGCCAGTCCCTCTCTCTCAGCCCTAGGAAGGAGGCAGTGGCAAAACCACTTCTGAAAAACCTTGCCAAGAAAACTGCAGGGACTTGTCCAGGAAGTCTCCGAGAATCGGACACAACTGGACGGATTAAAAAAAAACTATACTAGTATATCTAAACAAAAACAATATTGTAATACTTTTATTACACTTATCCATGTTTCACAATAGTCTGCAACCATAATAAGACCCTCCAGACTGAATTTTATGTTAAACAAAGATGACCAAAGAGATGGTAGAGGTACAGCAGAACACCTCCAGCATGGGCTGGGTTGCAATGTCTGAAATGTCAAGGATTTAAATTCAGAATTAAAATAGGAATTTATGTTAATCGTAACTCATGAGGTTATATAGATTGAATGGGACCAGGCTACAAGATTGTATGGGGCCCCAACAGCCCCCATGTATCTGCACCTTGTTTGTATTTGTCTCTCTTCTTCCTTCTTTTTAAACAGGAAAGGAGGCAACATATGAAATACAATACAATTCCATATCCCTGTCAAAGTGTATCCAAACACTTAAATCGGCCTGAAGGAGTATTAGGGGAAGAAGTTATATATTCTGGGACTTCCTTAGACTTCGACAGTGCTTCCACTGACATTATCCAGCTCTACATGCTGCTGAAAGCAGTTTTCAAAATGTTTGAAAATAACTTCCAGACTGCGCAGGATACTATCCAACAGTATGCGCTCCTTATGTACAGGTAGTCCTTGCTTAACAACCATTCATTTAGTGACGGTTCGGACTTACAACGGTGCTGGAAAAACCGACTTATGGCCGGTCCTCACACTTACGACCATTGCAGTGTCCCCGCGGGCGTGTGATTGTGATTTCGGTGCATGGCAACCGGTTCGCATTTATGACCATTGCAGCGTCTCATGGTCATGTGATTGAAATTTTCAACCTTCCCACCTGGTTTCTGGCAAGCAAAATCAATGGGGAACCCTGTGATTGGCTTAACAACCTGGTGGTTCGCTTAATGCCTGTAGTGATTTGCTTAACAGCCGCCGCAAAAAAGGTTGTAAAATCGGGTTGGATTCACTTAATGACCACTTCACTTAGCAACCGAAATTCCGGTCTCAATTGTGGTTGTTAAGTGAGGACTACCTGTAGCTCTTCAATGGCAATGGATCGTAAGTGGCATCTAAACAGCAACATCACAACGTTGGCATCTACGTTTGAAGCAAACCAAGCCGCCTCACTCTTTTCGCATCCTGTACAAAAGGAGGACCTCTGCTCTTCCAGTGCCAAGTGTGACACCTGTTCAATCTATCAAGGATAACACCCCAAAGCACTTGCCTTTGCTGCACGCATTAATATTTCCCTTTCTTGTTCATCTTTCCGCTGTTTTTCTATTTGATCAAGTTGTTCAAAGAACTTGAGTTGTGCCCGAACATCACTTGCTTGTTCGTATCTTTCATCATCCTGAAAAACAAGTTAATTTGCAAAAAAATAGGAAATGGGCAAGAGAAATCACAAAGCAATATTGCTACCACATAGTTAGAAAAGAATGGAAGTACTTCATTTACTATGTGTCGATGAAGATTCTCACTCATCCAGGTGGAATTGTCTGTAGGTTGAGTCATGGCAACCGGATTTCTTTCTTTTGGTTGAAGCGTTTCGCTGCTTGTCCAAGTAGCAGTGCCAGACTGAGGAAGCTACTTGGACAAGCAGCGAAACGTTTCAACCAAAAGAAAGAAATCCGGTTGCCATGACTCAACCTACAGTTCATTTACTATGAATTCCCATTCTTCTCAAAAGTTGAGTCCAACCAGCTGGGAATCTCCTGGCGTTGGATCAATATAATAGACCCCTAGGTCTTCCACGCAGGCGTCCTTGGAACACCAGCCCAAACTTTCAGCCCTATGCTTATCCATGGTGACCTGCTGTGGCTGGAAGAGCCATCCCCCATCATTATGTGACTATCAGATTCCTCAGCTGGAACTCATAATTATAGATTAACAACTAATTCAAATGCCCCCAGTGGAATATTTAAATGGAATCCTTCCTCCACGGACCACTTTGATGGATCAGTGAGCCTAGCTGATCACTACAGCTCAAAATAAATAGAAATTCACAGTAAGTAAAGAACATTTATATTGTCTTCTCCCTACTTGCGCCAAGAGGCCAGGTAGCTAAACATGTGCAAAAGCAGTAGATCCTGAGTGACCTCACTATCAAGAGTGAGCTAAGGATTAAGAAACTTCTAGAGGATTCACTTTTTGAAGCTCCTCTCAGTTTAAGAGAAAGTATTGACTTTATACTGATGAATAACAGTATGAATAGAGGACCAGTGCTTGCTCTACAGATTGCTTCCAGAGAAACCATTTCCCAAAGGTATCCAATGCAGCTGCTGAATGGCTTCCAGACTGTGGGACAAGCATGCAAAGGCTGTGTGCTCCTTGATCCAACAAGACAGTAGACACTGTCTTGCTTAGTGAGTGGTTTTCAAGGGTACAAATAGGGAACTGTCCTGTCTGAATGGCCTCATTCTACAAGACTGAGTTTTAAGGTCCGACAAGCATCTAATATATACCACTCGTTCTCTCTAGGAGAAGGATGGGGTACACAGAAGTTATTATTAGTTCATGGGCCCTGTAGAATTTGGAGTTCGCTCTCAGGATGAGGGGCAGATCTGGGCTAAAAATTACCTTGTTCTTGGAAATCCTGCAAAGAAACTTCTCCATGGATAGGACCCCTAACTTAAACACTTTCCTGGCAGAAGAACTACTATAAAGATGGTCTTGAGAGTTAACACCTTGAAAGAGGCCACCCCCCAAAAGCTTAATGGCACCTTGAGCGGGAAAGCTATGGGGCTGCACAAGGAATCTCTTCGTGTGAGAGAGCAAGGCAGACAACTCTCCTAACATCTCACCCTGAAAGCTAAGACTCCTTTTTTTTTAACCACATCCAGTCTGTCATCAGCTGAGAATTTGTCACATGACATAAGGCTGAAAGCAAAAGAAGTTCTCATAGTTCTTGTGTAAAGATCTGAACTGATTTGGTGTGACCCATCTGGTTTGAATCACCGTCCTAGAACCAAAGAGAGTCTGTGCTAAATTGGTATTAGGAGACTTAAGGCTGCTGCTTCTGCTGCCATCTTCATAGGCTTCAATGGGCGAGGAGGTGCCAGATCAGCTGTAATGAGCCTGTTGAATCCTGAGTCTGCAAAGAACAGCTGCCGCAGGTTTGATTTTTCTCTGGACCCCTCTCTTTCAGAAAGTTCCCGTTGTTCCCAGTTTATGATTGGGAAACAGCTTTGTCCCCCAGGCTATTGGATTCTTGAATGCCAAATAGGTTCTTTTAGGTGAAATATGTTGGATATGTAAAGAATGTATATTTCATAGTAATTATGGATTTTTATTAGTATTTTAATGTTTGACTGAAATTGTGAGTTAAAGAATGTATATTTTATAAGAATGGGTATTTTATAGTAATTATGTTTTTTATTATTATCATTAGTATTTTATTGCTTGAGTGAAATTGTGAGCCAACTGCAACGAAATTTCATTCTATTGTGCACTTGTATTGTGTATAGTGGGATGACAATAAAGTTATTATTCTATTCTATTCTATTCTATTCTATTCTATTCTATTCTATTCTATTCTATTCTATTCTATTATGTTAGGAGTGTATGAGCTGAGATTTTCTGGACATACCAAGTTAAGTCCAAATTATAGGTGAGTGAAAAGTTTCTTCCATGGCCATCAGAAGGGGATATTCTAGGTTTCTTCTGCAGTCTTTTCCATGCAGCATCTTTCCCATATCTACCTACAATTGGGACCGGAATTTCTGTTGCTCAGTGATGTGGTCGTAAAGCAAGACCGCATTGCTTAGCAACAGCAATCCCTGCCATCCCGGTTACCGTCATTAACCAATTCTCCCGGTCATTAGGCAAGGCAACTTCCTGCTGGCTTCCCATAACCAAAGTCAGTGGGGAAGCCAGCAGGAAGTTGCAAGACCCAGGCCAGCCCGTAGGTAAGTGGCTGCTGCCAGGTGGGGGAGGGAGCAAGGGGGCACGGGGCAAGCACGGCGAAGGTCGGGGAGAGTATGCAAGGGTGTGCGAGAGGTGCGGCGCAGGTCAAGGAGGGTGCGCAAGGGTGTGAGGGGGTGCGCAAAAGGTGTAGTGCAGGTCTGGGAGGGTGCGTGGGTGCGTGGGTGTGCGCAAGAGGTATAGCACAGGTCGGGGAGGAGGTGCGAGGGGGTCCATGAGAGGCACGGCGTGGGTTGGGGAGGGAGCACGGGACTGCAGTGCAGGTCGGGGAGGGTGTGTGCGGTTGCACGAGTGGCCAGCGTGGTGAGAGCGCAGAGGGGCTGGGGGAGGGTGCACGGGGGGAGACTCACCCCAACAACTTGCGACCTTCCCTGCCAGCTTCCCCATTGACTTTCTGGGGAAGACAGCAGGGAAGGTTGCAAATAGCAATCACATGATTGTGGTAAGAGTGAGCCGGTTGCCAAGTGCCCAGATCGTGATCACATGACCACAGGGGTGCTGGGACGGCCAGAACTCCGAGGACCAGTCATAACCACCATTTGTTCAGTGCTGTCATAACTTTGAATGGTCGCTGAACGAATGGTTGTAGGTCAAGGACTACCTGTATAACTTGCAATGCCTGGGATATATATTAAGGGAAGAATCACTGCCTAGGTATCTTGACTTCAAATCACACGTGTGAAAAGTCCTTATTTTCACAATCATACTTTTCTCTGTAATGTTTCTTGGAAGAGTCATAATTTGAGATCAGGAGAAACATTGGAGCACTGGAACTTTCTCTTGCTGTTCCTTATTACTCTCCTTATCCATATTATAAAACCCACTTCCATCTAAGGAGAGGAACTAAATAAATGGGGAGACAGCTTCAGGCCCCATCTAGAGCACACCAGCATTAAACAGCTGATCCACAGATTCTCCTTTGCTACAACTGGAAGCTGGTAGAACCTGTCATTCCCAGCCCAGAGGCAGAATCTCTCAACCTACTGTAATCGACTTTTATGGCTCAAATTACTGTATAGTATCTTTCTAAATATTCACTTAGCCATTTAAAACATTTAAAATGGGTTAAAGTGTTTTTTTATTCCTCGTTTTTAATGGTGTTGCTTAAGTAAGATTTTCAACTTTTCTCGATCATATTTATTTTAAAATACAATTCTTTTACTGTATGAAATTCTGACAAATAAATTCTATCCAATATGTACTGTTCCCTTAACTTAAAGAATTTCCATCCTTCCTAATCTTAGCATTAATTTTAAAAAGCATGCCTAGATGAGCTTAATGGTGGCCTCCAGATAGGTTGAGACTACATGGGCATGTTAGAGAAGGCTGAATTTAAGGCTCATCAGATCCTCTATTTTGGGACAGATACTAGCCAATGTCTTGAGAAAGTATATAACAGCACACAGGATATTAAGAAATAGTTTATACCAGGATTAAGCAATATTAGGTTTTGGAATTCTCTAAGCACAAGCAAGCTCTGCCTTGAACATCTCAATTAATGAGATGTTTATATTCCCATTTGTAATGTTGCTATGTATTTCCACAAGCTGTTGCTGTCCACCAAATATGAGCTGCATGGTATACCTTTATGCTGGGGGGGGGGGGGATTTCCCTCCAATTTCTCACAAGCTGTGTGCAGAAAAAAATGTTTGTGTAGCTTTTCCCAAACTAAGTAGAAATTTGTGTACCACAATATGAGTAAATTGCAAATGCATGTTATAGCGACATATTAACATGTTTATATATTTCTTAAAGCAGACAAACTAGAAAGTATAATAGTATGTCACATACATCCTTAAAAGTCTTTCATTCCCCCCCCCCCCCAATTCTTTCCTTCATCTCTGGCTGTATTCTGAACTTACTTAAAATTTGTTATTAATGTAACAATGGAAAACTTTATAAGTTGACATCAGTCATGGATCTTGTGGGGCCCGAAACTCAACAGATATTAATTAAACCAGCGGTCCCCAACCTTTCTGGCACCAGGGACCGGTTGTGGAAGAAAAATTTTCCATGGACCGGGGTGGAGGGGCGGGGTTTGCAGGCAGGAGCCAATTGCGCGCACCGGAGGTGGGGTTTGCAGGCAGGAGCCAACCGCACGCACTGGGGGTGGGGTTTGCAGGCGGGAGCCAATCGCGCGCACTGGGGGCGGGGTAATTGCACGCACCGGGGGGCGAGGTTTGCAGGAGGGAGCCCCGCGGCCCACTTCCTAACAGGCCACGGCCCACAGGTTGGGGACCCCTGAATTAAACCCTTTTTGGAGGGAGGAGGGAAATGAATTAAACCTTTTGGGGGGGGAGGCGCTCCTCCAGGGTCTGGAGCAGATCAGCTGCAACTAAAAGGCTGGGAAAGAATGGGCGGACGGAGTGCTGTTCCAGGCAAGGGCACAAACTCACTGTCTTGGCTTAACTGCAGCAGCAAGTCTTGCTTGGTATCAGACTGAGCGGGAACCCCTATCAGTCCAGTCCAGTCCAGTCCAGAGCATCGCCAAGCGATCCCTGCTACTGCAGTTAAGCCAAGGTGGAGAACTTGTGCCGGATTCCTCATAAGTCCGGAGTTGTATGGTGATTGGTGACTAAATTTATTATTTAGACTTCGTGTATGATCAATTTTTTACCATGTGTGCAGGTTTCATGAGTTGTGCACACCTTAGAAGGAACATGGGGTGAAGGATTAACTATCTATCTTCAAGCACACAATACTTCAGCAAGGAATCCAACAACCACACTCAAACAATAAGTCAGGACACATCAGCATACTATGAATGAATTGGAAGTGTGCCTTGAAATTTGAAGCCATCACATTGGCTAAATGTTCACGTAAGCATGGTGGCCATCTTCTGTTGCATTCACTGCCACCACTCACTGACATCATTCTAAGAGTGAATAAAGGGCATTCCTGGATTCTTCACAGAGTGGTGTCCCTGACTCCGGCCTGTCTAGGTAAAGAAGGCCAGACTCCAAGAGGCAATTATTAATTTGTCTAATTCACAGGGAAATAAAGAACTGAAATCCCATTGTACAATTACTGGTTAAGTATAGCCAATTTGGTAGTCAAAAACCAAACCAACCAACCCCATATCCATATTTGTTGAGATATTTTGCTTTAAGGAAGAACTTCCTATAATCCTTCTGCAAGTCCAGCATACTTGGGGATTTGAAGGAAGTTTATCTGAACCTGCTGCAGTTTATCTGCCAGTGAAAATTTTCACCTCAAACCACAACAGGTATCATATGGTAGTTAACTAGGAAAGGATCCCCTAGGTCAAGCATCTGCAACTTTCCCCGTTAGCCACATGAGACCCTAAAAGGTCACCCTGAGTAGGTGAGGCTAAGTCTTAAGGATACTACAGGTAGTCCTCACTTACCGATGGCAATTGGAAACAGGAACTCCGTCGCTAACTGATGTGGTTGTAAGGTGCAATGTCACGTGACTGTACCAACTTACAACGGCAGTTCTGGCAGTTCCAGTTGCTTTCATTAGGCAAATCCTGTGTGGTCACAGCATCCTGCAGTCATGTGATCACCATTTGCAACCTCCTGCTGGCTTCCCCATTGACTTTGCTTGTTGGAAGCCGGCAGTGAAGGTGGCAAATGGCGATCACATGACCGCAGGACACTGCAATGTCATAATTGCGAGCCGGTTGCCAAGTGCCCAAATTGTGATCACGTGACCACAGGGATGCTGCAACTACAAGGACTGGTTCTAAGTACCCCTTGTTCAGTGCTGTGGTAACTGCGGTCACTGAATGAGTGGACGTTAAGTGAGTGCTACCTGTATTTGTTTTTTACAGAGGCTGATAATTTAACTTGATAACAGATTTCAACAATCCAAGGAAACAATTCCCTGTTTGCGTGAGGAACTGATATGCACATTTTACATGCGTGAAAATTCCTGACACATTGATTAAAATAAAATAATTCCTATGGGTCAAGCTAATTTTTGAAATTGCTAGTCAAGTTACTTTGAAATATATTAGGTATTAAGGACATTTACCAGCAATAACTGTGTCTAAAACAGAATATAATTTCTTTGGGCCCAATGCACTGAAAGCCATTAGCCAGAGCATTTTTGTTGTGGTGGTTTTTAAGGCATTGCCAATACTTTCACAATAAAGAATACAACAGTTACCTTGTAAGAAATATTCCTTTGCTGGGCAGTCTCTGATACTTTCTCAACCAGGTTTTGTAACCTTTGTTGCGTCGCATGCGATACGTAACTAACTACGTCGGGATGGATTTCCGTTATTCCGTGCTTTTTACCTGAGTTACCAAGAAAAGCAAAGGCATTTGTTAATGAACATAAGCCCACATTGATGAATTAGAGCTAGCTTCCTATCAGCAGCGATGTGGACTGTTTTTTCTATACATGAGTTGCTGTTGGACAGGTGAGCTGGCCCCAAAGAATGCATGGCCTTTAACACATTGCAAATATTCTAGAGCAGTGTTTCTCAACCTTGGCCACTTTAAGATGTTTGGACTTCAACTCCCAGAATTCTGGGAGTTGAAGTCCAGACATCTTAAAGTGGCCAAGGTTGAGAAACACTGATCTAGAATGATTGATAAAAGAACTAAGCAGGAGATTAAAGCTGCAGTTGTGCATCAATGCAATGCAATGGCAAGTGAAGAGCAGACTTCTTCCAAACATCTAAGCATCCCAGAAGAATTTTCTGTGCAGGTGCAGAGCCCCATATCTGTGATGCCCAGAGACCACTGAGAATAAGTAACATATGAAAGCTTCTTTTATGCACTGAAATACATGAAAGCCTATAATGCAGCAAAGCCTGTCCCAATCTCATTCACATCACAGTAAATCCCATTCTTTGGTCTCTTCTACTACCACCAAGTCCATTAATGTTCACAGTTGCTTCCCAAAGCATTGTCACATGCAATCATAACTAGGGTAAAGTTCTAGATTATTCAAATCTTCATCTGGGTCCATATACTGGCAGAAACATTTCCAACTTCAAAACTATTCATTTGATGACATGGCACTTTATAAATGTATGAGCTACAGAATTAGTTATCCAGCTACAAAAGTGAAGGAGAACAGGTGGCCATTTCATCAGGTCTGTTGTTCATTCAGCCGGCCTTTTTAAGAGTAATTGCAAACTTCATACATTTTCACAATCCTTGTTCAACTGAAAATTAACTATGTAGAGTGACTGTGATGTCTGGAACCATGAGTTACACTCATCAGTTAGTAAAGACTGACTTCAGCTTATCAAGGAAACTTGTTGTCAAGTGCATGTTTGTTTAGGTGTAAGATGTAGAACAGACTCCCAAATAGATCAATTGTACAGCGCTAAATACATTTTCTATTAAAAGCACTGATTGCTATAATCTATTAAATCATGCTTCCAGCAGTAACCTACCTATTTCTAATATTCTTCTTTGCAAGAGTGTTGAGAGAAGGAAAGTTTCATCTTTACACGACCTTGTTAAAGTGCCCACCAATTCAGAATTGGTGGCCAATATACGCGCACTCTCTTCCGATAGATTGACTCCCGCCATCGATGCAACATCATTAATATCATCATCATCCCTTCAGAAACAGAAAACATCTTATTAACATCAATAAAAAGAATGGTATCACTGTGCCAAGAATTTATAAACAGTTCGGTGAGACTAAACTAAAATAAACATCTTTCCCTACCCACTAACAAAATTCATTCAATAGGCTGCATAAGAGACTACAGAGTAATTAAAGACAGTAATGTTTTTCGAACAATACAATGGCAGAAGCTAATCTAAATTCAGAAGAATTTAATTAACTAATGTATAGTTAATCGACTACTACTCAAAACAAAGAGAAATGCAGACAGAACTGAAAACAACCAAGGTACCAGCAAGAGCCATTTCTGATATACTAACTCAAAAAGCAGTTTTGGATGGTTAGAAATATAGAAACTGCCTGAGACCTGAAACTTGAATAACCCAAGGAAGAAATTAAATTGAAAGTAAACAAACAGAATCCTTTCACTGAAATGCATACAGTGGAAAGCTTCAAAGATTTGTGCATTTTCTAGTTAAGGAAGCTTACTGAGTTTTTAAGCTATAACTATAGACAATGAAGGATAATACTACAAAGTAGGAGGAGAGGCAATTATCTAACAACACATACATGGCAGGGGGAGTAATTTAATGTGCTTAACTGGTTTAGTTAAAACCTAGCAACTTCATTTGCACAACATGCTACACTTAATCACTGTTAACCTTAGTTACTTTTTTCTAGCCTGGTATGCAAAACTAGCCCGTGTAATTCAATGCAATGTGCCAGCACAGATAATGGCTTAATTCAGTACCCAGGTTAAGCATGCTACATACCAGAGTAGCACAGGTTATGCATGTTTAACTAGATGATGTAAGATGGAATCCTGCCAATAAGTTATTGAGTGGGAACGTGAGACATCACCTTGCTGACAAAGGTCCGTATAGTTAAAGCTATGGTTTTTCCAGTAGTAATGTATGGCTGTGAGAGTTGGACCATAAGGAAGGCTGAGCGCTGAAGAATTGATGCTTTTGAACTGTGGTGCTGGAGAAGACTCTTGAGAGTCCCTTGGACTGCAAGGAGGTCAAACCAGTCAATCCTAAAGGAAATCAACCCTGACTGCTCATTGGAAGGACAGATGCTGAAGCTGAAGCTCAAATACTTTGGCCACCTAATGCGAAGAGAGGACTCACTGGAAAAGACCCTGATGCTGGGAAAGACTGAAGGCTAAAGAAGGGGACGGCAGAGGATGAGATGGTTAGATAGCATCACCGATGTAATGAACATGAATTTGAGTAAACTCCGAGAGACAGTGGAGGACAGGAAGGCCTGGCGTGCTATGGTCCATGAGGTCACGAAGAGTCAGACACGACTAAACGACTGAACAACAACAAAAATCTTACACTCCCAGTCTTCCCTCCTAAATGTGTGTTTTATAACTTTGGTTTATATGCTGCTTGGTTTCTGAAGACTGCAAGAGAAATAGCTGATCAGTAAGAATCTGGGCTTTAGGACTGTCACTCTGGTTACCCAGTAGGCTGGCAAGAACACATAACAATCCTCATTTGAGAATATGATAGTCATTACCCAGACATGACTATAAATGAATGAGTAAATAAACATTTTACATGTCCATCTAGGGCTAACCTTACAAAGGTTCCATTTTACATGTTCATCTAGGGCTAACTTTACAAAGGAATGTTATCAATTATTAAAGTATTAATATATTGACTATTAATTCAATGAAGGGCTATTATGCCCTTTTGCATCCGGTTGATCACCGATACAGCTTTTCTGTTCAGACAAGGACATGAAGTGGAAAGTACTCCTGATGCATTAGAACAGAATCCAGAGGTCCCCCATCACACAAGCCTAGCAAGAGTGACACTTCTCAAAGTGTCTGGTCTGTGGGAAATGGTGGGCTGTGGCATAAGGGGGATGGGGGGGGGATTCAGCTCACTAAACTATTCGACATCCAGCACAGGGTGCTATTGCCTAACATGAGAAGTAAAACATAAAGAAAAACCATCTAGCCCACTTTCTTGTTAATTAATATGATAATATTTTCCTCTTCTCTTCCCTTGGCACGGGTAAAAACAATCCAAGATATACTCCCTACTTCCATAAGTGTATCCTGTAGCCAAAATATGTAAGTTTCATTTCATGTGACAGTGACAAGGAGGTCTTTATGAGTGGAAGAGAAGACAAGATAGAAAACAGCTGTTCTCTACTGGGAAGCCCCATTTCCAGTGGCTGGAGATGGGAAATGTTTCCACGTTGTGTCACATTTATGCAGAAATGAATAAACGGGATAAAAAAGAAAAAGAGACTTAAGGATTTCTTGGGATAACAACAGCCCAGACTCGTTGTACATACTGTACAGCACATCAATACTGATCTCCCTAAGTTTTGAGAAGCCCTACTAAAAGTATGTAAAAAGAGATTTCTTCCTACCCTCCATCCCAAAGTTACTCAATTTTAAAATTGCTTTTAAAATCAGAAATAGCATTTAGGCAATGCCACCAAAAAA
Source organism: Charina bottae (assembly GCA_023362775.1). Taxonomy (NCBI): domain Eukaryota; kingdom Metazoa; phylum Chordata; class Lepidosauria; order Squamata; family Charinaidae; genus Charina; species Charina bottae. Next base: position 117,189,613 of record JALMGJ010000003.1, read on the forward strand.
AACCTGTCTTTTTTTAGTAAACATACTCATGCCCACATATACTGATTCTCCCCCTCCCAACCCCCCAATGGATCCCATAACTGTCTCAAAGCAACGGGAAGATACGAGAGAAGGGAATGGAGGGGTTAGCATCCCTTTGGCCTAATCTCCAGGGCCTTATGCACAATCACAGCTTGAATTAACCCAGCCTTCTCCAACCTGGCACCATCTAGATCAGTGTTTCTCAACGGTGACAACTTGAAGCCTGGCTAGCTGGTGAATTCTGGGAGTTGAAGTCCACACATCTTCAAGTTGCCAAGGTTGAGAAACATTGTTATAGATGTATTGGACTACAACTTCTATAATTACCAATCAACATAGCCAGTTTGGCTTGGAACAGCGGGAGATGGAATCCAAAGCATCTGGAAGGTGCCAGGCTGTGAGAGACTCTCAAATGAGTCAGGGACAAAGATAGAGAACACATGCAGGAACTACTGAATTGACAATAGCCCCAGTGCCACACAGTCAGAGCAAGAGAAGTTAAAATAAATGTTGAAGAACAGAGCGGAACGCAAGCAGAATAACCTTATATTTTTATGAGAAAAGTTCAATATTTACTCCCTAGAGCTACAAACTCTCTCTTGCTGAGAAAGCTATTTTGCTTTCTGATTGCTCTGATTTATTTTAATCAGGAAAAGGGAGTACCACTGTATTCCCCTACCACAGATTTTTCTGCAGGAACAAATAAGATCACTTACCGAAAAGAACCTCCCCCGGGTTCTTTGAGTTTATTTTTTTGAGCAATCGCTGCTTGGGTTGAAAGAGTAGAAAGAGCTTTGGTTCCTGGTAATACTGTTTGCTTTACCACGGGGACTGTAAGAAAAGGAAATCAGCATGAATGCTCTATATGCAGGATTAGCACACCAAAAACTGCAGAAAACTATGCAAAATAAGGGAGAGAGATGTAAACTTGCTTATTACTCATAATTTATGTAGCTCACAGAATCAAGCTTAGCTTGGAGAAGGATCAAGAAAAGGAAAAATTTAAACAGCTCTCTCTCTCACACACACACAACACCTCCACATTGAGATGCTCACAATGTTATAGCTCTGATAGTTCTTTTGTTATCCTTTGTATTTGCTCCATCATCCTTTCTGCACATTCTAATTGTAAATTTATTCTTAGAAAAGGAAACAAAAGAAAACAAAAGAAAAAGGCAGGCAGGCATTAAAACACGCAGTTCAGCATAAGGTCTGCTCAGAAAAATGTTGGATAATGCATTCTGCTCATCAGTAGCCCAGACCATCTCTCTGGCAGCATATTTCTACTTACTCCAGCCCAAAAAACCACTTCTCAAAAACCAATAATGGGCCTACAAGCAGCTTATGAATCAAACACTATGTCCAGGTGCAGTTTCACCAGAGAACACCAGGTGGAGTGTCCGTGCTTGTTTTTCTCTTTTTCAATCCCATCATCATACTGAGAATGCTTAACTCTGCTCTTACCTGTCTGAAGTGGATTCAGCTGAATTTGTTGAGGAGCAGTGAGCATAATACGGTTGTGGGGTGGCCGCAAGGCCACCATGGGCGTCTGGGTCAACGTCACCTGCGGAGGCCTAATTAATGTACCTTGTTTCTGAGACTGCTGAATAACCTGGAAATGTTTGAAGAAACAAAAAATGGTTTACTAAATTATATGAGGGCAAGTATGTCTTTAAAACAGGGTTTCTCAAGCAGGGTTCCGTGGAACCCTAAGGTTCCGCAAGAGGTCGCTAGGGGTTCCCTGGGAGATCACGATTTATTTAAAAAATATTTCTAATTCAGGCAACTTCACATTAAAGAGGTAAGTTCCATTCTTTATTTTTAGTTTAAGAACACTGTTAGTGCATATATAAAGGCCTACACATGAAAAGAATATAATTTTGTAACTTCCAGCCTATACTTGAGCCTGAATGTGTAGGGGGTCCCTGAAGCCTGAAAAATGTTTCAAGGGTTCCTCCAGGGTCAAAAAGGATGCTTTAAAAAGATTCGACATAGCTTCTCCCCCTCTAGCTTCCTTGAGAATAGCTGTGGTTGACTAAGCATGGCACTTATCGGACATGGCACTTCTGGAGCTCTTCTATCAAGAAGCTACGCTCTCAAGTAAAAGTAGACAAATGGAGAAATGGAGTTTAAATTAAGGCAAAGAAAATATACAAGCTGCATGGATATTTCTTATGTAATTAGCAGAACCCTGGAACGGGTCTAAAATGCCTATTAGAGAAAGACTGCTGCAAAAATGAGAATTAGCATAAAAAGATGTTGAGGTGGTTAGGTCATATGGAGCAAATCATAAAAGAAATATATGGAGAGTGAATGGAAGATCAATCATTGGATGGAGTTAATGAGATCTTTAAAAAGAAAGTGGTAAGAATTTAAAAGAATAAGAGGCAGTGTATGGACTGGTGTCTGGAAACTGGTGTTTGGTCTGCAAAGTCAGAAACTTATGAAGAGGTACAGTGAGTGTTCAGCTATAATCATTTTCTTTTCTTATATGTTTAATTTATTTGGCTTGCTATTACCTATTCCTTTTCTGCACTCTGCATAATGATGCTGAGCTGGGAGGGAACAGCATAATGGGTTTGTATGAATGAAAGAACCACTATTTTTGCCTTCTGGGCAAGCTTCTAGAACATGGGTGTCCAACCTTTTGGCTTCCCTGGGCCACATTGAGCGAAGAGGAATTGTCTTGGGCCACACATAAAATATATAATATAGTTAATGTATATAAGTAATAAAACTTCATTTATTTTTTAATATTTTTATTATAAAATTTAAAAAAAGAGGGCAAGATAAAACTAGTGGGATATTTGACCTTGTTTTTGTGAAACTAATGCATCAATGTCTGGTTCGATGAAAGTGGTTGCAATTCTCAGTGAGTTCTCAAGGTGCTCGTCAGAAATTTTAATTCTAATTTTAATCTTCGTGTGCTTCATCCTTGAAAATAGTTGCTCACAAATGTGTTGTTGTTTATTCGTTCAGTCGCTTCCGACTCTTCGTGACTTCATGGACCAGCCCACGCCAGAGCTTCCTGTTGGCTGTCACCATCCCCAGCTCCCCCACGGTTGAGTCTGTCACCTCCAGAATATCATCCATCCATCTTGCCCTTGGACAGCCCTTCTTCCTTTTGCCTTCCACTTTCCCTAGCATCAGCATCTTGTCCAGGGTATCCTGTCTTCTCATTATGTGGCCAAAGTACTTCAGTTTTGCCTTAAATATCATTCCCTCAAGTGAGCAGTCTGGCTTTATTTCCTGGAGGATGGACTGGTTTGATCTTCTTGCAGTCCAAGGCACTCTCAGAATTTTCCTCCAACACCACAGTTCAAAAGCATCTATGTTCCTTCGCTCAGCCTTCCTTATGGTCCAGCTCTCACAGCCATAGGTTACTACAGGGAATATCATTGCTTTAACTATGCGGACCTTTGTTGTCAGTGTGATGCCTCTGCTCTTAACTATTTTATCAAGATTTGCCATTGCTCTCCTCCCAAGAAGTAGACGTCTTCTGATTTCCTGGCTGCAGTCAGCATCTGCAGTAATCTTTGCGCCTAGAAATACAAAGTCTGTCACTGCCTCCACTTTTTCTCCCTCTATTTGCCAGTTATCAATCAAGCTGGTTGCCATAATCTTGGTTTTTTTCAGGTTTAACTGCAACCCAGCTTTTGCACTTTCTTCTTTCACCTTCGTCATAAGGCTCCTCAACTCCTCCTCACTTTCAGCCATCAAAGTGGTATCATCTGCATATCTAAGATTGTTAATGTTTCTTCCAGCAATTTTAACTCCAGCCTTGGATTCCTCAAGCCCAGCACGTCGCATGATGTGTTCTGCGTAAGGCGTGATTGTGAAGCGAGGGATATTTTTCTCTGGGAAGATAGGTCTTATAAAAGTCCAGTAGAGAGACATGATCAAATTTTTCTTTGAGTTGAATGTCTGATTGCAACTCTATGCATTCCATTTGAAAATTCAGAGGTAATGTAGTTATGTCGACTGAAAATGGGGTTGAAAATATACCAAAGTATTGATGATTTTTCCGGAAATCTTGAAACCTGTTCTCAAATTCCTGTATCAAACCGAAAAGCAAGGCTGCATGTTTCTCGCTGTTCACAGGACTGTGTTTAGCCAACGTATTAAAATGTATAAAATTACCGCCAAGTCGCCACAAGCTGACGTGTGTAGTGGGTGGCAGCGTTAGCACTGCACTGCCCCCTCCGCTACACAGTGTTCCGTTGTTTCTACCTACGCAGTCCGCGCTTGAGCACTGCGTGATCGAGTCACGAAAAAAATAGCAAAGTAATGTTAAAAGTTTACAATTTTGGGGGGCCGCATTACTAGCTGTTCAGGGCTGCATGCGGCCCGCGGGCCGTGGGTTGGACACACCTGTTCTAGAACATAGCCAGGATGACTTTTCAGCAGAAATACAGCAGGTGCGAAAAGATTAAAATGTGAATCGTTTGTGTCTTTGCTGACAATGTGCTTTCCCAGGTGGGGGGCTAAGCAGGGCCACAGCCAAGTGAATTAAACATCTGTAATACCTAATTTGATGCTGAACATGCAGGATACAGAAATATGTTCTTTTCCTATTGTATATAAATTGCATTTATATATACATTGCTGGCTAGTTTTAGGAAGGGAACGTTTTTATGTGCTGGGAGACCAACGGGAACGTTAATCCAGTTCGGTTTACACACCACCTGCGTGGGTTGCCCTTGCTTGCCAACGCCAACTTGGGTCGGCTGCGTTAGGCTGATGACGGGCTGCTGCAAGGTACTCGTCACTGTGGCAGTGGTCTTCCCCGCTGTGCGTTGTACCGAGCTGCTCAGCATCACGGCAGTCAGAGCAGTCGTGGGCTGCGTCAAGGGCTGCTGATGCTGGCTTTGCTGGATGAAGGCAGCCGAGTCAGGAGTCAGGTGTCTCAAGGCAGGTAAGCTCCGCTGTAAGATCAGAAGAGAAACTGATGCAATACCTCTTAGCAAGTCAGAGAACAATTCAAACCGCTAACTCCCCCCCACCCAAAAAATCCCCTTATGCCTTGTTTATTCCAACAAGAGTGGGGGTATCTGAAAAATGTAGTAGTTCAAGTAACAAAAGCTTACATAAATGGCACTTTAGTGTAAAATATTGTCATGCAGGGAATATAAAGTTTGCTGTACAGTCATGAACCAGAAGTTAATTTAAGGCTGTTATTTGGTGAGGGAAGAGAACTGTGTATAAATGAACAAGGAGTAGGATACTTCCTGAACTGAATAATTCACAGGGTAGAATTTTTCTCTCGAGATTATATAAATATGATGAATAAATAAAGTAAATAAAATAAACACTTTCTAAATTGAATCAACAACCTGGCTGTACTTTTTCATAAGAGAAGTGACTCAAGAGTCCCTTGTTTGCACCCATGTTATTTTTCAATTCACTTCAACCTTTTACTCAATAACCTCCTATAAATAAATGCCACGAGGCGCACCTGTCAGAAGCCATGCTCTAAAGAAACTCAGAGTCAATTATCAATTGAATTGATAATTACTAATCAGCATAAATTGCCTGGAAAATAAGGTATCTCATTCATAAAATGTAATTGATTTCCTATCTGCATATACCAACTTTCAACAGACATAGTCCCTCTCAAACCATGCTTTTCAGCAGCAGTGTCTGCAGCCCTCAACTCAATTGTTTTCAATAGCTCTTATAATCTTTTCATAAAATTTACCCCCCCCCCCATAATGAGCTTCCTTTGTTTTTTGACTTAATATGATCTGGTGGCTCAGCGGGTAAGACGCCAGGCTTGTCGATTGGAAGATCGCAAGTTCGGAGGCTCGAGACCCTAGCCCCACGTGACGGAGTGAGCTCCCGCACTCGCCCCAGCTCTTGCCAACCTAGCAATTTGAAAGCATGCAAATGCAAGTAGATGAATAGGTACCACTTCGGTGGGTAGGTAACAGCGTTCCGCGTGCGTCATGCGGCCACATGACCGTGGAAGCATCTTCAGACAACGCTGGCTCTTCGGCTAACAAACGGAGATGAGCACCGGCCCCTAGAGTTGGACACGACTGCACAAATGTGCGGGGGGAACCTTTACCTTTACTTATGATCTCTGAACCACAATGTGTGGGCTCAGAGATCACACTAAATAAAAAAAAACAAAGGAAGTTCATTACAGCATTAATCTCTGCTATCATGATTTTCTACGGGGAGGAAATTCAGTCATGTGAGTTCTATCTCAGTGACCCAGACACAAGTTTTCTTCTGTGGCAAGAACCATATCGGAGTCACACATTCACTAGCCCCACCTACCCATCGAAAGCACATAGTGATTTCTGCACCCATTCCACAGTAACCATCACAAGAAGCATTTCATTACTGAGCTTCAAATAGGTTTCAGAGTGCAAAGTCCTAATTATCAGCACAAAGAGAGGAAATTGTATGAAGATTAATTAAGGGATAAATGCAATTCAGAAAGCCAACATGTCAACTATGCTGTTTCAAGATCCACATTCAAAATTGTCAGTACAACAGGTATTTTGCTAGTCTCCCATACAGTATACTAGGACTAACCGACAGCAAAACCATTTAGGCCCAATGATACAAGGTGAAATGGGGGAATCATCACCACTCTTCCTCATTTCTCTCAAGTCATGCTGGTGTTATTTATGTATTAAATAGATTTATATGGCTTTCCAAATTGATGTGAGATTCTGAGCAACAAACCATCAATAAAACAACCACAACAATCCATAAAAGCAAGTTAAAAGAACACTGCATGCATGGAGCAAAACATGATCACTAAACTAAAGAAGCTCACCCAACACTCAGGCCCAAAGCCCAGGGGAAGAACCAGTCTTTAATGCCTTAAAGGCTGGCAAGATCAGGGCCATCCGAATCTTGAGGAGTATGTTGCTCCACAGGGCAGGTGCCATAACAGAGAAGGCAACCTCCGGGGTCCAATTAGGTGACACTGCTTGACAGAAGGGACCTAGAGGATGCCCACCCTGCCAGACCTCATGGGACAAGCAGAGAATCGGAGACAGGCAGTCCTGCAAATAACCTGGCCCATAAGGGGCTTTATAGGTTGATAACCAGCACCCCAAATTGCACCTGGAAGTCCACTAAGAACCAGTGCAACTTGCAGAGTAAAGGTGCTACGCAGGTGAAGTGAGGTATAGTTATAACTACCTACACCGCTGTGTTTTAGATCAGCTGAAACCTCATCACAACCACGCCCTAAGATGCTTAACCAGAAAGGTGCAGACATTTAAACAAGTACCGGAACAGATTAATACCATGACTTATTACTTGAATACTTTTATTTATAAACAAAGCATTACTCACAATAAAATATTTCATTTTTTTCATTACACATTTGCACAGATAACCAATCCCTTTTTAACTAACACATACTTTTATGGTGTTAAAGGGATTGCTCATAGCTGATAACTTATTAAAATATTTATAAATATTTTTTTCCACCCACTAGGGCCATCTAAGCGATGGATAATTTTAAAAATAAAGAAATAAAAACCAGAACAAAATTAATGTGTCCATACTTTTTAAACTGTTTTTATTTTTATTTTCTGAACCTAAACTAAAAGTGCACATTTTTCAGGATTCCCAACATGAAAACTGGCATTTGGAATCAATCTCAAGCTAATTCTATAGCCTGCATAGACAGAAATGCTTAAGGCTCTCCAACTTCTGACAAGGCATGGCTTCTGGACATAAGCATTGGTGTTCCAATGTGGATCTCTTAGGACAGCCTGGAAATACTATGGATTTTATTACAGTATTAGCAGGATTCAAACTAAAATAGAAACATATCGAAGAGAATATTTGTAGCTCAGGGTTGAACTGTGGAGTCCTTGGTGCTCTCTGAGCCTTGTTGTTTTCTTGCAGGACAAGCCATGGTATATAAACAGAGAGCAAGTCCCACTCCCTTTTCGCACTGAAGATGGTGCCTAGCCTGGCAATGAAACGTCTGCAAGAAAACAACAAGGCTCAGAGAGCACCAAGGACTCCATAGAAACATATATTGCACTGTAATTAGAGCCAATATCATACTGCCCTAGGAACAGTTCACAAAATTGCCCTCTGGAAGTTATATCAAACTTGCATAGTATATATTATAGAGTTCTAGAACTCTTGTTCTTACACACATGTAGACTCTCTCACATACACTCTTTTTAAAAAGTGGAGTAAGTATATGTATACACACAACAATATCCACTATGCCAATTACATTGCAGGCTTGTTACTCTAATCAGTACACCACACTTCCAAATAGTGAGTATATGAACTCAACCTTATTTTAATATTCTGCTCTCTACTATTCCTGAACTCTGTAATTAGTTTTTCTGTATCACCAAATCTTCCTATGAGTCCTCTGCAGTCTTGTCAAGGAAGAGAGGAAGAGAATAATTTATCTTCCAGTCATCATTTAGCCATTTTTATTACCCTTTTCCAATTCCTTTATTTGTAGTATCTTCACTGAGAAGGACCAAGTTTACTGTTATAGGAAAGGCAAAAATAATGAAAAGGTATTATTACCTTCAAGAAAGGCACAAGGTATGGTTGAGGTGAAGAATTAAGTTCCCGGTATAACCTACTGGTGAAATCTTCTGCTTCAATTTTTCCATCCTGTGAAACACATTTCAAACTCATACTTTCCAGACAATAAATTACAATATTAAATCTTCCTATGTTTAAGCTCACAAATAAAGATACCTTAATGTGATATTTCACAGTAACATTTCAGAAGTTAAACAGTATTTCATTAATTAAATTAAATATATACCTTTGTTTAAGGGTGACACCTTATGGGCTTTGCTAAAGTGAGAAAGGGACTGCTGGGTAAGTTAAAGGTTGGGGGGAAGGAGAGGGACCCACCAGAGTTCTTTTTTAATCCACAGATCAGCACCATAACCCTTCTGATGCCTAGGCAAATCTCACAACCCAGAAAATTTTCAAGATTTGGCTCTTCCATGAAACTGTTAGGGTTAGGGTTAAAAGTTTAATTTTTAAATGGTATTGTGTTTTAACTTTTAAAAAATGTTCTTGATCCACAATATTGCTTAAAATCATATGATCTAAAGCCACTGTTCCTCAACCTTAGCAACTTTAAGATGTCCAGACTTCAACTCCCAAAATTCAAATCCAGAATTTTGGTTTTAATAATTATCTAAACAGATCCTATCATTCTCTTACCAGCAGGTTCTGGACTAGTTCTTTCACATTAGCTGCAGTCTCTGTCGACTGCTTTCCAGAAGAGGCCAGTTTTATTAGCGTAGAGAGAAAATTCTTGCATTTCTTCACATTTTCCATGGTTTCCTATTGAAAGAAATAAGGTAAACAGGTCAGCTTTAAAAAGTCACGATTGGAAAAACAGGCTCTGAAGTCTAAAAGGGGGACTGAATAATCACTCAAGGAGATCGGCATAGCTGTGTGCAGCTCTTTGTCCCTCACACCATTAGTAAGGACAAGATGGAGTGAGTAAATTTAACAACAACAACAAAAATTAAACCCACAGGCATTTAAACAGGTAATATACTTCTTTTTATAAAATCATAAACTTTAGATTTTGCTCACACAAATGGTAGGTCAACTTTAATGAAGAATTTTGTTCTCAAAGTGGCCAAGTAACATTTATTGTTACTCCTACTAATATTTATAGGATCACAGCATAATCCAGAGCTTTCCAAACTTTTCATGTTGGTGACACACTTTTTAGACATGCATCATTTCGCGACACACTCTTACAGCAGGGCATCATTTCGCGACACACTCTTACAGCAGGGCACAAGGCAGGCACTAGGACCTGCATGGAATCCTGGCAGGGCTCGGAGGCAGCAGCAGCCGCGACATACCCAGACACTGCAGCTGACACATTAACATGTCCCGACACACAGTTTGGAAAGCTCTGGCATAATCAATTGACTTAGGTACTGTAGTTTCATACTTATAAAGTATATCATGGTCTATAGGACTGTACCAATAAACTTATGTTCCATACTGAACATTTATTTGATGAGAGATTATGTTCTTGGTGAGCTAGCAAGATCTGTCTTTTGACTTGCAGAAAATAGCTATCAGCGTCTTACTGTGGCCGCGGTTGAGGTTGCTGTGGCTCCTTGCACTGTCCTTTGAGGAGTTCCAGTCTGCACAGCAGTTGCTGTTCCTAATGCTGTTGTTTGTGCAGGACTACCCAGAACAATCTGAGGCTGCAACATAAAGATATTAGAGGGGGGGGAGAGAGAGGAGGGAAGAGAAATTCATTACGATCAGATTGTCCTCCACAGTATGTCTCCAAAAATAGATACTGCTTTGCTACTGTCTAGTGCTGTTTAAAAGAAGGTCCACCAGATGGCACAAAATCCTATGCATTCAAATCTGGAAACTCTGGAAGTGGAATTAAAAAAGCATCGCTTAAAAAGCAGAAGATAGTAGAATTTGCACACAGATGTATAAGCAATTGGTTATAGCTCACCACTAGAGCCAATAAACCTGTTTCACTTCTGCTTTTTAAGAATGGCCCCCAATTATTATAGGTCTGCTGGGCAAACAAATAGGTATAAGACATTAATCATGGGGGGGATGTTTGTTTACATGTTCCAACAGTAGCCTAAAAGGGTAACTTTTAACCAAAATTTATTAAGGGAGGCATAAAATGTATTGGGCAGTTAAAAGATATTATTTAAGAGAAGAGCTCAAACATATTTTCAGACTTGTAGCTTCTTTTTTAAAAAGCCTCTTCATTGGGTCTACTGCCTGACAACTATCAAAAGTCCAAAGTACCAGGAAATAACTAATTTACAAGCATTAATCTAAATCATTTGCAACGTTAAGATACATGAAATGAAATTTAAAAAGGGAGGCAACTGTTTAGACAGACTGAAACAGAGGGTGGATAAACGTAACTAGGTGATAACCATTCAGTCACAGCATGCCTGCATTAATCTGACACAGAGAGACAAATCCAAGTTTACTATTTCTCCGATGGATCTCAAGCTTCCAATCTACAGGAAATATGTTCTACAGAGCTTTATCTATTGTGAAGAATGCCCACATATATTAATTTATTTGTTTTATTATATTTATACCACCTAAATTACAAGACTTAATGATTTACAGTAATTAAAAGCAAGTACCTAGGAGAGGTTTCTGGAATATTACTTGTAATTTGTATGGAATGCCAGCCATAAGAGGATAATCTTACAAATCTGAGATTGCACTCTAGAAAGTACCCAACAATCCTGTGCAGCTTTCCATTCTTCAGAGCAGCTTATGACCTTTACCAATCAAGGAGCCCTGGAGAAGTTTCTAAGGAATCCACTGTTTGGGATCCACTAATATTTAAAGAAAGTCAACTGCAATCCTTTGTATATGACTTAAAAATAAACCCATTTTGTACAGTAGGGCTCACCCATATATCTGAGAGAATGTCCGCCAATCTCACTGAGGCTTGTTAGCAGACATAGGAGCCTGCTCTAACTCATATTGTTTGTATGCAGTAATGGATAACAGTGAAGTGGTGAATAACATGTGGTGGTTTTCTCATCTTCATTTGCCATTTTCAGAAAGATGACTGCTACCCTATCTGCATCTCAGTATTCGGCGAATTGTTCCCTTCAATATCAGAAGGAATATCTGCTGGCTTTAAAAACAAAAACAAAATCACTTACCTGAACTACAGGCGGCCTCTGTAACGTTGTTGTGGGTTGTACAGTTGTCTGTGCCTGAGACACTTGTTTGATTATAGTGGTTGGTGCTACCTGCCGAGCAATTATAGGTGTTCCGGGCGCCTGCAAAAAGGTACATTCACCAAGAAGCAGTTAAATATAACTAAACAGAGTTGGAGGCACAAACTAATTTAGCAGAGGGAGTGGTGGGGGAGAACAGTATTTTATGAAACTTGGCTTAAAATAACTGTGATTTCTTCAGCTCCTTCTCCTTCAAAATATGCCTACAGCCTGATTAATTCAGTAAAAGCTAACTGATGTGCATTCATCATTTCAAACTGAATAATTATTTTTAACATTAAATACAATTAATGTAATAAAGAATATTAAGAATAGAGGAACAGCTATATTCAAAGATGCATTAAGAGATATTGTGGTGATGGGGATAAAGAGGCTTTTGACAGTTTTTTTTAAGTTGTGCTGATGTCACAGATGGGTTCTCAGATAGGGTCTAGAAAAAAAGGGTTAGAAGAATAAAGCCATCAGGAAGAATTTCAGCCCACCAGGAAAACTAGGACAAAAAGTAAACAGAGAGCAAAAAGCATACCATGGCCAGCTACTTCTTTTTAGCAGACCTCTAGTAGAATTCTCCTATTATGGTTGTATGCCACCCAGAGTCACGTTCAGTGAGATGGGCGGCCATATAAATGTATTAAACAAAAAAACAAATTATCCTAACCCCAAAATCGAAATGACAAGTTGCAAGAGACCCTAAGAAAGTAATCAAAATCAAGCTATAATTGGAATAAAATCTGAATGAGGCAATGTCCATGATTGCTAGAATATCTTAACATTTTCTTAAAAAATCAAATCCCGGAACCTCTATCTAAAACTTAAGACCAAAGCTGATTTTAACAGAAATTTTGTCTTGATTCTGAGACCATAAGCTATTAATTTGATACTGATGGACATAAAGCACTTTTCCAGGCTGCAAGAAGTGTGATGGCCCTAACATTAAGTAAGGATGCTATTATTTTATATTAATAATATAAACGCTATATACACTCAAAGTGAAAACAGCTGAGGCACAACTAGGAAACATGATTTAATTATTAAACACAAAACTCTCAGCTAGGTACTTAAAGTAATCCATCCTAGCTTCCATCCACATCTCAAATACTTGCAACTGCTTATGACCTTGTGATATGGCCAAATATCCCAATACATTTAAACTCTTAAATGTATGGAATTGTTAAAAACAAGACAGAGTGTGAATTTTTTTTTTACACTTTGAGTACATTTGAGGAATTTGGATTTACTTAGAACTTGGACTGTAAAAAGCAGAGGACACAATATACAAACAAAAAGCAGTCAAGAAACTAAAAGAGGCAGGGAACGTTCTCAAAGTTCTTGGCTGCAATTTGCCTCAGAAGACCTGAACTCAATTTCTCAGCAGCAACTAAGTACTAATAGGATGTCACAAATTGGTTCTTCTGATTATTAATTATTACTAATTATTATTCAGTATTACCATTATCACTGAAAAGCAATTACAAGATAAACTGGAGGGGGGGTATGTAAGTAATGGGATTGAAGCCTTGGTCTTCAATGACCAACAGACTTTCCCAGAGCAGCTACCAAAATTAAATCAAAATAATCTTTAAAAGTAATTAGAAAATAAAATCTTCAGTCCACAAAAATTGACAGCACCTTTCTCTGCCTGACACTGAAATTCTTAACTCTTTCATGTCACTGAATTTTTCTATTAAGAACTATGCATGTATCATAAACTTCACACCCTGCATTCTCATTCTCTCTCTCTCTCTCTCTCTCTCTCTCTCTCTCTCTCTCTCTCTCACACACACACACACACACACACACACACACACACACACACACACGTAGAGATAGAAAATTATCAGGGGAGCAATTCTGAAAGATCCAGAGAGAGATGGTAAAATAATAGGGAAACGATTTAGTTACTCCTGTTAACTTCCTAGGATTCTTTTTTACTTATTTAAAATTGGAAGCAAAACAATCAAAACTATGGATAATTATTATATAATATAATATATAATGAGCCCCTAGAGTTGGACACGGCTATGTGGGGGAACCTTTACCTTTACTAATATAATATATTATATGATTACATGATGTATAGTAATATAATTACTATATTGGAATGCTAAGGTGGGTAGTCAAACAACACCTGGAATTACAGGTAAGCATGGTCTGTGAGAACAAAATGAAGCAGGACATAGGCTGATAGAATCTTGCCAAGACAATTCATTGTGCATAACAAACACTCTCTTCCAACAACCTAAAAGACGACTTAATACATGGACTTCACCAGATGGTCGACACCGAAATCAGATTGACTACATCCTTTGTAGCCAAAGGTGGCAGACATCTATACAGTTGGTAAAAACAAGACCTGGAGCTGACTGTAGTTCAGATCACGAACTGCAAGTTGATGCTGTCAAGGTGATGCATGCCATATGCCAGCAAATTTGGAAAACACAAGAATGGCCATCAGATTGGAAAAAATCAACTTATATCCCCATACCAAAAAAGGGAAACACTAAAGAATGTTCAAACTATCGAACAGTGGCACTTATTTCACATGCCAGTAAGGTAATGCTCAAGATCTTGCAAGGTAGACTCCAGCAATTCATGGAGCGAGAATTGCTAGATGTACAATCTGGGTTTAGAAAAGGCAGAGGAACTAGAGACCAAATTGCCAATATCCACTGGATAATGGAGAAAGCCAGGGAGTTTCAGAAAAACATCTACTTCTGTTTTATTGACTATTCTAAATTTATTCTAAATTTATTCTATTTATAATTTATTCTAAATTCTAACAACCAAGTAGCAACGGTAAGAACAGACCACGGAACAATGGACTGGTTTAAGATTGGGAAAGGAGTATGGCAGGGCTGTATACTCTCACCCTACCTATTCAATTTGTACGCAGAACACATCATGCAACGTGCTGGGCTTGATGAATCCAAGGCTGGAGTTAAAATTGCTGGAAGAAACATTAACAATCTCAGATATGCAGATGATACCACTTTGATGGCTGAAAGCGAGGAGGAGCTGAGGAGCCTTATGACGAAGGTGAAAGAAGAAAGTGCAAAAGCTGGGTTGCAGTTAAACCTCAAAAAAACCAAGATTATGGCAACCAGCTTGATTGATCACTGGCAAATAGAGGGAGAAAACGTGGAGGCAGTGACAGACTTTGTGTTTCTAGGCGCAAAGATTACTGCAGATGCTGACTGCAGCCAGGAAATCAGAAGACGTCTACTTCTTGGGAGGAGAGCAATGACAAATCTCGATAAAATAGTTAAGAGCAGAGAGACATCACACTGACAACACAGGTCCGCATAGTTAAAGCAATGGTATTCCCTGTAGTAACCTATGGCTGTGAGAGCTGGACCATAAGGAAGGCTGAGCGAAGGAAGATAGATGCTTTTCAACTGTGTTGTTGGAGGAAAATTCTGAGAGTGCCTTGGACTGCAAGAAGATCAAACCAGTCCATACTCCAGGAAATAAAGCCAGACTGCTCACTTGAGGGAATGATATTAAAGGCAAAACTGAAGCCATAGAGAGCCTAGCCCTCTTTCCTTTCAATGAGATGGACATTGATGGTAGTTGAGGGGATGTAGAAGGTGGACAGGTGCTCGGAAAACTGAGGGTGCGCTGGTGCAACCCTGCACTGAGAGCTGCTGAGACCATCCCAGTACAGAAGAATGATGCAGGAATCAACATCACAAGGAATAAATATCCTTGTTACTAGGTTTGCCTACTCGCCCTGCAAATACTCTGGGTCCCTCCAAATATTGGTTTTGTTTCACTCCAGACCCAAACCGTCAAAATGTTTGGGGTTTTGCTCCTGCTGAACCATAGCCAATGTGAAACAGAACTTTGGCAGAACTTCGAGAATGTGATGTTTGGCTTTCAATTTGAAGTATAGCCCATTGTGCACACCCCTAATCAAAACATACGAGCAAACTTTAGCACCCATCACCCATGTAATATCTTGTTTGCGCCCAAGTCAGCATCCAGAAATTTAGAAGTTCCTTTTGAAGTTACTCCCATTTAAAACCAGTTACTATCTGAATTTGAAACAAGGTCACATTTTCAGACATCAATGTTTTCCTTAAGGACTAATGTTGAGAGTGGTAATCCTGAGATTAGCTTGACTTCCTTCTAAAAATTATCAAGATGCATTAACAAAAACCTGTAAAAGGCCTGTTTTAATGAGAGGAAGGAAGGACGGACGGACGGATGGATTTCTGTGTCAAAATCAAAATGGATTGAGAGTGCTGGCCATAAATATAATCTGCTGGAGATTTCACGTGGTCAAGAAGGTGGGATTTTTCGTACAATAATAATTAATATAAGCATTTATTCTCACACACAAAGTTTTTAGACATTTTGCAATCCCTCACTATGAGAGAAACTGAAGATTCAGCTATGCAATAATACTGTGCATGCACACAAAACAAGTCTTCATCATTCTGTCACACATTCAGGTATTTCTATTTTGGGATTGAGGCTTTCCTATTTCTTTGGCACTGTGTTCGGTTGTTGGATTTTGAAGCGCCTCTGGCAGAATTGCAGAGGTTCTAACATAGGAAGCACATTGAAAGAGCACAGGCAGGTTCTAGCAGTGAGCTGCTTGCTTTCAAGGGTAACATCTTTGAACCCATATCTATGAAAGTACTGACAGAAATGTAACACTTGATTCCTGAAGGACAAGAAGCGGAATGCTTGAACATTACAGGACAGGGCCATATTTGGCTAGCACACAGCATACTTTGCAGGGGATACTAGGATAAAAACAGGGTGGGCAGGGGTTCCTAGGCAGAGCAAAGCAGTGAAAGCAGCCCACTCATGTACCTTCAACATCATAAGAAAAAAATTAAGATGTTATTTACTTACATTTCTCATGGAACTGACCTGCACAGTCGAGAGCTGGACCGGAGAAGCACTAGTAGATGTGGCAGGGCGAGGAGTCATGGTAGTTTGAGACTGGGACTGTGCATGGGCTTGGGCTTGCATCTGCGCCAAGGCATGTTGAGGGATCATCAATAACTGGCCACTCTCACTACGTACAATGACCATGCCTAACAGGAGACAGAGAAAGCACCCATCAGAATTGGCTTTAGAAAGGAAGTCAACCCCGGCTGAGAAGCAGGGAAGATGCAACGAACATCACTGAAGACACTAAGAGAAAGACTGGTTGAGCTGGATTAACACACTGTTCAGAGGAGAAAAAGAGTCACTTGTCCTTTAAACTTTATACTTCACCTCATAATTTGGAAAGAAATGGCGTTTAGTTAGAAAGCAAGCATATAAAATTTATTTTGATCCCGTTTCAACAAAAACTGAAAAAGATTAAAAGCTGCTGGACAGCTCTTAGAAGGAAAACAGAAGTTTTCTGCCACAAAGCTTCTGTTGATATATTTTGAGTGGAAGTGAGTAGCAACAATGGTCGACAACAATCTTTATCAGCTCTCTCCTATCGGCAGCAAAATAAGCTCTACAGTCATTTAAAAATGTAAATACATATATGAACACCTAAAATTTTGGAAAGAAATGCTTACTGGATAGGTCTTTCTTGGAAAATTGAATCTCTGAATGTGATCCTTCCTTCAAGATGCTCAAGCCAAGAAACATGAGGACTACCCCTATTAATTGCATAACAACTACACAAGATAGCTTAAGTCGATGAATGGTTGAAAAGTCCTGGGTGGGGGACAAATTCTGTGTTAGATTTCAATTCCGCTCTTGCCATGCACCATACAGCTCACCATATTTTGCTGGTTTCACACAAATGTAAAGTTATTTGTCTTGGAACGTTGTCCCACTTTTCCACCCATTACTCACCTCTGAAGAGAACAGCTGAAGGAAAAACCTGACACTGAACATGATCCTATTCAACCAGCCTTAAGAGCCACCAACCAATTAAATGCAAGTTTCAGAAATAGGAACACAAATTGTCTAACTTCTAAATTAATTTTCCATAACAGATTTAGTCACAAAAGTGGTTATAAAAGCCATAACTGGCCTCCAGTGCATCTGTAACAGATGGTGCAGCACTGAATTACATCCCCAAAGAAAAATAAAGTGAAGGCAAATAAGGCTGCCACTCTCTGCTCAGCTTCGTGGATCTACACACTTAACTCACTACCACAGTTGTGGGCAAGCAGAAGGTTGAAAAACTTAAAGTACATGCAGTGGCTCCAATTCCTATGAGCAAAACTAGAGTACAACAAAATTAATATACTTAATCCAGTGTTTGTACATAAAGGTACGTACAAACAAGAGTCTAGATCTTCGGGCTATTGAGAAACTATTCATTTCATTGAAGAACTCAGATCTCTCTTTGGGGGAGATGGGCGGTGACACAAATTTGAAAAATAAATAAATATCTGATAACAAAACTGATACCATAAGAACATCTGCTTTCATTTTGGAATGAAAATATTTTTAATCTAAACGATTCGTAAGAGTGACAGCTGAATATTCTTTTGCTAGAATTTTTAAAAATGTCCTTTTATTGATAAGATCTTCTGGGGGGGGAGGGGGGATGAGAATAGGTCTTCTGAATTGAAATTGGGATGTCCTAACTTCTGACAGTGCTCCAGGGTCAAAACAGCCCCATTTCAAGCTCAACTTCTTGAAAGCACACAACAATCTGTTTTAAGTTTTATAGAATCATATACAGGTGGTCCTCATTTAACAACCACTCGTTCAGCGACTGTTCAAACTTACAACGGTGCTGAACGAGGTGTAGTTACAACCAGCCCTCAGAATTCTGGCCATAACAGTGTCCCCATGGTCACATGATCGCAATCTGTGACCTTCCTTGCCGGCTTCCCACAAGCAAAGTCAATGTAATGGTATGTCGGAATGACCCTGGGAGACGGAAGGAAGAGATGCTGCCTAGGGAATGATCAGATAAAAGTGGGGGGAGCCTGCAGCTGCATAATGGGCACAGAAACTCAGGATCCCCCCTAACTTATCAGGCTGTAAAAAGAGACGGCGGGAGATTTGTACTTTCAGATTTGCAGGATTCTGTTAATGTAGCCTTACAGTAAAGTAGAATTAGTTCATCTGGTCGTGTTTCCTGTCTGGTCTACCCGGGAAGGCTGACAGTCAATGAGGACGGTGGCAGGAAGTCGGAACTCATGATCACATGAGATCCTCGCATAATGACCTGCAAAGTCCTCACTTAACCATGACAACCAGGACTGCCATAATTGCCGTCGCTAAGCAGCGCAGTCACGTGATGTCACACTTTACGGCCACGTCGCTTAGTGACAGCAATTCTGGTCTCAGTTGCCGTCGTTAACTGAGAACTAGCTGTAATATAAGGGTTAGAATGAACCTTGAAGATCTTCTAGTCCCTCCTCATGCACGGTGCAGGAATTCACTACACAGCATTCCTGACAGATAGCCATCCAGCCTCTATTTAAACACCTCTAGCAGGCTGTTCATTGTTGAACAGCTCTTATTGTTAGGAATTATTCTCTGATGTCCAAATGAACTCTTATTCCCCTGTCAATTATTTATTTATTCAACAGGTTCCATTTCTATGGCTGCCCAATTGCACATGACCCATTATTTCTTGTCCTGCCTTTTGAAACAACTCTAAAGAATCTGTCATGCCTACTGCATGATTGCCCTTCACATTCTTATCTAACACTGCATTTCCATTTTCCCCCTCTGCACATGTAAAGCTGCTTTTCCCATGTAGCCACGTCTTTATTCTCTGGCCACACTCCTTCTTCTTGCTCGGTCTCTCCCTCAGCACGCTCCTGCCATTTCATTATAATTGTGGATAGATTTTTTTTTTAATGAATAGCAGCAAGTTTGTTTTGTAAATTGCTTAACTGCGATTCTCCCATCCATTTAATCAAACTTTTTTTTGGTACCTCTCCACTTAATGTCTGGTTAATTCCCCTGCTCATTTACCTCTACATTTTTTGTACATTCACCAGCCCTACATGCAGCAGGTTCCTATCTTTATATGTGCATGTGCACATATTTAGAAACTTTCTTCCACACATTCCACAACAGAAACTATGCCAGCTAAAAAAGACTGGGCTGTGAAAGGGAGCTCCTGCAAGAAAGAAAGAAGAAAAATAAGAAGTGGATTTCTTTATGGGAAAGGAAAAACACTGTGTTTATCATTTTAAGTTAGGTTCTGAAAAGAGATCCTTTCTAGGCTAGGACTTGCCACAGACGTATGGGCAAAATTTAATTTTCAGAAAGGGACCGCATATGGCCAGAAGTATCGTTTATACAGTTAGCCAGGATCCTTAATTCTGTTACAGGATAAGCTGCCGCTTTCTGAGTGTAAAGTGAAAGCATCTTGCATGGGTTGAAAGCCACTAATATAGGTTGCACTTTTGATGGCCATTAGAACTAATTATTGCCTACCAAAAGCTCAGGTATAATTTGTGGATCCCTGAAAATATGTACTAAATGTACTCCATAAAACTGAAGAAATCCTTAAGAGATCAGTAAAGCTAAAATCTTGATCCAAATACATAGCCTTCAGCATTTTCTATTTTGTTACATTTCAAATTCTCAGGTACTTAACATAGCTACTAATTTCTTAAAACAGCTATTTACCAGCAAGAACAGAACATACCAGCAATTCAGAAATGTGGACAAACATGATAGCAGACTTAAAGCCTGCATTTTTACTCTTGTGTAACATTACTACCTTCACCTAAACACTATAACAGCAATACAGGTAGTCCTCGTTTAGCGATCACAATTGGGACCGGCAACTCAGTCATTAAGTGAAGTGGTTGCTACGTGAAACTGCGACTGTGCTTATGAAGCTGTGCTTCAGCTTTCCTTTCCTTTACAGACCTGCAAAGGTCATAAATGCGAAGATGGGTCATAAAGTTACTTTTTCATTGCCATCGTAACTTCTAACGGTCACAAAACAAGGCAGTTGCTAAAGGAGGACTGTTGTTGTTTATTCGTTCAGTCGCTTCCGACTCTTCGTGACTTCATGGACCAGCCCACGCCAGAGCTTCCAGTCGGCCGTCACCATCCCCAGCTTCCCTATGGTTGAGTCTGTCACCTCCAGAATATCATCCATCCATCTTGCCCTTGGTCAGCCCCTCTTCCTTTTGCCTTCCACTTTCCCTAGCATCAGCTTCTTCTCCAGGGTATCCTGTCTTCTCATTATGTGGCCAAAATACTTCAGTTTTGCCTTTAATATCATTCCCTCAAGTGAGCAGTCTGGCTTTATTTCCTGGAGTATGGACTGGTTTGATCTTCTTGCAGTCCAAGGCACTCTCAGAATTTTCCTCCAACACCACAGTTCAAAAGCATCTATCTTCCTTCGCTCAGCCTTCCTTATGGTCCAGCTCTCACAGCCATAGGTTACTACAGGGAATACCATTGCTTTAACTATGCGGACCTGTGTTGTCAGTGTGATGTCTCTCTGCTCTTAACTATTTTATCGAGATTTGCCATTGCTTTCCTGGCTGCAGTCAGCATCTGCAGTAATCTTTGCGCCTAGAAATACAAAGTCTGTCACTGCCTCCACTTTTTCTCCCTCTATTTGCCAGTGATCAATCAAGCTGGTTGCCATAATCTTGGTTTTTTTGAGGTTTAACTGCAACCCAGCTTTTGCACTTTCTTCTTTCACCTTCGTCATAAGGCTCCTCAACTCCTCCTCACTTTCAGCCATCAAAGTGGTATCATCTGCATATCTAAGATTGTTAATGTTTCTTCCAGCAATTTTAACTCCAGCCTTGGATTCCTCAAGCCCAGCACGTCGCATGACGTGTTCTGCGTACTACTTGTACTTTATACATCCACTCACTTTCCAATATGATATAGTCCATCAATTGATCGCAGTACTCCACTGCCTTATACATAAGGCAAACTGGCTAAACTCTATGCGAAAGGATAGATGAGCATAAATCTCATATCAAATATCCAAGAAACATCTGTACCTTCTACATTTAATTTTCCTCTGACTTCACAAATTGCTGTCACCACTTACCCATTCATAAATATTTATGCTTGGTGTAAACCGCCCAGAGTCCCCTCCGGAATGGGGGGAGATGGGCGGTGATATAAGTTAGAAATATAAATAAATAAATAAATAAATAAATAAATAAATAAATGTGTGTATATACATTCATTCATTGGCGATCACTCGTAGCCGAGTAAGATTGTCTTCCAAGGGTAAAATTTTAACAGCGGATCCGTAAGTGGCTGTAAAGGCCAATTCTAAAATTAATATTAATTAATTAATTAATTAATTAATTATACACACACACACACACACACACACACACTTAATCTTCATTAAAAGCATTTTTTGTTTGTTTTGCTGTACCAAAGAAATTTACTAATTTTCCTGGAGAAAGTCACTAACACTGGCTGTAGAATATAAACTACAATTAGGCTACTGGAAACCTCAGGAAAAAGTAAAAAATAAGATTAAAAAAATAATGGGTTTAGAATTCATATTTTTATGCCACATAATGAGAAGACGGGATACCCTGGAGAAGATGCTGATGCTAGGGAAAGTGGAAGGCAAAGGGAAGAGGGACCGACCAAGGGCAAGATGGATGGATGATATTCTGGAAGTGACGGACTCGACCGTGGGGGAGCTGGGGATGGTGACGGCTGACAGGAAGCTCTGGCGTGGGCTGGTCCATGAAGTCACGAAGAGTCGGAAGTGACTGAACGAATAAACAAAAAGATCTGTATCACAACTTTCAATAACAGTATGAATCAATAACAAATAACAGTTACAAACATGATGCAAACTGTATTGTATGTTGCGTAACATAATCACACAAATTATGTAAAAGGCATCATTTGTGAAATGACATTATTATGCAAATTGACATTAACAGGTGTAAGGAAAACTGGTCTGCTTTGTGCCAAGTCCATTGCATCAGGGTATGGTAAACTGAAATCTCACTGTCTCACAGATATCATTGGTAGCAAAACACTCATGGTTAAATGTTTCCATTCCAGATTTTGATGCAGAAATACTTTACTTCACTAGATTATGATTATTAAGGGCAACAAGTTGAGAGTTACTATAAACATTTAAGAGCCTTAAATAATAATAATAATTATTATAATTATTATTATAATTATAATTATAAGATGGAGTAGCCATGGGAAGCCCCCTCAGCCCGGTTATAGCGAACTTCTACATGGAACATTTCGAAAAACAGGCTTTAGAATTGGCACCCCTCACACCAACAGTCTGGTACCGGTTCGTGGACGACACCTTCACCATTTAGAGTCATGGGGAAGAAGAATTAGAGAAATTCCTGAACCACCTCAACAGCATCCACCCGAATATACAATTCACCATGGAAAAAGAAATGGAAGGCAAACTACCATTTTTAGATGTCATGGTCATATGCAAACCGGATCTGCAATTAGGACACAAAATCTACAGAAAACCCACCCACACAGACTGGTATCTACACAAAAATTCCAATCACCACCCACGACAAAAAAGAGGCATCATCAAAACACTAGTGGATTGCGCAAATCAGAACTGTGAAGCTCAATTTCTCAATTCTGAACTCAACCATTTGGATTGGTCCCTACAGGGGAATGGCTACTCCAAGAATGAAATCAGGAGAGCTATCAAACTGAAAAAACAGCACTCAACTGAAGAAAAACAGCCCCCCACAAGCAAAATATTTCTGCCCTACATTAAAGGAGTCACAGACCGCATGGAAAAACTAATGAAAAAACATAACCTCCAAACAGTCTTCAAACTCACCAGAAAAATACAACAAATGTTAAAATCAGCAAAAGACAAAAGGGACCCCCTCACCGCTGCAGGAGTTTACCGCATACCCTGCAGCTATGGACAAGTATATATTGGGGACCACAAAACGCAGCATCCACACCAGGATAAAAGAACATGAAAGACACTGCAGACTACAGCAACCTGAAAAATGCTGAATGCAATAGCTGAACATGCTCTCAAACAAACTGGTCACCAAATCTTATTTGAAAACACAGAAATACTGGACAACACCAACAGCCACTATGTTAGACTATACAGAGAAGCCATTGAAATACAAAAACACCAACACAGTTTCAATAAAAAAGAAGAAAGCCTAAAGATCAGCAAAACCTGGCTGCCAGTCCTGAAAAACACAGCTTGCAAAAGGTCAACGAACTCTACTCAACCACAGAAATATACAAAAAACTCACACAATAGATGTGCTAATCCCACACACGACAGCACCACACCCCCTAATCACCACAAAAAACCCTCTCCCAATCTCTTGTAAATGACCTCTCAGCAGCTATAAACACCAGCAGGAACACACACCCTCCACTTGGGCACAGAGAGAATCTTCTAGCTGTGCTCCTGTCCTCTGAAGATGCCAGCCACAGCTACTGGCGAAACGTTAGGAACAAAAACTGCCAGAACACGGCCACACAGCCCAGAAAACCCACAACAACCATTTAAGAGCCTCTTACTTCAAAACCTGGCATCTTTATTCTAGCATGTGCATATAAAATTGCAAGGTACTTTCTGCCCATTTCTTTACTCTGAAACAGTGACTCACCACACTCAGAAAGGGGAAACCTTCTGCTCTTAAGAACAATATATCAAGGGCCACTTTCAAAAATTGGTCACCAATGTTGAGGTTTCAGAGAGAAATGAGGAATTTTTCCAAAGTAAGGCATGAATCTCTCCCATGACACACAATAATTCAGTATCTTTATGGCTCAGTATCTAGAAGATTCTGCGTGTCTTGGGGTTACAGCAGCAACCTGGACTGCCAGAATTGCCATCACTAAACAATGTGATCATGTGATAGCGCACTTTACGACTGCAACACTTAACTACGTCACTCCTGGTCCCAACTGCCATCGTAACCAGAGAACTACATGTATTCTCACTGAAAAACTTTGGGATTCCTCAGAACAGTACTCGAAAACTACTCATTAAAATATCTCCCAAGTTGAACAGTATATTTCCAATCTCACTTATATGCAAACTGCAGTAGGTATCTGGGAAACCGTAATAAGAAAAAATGACAAGATTATAATCTTAGTTCCAATAAGTGATTGAGATCACAATTTTAAGCAAATTTAGTGCGGAATAAAGACCCTGATGCTGGGAAAGACTGAAGGCAAAAGGAGAAGGGGACAGCAGAGGATGAGATGGTTAGATAGCATCACCGATGTAATGAACATGAATTTGAGTAAACTCCGGGAGACAGTGGAGGACAGGAAGGCCTGGCGTGCTATGGTCCATGAGGTCACGAAGAGTCAGACACGACTAAATGACTGAACAAAAAAAAGTGAAATCAATGCAACTTATTTGAAATAAATTTGCTTAAGAACGCATTAGAAGAAATTGTGATGCTAGAGTTTTGTGTTCATCAACCATTCCATTCTAGCCCAATATTGATCACTTAATCCAAATTTTCTGGGCATTTACCTGTTTCTTTTATAGTGTAACCAGTTGCCTTAAATATCATTCTTTTCTTTCTGAAATCATTTCAGAGTGATCACATGATTCACTCAGCCATGCTGAACTACTGATGACAGGTACTTAATTTTGACAACACTCTTACTGCAAGTCAAAATAAAATTCTTTCTTGACTGTTTCCTGAGACAAATATACAGTACATCACCTGGAACCCCCTCTGACGCTATAAAATAGTGTTAGCAACATTAATAATTACAACAGCTGCCACTTACTTTGAACAGTGCCACAAAAAATATTATTGCACAGCCTTTTACTGTCTGGTGCCCTCCAGACAAGCTGGGCTTCTGGCCATGCTCGGTGGGAATTCTAGCAATCCTAGACATTGTAGTTCTGGTTGCAAGGTACCGCTACAAAAGATCGTACCTATGGGCTACAATCTTGCAACATCATACATTCAATTTAAAACGTTTGAAATTGCTCCAAAACTAAGTGCTGCTTATTGTTATTATTATTATTAACTACTGGCCTCCCAGGCTATTCAATGCAATCCTCCCCACCCCCCTAGATCTTTTGCCTCTTCTTCTATCCTTCCAACACAATTGCTTTGCTTCTATCTATAATGCTCATTCTGGCTGCTGTCACCTTAGTCCCAGAGTAAAAACCATTTACAGTTGTAAACAATGTGCAGTTACACACTAGCACATTCTCCTCCTCCTCCAAAATCAACGGTTATATGTTGGGTGAATGCTTTTAGTTGTGAAGTATTTGACCATTGACATTCCACAGACCCAATGGGAAGAAGCCTTAGCAACCAAGCCAGTGAAATGTAGAGTTTTTAAGTATTAGAATAGACTCAATGAGAAACATTTAGGAAGCGGGGAGATTGTCCTGTCCCGACTAAGACCGGAAGCAGGGAAGGTGTGGAATAAGTCTTTATTTACAAATAAGGCACACAAACATAACTAGAGAAACAAGAGTGTCATGAGGTGCTCACAGAGTTCATGTGGCTTATGGTAGTTCGTTCTCGGTTGGTGTGCACGCAGGCAGCCACCACATGGCTGCAATATAAGATTCCGGCGCGGAGCGCAGCGCGGCAGCAAGGGACAGTTCTGGTGCAAGGCTCTGCACGGCGGCAACAAGGCGAGGTTGAAGCTTGAGGCTTGGTACGAAGGCAAGGCAAGATTCCGGCGTGGGGCTCGGCACGGCGGTAGCAAGATGAGATTGCGACTCAAGGCTGGGTGCGACAGCAAGACAAGATTCCAGTGCAAGGCTCGGCGTGGCGGTAGCAAGCCGAAGCTCCAGCTCGAGGCTTGGTGCGAAGGCAAGGCAGGATCATGGGACTCGGCATGGCAGCAAGACAGGGCTCAGCCACGAGGCTCGGCTGAACAGCGAGGCAGGGCTCTGGTGCGAAGCTGGGCTGAGCTGGGAAGCAGGGCTCTGGCATGGCAGCAGGGCTAGGTCCGAGCGGAGGTGCTGGCGCGGCGATGAAATCTTGATTCACTTTGGGATGCGGTATGGAATGTGAATGGTTGTCTCCGGCAACGGTTGTCTGCTGTGCTCGCCTTTTATCCCTTTGATTTTCGCACCATATGTGAGCGGGGACCAAACGCACCTCGTGTTGCTCTGCCCCTTTCCCACCTCCATTCTCGTGCGCCAATAGGTGGAGGCGAGTCTCCTTCTGGGCCGCCTCCAATCAGCTGTCTGGAAGCCGATTCAAATTTCACGCCATACTCGTCCTTTCCCGCTTCAAATGCTAACAGCCCTTCTATTTCTAAATCGGACTCATCGGACTCAGCGTCCATCCTGACAGAGATTCAAATACAATAGTACTAGGGAAGAGGACAGGAAGGCTAACTAATTTTGGGATACAATCTTAAATAAAAAAGCTCCGAGTCAAATTTGATTCCTGGTGGCATCCATGGACATGTCTACATAATTCTCTTGTCAGTACAGTGATACAGAAGTGGTTTGTCTTTGCC
The DNA here is from genome assembly GCA_023362775.1 of Charina bottae. NCBI lineage: Eukaryota > Metazoa > Chordata > Lepidosauria > Squamata > Charinaidae > Charina > Charina bottae. The sequence goes on from JALMGJ010000003.1 coordinate 117,216,744, forward strand.
TTCCAGCTAACTGAACCTAATGATACTAAAAAAAAAAATACAAGGCAGATCTGTCTGTGGCTTGAATCATGTCAACTGGATTTCTATTTTCTCAGTAGAAACGTTTCACTCCTTATCCAAGGAGCTTCTTCAGTCTGAGTAAAGTTAGTAAGGGAATCCTTAAATGTGTTTCTAGGGTGGCTGTGTGACCTTGCACCTGGGGCTAGGTCATGGTTATTTTGAGATGTTTATATAACCATGACCTAGCCCCAGGTGCAAGGTCACACAGCCACCCTAGAAACATATTTAAGGATTCCCTTACTAACTTTACTCAGACTGAAGAAGCTCCTTGGATAAGGAGTGAAACGTTTCTACTGAGAAAATAGAAATCCAGTTGACATGATTCAAGCCACAGACTGTTCCACCTGGATGACTGAGAACCTTCATCGACATAAGGCAGATCTGGCTTCTAAGATCAAAAACAAAAAGCTACTCACCCATTTGATCCCACAAGTTTTTAGCTTTAGCACCCATTTCACAAGAGGCCAACTTAAGAAAACAAGTATCTTGGTCAAAACTACATGCAGGTAGAGGTAGAGCCCAAGTTCCAAATATCAGGCACACATGAGTGTCCAACGTAGCATAACAGAATACCATCAACAGAAACCTGTTGATGCTCAGATAAGTGCAAAAAGTAAAACAGGCAAAAGCACATACCACCACACCAAAACACTGCTAGTGTCTACCAGCCTATGTACATTTTGGGTTTTGTTCGTTTCTGGGGTTTCTTGGTGGTCGGGCACACGTCAGAACTAACTGTTGAGCTGAGGTCATCTATCATTGTTATTTATCTGAACTCTATAAAGAGGCACTATTCGGGGGGGGGGATGGTGGTAGAGCCTGGACTTTACGGCATGCCAGCCTCTCGGATCTTTATTTTTTTAATATAACCATTTAAAATCTTAATTAAAGAATCAGGGGCAGAAATAAATGAGGCAGCAAAGGAGGTATCTCAAGGCAGATTGCTAGAGACTCAAAACACATACGTACAGAAATACATAAATATTTCCATGAAATAAATACATAGTACTGAGAGTACTGATTGCTTCAATCACCAATCAGATGTAGAATCCAGGTCCAATAGCAACACAATAGCCTCGACCCTGCAGACCTTTCAAAAGACCCTGAAAACATGATTTTGCCAATGGGCACGGGGACAAGGGAATGTGGCAGAGCCAGCATAGTGGTTGTATTGAGTGTCATTGTTAGATGTGTCTACCTTGGCTGTGAATTTTATGAATTTTTAATGGTGTTTTTTAATATGCTTTTATATTGTTTTTTCTTGTTTTTAAATCGTTGTATTGCTTATCTGTTTTTATATTTGTTTTAATTGTTTGTAAGCCACCCAGAGTCATATATATATGAGATAGGCGGCTATATAAATTTGATAAACAAATAAATAAAAGCCTGGAAAACTGTTCAAGGAGCAGTGTGGTTCAGTTTTCAAAACTTCATTTGTTTGTCACACCTGTATTTTACACAGAGAACAACTTTCTCATTTTGCTTTCACAACCATCATTTAAAATCATGTTGAGCTGAGAAAGAAACTTACCAGAGGCACCCAATGCATTCTAGAGCCACATGTATAAACTGAATCTTCATTTCCCTATGTAACACAGTATACAATAGTCCAATCCAGGCATTACAAACCAAGAGTCATCCAGATGTTTGCGCCTATAACACATACATTGTAAATGGTGTCCTCTGCAGAGGCTCCCCTCCTATGGAACAGCTTACCCTTTAAAGCAAAGATGGTTACATGTCTTACCACCTTCTGGCTTTTCCAATGGGCCTTTTGAGATTGATTCTGGAGTCAACAATGTAAGCGTTAGATTTTATTATAAACATACAGGGCATACCAAAACTCAGGCCCCATAGACAATTCATTACATAAATTGCATTAAATGTTCAAATTGGTTGCCATTTTCTTCTAAACACTCCCTTGCTCATTTGATGCATGACCACTGAACATTCCTAAGTATAGTAATATTTTCTCTGATGTTCACAAATTCTAATGTGATCATCTATTGACCTATGGGGTCTGACTTTTGATACACCCTGTATATTGCTTAGATTTTATACTACTGTATCATCATCATCATAAAATTCCTAGGGACCAACTGAATTAATGCAGGGTATACTGTATAAATCTAAAACATATCAAGAGCACTGGGTAGTCAAGCTCTGCTTTATCCTTTCCACTTCCCTTGTTACCCTGTACTTCCTATGACAAGGGTGAACAACATGATTCAGAGAGAAAAAAGAACTTCAGAATATGCATTTAAGGTAAAGAAAAAGTTTGCACATTTTTAGAGAAAAGGCTTCTCTAAACTGCTATACAAAGAGATAAAAAGGTAAAGGTTCCCCCCGCACATCTGTGCAGTCGTGTCCGACTCTAGGGGCCGGTGCTCATCTCCGTTTGTTAGCCGAAGAGCCAGCATACAAAGAGAACACCATCCAAATATAAAGCATTTAACCCAATAATGTTTTTGTTATAACACAATACAAATACCAGGTCTGTCCCTAAATCTTCTAATCCTGGCTTCACAAATTTGAATTTCTAACTAATGTATGTATCCCAAAGCCTTTCATGTATACACTTCAAAAAAGTTAAGAAACTGCTAAAATATAATCAGCTCTATACTTAAAATATAATAAAGGAATGTTACGGCTGCCATCCTACGCACTTATATGGCATACAAATAAAACTACTTTGTCTTTGAGAGGGAAATGCATAAAATATAGCATAGTCCAAGTTTAAAAAATAAATTATTAAATCTATGAATTGAGTTGTCTCTCTAAGGTATCTTGTACCATTTCAGATTATAATCATTTGAATATTAAAATTTTAGTTGATGCAATGGGTTGGAATTTTTGGTTTTTTTGTTTGTTTTTCAGTATGGACATGGGAGGCTTTATTTGCAGGGTTGAGAAGGTCAGATATTATTCTTTCATTGAATTTAACCATCTCAGTGGCCTTAAGAAATTCTGAAGTAGAAACAAACAAACAAAATGCCCAACAAATTAATCCAGAGCTTTGCTTCACTTGGCTTAAAGATTCTTGTGGTTTACTACAATTATCAAAAAATCCATTAAATTTACCAATGGATTACATTAATGCATCTCTCTCCCTCTGGAAAAGATATGCCACTTCTCATGAACATGCTTACTCATAATCTCTAGCAGGAATAATGCTTGCTCAAAAATTAAACTTTTGGTGAGCTATCTTCCTTGAAAGCATTTTTATATTCAACTACAAGTGACTTAAAAGTCTCTTCTAGCTTATCCACATGATCTCACTGAAACAACAGCCCAGGAAATAAAACTGCCAAGCAAAAGAATGCTACTTCAATATACCCAATGGAACTAACTTCTTTTTCAAATAGCGATCCACACTTCCAGATGGTGCATTCTTTTTGAAAGGTTTCTCAGTCCCAAACTTGGAATATTACAAGGTATGAAAAATGAAGGAAAGCACCTGGTATTCAAGAAAGGCAAACTCCAAACCTTCTTGGACATACAGAATTACAGTAAAACCTCAAATTGTCAAACCTCCATTCAACAGAGGTCAGATACAATTGACAACATTTTAGTTCTGACTTCACTCTGAAAGAATGGACAGAACCTGTTGTTTCCGAAGCAGTCTGGAAAACTGGTGTAACTTACATCATTTGCATCACTGTAAAATTGACATGTTTATGTCATCTGCATCAATTTACATAATTGGCAATTAAATATAGATTTAATGGACACCCCTTTTAAATGGTCAATTAAATTGAGGTTTTACTGTAGTATGATTTGGGGGGTAAGGGAGGGAGATCTTAGCCATGTCAGAAAAGAATAAAGGATTGTACTTATCAGTAAGAGTATAAATTCTTCCACTTCCTTTCCACTTCAGTATCTGTAGATGTGTGCCTATACAGTGATGGTTAAAAGTTTGTGAACCCTTTTGAATTTTTAGTATTTCGGCATTAGGAGGGCCTTTGCGCAGCTTCGGGTTGTGCGCCAGTTACACCCATTCCTGGACCAAGATGCCCTCTGAACAGTCACTCATTACCTTGTCATCTCCCATATAGACTATTGCAATGCGCTCTACATGGGGCTACCCTTGAAGTGTATCCGGAAGCTTCAGCTGGTCCAGAATGCGGCCGCACGGACAGTTATCGGTGCTGTAAAATTGGCACATGTGACACCTCTGCTGCGCGAGCTGCATTGGGTACCAGTTTGCTTCCGGGTCCAATTCAAGGTGTTGGTTATCACCTTTAAAGCCCTACATGGCATGGGACCAGGTTACCTGAGGGACCGTCTCATCCCCATAACATCAACCCGCCCCACCCGGTCATGCAGAGAGGGCATGCTACGGACCCCATCAGCAAAGGAATTCCATCTAGCGGGGTCCCGGAGGCAGGCCTTCTCTGCAGTGGCGCCCGCCCTTTGGAACATCTTCCCCCCGGAGCTGAAGCGGGTTTCCTCGCTCCCAGCCTTCCGGAAGAATTTGAAGACCTGGTTCTGCCGCCTTGCCTGGGATGGGAAAGGCAATAGCTCCTCCTGGGAGCGGCTGGTGCCGTAGTGCCCTCCCTATTATTTGAGATCTATTAGCCCTTGGATTTTATACTTATTTATTCTATTTATACTGGTTATTGTAATTTCATGTTTATATTTTTAATTATTGATTTTATTGTAAACCGCCCAGAGTCCCCCAGTTGGGGGAGATGGGCGGTGATATAAATTTAAATAATAAATAAGTTAGTATGATCTAAAATGTATTCTGTTCTCCACACAAGTCCTAAAACTAGATAAAGAAAACCCAATTAAACAAATGAGTCAAAAACATTATGTTTTAGGTCATATTCATGTAGAAATATTGAAAATTCAAAAGGGTTCACAAACTTTTAAGTACCACTGTCTACATTTTTATTTCTGCAGTCTGACCATTGCAATAGCAGTCCATGGTGATTTAATATATACAGTGTCTGAGATCAGAATAGATATAAGACATTAACACTGAATAATACTAAAACATGAATATGTTAAGAATTTAAATTGTTAAATTATGTTGAAATATATAGCTCATATGAGAGAAATGAAAAGTGTTAGAAACTAAAGATCCAACTATTTAATACATAAATATTGCATGATCTCATATGTGAATACTAAATGTAATTTCTTCTTTTTAACTATTTTATAAATCCAGTAATGCACACACTGTTGATTTTGTATCCTGATTTTTTCTATCAACTCATGTAAAACATTTGTTTTCTATCTCTTCTTAAGACAGATCATTTTGAGTAATCAATGTTCTGCATCCCTGTATAGAGTTCCACAGAACTATCTGAAGAGCAATGAAAAAGCTTCAGAGGAAGTATTTTGTTATTTTTCAGTATACCTATTCAGATTGTGCAGAGCTTTGGAGTAAATTCCAAAAAAAAAAGGTATTAGAGCACGCAGGGTTGCGAGCACAGCACCTGTAAGCCATTCCTTAAAGCAGCTGCCTCTTTTCCTAGGATTGCAAGGCTGCTTTAAATAGCTGCACACCAGTGCTATGCTCATGCTCTAAAGTGATTTTTAAAAAGTCAATCTGAAGTGCTACACAGCCCAAACTTCTATCACATGTTTATCATGTCCTTCCTCCAAGGTTTTAGAACACAGATTATTTCCTCACCTTTTACCCTCACAAGACTCAAGGTTTACCAATTAGTCTTCACAGCTAAATTTCAATATGGGTCTATTTAGTTCAGATCAGGCATTCTATAACCCTAGTCCCAACTAGATGCCTTCAACATTTATTATTATTTATTGAATTTGTATGTGTCAATCCACTTCATCTCACGGCAGCTTACAAAACAATAAAAATATCCATGGAATAATGTAACATTAAAACATCTGAGATAAGAACATAACAATAAAACATGCATTCTGGACAGTATGACAGAACATTCATAAAAAGCAAGATGCATAACATCAATCACACATTTAAATTAATATTAGCGATGATTATGTGCCATCAAGTCAGTATTGACTCTTAGAGATCACACAGATAGACGTTCTCCAGGAGGATCATCATCATTAGCTATAAAAAGTTCCAATAAAATCCACACAGAACAATCCCATGATTACATACAAGATGACACTCCATTTGAAAGGCCCGCTGGAAAAGTTCAAGTCCTCCAGGCACTGGACCAGCCCCAGGACAACATCATTTAGTCGGAGTGGAGATACCACACCCCATGCTGCCAGCTGACCTCTCCCAGCGCTCTCATGTAGATATTAAAGATACGATTGTGGCACAACGCCTGCCACAAACCGAGCCAATAGCAGTTCGTACCAATTGCAGTTGAAATTTTCATCACACCTGGAAGGTTTTTCACTGGAGAAACCTCTGCAGTTGTATATGCCTGGGTTTTTTTAATATGTTCGTTAATGCATCTGGAATTTAGGGATGAGCTGTAAAACGTAACTGATAAAGCTATGTATGGCTTAGATAAAAGATATACAGATATTTTTCCCTCTTTCATATAACTAGTAGCAAAGTGATTTGCAGTAACTGCAACAGAATCATTAATGTATGACATCTATTTTTATCACAATGTATTATTATTTCAAATAAAGATCAGTTTTAGGCAAATTTAAATAAAAGTCTTTTAAACTTCTACTTTCTGTGATATATGCTTGGAATATCTAGGTTGGAAAGTGATTTGTTACTGAAGTCCAGCTGCTGGAGGACAATAGCAGGAAAAAATATTGCCTTCATGCATTTTTTGAGATTTCTCAGAAACATCTGATTAAGCCACTAAGGAAAAAAGATGGATGGATTTTTTTAACTTAATGCAACATACCTCTACGGTCTTAAGTCCACTAGCAGTTTCTTATCTTTACCAGCCTTTACTTAAAACCATCTATTTCCTAATGCCAAAATCCAGTGCTAAAAGCAGTGGTTTTAAATGTGAATGATTGCAGAGAAATCATTGCACCCAACAATATGATAGTTTGTAGAACACTCCTAATATTCTACAGCTCAACAGGAGTTGAACAATTGACTGATTATAGCCTAGTTAATGCGGCTGTCTTAGTGTAAATTTGTCTGATGCACCATAGTTATACACATGTTTCTGTGCTCCAATTGAGCTTCTATGTTCCAAGTTTCTACAGGTTTTCAGCTCACACTCTGTGCAAAATTTATTAGCTAGATGCCAAGATCAATCCTCCATTTCCTCCAGGTACTATCAATTTTTTTAAAAGCAACTAAATATGCCAGTTATTGTTCATGAAAAAAGAGAAACAATTCAACTTTAGGTTCTTCACTTCTAACTTAGCAGTTGTTTCTCTTTTGCTCCATATGTTTACAGAAAAGCTTCTGTCTTTTCCTCCTCTATTTATAACCTAAAAATGAGTGTCTCTTCCAAAGTAATATTTACCAAGACTTTTATAAGAGGGGAAATAATGAATTGAACACATTTGGTATTATTACACTCTGTTCCATTTGGCTATCATGCTACTTCAAGATCTTTGCTTAAAATTTCTATTTATTTCTGACACCAATGTCCGTATTTTATTGGTTTGCATTACTGTAGATAAGAAGAAACCAAATGGAATTAACAGCTGGCCAGCAACTAGTAGAAGGAAGAGACGACTTATTCAGATACCTGTTGCTCTTTTGAAAGAATATAAAGAAAATGTTTTCATTTTCTAAATAAAGCAATTATATCAGAGGTTTTTTGAGCTTTCACCTGGTCACCATAAGTAATTAGGAATTTCATTCAAGTGAATGAGGAAGCTTTCCAGAAGAGCTCTTTTGATCCATCTGCTGACAATCTGTTGCATTTCTGTTGAATATAAGGAAGGACCCTTTTTCTTCTTAGCGTTCACAACGGAAGCCAAGTCAGTTGCTGGCAGCTGCCTACATTTCCCTATCAGACACGCAGAAGCATTTTTCTATGTGTTTAGCACAGAAATGCAGCAATCAGATGAAGAGGAGACGGAATGCTCCACTGACAGTCTACTTATGTTGTTATGCTAGATATCCAACAGGTGAAGCTCCAATACATCTAGCACACCAATGCTGCAGGCCAAAAGTAAAGAGGATTATGCAGGAAGGAGTTCCTAACATAGAAACAGAAGAGTTTTTCAGAGGAGGTACCCAGAAGTCAAAGTCATCTTTCAAGCACAGAGTAAAAAGTTTTAAAATTTTGTCTTAAGTCAGTAAAATATAAATTGATTTAATGCATAACTTGAGAAAAGCCTGAGAGACTGAATTTGTGGACGTTCATAATTAGAAACTGCTTTTTTAAACTTGGAATTACCCCTATTCCAGTGTTTCTCAACCTTGGCAAATATAAGCTGTGTTGACTTCAACTCAGGGCGGTTGACTTAACCGCCCAGAGTTCCCTTGTGGGGAGATGGAGCGGTATATAAATTGAAATATAAATAAATAAATAAATAAATAAACTCCCAGAATTCCCCAGGGAGTTGAAGTCCACACAGCTTAAAGTTGCCAAGGTTGAGAAACACTGTCCTATTCTATTCCCATAATTTCATATGTTGATCACATATGTTTTAACTGATGGCAATATTTTCTCTCTATAGAATGTCATGCTCACTGATATCAAATAATAATATAGGCTTCTTTTATTCTGCATATCAGTAACAGAGCAGTAAACATGTGGTAGAAGGAGATTCTTTTGAAAGAGATGCTTGCAACATTCACTAACTTCATGAATAAGAAGTTTGCCCTCCTGCTCTTTATTTTATTCCTATCCCAACTGAGGCTATTACAAAAACAAAAGCACGCTGAAGTAAAATCTTCCTCGAGCCAAACTTGATTCTTGATGGCTACATGGACACATCCATATTATTATCTTTGCAGCAACATGCAAGTGGTTTGTTATTGGCTCCTTTGCCTATATATGTACAGACCCATCATACTATTCTCTTTCGTGATAAACGATATAATGCAAACTGAATAAAGAGTGAGAAATAGTAAGCTAAAGGAATTAAAAGTATGAGAGAAGAAAACTAAATCTAAATCTACTTATACTAGATACATGCTATGCTTCTGATCCAAAGATGAAGAGATGCTTTGTAGTAAACATAGCTACACACAGAAGATGTGTGATCACAGGAAAACATACATTTAAGAAGGTGCTGCGAACACCCACAAGCCTGCTCCAAATACCTTGTTGCATCAATTATCTTCGTATTTGCATTTTTCCTCATCCACAGTCTGTTTCATTTCATCATTCCACCAAACATCCTTTTTCATATTTCCCATTACCACTTTGTAATGTATTTCTTTTCATTCAGTTCAAAAACCCAGCTACATCCTCTTTCCTGATATCTATTTTCCATTCCTTCTGTTAAGGAATTAATCTACCTTCTAATACCGTTTTTTTTCCATACAGGACTCATTCTTTCCCTTCCTGTAGTCATTCTACTTCAACTTTTTTCTTTCACTTTCCTTTTCTTCCATGTCCATTTCCCCCCAAAATCCACTCTTATCAATATCAGATAGTGGTCTGTCCCATATTCAGAACCTCTCATCACCCTTCTATACTTCACTATTGTCTGAATCATGTCTTTAGATTTGTAGCCATTCCTTCTTTGCCATGTGTACCTTCGAAAATTTAAATCATATCAGGGGGAGACACCAGAACTTTTTCTAAGCAGTTATTCACCATTCAGTCTTCCTTGGATCTCCAAATGCCCAGTCACTTTTTCGGCACACCTTATCTCGTTCCCACCTATCCATTTATGTCAACTAACAGAATAACCTTTCCCCCTGGATCACATTCATTCAGAATATTGCACAATTCACTTCTGATTCTTCCACTATCACCATTCACTGGAATGTAACATACAGGTGTTACTAGTCTGTGGATTCTCACTTTCATACGCACCCTCATACAACCTAGATGATACCAGTTCATACTTTCCGGCATACATTTTAATGCTTTCATTCGTATTTAAACCTATATCTTAATTTCCCATTCAGATCTATTACATACTTCCCTTTTCTCTTGGTTTCACATAAATACAACATTGCTATTTTCCTTAATTTCATTTCATTCATTATTTACTCTTCTTATATTCTAAGTTTCAATTTTCCATATGCCATGGTCATCACCAGATGGTTCTACAGGTACTGACTTCTGCTATCCATCATGACTTGTTCAACGGAGAGGTGCACATAATGCTTTTTAGTAAGACAGAGGAGTTATAGACTAGGTTTCCAGCCTTGGTTTTACTCATGACACATGTAGCATTCTTTGCTAATGGTAAGGACAGTACCAGTTGCTTTGGGCACATTTTGGCCATGTTGCCACAGGTACAACCAAAGCCCAGTTTTACCCCAAGCACACACATACTGTTCCAGAGTCACTCTTCGAGTGAGATGGGCAGGGACGAAATTCAAAATATAAAAAAATGAAAGGTAGGATTCTTTAATCTAGAGCAGGGGTGGCACACCTCCTCAGTAAAGGGCCAGATCCTACCCCTCCTTGCTTCTGCAGGTGCGGTTGGCAGGTCTGCAGGCCAAGGAGCAGAGCAGCCATTGGACCACCCAGGCGCTCAGCCCCACCCTAAAAAGGGATTTCCTGGTAACCTCCCATCCAAGTACTAAGCAGATGTTAGCTTTCTGAAATCAGCTAAGATCAACTAAATGCTGCCACCTGCCATAGATTAAGCATATTAAAGATGTACTAAATTGCCTGATTATGTAAAGATGCGGCATATAGTTTACAGTTAAGTATAAGATACTATTGACTTTCCCCCTCATTTATTTAATTTATTTATTTATTTATTTATTTAATTTATTCCCCGCCCATCTCCCATACAAGGGACTCTGGGCGGGTTACAATAATCAAGACTTAAAAATTTAAAATATCCAAAACCATACAAGTAGAAAATGTACAAAAATAAATAAAATATAAAATAAAATAGAATAGAATAGAATTCCAGATGGATTGGAGACAGTAGCATAGGTCTTATTGCTACGGGGCCAGCCAACCCCAGGAGGCACTACCACCTCCGTTGTCCCAGGCCAGGCGGCAGAGCCAGGTCTTAAGGGCCTTCCGAAAGGCCAGGAGTGAAGGGGCCAGTCTCACCTCCGGGGGCAAGATGTTCCATAAGGCGGGGGCTGTCGCAGAGAAAGCACGCCTCCTGGACCCCGCTAGATGGAGTTCTCTTGTTGAGGGGGTCCGAAGCATGCCCTCTCTGCACGCACGGGTGGGGCGGGCTGACGTTATCGGGACGAGACGGTCCCTCAGGTACCCTGGTCCTATGCCATATAGGGCTTTAAAGGTAATCACCAACACCTTGAATTGGACCCGGAAGCAAACTGGCAACCAATGCAGCTCGCGTAGCAGTGGTGTTACATGTGCCGATCTTATGGCACCCGTAACTGCTCGCGCCGCCGCATTCTGTACCAGCTGAAGCTTCCGGATACTCTTCAGGGGTAGCCCCATGTAGAGCGCATTACAGTAGTCTATGCGGGAGATGACAAGGGCATGAGTGACTGTTCGGAGGGCCTCCCGATCCAAGAAAGGGCGTAACTGGCACACAACTCGAAGTTGTGCAAAGGCCCTCCTGGCCACGACTGCCACCTGCTCTTCGAGCAGGAGTCGCGAGTCCAGGAGGACCCCCAGATTCCGCACTGGATCTGAGTGAGGTAGTGCAACCCCACCCAGAACCAAAGATGACAACTTCCCGGATCTAGGGGGGCCGTCAATCCACAGCCACTCCGTCTTACCAGGGTTCAGTTGAAGCCTGTTGTTCCCCATCCAGACCCCCACAGCCTCCAGACACTGAGATAGGGCTTTCTGACTTTCCCCCTCATCATCAAGTGTCTGCCTCCATTATATCATCCCCTTCCTGCTCACAAGAGCATGTAGATTAATGGTTTTCTATTAACTGCTCATTTAGTAGCTGCAAGGCCTAGAAAGCCTATACAAAAATTTAAAGACCAACACTTCATACTATGATACACACAAAGCTGTTCAAAACATCACCAGTTCTCATTTGTTCTATAATATGTAATTAATTGCACTATGTAGTAATATCATTAAGTTGAGCATTTTCTTGTCCATGCTTTTCATTATGGAGCAGGAAAAACTAAAAGTAACTATGAATGGCAAAAAGATAGGGAGAACAGAATACAGAGGTGCTGTTGTGCTCAGCAGGTCCCCATCTATGATTCCAGGTAAGTTTATGCTGCCCTCCTCATGCCGTCTGAACAGCCCAAATAGGAGGTCAATATATAGTATGGATCATTGTTTCTTAAACTTTTTTCTCTCAGGACCCTTTCCCACTTTTAAGAATTATGAAGGACCCCAAAAGAGCTTTTGTTTGTATGGGATACATTTATCCGTATTTACAGTATTAAAAATTTAAAATGACACATTTGCTGCCGCTACTCACAATTGTTTGATAGCATTTTAATATTGTATTATTTTTCAACATAGGCTGGCCAACAATTTTGATTTCGCAGACCCTTGAGAGGGTATTGGGGAACCCCCCCAGGGGTCCTAGGACCACACTTTAAGAAAAACTGCTGTAGAGTATCTTATTGGGGTGCTGTTCTTAAACTTCTCTGTCTCTCCAGTTTGACAAATATTTTCCAAGATTACCCCACTTATTTCTCATACTGGGAAAGAACAATACATCAGAGGCACATTATTCATTATCTGGAATGCATTTATAGATCAGTCAGAATGTCTGACCATTCAAATGTATGGAGAAAAAATACTATATCAAAACATACCACCCACAATATTTGGCTAACAAATTACAGTTTCTTACTACAGATATTACCACAAGCCTGGTAATATGTAAATGGGCTGCACACAGAAATAGTTTCCCTGGCATTGAGGCATCACACATCTCTGAATCCGTTTTTCAAAATATAGAAGAAATAGTTCATGGATGCTACAGAAACCACTGCACTCAAATAGTTCACTTCCACAAGTAAACCCCCCATCTATCAAGAACTATATGAAAATTGGTTCACCATACTAGAGGTATGGTAGACCTTAATATTTTTTAATTTTTTATTTTACTTACTGCAGGTAAACATATGTGAAAAAGACATTTCATGCTAGCCTTTACTTGCTAGGACTTAAATATCTGGTCAGAGTTTTTAATGGAAGTGCAAAAAACTGGTATGATAGATTCATATCGACATACTGCATTATTGTTCCAGTTATGAAAATGGACTACACAGTCTATTAACATTTCTTTTTATGTTTGGTTTATTATCTGCACTTCGAGCATAGCACAGAGGAAAAGCTTTGAACATCCTGTAATTAGTTTCAACTTTTTATATATATAACAGGACCAGTGACCTCAAAAGTCACTCTTAAAAACAGTACTCAGTTGCAAGCCTAGGTAAGTGGACAAATATTGTTAAGCTGATAGTCAGCACAGGTCTAATATCAACAAAACCTTTTTTCCAGAATTAGTTGTAGTAAATGTAAAACTGCCACTAACTTGGGTGATAATAATACTGAACTCTACTAGGTCAGGCAAAGGGTTTCCAACTTCAGAATCTTAAAACCAACAGCAGACAGACTTTTTCCAGAAAACCCATAAATAGGGCACAATGGCTCCCGTTATATGTCCCACAAACTAATACTCATGAGTATTCTGTCCCAAAGATGATCACATTAGTGATATGGCTTTTAGAGGTAACCCATTAAAGTCATGCAAGTCAATGCCCATCATCACTTAATGTGGCTATGAATTCTATGTTGTTTATTCGTTCAGTCACTTCAGACTCTTCGTGACTTCATGGACCAGCCCACGCCAGAGCTTCCTGTCGGCCGTCGCCACCCCCAGCTCCCCCACAGTCGAGTCCGTCACCTCCAGAATATCATCCATCCATCTTGCCCTTGGTCGGCCCCTCTTCCTTTTGCCTTCCACTTTCCCTAGCATCAGCATCTTCTCCAGGGTATCCTGTCTTCTCATTATGTGGCCAAAGTACTTCAGTTTTGCCTTTAATATCATGAATTCTATAGATTAATAATATATTGAGAAAAGCAGTACTTTTTTCCTGTCCTTGACTTATTGTGATTATTTTCATTGGGCAATACCTAGTATTATGCAAAATTTCTCTTTATGTCTCTTTTCTGTACACTTCACTTTTATAAATCTACCTTATTCCTAGATTGCCCCCCCCCCGCCAATTCCAACTCTATTTAGCTTTTTTGTATGGGTAATGTGCAACATACCACCTCACCATTTTAATTTCTCAAGACTATGACAACCTGCTTGGGATGAGGCAATCAGAGCTATTTGGAATGGTTGTTTTTTCTTGGTCTTTCCTCTGTCCACTGAATTGTATCTTTCTTTCTTTCTTTCTTTCTTTCTTTCTTTCTCTTTCTCATTTATTTATTATCCCTTTATTATTTTTATTAAATAACTCAAGGCGGCGAACATACCTAATACTCCTTCCTCCTCCTATTTTCCCCACAACAACAACCCTGTGAGGTGAGTTGGGCTGAGAGAGAGTGACTGGCCCAAGGTCACCCAGCCGGCTTTCAGGCCTAAGGTGGGACTAGAACTCACAGGCTCCTGGTTGCTAGCCCATTGCCTTAACCACTAGACCAAACTGGCTCTGGCTCTGGCATTTTATTTTATATTTTATTTTATTATTTTATTTATTTTAATATATCTCCCCGCCCATCTTCTCCACAAGGAGAACTCTGGGCGGTTCACAACCAAACCAACATTAAAATGCAAAACCGGTCCTAAAACAAATACACAAAATATAAAATATCATTAAAATTCTTAGACAATATAAATGGAATAATATGGAATAAAATCAAGATGGCTACAGTTCTTCTCAAATTCTGAGCGTTAGGGCTGCTCTCCATCCGTGCTAGGGTGCTAGCCATCCCCAAGAATGGCTATTTCCCCTCCCGTCCCAGGCTTGGTGGCAAAACCAGGTTCTCAGTTTTTTTCTGAAGTCCAGGAGTGCGGGGGCCTGTCTCACCTCTGGGGAAAGGATGTTCCAGAGGGTGGGAGCAACTGAAGAGAAGGCATGCTTCCGAGCCCGCTAGGTGGAATTCTTTTACGGAAGGGATCCGTAACATGCCCTCTCTGCATGACTGGGTGGGACGGGTCGATGTAATAGGGACGAGACGGTCCCTCAGGTAGCCTGGCCCCATGCCGTGTAGGGCTTTAAAGGTCATAACCAACACCTTGAATTGAACCCAGAAGCAAACTGGAACCCAGTGCAGCTTGCGGAGCAAAGCTGTTACATGTGCTGATCTTGGTGCACCTAAGGGTGGCCGCATTCTGGATCAGTTATAGCTTCCGGATGTTCTTCAAGGGTAGCCCCGTGTAGAGCACATTACAGTAGTCTATATGTGAGATAACTAGGGCATGAGTGACTGTTCGAAGGGCCTCTCGGTCTAGGAAAGGACGTAACTGGTGCACAACACGAAGTTGGCTAAAGGCTCTCCTGGCCACGACTGCCACCTGCTCTTCGAGCAGGAGTCGTGAGTCCAAGAGGACCCCCAAGTTACGTACTGGGTCCGTCTGGGGTAGTGCAGCCCCATCCAGCACCAAAGAAACTCCTAGATACTGAGGGGCCATTAATCCACAGCCACTCCATCTTACTTGGGTTCAGCTGAAACCTGTTGTTCCCCATCCATTATATTATAATATAATATAAAAGTGTTATGAGGCTGGCAATTTTATTTCCAATCCCTTCCTCTTATAATGCTTAGCACTTAGTTATCTAATTAAAACCTCATGAAATAAGGACTTTAAGCCCCATCATTTCAGATTTATACTTTGACTGGATCTTCCATATGAATTTTCCCATTGCTTAAGATTATTTCTTGTCCAGATACCCAGTTTCCAATGGTTGGTAGAGAACAATTACAGATTTTTTTCTACAACATAACAGTTTCTCCAGAGGCATATGTATGTAGCCAATATTATTTCTGTTACCACCAGATAAAAACATGTTTATTCTACATAAAGAAAAAAAATCTGCTCTATATGCACTCTCACACAGATACAGTACTTCCTTTTGTAACCACTTTCAGAAATTGCTTGTTAACTGCTTTTTAGCTATTAGAAACCTTTGGATCAACAAGTTTTACAGCACCGGGTGAGTTTCCTTCAATCCTTAGTGAAAGAAATTTTAAATACAAGTTTAAGGACTTAATTTTTTTTCCAGAATAAACAGCAAAAGGGCGATTAAAACTTTGATTTTAGAAAAATACAAACGGACTAAGGGTCCAGATAAATTTGAAATAAGATTTTGGAATTAATTATAAGAATTCTTCCTGTGGGAAAATGCTTTTGTTTTGAATTTTTTTTTAAAAAAATGATAGGATGGGACTTTGAAGGTTGGACACTATAGGGAACTAGAAGGAACTAAAGATTACAATTAAAGGAAAATAACACTTAAATTGGACTTACTAATACAGAATGGAGCAAAATATTTTAACATTGGACATGCTGAAGGATATTTTTGAACAATGGACCCAGAATCATGTCAACTGCATTTCTATTTTCTCAGTGGAAACGTTTCACTCCTTATCCAAGAAGCTTCTTCAGTCTGAGTAAAGTTTGTAAGGGAATCCTTAAATATGTTTCTATGGTGGCTGTGTGACCTTGCACCTGGGGCTAGGTCATGACCAGACAGGACCACAGGACTAGAGTCAGCAGTTTACCTTCATCTAAAGGAAAAAGGACACTCATTTGAGGACATTAATGTTCACATTTTAGACAGGGAAGATAAGTGGTTTGAAAGAGGGGTCAAGGAATCCATTTATGCCAACTTGGAAAATCCTTCTTTGAATAGAGGTGGGGGCCTCAGGCACAATCTCTCCCCTATTTTCCTTCCTGCTTTGTCTTCTGTGCCTAGGAAGATTAAGACCATTTCGCAATCTCAACAACAGCAAGGGAATCTTAACGATCCTCCTTTGGATGATAAAGGGACTTAGAAACATCTCAAATAACCATGACCTAGCCCCAGGTGCAAGGTCACACAGCCACCATAGAAACATATTTAAGGATTCCCTTACAAACTTTACTCAGACTGAAGAAGCTTCTTGGATAAGGAGTGAAACGTTTCCACTGAGAAAATAGAAATCCAGTTGACATGATTCAAGCTACAGACAATTCCACCTGGATGACTGAGAACCTTCATAGACATAATGGACCCAGAAGTTAATTTTAGAGTGTCTGCCTCTATAGATAGACTATAGATAGACACTCCCTTTTCGCACTGAAGATGTTGCCTAGTCTGGCAATGAAACGTCTGCAAGAAAACAACAAGGCTCAGAGAGCACCAAGGACTCCACAGATAGACTATATTTAAAAGATGTTATGGAAGAGGAACAAGTTTTACCGGACAAGACTGAGACTGATCTGAAAGTGGATTTAAAAATGACAAGCTATAAGAATGATGTAGAAAAAGATGCTACACTGGACATACCAAAAAAAAAAAAAAAAGTTGTAATTTTAATAAAATTACTATAAAAAAGACATTAAAGTCTCAGTAACTATTGATCTGGCAAAGTCTCCAAATGGTTTGACACTAGTTCACATGAGAAAAGTTGAAGACAAGCACATTATTTATAATGATTTGTATAGTAGGGTGAAGTTTGCTCTGCCTTAGATTTTGCCATTTCTGGTATTATTTACTTATTGCCATCATATTTGTCTTCCCATTGGTAAAACTGTGCTGAAACATCTGAGTTCTATATCTATGGATTAGAAAAAGAATCTCTGTTTATATCACATTCAGGTATGGCAGGCTTTGTTCACAACAAAAGAATGGAAAATTTCACTGCTAAGTGAAAGCTTTAACATATTATAAATGAATTAACTTAACCGGATTAATCACAGCTATATTGTCACAACATGCTAAATGTTAGTGTTAACATTGGTTAGGATTTCTTCTGCTTGGCTTAGCATATTGTGTGAACCAATGCAGTTTATGGTTCAGTATATTGTGTGAACCCAGTGGGTTAACTCAGGCTAAGTGTATTATGTGAACACGGTTATAAAGTATATTTTTACCTCTGATCCATGGCTACCCCATTTCCCCTCAGAAGGAAAACAAATTCTAGGCTCCCATCTGGCCCTGAGACATCAGTGGAGGAGATACATATTTTCTCATAGCTGAAGCATTACAGTTTATGCATACAGGGAAGTGTTCCATATGTTTAAAGAATATTAGGATTTGGAGGAATACAATTTATTTTTTGAAAACAACTCCAAGAGGGCAAAGAAATCTGAGTATACTCAGTGACCATGCAATGCTGGCTGACATGAGAAATGTGGGAATTGAATGGCTTATCCTAGAAGAGATGGCTAGGTATGTGTCAGAACAGAAGCATTCTATACAGCAGCAATTTGTTGTAGTTCCCAGTTGTCCTGTCCTTAAATGCAGAGATTGAAAAAATAGTTTACACATTGTGCTCAACTTTTGTTTATTTATGGTTTATTGAATAAATAATTGGTTGGATTAGTACAGCACACTAAGCCAAAACCCACTGTTTACCAATCGGAGTAGCTGGATCACACAACACTTTAAAGCAAAATCAAGCATACATATGGTGGCTAGTGTGATTTGTGACCTGAGTCACTGATTCAGCTGTTGACTCCTACTAATATCTGCTCTCCAAAGTTTCCAGAATGAGGGTGGTTTTTTTTAACATTACCTGGGAGTTTCTGCAAGGAGGCCATGTGTTCTACAATTGAGTTACTGCTCCCTCAATTCTCTCCTACTGCAGATTATTACTACCTGCTTTTTAAATCCATGAATTAAAATTCATTCGACCATTGTGGCCTCATCCTTCACAAATTTGCATCTTGGTGTTTTTTTAGTCCGTGTTCTCTTCTGTCAAAGAAGCAGTAATTGCAGTGATATGATATGGTAGAGTTTGCTTTCTTTGCCAGTCTGTAAAGGCCACTGGGGAATGAGGGAAAACATGAGAGAACCTTTTCAACTGCCTCAGGGCAGCTCTGTTTCCATAAAAGTATACTCTGAACAAATACAGGTAGTCCTCAGTTAATGACCGTAATTGGGACTGGGAACAATCACGTGACTATGCTGACTTACGACAGCAGTTCCAGTTGCGGTCATTAAGTGACTCATACACAGTTGTTAAGCGCAATGTCACGTGGCAGCTGGCTTCCCCACTGACTTTGCTTGTCGGAAGCTGGCAGTGAAGGTCACAAATGGTGATCATGTGACTGTGGGAAGCTGTGACCGTCGTAATTGCGAGCCGGTTGCCAAGTGTTTGAATCACAATCACGTGACTGTGGGGACGCTGCGATAGCCGCAACTTCAAGGACCGGCCATAAGGCTCCTTCTTCAGCACTGTCGTAACTTCAAATGGTCGCTGAACGAGTGGTCGCTAAGCAAGGACTACCTGTATAGTCAAAAGCCCTTCTCTGTCTTTAATGGTTGACAAAGCATAGTGACACCTGATGGGTGAGAAAAGAAAATAGGCTTTCTTGAACTCTGGTGACCAAATTTAAGGCCTTCTATAATATTTCTAGACAGATAAGGGGAAAATACTGAACCTGTGCTAAATTTATTTCAGTTTTTTGAGTCATATTAATTGCAGGAATTCTGTTAGCCCAGGTTCCTCTCTCCTCTCCCTCTATCAAAATAAACTGTTTTCTTTAGAAATTTGGCTTTTGAGTGCTGTGTATAGCTAGATAGTGGGTGCCTTTGAGAGGTTAGCCATTGGCCTGAGTGTCTATGAATGTGTTATTTTGAGATGGAAATAGTACCCAAAAACATTAATAGAAGACTGAATATTGAAAATACACCACACTTCAACTATTAATGAATTTGTAAGTTCATATGTTCATTTCTGTTGAGTTTTTTTTTATTATTATTCTGATGCTGCTCACTGCTACTTGTGCTTCCTATAAAGTTCAGTTGTATTTTAGAAGTAGGGTTTTTTAGTTCAGTCTAAAAGCAGTTCATTTTCATACCTTTTACTTGAAAACTGTGATAGATGATAGATAGATAAGATAAGATAAGATAAGATAAGATAAGATAAGATAAGATGATAAGATTAGATATCCATTTCCTGTATAGGTAGGTAAAGGTTTCCCCTGCACAGTTGTGTCCGACTCTAGGGGTCAAACAATGTCATCTCTCAGGAACCTGGAAGCATGCCTTCTCTGTAGCAGTGCCTTCCCTCTGGAACAAAGTTACCCCCAAGGTCCGGATGGCCCCCAGTCTGCTGCTGTTCAGAAGAGCCATGAACTCCTGGCTTTTCACTTTTCACTCAGGGCTTTGGTGAGGGAGAGGGAGACCCCTTGCTTCCTTGCCCTTGCCATCCTTTATCTTTTATTGATTTGATTGTAATTTCTTTGTTTGATTGTTGTGAGCTGCCCAGAGTTGTTGAGAGTTGGGCAGCATACAAGTTTAATCATAGCGATGAAGATAGCGAATAAGGTTGGAGCAACAACACATCCCTGTTTAACGCCGGATTCCACTTTAAATGGATCGCTTTGAGAGCCATTGTTATCCAGGATTGTTGCCATCATGTCGTCATGGAGTAGCCGCAAGATGTTCACGATCCAGAATTGGCCTTTACAGCCACTTACGGATCCACTGTTAAAATTTTACCCTTGGAAGACAATCTTACTCGGCTACGAGTGATCGCCAATGACAAGTTTAATAACCTATTATTATTAATTAGCCACTTTCTTTAGAAAGAAGAATATGTTAGTTGCAGGAGCATAAGAACCCCTTAACGGTGTTATGCAGGGAGGCTCAGCTGTGTGAACAGGCAAATGAATGAAGTTCAACTGTCTTACCATAGCATGGGCTCCAAACTAGTATCAGGGGCAAGTAACAGTGGACTGACCCTTTGTCTAAAGCCATCTATGATCAACTGCCAGGAATACAGGCAAAGATCTGCTCAGTGCCTGCTTCAGCTGAATTTTTATCTCTGTCTGGGGAATCAGACCAATTTTGTTGTTGCTGAGCTTCAAATGCAGTTGCTCCAGTTTGCTTCCACACTTTTAGGTGTTAAAAGTCTGGACTTCTGGAGTCTGGACTTCTGGGGAAGAAATGGCGAACTGAAGTGATGCTGACGACCGTGGTGGAATGAAGAGCCGGCAAGTAGACTGGCTCTTTGTAATTCTTCTCTGGACAAGGAGAGGATTTGAGATCACCCACAAGTGCTCCATGCAGTTGCTCCTCGCAAGGAGCCTGCAAGACAGCGGTCTCCGGCGGGTTTAGAGCTCTGGGAGATGAGGGAATAGCCATCTTGCTCAACCCACAGTTGGTGCCTTTAAGGACACCGGGTTCGCATACAGTATAGTTGGGATACTAGAGCCATATAAATCAGTGTTTTGCTTGAACTGGACTTTCCCTGTGTAGTATTAACATGTTTTCTTCTTTCACGACCAAGGAAATATATATCTATGGATTTCATAGCAAAATAAACTTTTTTACAAGAAGCTTACTACTTTTAGTTGGTTAGTCTTAATATTATTACAACTTTGTACCTCTACAAGAGGAATTGAAGACATATGTGCATTTCAACCCTATTTAAGAATGCAATTAACAATATGTACTTACTACTTAAGCCAGCTCAAACCTAGCAGCACTGCGATATATTAAGCATTGCCTTGCCAAAGTCAACTCCAGCCATCCAGTCCGATCATTTTGGAAAGGCCTCCTGAGAGTTCCTCTTGTTAGGCTCATGGCACATGGACAAGATGGCAGGCCTTTTGTCCAGCAGGCCCTGTATTATGGAAATGTTTTTCTCCAGAAGCCTAAAGTCTAATGTTTTGGAAATTTGTTAAAATGTTCTTATTTCATCGAGTGTTCAGCTCCTCTTGAGTGGCTGTGGCAATTGATGAATGCATCTGTATATTTATGTAACTAAGTATTTGCACAATTTATTATGTAGTAATGGTTGTCTATCACCCAAGATTAAGATAATAAATACAGTAAATAAATAAATAAATAAACAGTATAGAGATTTAGCTACTGTTACATGATATGTTATGGCTTTGCATAACCTATTATAATTAATTTAAATCTAAATAGACCATTACATCTAAAACTAAATTTTATTTTTTTTATTTATCAAATTTTGTCACCGCCCATCTCCCCCAAAAGAGTTAATAGTTAATACAGGTACAAACAAAAGCTTAGTGGATTAGGACTACTTGTTTCATCTTATTAAGAATTTGGCATACGATTCCTAAATTTGCCAATTGTGATAAATAAGGTTATTTCTTTGATAGAATTCATGAGACTTCACATACATCATAGCATAATCACTGTGAAGTAGATTAAGGAAAGAGTTATCTGTCCAAGAGCACACAGTAAACTTCACAAATGAGCAGGGATTTGAACCTAGGTCTCAAAGCTGTGTGTGTTGTTCCTTACATGTGTGGGCATAATTCTCAAACTGGTTCTGCTATGGCCTTTTATTCATATTTTAATGTTCCTTAAATGACACCAACAAGTTCGAAGGGACAATGAAATGTATGTATGTATGTATGTATGTATGATCTTTTTACTACTCTTGGATTTTAATCTTGTTTTATAATTTAGTATTTTTATGTATGTATATTTTATGTCTCTTGTTTTTATTACCTTGTTGTAAACCGCCCAGAGTCCCTCCGGTGGAGGGAGATGGGCGGTGATATAAGTTTGATTAATAAATAAATAAAATGTATGTATAAAGGTAAAGGTTCCCCCCACTCATTTGTGCAGTCGTGTTTGACTCTAGGGGCCGGTGCTCATCTCCGTTTGTTAGCCAAAGAGCCAGCATTGTCCAAAGATGCTTCCGCAGTCATGAGGCCGGCATGACGCATGTGGAACGCTGTTACCTTCCCACCGAAGTGGTACCTATTCATCTACTTGCATTTGCATGCTTTCGAATTGCTAGGTTGGCAAGAGCTGGGGCGAGTGCGGGAGCTCACTCCGTCACGGGCTAGGGATTCGAACCTCCGAACTTGCGATCTTCCAATTGACAAGCCTGGCATCTTACCCGCTGAGCAACCACGCCCTATGTATGTATGTATGTATGTATGTATGTATATATGTATGTATATTTGTTGTTTATTCGTTCAGTCGCTTCCAACTATTCGTGACTTCATGGACCAGCCCACGCCAGAGCTTCCTGTCGGCCATTGCCGCCCCCAGCTCCCCCAAGGTCGAGTCCGTCACCTCCAGAATATCATCCATCCATCTTGCCCTTGGTCGGCCCCTCTTCCTTTTGCCTTCCACTTTCCCCAGCATCAGCATCTTCTCCAGGGTATCCTGTCTTCTCATTATGTGGCCAAAGTACTTCAGTTTTGCCTTTCATATCATTCCCTCAAGTGAGCAGTCTGGCTTTATTTCCTGGAGTATGGACTGGTTTGATCTTCTTGCAGTCCAAGGCGCACTCAGAATTTTCCTCCAACACCACAGTTCAAAAGCATCTATCTTCCTTCGCTCAGCCTTCCTTATGGTCCAGCTCTCACAGCCATAGGTTACTACGGGGAATACCATTGCTTTAACTATGCGGACCTTTGTTGTCAATGTTACGTCTCTGCTCTTAACTATTTTATCGAGATTTGTCATTGCTCTCCTCCCAAGAAGTAGACATCTTCTGATTTCCTGGCTGCAGTCAGCGTCTCCAGTAATCTTTGCACCTAGAAATACAAAGTCTGTTACTGCCTCCACGTTTTCTCCCTCTATTTGCCAGTGATCAATCAAGCTGGTTGCCATAATCTTGGTTTTTTTGAGGTTTAACTGCAACCCAGCTTTTGCACTTTCTTCTTTCACCTTCGTCATAAGGCTCCTCAGCTCCTCCTCGCTTTCAGCCATCAAAGTGGTATCATCTGCATATCTAAGATTGTTAATGTTTCTTCCAGCGATTTTAACTCCAGCCTTGGATTCATCAAGTCCAGCACATCGCATGATGTGTTCTGCGTACAGGTTGAATAGGTATGGTGAGAGTATACAACCCTGCCGTGCTCCTTTCCCAATCTTAAACCAGTCCGTTGTTCCGTGGTCTGTTCTTACCGTTGATACTTGGCCGTTATACAGATTCCTCAGGAGGCAGACAAGATGACTTGGTAACCCCATACCACCAATAAGTTGCCACAATTTGTTATGATCCACACAGTCAAAGGCTTTAGAATAGTCAATAAAACAGAATGTATATATACGTATATACAGGATATACAGGGGCGCGATGGCTCAGAGGGTAAGATGCCAGGCTTGTTGATCAGAAGATCGCAAGTTCGGAGGTTCGAATCCCTAGCCCCGTGTGACGGAGTGAGCTCCCGCCAACCTAGCAATTCGAAAGCATGCAAATGCAAGTAGATGAATAGGTACCACTTCAGTGGGTAGGTAACAGCGTTCCGCGCGCGTCATGCCGGCCACATGACTGTGGAAGCATCTTCGGACAACGCTGGCTCTTTGGCTAACAAATGGAGATGAGCCCCGGCCCCTAGAGTCAAACACGACTGCACAAATGAGTGGGGGGAACCTTTACCTTTATACATACATTTTATTTATTTATTAAATAAATAAATAAATTAAATAAAGTAAATACTATGATTACATTCTAGTAATGTATTTAACAATCTTCCTCAGAAGACATGGGTGGGTTCATTCATTGCACTTTAAAAATTACAACCTGGTATCATATTTTGGAAGGGGGCGTGGTGGCTCAGCGGGTAAGACGCCAGGCTTGTCAATCGGAAGATTGCAAGTTCGGAGGTTCGAATCCCTAGCCCCGCGTGACGGAGTGATCTCCCACACTCGCCCCAGCTCTTGCCAACCTAGCAATTCGAAAGTATGCAAATGCAAGTAGATGAATAGGTATCACTTCGGTGGGTAGGTAACAGTGTTCATGCCAGCCACGACTGTGGAAGCGTCTTCGGACAACGCTGGCTCTTCGGCTAACAAACCGAGATGAGCACCGGCCCCAAGAGTTGGACACAACTCTACAAAGGTGCGGGGAGAACCTTTACCTTTACTATCATATTTTGGAGGTCTCCAGGGGGGGCCTTGGAGGTTCAGGTTTAGTCTACTATATTTAACTATGGTTAACTGAACCAACTACAATTGGCTGAGTTTGCGTAACAAGCTAACAACAGCCAGGTTCATAGAACACTTTAATCCAAATCCAAACACACCAAATTATAATTTAAGTGCAATGAATGAACCCACCCATGTCTCAGGAACGTTGGTGGCCTTTTTCCCCTCTCCATGTAGATACCTCTTCACAGTTTGAGTACCTATCGAGGATATACCATGGGTATTTTCTGCACTTTATTTCAACTAACATACTTGTATTTCTCTAGCATGTTTCAGGGCACAGTGCTTTAAATAAATGCTTGTTAAGAGTACTGGAGAATCTTCTCTATGAAGTATGGCCAGTTGTGGTGGAGAGTTTTATTGACAACTGCAAATGAACATGGTTCTGGTCTCTCTTTGCTCCATTTATTATCTTAAGGGTCAAGCATCAAATACACAAAACAAACGATCTGCTCTTCTCATATGCTTTAAGTGCTCTAGAAGATTGTGCATATTATGCCTGTAATACTGAAGCCACTTGAAATCTGTTCATATATATGGGGGGAGGGGGTACAGAAGAGAAAATGGAAGGTCATTTTGACTCTCACTGTGTTCTTATACAAGCAGAATCCTCCCTCTTGTTAGAGATCATTATTCTGCCTTACTCTCCTTCCTATTTAGGTTCTACTTTGAAAGCACAGATTAAAACAGAAGCAATATATCCAGAAACTGATAGTAAGAATACATTATTAGAAAATGTTGTGCAAATTCTTAAAATTACATTTGGCAAATACTCAAACTGCCACCCTTTCATTAAGGTACAATTCTAACAAGTCTGGATGCTGAAAACAATGTCCATCTCTGGCATTTAGACTGAAAATATAAGAGCCTGAAGATATAAAAGCTGCAGTTGTTGAAGATGTTTCTACAGGATACTTGCATTTTCCTTCTCCCTACTGCTGGTCACTACCATAATAGGTGGGGACATTTAAAAAGTTAAGTCTTGTTTTTGGGCAGCTCACTGCAAGGATGAATGTAAAACCAATAATTGGGACCCCCATTTCAACTTTAATTTTCCTCTGGAAACAAAATTGAAACTCATCATAGATGTTTAATAAATAGTTAATATACAAATAATATGAAGGACATTCTCTGAATTTTCAACTGCTTATTTAGGGAAATCTCAGGTAGTAGATTTATAGCTTTACACATTTTCAAAGTGTAAACCCAGTATTATAATAAGAAAAAGTGTACTCTACTAAGCAAAATCCTGGTCTCTGGAAACAATAATTTAAGACTTTGATTTGTTTTTTTTTCTTTTTATGGTTTTCCAGAGAACATCATTTCTGATTAGTGAAGTTAAGTGCATGTATACAACTTTGCAAAACCTAACTAGCTTTAATAATATATGTCAACAAACAATTCAGCCTATTTTTATACTTACTTTATTATTTCTTCGATGTCTATCCCGCCTTTCCTCCAGGAGCTCACAGTGACACACATAGCGCTCTTCTGTCCAATTTTGTCATCAAGAGATGTTAATTCAGTCAGCTTCCATGGCTGAAGGTAAACTTGATTCTGAGTCTCTCAGATACTAGTGCAACACCTTAACACTGTATTACACTGGCTGTCTGCTCCATACTTCACATTAGGACTATACGGCACTTCACATTTGATTTGCAAAAGGTGCTTTGGAGCATGCAGAAGCACAAACATATCTCTAGTATGTAACATCTTAGAGCAGCCGGGCCTAATATTTCTTGAAGTATAGCTCAGTTATTTACAAAAGTTCACCATCTCTCTGGCTACCAAACATCGATGCATGTATGATACATCAAATGCTTTCTCACAAGACAACCAGGGTGACAAAGTAGTTAGAGCACAGGACTAGATTTGGAGAGCAGCAGTTCGAATCCTTTTTCTGATTAATGGGACATAACCAACTGATATGCATGTAGGCCTATATTGCAGAATCAGTCATTGGCTGGGTCACATCACCCTAACTGATGGTTTATTTTAATCATGATTTGCTAAACAAGCCCTAGTATCTTCTTCCAAGCCACGGGGGGTGGGGTGGGGTGTTTACTGTTTTTTTGTATTATGGGCTTTTAATTCTGTAAGCCGCCCAGACTCACTCTGAGTTGGGTAGCCTTATAAATTTGATAAATAAATAAATAAATAACACATAAATGCATCAGCTATTACATGAATCATAACTTATAAACACAACACCTGGGTTTAAATACTGCAGCAAAACCAAACAACTTAGCACAATGTATGAACCCAGCCCATCAGAATATTTTTTACAAAAAGATCACACAGAATCATAGTTATAAGGACCATGTCAGCTATGGGATCCATCCCTCATTTGGTACAGGAATGCAAACTAAAGCACCCCAGACTGACATCTGTCTAGCCTTCATGTGAACATATCCACTGAAGAGAAGCTACCACCTCTTGAGTAAATGATTCCATTGCTAAATTGCTCTAAGTGTTAGGGTCACAGTGGTGACTGGTCTGTAGTACGTTGGATCTTCTATCAAGCTCTTGGAGAAAAAGACGGCTTGAAATATCAATAGACTCTGCTATAAAAGCAAATAGAGTTATTATAAAACTTCCTGCATTGGCTCTCAAAGAAGGTAAGCAGGATTCAAAGAAGTTCTAATAACTTTTTATCATTTGACCAAGATACTTTTTTTTTTTTTAGTGTTAAGCAGTAAGAAATCCCTGTGCATCTGAATGGAAGTGTTCTATTCAATCTGACAGCTCATCATGCTCCCCTTCCAAGTCAATTGATCCAATAATATGCATCACAGGAATAATCTGAAACCCAATATGGTACACTTTAAAAATGACTATATCTAGTTATTTTGGAAATCAACGAACTATAGTACAAAAATAAACCTTTCAAAGTAGTTTTAGGAAACTTGATGCTATCCATATTACTACTTTTTGATTCACAACTTGGTGTTAAAGGAAATCTATCAGACAACTACCTGCAGAAACACTCCATATAGAAAATCATCTGTGCAGCATTTACTACAGAACCTGGGTTATATTAATCTGACCTCAGAATATTTTCTGCTTGACCCTAATTAAATTAGAGGCAGGCTGCTCTTAACCTATAAGTTCTCATTTCCCTCAGTCACTAATATGAAATAGGGCTCCTGCAATCAAGAGGCAAATGAAGATTTTTAGGCATCTTTTATGCATTCCTGTAGTTTGCTTTCATGCAGATCCTACTATGTTTAAAGAATGTCACCCCTTGGTTCTTAACCAGCCATTCAGAAAACCTACAGTATATATATACTCTCAGAAAATGGGATGGCAGATATCTGGGTATCACTATGACAAATATGAATTGTATGTTATTTCAAAATAACTATGTTAAGACATGGAATGAAGTTTAAAAAGACATGTTAAGATGGGAGAGACTACAACTGTCACTGCTGGGAAGAATTTCTGTAATAAAAATGAATGTCTTGCTGAGAATGTTGTTTTTGTTTCAGACAATACCTGTTTTGACAACTGATGCACCATTTAAACAGTGGCAGAAGGATATATGTAAATTTGTGTGGCAGGGTAAAAAACCAAGAGTTAAATATAAGGTGTTACAAGATGCAAAGGAAAGAGGACTGGGTTTACCTGATTTGAAATTGTATTTTGCAGCTTGCTGTTTGGTTTAGATGAAAGAGTGGGTGTTG
This sequence comes from Charina bottae, assembly GCA_023362775.1. Lineage (NCBI taxonomy): Eukaryota > Metazoa > Chordata > Lepidosauria > Squamata > Charinaidae > Charina > Charina bottae. The sequence goes on from JALMGJ010000003.1 coordinate 117,245,502, forward strand.
CTGAGACACAGAAGGCTTTTGGAGTTAGGAAGACATGACCTGCGATTTGGGTGGCATGGATATTTGTGGTACGATAAAGTCAAGTTAATGTGGATTTTAAAAATCATTGTAGATGTGCCATATTGAGAATATGGAATAGATACAAACCCAGGTTTGCCCAAAAATACCTTTGTGGCTCTCAGCACAAGAAGCATTTTGTAGGCGAGAAATAATAAGCAAACACAAATGGTTAATTTATCATGAGATACTAGAATTGTAAATGTAATGTAAAATAAGTGAAAAATAATGTAATGTAATGGAGAATGTAAAATAAAATCAAGAGAAGAACTGATGGCAGAGGGATATAGTTGTCAATGGTTCTCTTATTTACATTTATTAGAAAGATTTAAAGTAGACAAAAGAATGTATGGTTTTGAACATTGTAAGACTGAGTTTGAAATAGAATTGTGTACAAATGATGAACATGTAATTGCTAAAATGTATAAACTTATTGAAATTTGAAACAGAAGAACAACAAGTGAAAGAATATATGATAAAGTGGGCTAAAATTTTGGTTATAATATACAAATGGAACAATGGGGAAATATGTGATTGAAATTTACACTGTGTTATAAACTTAGAGAATTTTTATAAAATGATGTACCGTTGGTATATGTCACCACAGAAATTGTCTAGAATGTATAAAGGCACTTCAAATTTATGTTGGAAATTTTATCAGGGACATTTTATCATGTTTGATGGACATGTAAAAAAGCTAAATAATTCTGGATTCAAATACATATGCTGATTCAGAGGATTTTAAAGATTAATGTACAACTGAAACCAGAGGTTTTTCTTTTGGGATTGATGGACAAACAGTTGGAAAAAAGTTATGGAACTTTGTTTTTGTACATAACTGCAGAGAGATTATTGTACGCGCAAAGATGGAAAGATTCAGCACTACCCACAACGGAGGAACGGTCGGTGAAGATGATGGAACTTGCTGAGATGGCTAAATTGACATCTTCGCTCAGAAAAAAGACAGTATGTTTATTGTGACTGAAACCCCATATAGACCTTTTGTGTGAAACAGAAAAAAATGAACTTATGATTTATGGTTTTGATGATTAGACAGGAAAGATTATAGAAAGAAGAGAGTTATTCATTCATTCATTCATTTATTATCACATTTCTTTACCACCCATCTCGGCAAGCGACTCTGTAACCACAGTTAGTTATGTTGTAACCATAGAGTAAGAGGTAAGTTTATACTTATACTTATAACTTATAACTTCTGTAAAGAAGATTGGAAGCTACTTCTTTGTATCTTTTTTCTTTCTTTTCTATTTTTCTTTTACTTTTTTCTCCTTTCTTGCACCTTTAGCTTTCTCTTTAGCTCTTTCTTCTTTATTTCTTTATTTCTTTTTCTTACTTTATATTAGCTTTTTAAAAAAATCTTTAATAAAAATTAAAAGAAAATGGGGTGACAGAGACATTAGTTAACATGACAGCGACCAAGAAATAATAGGTAACACTAAATCCTCTCTAGATTTAAATGTAAAACTGAGGAACTATTTTCATACCTCTACTGGTACTTTGTATAACTGCTTATCAGTTTTTGAACATTCTTGGGCCTTCTTTGCTTAAGACAAAAAAAAGAGAGTAAAATATAAACCATCGATAACAAAAGGTATTTAATTTCTCAGGGAAATACCAGAACTACAGTGAGTATATAAAAATAACCACACTAACCAAAAAAAAAAAACCACACAAAAACAAAACAGGTGACCTTTCAAAGTCTTGTTAATGACACACCACCACCCACATGAGACTATCTCAAGTCCTTCTTGATTGTAACAAAATAAAGATTATCTACCCAAGTTCCTCTGGTCTCATTTATATCTTCCCTCACCATCTCAAGAATCTATCAACTTTTTTAAAAAAATCTTGGAGTTCTGGGGTGGTTTGGTAATTCAGCTGGGTTAGTTAGTGATGAGGGACAGAGAGGAGAAAAGAAAGGTGGTGCTGTCATAATCTATGTACAATCTAATGAAAAGTCTGTACTTTCGCTACTATATCTCAGGCTGTGAACACTGTCACCATAACTGACAGCCCTTTTATTTTTCTCCCCAAAGATGGAAGATTCACAATCATCCTTTGTTCAAAACTGAGAGGTTATTTGCAAAATCTAGGAGTCATTCACTTTTCTAGAAACCAGTTTCCCTTAGCAAGCCAGTAGAAGCTTATGAGACCAGGCCTCTAATCTCTTTGTACAGCTTTACTTGACAGCAAATATAGACATACATACATACATACATACATACATACATACATACATACATACATACATTAAAAAGGGGGTGAGATGGGGAGTTTTAGTAACAAACTTTCCTTTTGGGAGAAAAGGTTAAACTTTTTAACCTATGTCTTAAAAATACATTTATAGTTAAGATAATGTAAGTAATGTCATTTCTCTGCATGATGTGTTACAAAACTATTCAAGAAAAAAAGACAAGACAGTTGAATAAGCAGCTCATGAATGAAATGTTGGCAACAAAAAGAGCAAAGAGGAGAAGGAAGGGAAGGCCAAAAAATAGGAAATGAATACAGACAAATTCAGTCACAATTAAGCACATAGTTTACTGACTGCACTATGCCACAATTTACTTAGAATCCTAGAAACCTAGAGTTGGGAAGGATTCTCAAGAGTTCTTCTAGTCCAACCTTCTGCCCAAGACAGGATTCATTTAATCATTATTTTATTTCCACAAATAGTTGGATTCACCACTGGGTTTATATACAGTGGGGCAAAAAAGTATTTAGTCAGCCACCAATTGTGCAAGTTCTCCCACTTAAAAAGATGAGAGAGGCCTGTAATTGACATCATAGGTAGACCTCAACTATGAGAGACAAAATGAGAAAACAAATCCAGACAATCACATTGTCTGATTCGGAAAGAATTTATTTGCAAATTATGGTGGAAAATAAGTATTTGGTCAATATCAAAAGTTCATCTCAATACTTTGTTATATATCCTTTGTTGGCAATGACAGAGGACAAACGTTTTCTGTAAGTCTTCACAAGGTTGGCACACACTGTTGCTGGTATGTTGGCCCATTCCTCCATGCAGATCTCCTCTAGAGCAGTGATGTTTTGGGGCTGTCGCTGGGCAACACGGACTTTCAACTCCCTCCAAAGGTTTTCTATGGGGTTGAGATCTGGAGACTGGCTAGGCCACTCCAGGACCTTGAAATGCTTCTTACGAAGCCACTCCTTCATTGCCCGGGCGGTGTGTTTGGGATCATTGTCATGCTGAAAGACCCAGCCACGTTTCATCTTCAATGCCCTTGCTGATGGAAGGAGGTTTGCACTCAAATTCTCACGATACATGGCCCCATTCATTATTTCCTGTACACGGAACAGTCGTCCTGGTCCCTTTGCAGAGAAACAGCCCCAAAGCATGATGTTGCCACCCCCATGCTTCACAGTAGGTATGGTGTTCTTTGGATGCAACTCAGCATTCTCTCTCCTCCAAACACGACGAGTTGTGTTTCTACCAAACAGTTCTACTTTGGTTTCATCTGACCATATGACATTCTCCCAATCCTCTTCTGGATCATCCAAATGCTCTCTAGCAAACTTCAGACGGGCCCGGACATGTACTGGCTTAAGCAGGGGGACACGTCTGGCACTGCAGGATCTGAGTCCCTGGCGGCGTAGTGTGTTACTGATGGTAGCCTTTGTTATGTTGGTCCCAGCTCTCTGCAAGTCATTCACTAGGTCCCCCCGTGTGGTTCTGGGATTTTTGCTCACCGTTCTTGTGATCATTTTGACCCCACGGGGTGAGATCTTGCGTGGAGCCCCAGATCGAGGGAGATTATCAGTGGTCTTGTATGTCTTCCATTTTCTAATTATTGCTCCCACAGTTGATTTCTTCACACCAAGCTGCTTGCCTATTGCAGATTCAGTCTTCCCAGCCTGGTGCAGGTCTACAATTTTGTTTCTGGTGTCCTTCGACAGCTCTTTGGTCTTCACCATAGTGGAGTTCGGAGTGTGACTGTTTGAGGTTGTGGACAGGTGTCTTTTATACTGATAACAAGTTCAAACAGGTGCCATTACTACAGGTAATGAGTGGAGGACAGAGGAGCCTCTTAAAGAAGACGTTACAGGTCTGTGAGAGCCAGAAATCTTGCTTGTTTGTAGGTGACCAAATACTTATTTTCCACCATAATTTGCAAATAAATTCTTTCCGAATCAGACAATGTGATTGTCTGGATTTGTTTTCTCATTTTGTCTCTCATAGTTGAGGTCTACCTATGATGTCAATTACAGGCCTCTCTCATCTTTTTAAGTGGGAGAACTTGCACAATTGGTGGCTGACTAAATACACTGCTCAAAAAAATAAAGGGAACACTGAAATAAGACATCCTAGATCTGAATGAATGAAATATTCGTATTAATTACTTTGTTCATTACATAGTTGAATGTGCTGACAACAACATCACACAAAAAGCAATGGAAATCAAATGTAAGCAACCCCTGGAGGTCTGGATGTGGAGTTACACTCAAAATTAAAGTGGAAAAGAACACTACAGGCTGATCCAACGTTGATGTAATGTCCTTAAAACAAGTCAAAATGAGGCTCAGTAGTGTGTGTGGCCTCCACGTGCCTGTATGACCTCCCTACAACGCCTGGGCATGCTCCTGATGAGGTGGCGGATGGTCTCCTGAGGGATCTCCTCCCACACCTGGACTAAAGCATCCCCCAACTCCTGGACAGTCTGTGGTGCAACGTGGCGTTGGTGGATGGAGCGAGACATGATGTCCCAGATGTGCTCAATTGGATTCAGGTCTGGGGAACGGGCGGGCCAGTCCATAGCATCAATGCCTTCGTCTTGCAGGAACTGCTGGCACACTCCAGCCACATGAGGTCTAGCATTGTCTTGCATTAGGAGGAACCCAGGGCCAACCGCAACAGCATATGGTCTCACAAGGGGTCTGAGGATCTCATCTCGGTACCTAATGGCAGTCAGGCTACCTCTGGCGAGCACATGGAGGGCTGTGCGGCCCCCTAAAGAAATGCCACCCCACACCATTACTGACCCACTGCCAAACCGGTCATGCTGGAGGATGTTGCAGGCAGCAGAACGTTCTCCATGGCGTCTCCAGACCCTGTCACGTCTGTCACATGTGCTCAGTGTGAACCTGCTTTCATCTGTGAAGAGCACAGGGCGCCAGTGGCGAAGTTGCCAATCTTGGTGTTCTCTGGCAAATACCAAACGTCCTGCACGGTGTTGGGCTGTAAGCACAACCCCCACCTGTGGACGTCGGGCCCTCATACCACCCTCATGGAGTCTGTTTCTGACCGTTTGAGCAGCCACACGCACATTTGTGGCCCACTGGAGGTCATTTTGCAGGGCTCTGGCAGTGCTCCTCCTGTCCCTCCTTGCACAAAGGCGGAGGTAGCGGTCCTGCTGCTGGGTTGTTGCCCTCCTACGGCCTCCTCCTCGTCTCCTGATGTACTGACCTGTCTCCTGGTAGCGCCTCCATGCTCTGGACACTACGCTGACAGACACAGCAAACCTTCTTGCCACAGCTCGCATTGATGTGCCATCCTGGATGAGCTGCACTACCTGAGCCACTTGTGTGGGTTGTAGACTCCGTCTCATGCTACCACTAGAGTGGAAGCACCGCCAGCATTCAAAAGTGACCAAACCATCAGCCAGAAAGCATAGGAACTGAGAAGTGGTCTGTGGTCACCACCTGCAGATCCACTCCTTTATTGGGGCTGTCTTGCTAACTGCCTATGCTTTCCACCTGTTGTCTATTCCATGTGCACAACAGCATGTGAAATTGATTGTCAATCAGTGTTGCTACCTAAGTGGACAGTTTGATTTCACAGAAGTGTGATTGACTTGGACTTACATTGTGTTGTTTCAGTGTTCCCTTTATTTTTTTGAGCAGTGTACTTTTTTGCCCCACTGTAACATACTAAGCCTCAACCAACCAAACCACTTTCAGGCATGTGGGGAAGTTATGTAAGAGTATCTCTGTACAAGTGACACTAAATAGCCATGATCTCCTGGAATTCTCCAGCATTCCACACCAACAGCATGTCTTTTAGGTAGATCTTCTTTCATACATACAGTTTTAACACAAGAGAAACTTATGGCCCAATAAGAATCATAATGCTGCGCAAACCCCACCCATGGGTGAACATTGCACGTGAAACTGAGGACCTAGTATAAATATGAAGTCAGCCACAGGGTTACATTTTTTCCTCCATGTGCATCATTACATTTAAATTAGGCTGCAGAATGGTAGCGTTGGAGAATACCAGGGAATAGTAAGAAATAAAGGCAAAACTATTGAATGTTTCAAACCCTACTTTCATGAAAATATTAATAAATGGGTAACTTCTGCCTAAGATGGGAGGTCCTGATACAGGTGAACCAATGAACAGTTTTCTTTGAGACTCAACAGCATTCTATTAACATCACTATCCCCAGTTAAAATATTCTAATGCTTCAGAGCCCAGTCCTTCAGGATTTTTATTATAAGGATGTCTAAGAAGAAACGCTTTCTCCGTTGGAGTGCACAGAACTGACAGTTGTTGAATTAATGAGCTGAAGTCCCAAAACTTATTGTACTCTTGAAAGTACAGTAAGATATACAAGGATACTTAATCACAGTTCTAGAAGTAAAGGGTATAAGGGATTTTTTTTGGAAAGGGAGCTTGAATGCTGCTTTGTACAAACATATGAACCTGCTCTGCGCAGCTAAGGAATTAGACACAAATCCTGAGATTTACAGTTTCATTTGCTGCCCTCAAATATCCTGCAGCTTTGCATTTACCAAAACTTAAAGAATGACCAACCTACTTCCTACAAAAAGCAGAATTATATACACCTCATACAGGCAACACAGCAGCCCCAAACACATTAATTCGCATCCTCCAAAATAAAGGCTCTCGCAGAGGGAGAGGAAAACATTCCAGTGCCAGAATCTGACAAATGAAATGCAAACTGTCTAAAGCAACTCACCTAAACTCCATGCTATAAAAAAGATACCAAAACACAAAGAAACGGGCAGTCAATTCAGCTGGATCCCACCAAAAGCAAAATTCACCATTAATCATTTCTAAGATATTATCAGCCTCTACCGCAAGCCCATTATCTTTCATCTTTGTTTTAAGATGAAGGATATTCATATCAAAAATATTCTGGGGATGAACCTGGGCAATGTAAGACAAGATGGCCAGTTTTTTTTTTAATGGAATTATTTCCATTGAATATATATATATATTTGAAATGATGTCCTTTTTTAATTCAATACTCAAGTACTTTCAGTGACAAAAAAAGATTTTGTTTTGCATTTTAGACTTATCCTCTATCTTAGAATAGATTATAGTGAAATCAAAGATATAGTTATATAATACGTTAAAATTCAATAAAATTCCATCAAAAAAATTAAATCATGTGATCAACACCCAGAGTCAGTTTGGATTTGGGTGGCGTCTAAATTGAATTAAATAAATAAATAAATTGCTTGGGGGATCTGGTAATGACATAGTCAAGAACCCCAGGCTAAAAAAAATGCATATTTTGATTGTTGATGGGGTTTTATTCTGGGAACCTACCTACTCTCCAGGGGAAGATCATTCCACAGAAGCATCACAACAAAGACTGTCTTCCTCCACATTACAGTTAAATGAACACAAGCAGGTCACTGCATGATAAGCAAAACATCTGCCATAGAATGTAAAATCAAACAAGATAGTAATCTAGTTCACACACTAGTTTGTTTAGCTTTGGTTCATTGAATAAGCCACAATTTACAGCAGGCACACAACATATTAAAATATAAACCATGATTTATAAACCGCAAAGACTGCATTCACACAACATATTTAAAGTCAGACTGAACAAGCCACATTAGTGCAGTGAGTGAACGCAGCCTAGATAACCTGGCCATAAACTGTTTAGGGCCTTATAAACCAATAATCATAGGAACATGGCACTGAGGTAAAAGCTTAGACATAGATGCATCATACATATGGTAAGGAGCCCTACTGAGCAACTTAACTGCTGCATTCTGCACTAATTACAGATAGTTAGCTAGCAGTAATTTGGGAATGGAGGGAGGCAGGAAACTCCAATCACAGTCAGCTTATTTTTCTTAAATCCCAATAAATGTCCAGGGTTGAGTAAATCTTGAATCTTATTTTGAAAATTAGCAATTCTCAGTAACATTTTTCCTAACCTCTTCATCATTTTTAAGTACTTGCACCATTGGGGCATAAAAGCCTGTACTCCTCCTATTGTGGACACAGTTTACCTTGGTCAAATTAGCTGTACAGCCCATCTCTCACACATTTATCAATACACTTAATAGACACTACCTAGCACTTTCTGCTATTCAATTAAGCAAAAGAGCTGAACTGCTTTCTGCAATCTCCATCATGCTCCTATCCTCACCCTCATCTGGACTTTCTAATATCTTTCTATGGTAGAAGCACTTCACATTATAAAACTCAATAATAATTAATGTCTTCACTGAAATATGCATATTAGCTCAGCGAGGAAGCCTATATGAAATACTTCAGTTAAGAATTTAGGCTTGCTAAACTGCCATAATAGTGATGGGGCACCTTCCATCACTGAAAATTCTTATAAAGGTCTAATTTGCAATACCCTCTCTTCATGTTAAAACATCCATTAATCTTTTTTCAGCTTTTCTTAAATGATATCATTCCTTTTCAGGTGCCAAAGCACAAAAATATTCCTTTGTATCATTCCCAAAATAACCCTCAATCTGACAACCTCACAATTCCTAGTTCTTTCAACTACAGGTAGTCCTCATTTAGTGACCACAATTGGAACCAGCAACTCAGTTATTAAGCGAAGCAGTCTCCAAGTGAAACCGCAACTGTGCTTATGATCATATTTCAGCTTTCCTTTTGCTTTACAGACCTGCAAAGGTCATAAACGTGAGGATTGGTCATAAAGTTACTTTTTCATCACTAACATAACTGCAAACAGTCACTAAATGAGCACTACCTGTATAGCCACTTAAGACAGAATCTAGGTCCTTGTGCAAGCAAATCAGGTGCTCTAACATTGCACTCTGGACCCTCCCCAAATTTGGGGAGGCTCTTGTTCAGAGTTGGGGGTTATCCTGACCCTGGGAGTTAAAAAGCACTGGTACTTTAATATTATCTGACTTTTAGCCCTGATATTGCAATTTTCTACTAGTTTTATTCTTTTTGTATTATTCTTTTACAAATCTAAACCTCATATTTAAAAGATAGTTACATGTCACATTGGGCATTTTCACAAAAAGTGTTGATTATATATAATATTTAAGCAACAAAACTGACTGCCTACATGTGCAAAGTGAGTACACAAAATATTTCTGCTGTAAAATTATGTCTTTTGCATACAGTACAAGAGATGCAACTTAAGAGATACAAAGGCTAATTCTCTGCATGTTTACTGAAGCAGTCCATCTAAGTACAACAGAGCTTCCTCTAAAGTAATGGCCTTAATTTTCCTCTTAAGGTATGTTTGGTTTTTTTCCTGGCCACAAGTCCAAATGTTCTAGAGAGCAAACCACCCATTGGGTCATATTTAAAGCACATTTTTGAAAGCTAGCAACTTTTTACATGAAAAAAACCCCTTCATTTTACAAAGAGGACACTAGTGGTCTTGTGTAACTGTCATTTTTATGATTTGTTTCTTCAAGAACACCAAACTCACTGGAGCATCATTTTGTGTTTCAATAGGCAACATGCAGTGCAGAAAGATTTTAACAATGGAAATATCCAAAGCTTTCTGAATGTCTACAAAAGCTAGCTAGGTAACCTGTTACAATCTGCAGGGTATCCAAAGATTATCAGATACTGCATACAAAATGCTGCTGTTTTAGAAGACTATAGCATAAGCAATGTAAAAGCCCTTCTAGTCTTTCTTATATGATATGCCTATCAATCTAAGCATTTTGCAGAGTATAGTTCAAGCAAATACTAGTTTTGCTATTCAAAGATCCTTGAAAGAAGCACATAAAACATATGCCCCCCACTGATTTCATTAACTATTGATAATAAAGTTTTAATTAGATGTGTTTTGCACCATATTACTTCACCTTGCAAAGAGGCTGTGGAAAAACATAACATCCTACTTTCAACTACTCCACAGATACCCAAATTGAGATAAAATTAGCAGGTGTAAGGCTCTGAGAGAGTATTCAGATCCTTGCCATCATCTCTCTGAAGTACAAAAGAATGTCAGCCAGATACTTCTCAAAATGTGAGAAAGTTGCCTGTGTAAATAATCAGTAAGAACATGTGCCTGGGAAATTATGTTTACTATTAATTAAATGATCTCAATTAATAGCCACTAAATCTGCAGTTTCAATATATCACCTTTGAGATCACATGGAATCAATGAAATTAATGCAACCCAATTAGGTTTCGACTCAGAAACTCCTATGTTATCTTGGCCTTCAAACATGATCTTAGTGACTGCATGTGCTGCAGCATGACACAAAATGAGGTGAGGTGAGGACAGAATGTAATTGGAATGTTACTGTAGACATGTCATATAGTCCCTGATAATTTTCAACTGACAGAAATTTTTCAAGAGTAGCAAATTGTACTTGCTTTTTGCTGCTTCTGTGGCAACAGCGGCAAGCTAAAACAGAGAAGTATGAAGACCTAGACATATCCTAGGACAGCTCATCTTCCCTGAATATATTAGCATAACACTTCGTTTTACTGTAGATTTGCTGCTTTGATCACTCATGGAAAAATCTATCATGCCATGCGTTGGCTTAAAAGATTTAAGCCAATGTGCACTTGAAACCCTAAACTCTGCGGATGACACATGCCACTCTGAAAAAACATCAGTACGATTTACAGCTGTGAGTCTCATAGGCACTCGCTTAGAATCTGAATAATCTCAGCTTTCACTTCTTATCTAAGTTGTGTTTCTAGCCCTCATGCATGCTTACACAGATGAATCTAAAGAGAAAACTAATAGACTAAAGATACTGGAGAAAAGCTCAGAATCTAGCCCCTTTCTTCAAAAATATCTAAGAACGTCCAATTAAAAATGGTGTGAAATAAACACAAGTTCTCTGATTGGTTCCTGTACTACTATCTATTTCACACCAGTTACAATCAACTGCAGAACAAAAGTATAGCCCAAGTTTAAAGGCACCTCATAACATAAGCTGCCCAACTCTGCTCACAGCAGAATCCCCAACATTTACTTCTGTTTAAGGAAGAGATTCCAATACTACACGAAATGAGAGTAAAAGAGAAATTTCTCTCCAGTCTTTTCTTACCTGGTGGCAACTGAAAGTTCTGAATATTTGTTGGATTCTGAGAAGGCTGAGGCAGACGAGGTGCTAAAACGGTGGGAGTCAACGTTGCTCGGATTCCACTTGTGGTTGCTGTGGCAGTCCTGGGCAGGCTCTGGGCCACTGTGTTGGCAGCACCCTTAGCCAGGCCTGTGGGAGTACCTGGAGGTGCAGGAGGTACTCCACCAGGATTAGGAGCCACGTTGGGCAGGCCAGCTTGCATAGTTTGCCCAATGATCATATTACCCCCTGTAGTACTAGGCTGGCCAGCTGCAGCCAGAGTTTGCTGTTGGGTTACTGCTTGCACAATAGTTTTAGGAGACTCCGATTTGATGACCTGTGTGGTGGGTGCAGCTGATACCCCCGAGCCTGGCTGGCTGTTCACAAGAGAGGTCTGGAGAGACACCCCTGAACCAACAGTGGCAGCAGCAACAGCTGCAGTCGGAAAACCTCCCACACTGATGGTTGAGTTGATCACAGTATTGCTCCCATTTTGGGTGGCGGCAGCCAATGAGGGTCCTGCCGTGTGAATGGGCGGCCTTACCAATGCTACTGTTGGCCCCCCAGTCCCAATATTTGGGGGCTGTTGTGAAGAGATCACTGTAGGTGAGGGTGAAGAGGCAGAGGACACTCCAGTGCCAAGGAAAGAAGTCTGGATGACAGTATTTGAAGCAGATGGCAAGACAGCATTAACGGTGTTGACTTTTCCAATATTTCCAGGTCCATTGTTAACGAGAGGGGCAACAGCAGGGACAACGGTAGGATTTGCTGTTACAGGAGTGGCCGAGAAAGAAGCGTGGGAATTCATCACCACATTACTTCCATTCAAAGTCTGCACTGCAGTGGTCCCAATTTTACCATTCCTGGTAGATAAAGCTGTTGCCATGGTACTGATTACCACTGATTTGCCCTGATTGAGGGTCCCTGGGGTGATAGCAGCTTCAGAGCCACCTTGGACAGTTGTAGTGGTGCTGCTGCTAGTTGTAGTGGTCCCATCCAACGTAGAACCCTGGGACCTGGCATTATGATTGATAACACTCCCTTGCACTCCACCTGTTCCTGCAAATAAAACAAAGTTTAATTACAAGAATATAAAAGGTGAGAAAGAAAACAAAGGATTCGAAGGCTAGATAAGTCCAGAACAAACTATATTCCCCCTATGTCAAGCAATCCCCAGTATCAAAACAACTTCTGAAAAAGGGAGAAAATCTTAATATAGGAGTTAAGAGTTTGCCACTGTTCCCTCTCTATACTGATGGTTATAATAGTCTTCCATTAACAGCCAAGCAGTCCCACAAGTAAATAAAAATTGCATAGACATGCAGCAAAAAATAAACTTTTCAGGAATATGTTTCTTTTCCCCTCTTTGGATGTTTATAACACCACATTAAATGACATCTTACTGCAAGACTGCTCTTGCAACTGTGTCAAGATGGGGAGAAAAACGGGGGGGGGGAGGGGGCAGACAGGGAAAAGTAAAAGAAGGAAAACACCATGGTCTCTAACCCTTCCACTTCATCTCCTTATCTTTTGTACAAAAAACTAAAAGCTTTTATGTTTCTTGACTAATGAAACAACATGAAAAAGTGGGGCTGAAGTAGTAGACAAGTGACATAAGTGAAAAGATTGCATGGTAGTTAGGGGACTTCATCCTCTCTCTTAAAACACACACACATTAAATCCTGCTGTTTGATTGCTGTGCTTTCAAAGGAAAACAAATACAAGTAAAAAGGGAGGGTTTTTTTTCTTGTTGCCCCCAGAAAGCAAATATCCCTACCAAAGTCTGCCAGTGTCACTTAAACCAGCCCTGACTCCGCAGGCTCTGCATTTAGTAAACACAAATAGAAGGACTGAAGTCAGAAACATGGGGTCACAAAAATCAGGACTAAGAGAAGGTTATTTCTGAAACCCCACCCCCTTTCATTAACCTGGTGTCATGACAAGCAACAGTGTCCTTGTAATATTCCAGCAAGTCGAAAGCAAGGGGGGAAATTATATACGGAGGATGGAATTGTGTTGGGGTAAATGGACCAGCATTGCCTTTCTTTCCTTAAAATGCCCTCTCTGCTTGCACGGAAAGGCAGGAGCCTGGGTTAGCATACTCCTTCAGAGTCCACCGTCTTCTTACAAGGGGGAAAACATTTACAGATGGACTGTCATTCTTCCAGTCCCACAGGGCAATAGAGGTTGTGCTGTGACTCTCTACATACCCCATCCTGGCATATTATTCCAAGAGAAAGAAGAAAAGCAAACGGTTCGGGGCATAACCCCTACAACAACAGAGGAGGAGCAGCTAAGCAGTCCCGTATTTGCAAAGAGATATATTTAAAAGGGGTTCCTGACCCTCAGGTCCCCCATCACTTCCTCTTCCCAGGGGAAGCTGAAGCTGAAGCTGCTGCTGCTGCTGCTGCTGCTGCTGCTGCTGTGATTAATAACATCCCCCCCCCATGCACTTCAGGCAGGGAGGGCAAAGAATTCAAGACAGCTACGGAATATAGAAATGGATAAGGAGAGCAGGGGACACCTTCTGATTCCGACTCCAGGAACACGGTAGAAGGTGGTACAGAAGTCCAAAGGTAAGCGTCTCTTCCTTCCTCGTCCTCAGGAGCCCCCCAAAACACTCCAGCTCTCGGAAGACAGGCAGATGACAGAATTAAGAGCAAATACCGAGGTGAGGAGGGGAATCCTAGCAAGGGAGCTCATTCCCCTTCCCTAAAGACACACACACACACACACGCACTCCCTGACCACAACACTCCCCCCCCCCATCTGCTCCTGCTCTAGGTGCAGCAGAGGCAGGAGGGAGACCGTCCCGGCCAAAAATAGGGTGCTGGGGAGGGAGGAAGAGGGTTGGCATTTGAGGAAGGCCTCTCTCACCGTCTCCCCCTCCCCAACTCCATGCCACCCCCTGGCACCCTCCAGTTGCTGCCCCCACCACGGGAAGGGGAAGGGGGCAGGGGAGAAAGAAAGGGAGAGACCCCCGAGGGGGGGAGGCCCCCGTTCCTGAGGAAGGACAAGAAGAAGAAGAGGAGGCAGCCCCCCCGCCCCGGCTTGCCTCGCCAGGTTACCTGGCTTGGTGATCTCCGGGCCACTGAGTCCCATCTTGGCGGCGGCGACGGTGGTGGTGGTGCTGCTGGTGCTGCTGCCGGTGGTGCGGCTGCCGGGGCTCTCTGTTTGGACATTAGCATTGCCTCCTACTCCTCCTCCTCCTCCTCCTCCTGGGCTAGGGCTAGGGCTGTTGCTGCTGCTGCTGCCGCTGCTCACAACATGGTTCCCCAGCAGCCCCCCGGCGACCCTGAGGGGCTCCTGCGCCTTGTGGTGCGGGTGGTGGTGGCCCGAGGCCGCCAGCTGAGACTCCAGGGAGCCTACCAGGTCGCTCACCACCTTCTCATCCACCTCAGCGTTTAGGAAAACCTCATCCAGCAGATCCGAGCCCGCCGCCATCTTTTTTCGGAGGGTTCCTGGCGAGCGGCTCCCTCCCGCCCGCCGGCCCCCCCCCCTTCACTCCTCCCTCTGCCCTCCTCCTCCTCCGCCCTCCTCCTGCTTTCCCCCCCCTCACTCACTCATTTTACACATACGCTGCTCTCCCCTCCCGCCTCGGCCTCCGCCACCGAGCATGCGCGCCGAGAACTCCGCGCGAGTTGGGCGGGGAGCAGGGCCGCCAAGGCGTCACCTCAGCGGCCAGAGAGGGATTCCGTCGGCTCCTGATTGGCCGGTGACCGGCTATAAATATTGAGGCAAATGGCTGCGAGCGCTCAGAGAGGGAACGGGCGGCGAGGGCCCGGCTGCGGCCTAGCGAGAGGGGCCGGCCGCCGAAAGTCGGGCCGGCCGCCCGCGCGGGGTGCCGGCCGAGGGGTCGATGAGGGGACGCGGAGGCGGTTCCACGGGTCGCGGCCGCCGCTGCCTCGGGGCCGGCCGCGGCAGTCGCTGTCGTCCTTTGTCTGGCGAAGCCCAAAATGGCTGCATGCTCCGCGGCGGCGGCTGGGGCGCCTCTTGCCAGCGCGCCTGGGTCTCCTTGGCCGGCTCGAGCCTGAAGGACGCCCCGCACCTGTGCCAGCCGCCGAAAACGACCCGCCCGCGGGACGGAGAGGGCTGGCGCGCGGACAGGCCGGCCACCCCGTCGCGGGGGCTCGACCTGGCGGGCGTTCCCCACCGCCCGTCCGTGGCCAGCCGGGCCTCGCCGGAAGAGACCCGCGCCCTCCTCGCTGACCGGCCCCGGGGCGCGGGCCGGGAAAGAGGTCAGGCTCTCGCCGCGCCCTTGAGCCCGGCCTGAGCGCGCCTCCGCGTTGGCTTGGCTGAGCGGGGCTTCTCCTTCGCCTCGCCGCCGCAGTTGTGCCAAAGTTTGGGTGGCCGGTTCTGCCGGACGGGCCCGCGCACCCCCGAGGTCCCCTTGCCCCCACCTCTTTTTCATCTTGGCTCTGCCCCGTCCCCCCAAATAACCCCGCTCTGTTCTCCACAAAAGAAAAGCTGCTCCCGTTTCGACGGAGCTGCTGGTGTCAAAACAGCGTCCTCTCCCGCCTTTCATTTTCAAGCTCTCGGCTACTTCCTTCTTTTCCGTCAAGCATCGCTTACGCGTCCAACCGCCTTTTTTATTTATGGCATATACATACTTGCACACTTTAGGGACTAGTTGCGAGCAGCTGAAAATGCGTGTCGCAGCCATGTCTTCCTACCTTCTCTTTCACACGGAGTCAAAAACAGATTCCGTTGTGCAGAGATAAGACACAGCTGTTTATAGGTCTTATTAGGGAGAGGAAGGGTAGATGTCCTGAGAAGTGTCCGCCAAAAGGAGGGGAGGGAGCATCTTTTTTTTTTCCTCCACGTAATTATTTTCTCTCTGAAATTGTTTATTTTGGCATTTTGTTTTCCTCAGTTTCTTGCATACACCCTTTTCTGCTAATGCCAACCTGGTTTTTCAGCATTTTATCAAACAACTCTGCAAAAAATTTTCAGGGATCCCTTTGCATGAACAAAACCATCTCTAATAACATGCTTTTTTAAAAAAAAAAATTGTTAGGTTATCTTCTAAAATATTCTATTCTGGTCCCCACTGTCTCCTCCCTTCTCCAGACAAGCAGGAATGCAAAATCAATATTTCACAATGTCAGTTCAATTGAATAATAGATCATTCAGGAGACTCTTTGTATTCCTTCCCCTTCTTTTCCCTTTTATAAGAATGAAATTGAAAAACATTTCAGTTGTTATAATCACTATCTCCCTTGCAGAGATACCTTATGTTTCTTTTGCCCTTTATTAATTATTTCTATCTTTTAACCCACCTCATCCTGAGGGCTCAGATTGGGTGGCGATACTTTATAATTTATGCTTCTAGTGAGGCTTTTAAAATGGTGCAAATTAGAAGAGAAGAAAACATCATCTATTTAAATTGATAGTTTACTTTAAAAATCAGTGCAGAGTGGGATTTTTTTAAATTTATGGAATGTTAAGCTCTTGAAGAACTGAAATTAGTCCCATTGCTAAGACAAAGGGAGGGAGTTTTCTTGTTTTATTTTAAAAAGTAGTAATAAGACGGAGGCTTGCTGTGGCACTGCACAGCAGGGATTGTAAAGGTCTAGTTGGGCAACAGGAGAGGTCTGTAATCCTTGCAGGAGGCATATTGATTGGTTTCTGATTAAAAATTGGCTAAGGATAATGAACGTGTGGAATCTCTTCGATTGATAATGAACATATATACAAGGGAGCTGCTAACTGTTGTACTCTGTGTGGCCTTTTGTCCTTTTTGCAGACATTGAGAGCTAGCGTGGTTTAGCATTTAAGGCACTGGAGGGCTAGGAACTGGGAGATGGAACTAGGTGGCCCTCAGCCACAGAACCTTCCTGGGTGATTTGGACCCAGTTTTGCTCTCGGCTCACTTGCCTATTAGGGGAAAATAGGAGAGGGAGTATAGGTACGCTACGTTTTGCTTTTGAATAAAAAGGCGAGATATAAATCCAATAAATAAATATTAGAATTTGGATTAAACGAACTTGATTCCATAAACAGATAGTTGCTCTATAATGTAATGACTGTTGTTTGCAATTTATTGGGTTGAAATGCTGGAAGAAAGGTAGGATATAAGTCTAAGAAATAAATAATGCCTTTGAAAAGAAACAAACACATGAAAGCTATTTTAAAAAATATTGAAAGTTCAACAGTAAAAAAATAAGAGAATGTCTTAAGTGTCATAAAAGGGAAAGACGCCCATTCATTCATTCATTCATTCAATGTCTAACACCACCTGCTTGCTAAATACTCTGGGTGACTTACCAAGGATTAAAAACAGTTAAACAGATAAAAACAATAAATAGAAAATGACCGGGGGGGGGGGGGGAAGAGGGACAAATATAATTACTTCAGTTTCAACAGATTCACACATCATCCTGGCCCGCTGCCTGTGGGAAGAATCGGGGTTTCAGTGGATTTCTGTAGAAGAAAAGGGATGGGACCACAACCTCTAAGGGAAATGGTATTCTAGAGAGCAGGAACAGCAACAGAGAAAACATGTCCCCCAGGTACCATGAGTTGACATTGTTGAATGCATGGGACCCAAAGTACACCAACCCTGTCAGATCTTATGGGACAGCACAAACCGCCCTTGAAGAGGCAGTCCTGCAAATGTCCTGTGCTTTACAGATATTCACCAGCATCTTGAATTGGACTGTGAGGTCCACTGGTAACCAGTGCAACTCAGGTAGCAGAGGAGTTAATGGGTGTACCAAGGCATGCCGATAAATGCACACATTGCTGTATTCTGGACTTGCTAGAGCAGGGGTGGGCAACGTCAGGCCCGAGGGCCATATAAGGCCCGCAGGGTTCCCACCTGCAAACCCCACCCCTTCCACGCAATTGGCTCCTGCCCACAAACCCTGCCCCCCAGTGCTTGTGATTGGCTCCCGCCCGCAAACTCCCGCCCCCGTTCCACGGAAATCCCAGAAATCCCGCCCCCTGGTCCCCGGTTATAAATATCCAAATGGCCCTTGGCAGAAAAAAGGTTCCCCACCCCTGTGCTAGAGCTTTTGAGTATTCTTCAAGGGCAGCCTCAGGTGGAGCACATTACAGTAATCCACAAATGAGTGACCAAGGTATGAATGGCCATGAGAAGGGCCTCCTGATCCAGGAAATGGCAAAATTGACCTACAAGATGAATCTGCAAAGGATCCTCTGGATGGCAAATGCCACCACCTGTCATCTAGATCCATGTCCCTTCTGGCTGGTGAAAGCAGCTCGGGTGGTGACATGTGGCTCGGTCCAGGCGATGGTTAATGCATCCTTGGGGGGGGGGGGGTTCCAACTGCCTTTAAGGAGGCGTTGGTGCACCCCCTCCTCAAGAAACGATTGCTGGACCCTATTGTACTGGACAATTTTCGTCTAGTCTCCCACCTTCCCTTTTTGGGTGTACTGCCTCCATCCTGCCCCCGCTAGAGATCATCCATAAGTGCAACCAATGCTGTTTCTGTCCCATATCTGGGCCTGAAACCTGACTGAAAGGGGTCTAGATAATCCGTTTCATCCAGAACCCTCTGGAGCTGCAACACCACCACTTTCTCGGTGTTGCAGCTCCAGAGGGTTCTGGATGAAACGGATTATCTAGACCCCTTTCAGTCAGGTTTCAGGCCCGGATATGGGACAGAAACGGCATTGGTTGCACTTATGGATGATCTCTAGCGGGGGCGGGATGGAGGCAGTACATCCATCCTTGCTCTTCTTGACCTCTCAGCGGCTTTCGATACCATCAACCATGGTATCCTTTTGGGGCGGCTCAGGGAGTTAGGGGTGGGCAGCGTGGTTTTGCACTGGTTCACCTCCTTCCTCCAGGTAAGGTCCCAATCGATGGTGATAGGGAGCAAGAGATCCGACCCTCGACCCCTCCTCTGTGAGGTGCCGCAGGATTCGGTTCTCTCTCCACTCCTTTTCAACATCTACATGAAACTGCTGGGTGAGATCATCTGCCGCCACGGGATGAGGTATCCTCAATATGCTGATGATACTCAATTATACATCTCCGTCCCTGGTGAGGTAAGTGATTCTGTGACTGCCCTCTCGGTGCCTGGGGGCTGTAGGGGCCTGGATGGGGACCAACAGGCTTCAGCTGAATCCAGGTAAGACAGAGTGGCTGTGGGTTAATGGCTCTTCTGTATCTGGGACATTATCATCTTTAGTTCTGGATGGGGTTGCACTGCTCCAGACAGACCCGGTGCAGAATCTGGTGGTCCTGGACTTACAACTCCTGCTCAAAGAGCAGGTGGCAGTCATGGCCAGAAGGGCCTTTGCGCAACTTCGTGTTGTGCGCCAGTTACTCCCATTCCTCGATCGGGAGGCCCTTCAAACAGTCACTCATGCCCTTGTTATCTCCCATATACTTAGTTTATTGCAATGGGGCTACCCTTGAAGAGTATCTGGAAGCTACAGCTGGTCCAGAATGCAGCCGCGCGAGCTATTGTTGATGCCCCTAGATTGGCACACATAACACCCTTGTTGCGCGAGCTGCATTGGGTACAAGTTTGCTTCCGGGTCCAATTCAAGGTGTTGGTTATCACCTTTAAAGCCCTACATGGCATGGGACCAGGTTACCTGAGGGACCGCCTCGTCCCCAATACATCAACCTGTCCCACCCGATCATGCAGAGAAGGCATGTTGTGGACCCTGTCTGTAAGAGAATTTCATTTGATGGGGTCCAGGAGGCGGGCCTTCTCTGCAGTAGCCCCTGCCCTTTGGAACATCCTCCCCCTGGAGGTGAGGTTAGCCCCATTGCTCCTGACCTTCCGGAGGAACCTGAAAACTTGGCTCTGCCATCTTGCTTGGGGCTGGGAAGAGAATAGTTACTCCTGGGGATGGCTAGTGCCTTTGAGTGCTCCTCACACATATGGACTGTATTAGATCTTTCTGCCACTTGGATTTTACTCTTATTTTATAACTATCTAGTAGCTGTATTTATAGTTTATATACTGTTCTTGTAATTTATGGTTATTGTTTTAAGAAATCATTTTACTGTAAACAGCTCAGAGTCCCTCCTGATGGCGGTGATAAAAAGTTTAATAAATAAATAAATAAGTAAACAAACTTGTTCCTCAAGCAGAAGCTGCAAGACCAGGAAACCCCTCAAGTTGAGTAAAGCTTGACTCCTGCTGAGTTTATAAAGTGTGTCAATGTAATTTCTTGGGAACATGAAGTGGGGGAGAGCGCCACTGATGTCTTTCAAGATTTGTTCTGACTTCCTGTTCTAGCCAACACCAAGATTTGCAGGTGGTCTCCCATACAAATAGCACTTGTTCAGCTTAGCTTCTGAGAACAGCCAAGATGGGCTAGGTTCTTCCACTTGCTGAGGCCCCAGTCGATCATAGGGAACAAATAACACTTCCCGGCAAAGGATAATTAAAATAAAATAAAACTTACCAAATCTGCTTCAATAGCTAGAGCAAAGCTTTCCAAACTTTTCATGTTGGTGACACACTTTTTAGACATGCATCATTTCGCAACATACTCTTACAGCAGGGCACAAGGCAGGCACTAGGACCTGCATGGAATCACAGCAGGTTTGGAGGCAGCAAGGCACAAGGCAGGCACTAGGACCTGCGTGGAATCCTGGCAGGGCTTGGAGGCAGCAGCAGCCGCGACACACCCAGACACTGCAGCCGACACACTAACATGTCCCAACCCACAGTTTGGAAAGCTCTGAGCTAGAGGGAGAGAAGAATTACCAGTTCCACAATTTTGACCACCAACATACAAAGTAATGCCCACACAGTATATAATCCAACTTGGATGTCAAAGGTGAAAATAATATATATTGCACACCTATTTCTAATCTTAAATATCAAGTTTTTAACATGTAGATACCCACAGAAAAGAAAGATGTTGCAGTCACAGAAATAATTGACCACCTTGCTACCCATTCTATGCTTGCCCTCTTACCTTACCGCTTGGATAATTAGACATTTTGCTTAGCAACTGCCAGGGTTTTATATTAGTACCATTGAGTAAATTAAAATGAATTTAAATAGCTGTGGTAGAAAAGTTACAATACTGATAAATCGGCAGTATGAAATTTACCAAAGTCCAGGTTGACAGGGAACAAGTTACAAGTTATCAGTCTTTCCTTCCTAATACATTGTACGTCAGCTTCCTTATTTATGCTTTCTTTTACCTTTGTCCTATCTGCTTTTGCTGCAAAACTGCTACTAAGCTTCGAAACTAAAGAAATTTGCTTCTTCTGTCACCTGCAATGTAAGTGGAATAATTAGCGCTAACATTTTAATCGGTCCCCAGTACAGAAAAAAAACAAGAACATTTACATGATGCAAAATACTTCATAAATAGACTAATTGTAGCTTAGACAGCAGCAATGATATGATAATAGGCATACTTACAGTTGCTGCTCAAAGTCCGATCTATTGTCAGGAAAACGTAGTTCAGGTAGAAGCACAAGATGGACCATGGTCTGCAAGTGCTCCACGGTCCATTTCTTATATCACAGAGAAGCAATAGCTTGGGGACTGTGCGGGCATTTTGGAATATGAAGAGCATGTTGTGGCCTTCTCTCCATATGGCTGCTAGGGGAGAGCTTGGCTATCACAACGTGGAATCACAGGTATGTAGCCATAGCTAGTCACAAAATGTCCATTTGCTTAGAAGGCAAAGAGGTCAGGTTGCTTCCTGTCACTGGTTTTCGGTAACCACAACATCTGTATTTTGTCTTTTCTGTGGGTAAGTATGCACATTCCCAATCAACACTGGGTTGTAGCTGTCCACCATTTTTAATTTCTAGGTGTGCCTCTGGAGTCTGAGGCTGGAAGCCTTCAAGAAAATAAATTAATGCTAGGTTGTTGCTTTGCAGCACGTCAGCTTCTGTTTAGTGCAAGGAATCTAGAACTCACTGGAAAAAATCAGGTGAAGCAGATGCTTGCCACTCATTGGGAGAGTTGCAGTGAATGGTGGGTTATTTGTGTAGGAATTCTGGGATACTAATACCAGAACTCCACGCAGCTTCTACTTAGTTTATAGCAGAGCAGAAGTGTTCCCATAAACTTGCACAAGGCTTAATCAGTTCAAAACACAAAATAAACACACTTCACACGTTAATGTAAAGTAACATAAAAAAGAGCTTACAGTTTTATTGTAACTCACAGTTTCTTAGTAGAAATGGTCCATGTGTGTGAGCAATAGGTTCTGACGAGACCCACATGCTTCTTAATGTGGCCCACCTGAATGGAAGTGTGAGCAATGTGGACAGCCATAGCTGACCATCCTCCTTGGTGCAGATTCGAGCAGGGAAGAAGAGAAGGGAACAGGAACAGGAAATCAGGGTTCAGCCCCTCCCACACAAAGCAAGTAAGATTAGGTTACAGCAGAGGCTGCCTCCTCCTCCAAGCTTGGGAGGAGGTCCATGTGCTTGGTTGAAACCCGATATCTCTAACAATTTGGTTTGTTCCAGGAAAGCTCTTCCTGATTACGTTTTTTTGCTTTCTACTTTTTTTTTAAAAAAATTGTCCTATCTATTAAAAAAAAACCTCTTCCATATAACTGAATTCAATCTATCTCAGGCTTACCCCAAGTCTAAACATAAATAGATGATTTTAGTTATTTTCACCTCACAATTTAAAAGCTCATTCACAATGAGACAGCCACAGAAGATGTTATACCTATAATTTTGATTAGTATGTATATTTACAAATATATGTGTCTGATACTTAAATAGGGAGCATATTTGATATAGAGCACAACAAGCAAAAAATCTAGTTTTGCTGCAGCTTATTGTCTTAAATATTGTTTAGAAAAAAAATAAGTGGAATATTTGTCCTACCTAAATACCCTTAAAGATTAGGAAGCACGTTCTAGGTTCAAATTCTGTCCCTAAATTCTTTATTTCTTATTTCATTTTAGCCATCTGGACCTGTAAAAGTTAAAATGTCTCTAATTCATATGATCACTGTCTTCTTTTAAAATGAATCAAAGTAATAGTATATTGCACTTATATGTTTAAAGTGACCGTGTAGTAACATGAAGTAATTTTTGTTGAGTTGTTTGGTCAGTTATGGACAACATGGCCTCTGGTACACCCTTATGTTATGCTGAGCATACAGAGCTACAGGAACATAGTTTATTCCCACAGCATCCTGGTAAGGTGATATGATCTGGAGTACACAGGAAAATTTCGACAGGCCAGTATCACTCCAAATCTGAGAATGGTGATATTGCCAGGGGGAAGAAGTGATAATGCAAACTCCTCTCTCATGAAGACTCTAACATCATTCAGCTTTACAGAGAGAAGCCAAGTCAAGAGAGGTAAATCCCTTATTCTTAGCATAATGAGCGTTGACAGCTGAGCCATACGTGAAGATCTACACTGTATGCAAGATGAGGAGACAGAATTCTACACTGTACTGTACATTTCAAACTTCTGGTAGGGGATTAAAAAAAAGTTCTCCATTTGAAATAATATAATTCAGTATTCTGTTACCTCATTCTGCAGATTAAATCTAGGTGCAAGCTATCAAGAAGATGAAAAAAGGAACTCCAGAAATAGAACTGGCCAGTGCTATGCTCAAATGAACAGACTACACTGGCTTAGCACGATGGACTAGTTAACACAACATACTAAGATAATGGTTAGGTTCATCTAACAGTGAACCAGAAACTAGCAAATCCCATTTGAGCATGTTGTGTGAACCTAGCCAGAATTAAGCTTGTTTAATCTTATTAACATGAATAGTTTTACTATAGAGCAGGGCTTTCCAAACTTTTCATGTTGGTGACACGCCTTTTAGCCATGCATAATTTCGTGACACAGTAATGAGTCCCCGCCCCCGGCCCACGTGATTGGCTGCCAGCTCCAAACCCCGCCCCCCAGCCCACGTGATTGGCTGCCAGCTCCAAACCCCGCCCCCAGCCCATGTGATTGGCTCTCGGCTCCAAACCCCACCCCCGGCCCACATGATTGGCTCCCAGCTCCAAACCCCGGCCCCCCAGTCTTGTACTGTATGTATTGTATTGTATGTAATTGCAAATAAAATACAAAAATGCCCTCCAGGTGTGCTTGATGGGGAGGTCATGGACCCAAGACCATGAGCACTGTTTTTCAGTCTTGGCCACTTTCAGATATGAGGACTTCAACTCCCAGAATTCCCTACCCAGCAAGGCTGGCTGGGGAATTCTGGGATTTGAAGTCCACAACTCTTGAAGTCACCTAGGTTGAGAAATACTGCCAGATGGGAAAACTGCGTCCATTGCTTGGTAAGGCTCTGGGCTGGCACTTTGGAAGGGGAAGGGCGCTCTCCTTGGCGCATAGGTAACCCGTCTGTAAGGCCACCAAAGGGAAGAGCGCTTTCCTCACCCCTCCCTGCATCCCACAGGGTCCTGACACGCAAGAGCCATACTGACACAACACCCTTCTACCAGGTCACAGAAGAGCCGCTTCCCACGAGGTCTTGACACGCAAGAGTCATTTACAAAAATTACATGACATTACAAAAGACTGCCAGTCCATAAGAGGGGTGTCACTGTTCATGTACATAAGCCAGGAATGGGGAACCTAAAGTCCTCCATATGTTCTCTGGGCGCCAGTCCCAGGAAGGGACTGAAAGCTAACTAAAAAGCACATGTGATGTGGGGCAAATGTTAGTGGCCACAACAGCCCAAGGAAGGATGTGCAAAACATTTTGAATGCAAAACCTTGTGTTTCAACCTTGCCCTGGTCACGCCAGGCAGTGTTTCAGGGCTGGCAAGCCTGCTTTGAGGGTGAAGCGCCCAGCTGTTGGGTATGGGCCACGTCCAAAATACCAGCCCGCCAACCCCATTTGTGTGCAGGACAACCGATTGGCACTTCAGATGTTGCCTTTTGAAGTGGGCACGGTTAGGAATGGAAACATTTTGCACATCTCCGATGGCCTGGACGTAGCGGGCGAGTGAGTTTTGCATGCTGGCTGGGGAATACTGAGAGTTGAAGTCCATTCATCTTAAAGTTGCCAAGTTTGAAAAACACTGCTCTACGTTCTTCCCTTGTGTCAGGGGTTAAGGCAGTGACATATACTTGGTTGGATTAATCCCCATGAATTTAACCTTTTCCTTTCCATCCCATTAAGCATGAAAAGACTTTGGTAACTTGGAGGGGTGGGCACACAAGATTTTGCGGTGCCACCGTTTGCAAACCTCACTGGCTCACTAGGTCCAGGCCACGTAGTAAGCTTGGGTTCTTCAACTTGATTTTCTCCAGATACTGTACTTGGAATCGGAGATGTGCAAAATGTTTCCATTCCTGACCGTGCCCACTTCAAAAGGCACCATCTGAAGTGCCAATCGGTCGTCCTGCACACAAATGGGGTTGGCGGGCTGGCATTTTTGGACATAGCCCATACCCAAGAGCTGGGCGCTTCACCCTCAAAGCAGGCTTGCCAGCCTCAAAACACTGCCTGGCGTGACCAAGGCAAGGTTGAAACACAAGGTTTTGCATTTGAAATGTTTTGTACACCCTTCCTTGCACTGTTGTGGACACTAACATTTGCCCCACATCACATGTGCTACGTCGCTGCGCCCCCCCCACCCGGGCGGCCTAGTCGCCTCCCTCAACCCCAGTGTGGAGGCCTAGTCGCCTCCCTGCACCCCCACCCCCCAGCGCGGCAGCCTACTCACCTCCCTGCACCCCCGGCGCGGCAGCCTACTCACCTCCCTGCACCCCCACCCCCCCAGCACAGCGGCCTAACGACGTCCCTGCACCCTCCACACCCCAGCGCAGCAGCCTAACAACATTCCTGCACCCCCCACCCACCCAGCACAGTGGCCTAACGACGTTCCTGCACCCCCCACCCACCCAGCGCAGCGGCCTAACGACGTTCCTGCACCCCCCACCCACCCAGCGCAGCGGCCTAACGACGTTCCTGCATCCCCACCCACCCAGCGCAGCGGCCTAACGACGTCCCTGCACCCCCCACCCACCCAGCGCAGCGGTCTAACGATGTCCCTGCACCCCCCACACCCCCCAGCGCTGCACCCCCAGCGGCATAGCGACCTCCCTGCACCCTCCCCCCCAGTAACTTACCTGGCTTCTGTGGGGAGAGCTGAAGAGTTTGGTTGAGCAGGGACCTGTTGGCGCGGCAAGGGATGGGTTGGGCTGCACGTGGTGCATGGCCTCCTCTTCCGGGTTCCCCTGCGACACACCTGGGCCCTCGCCGCGACACAGAAATGTGTCGCGACACACAGTTTGGAAAGCTCTGCTATAGAGTTTACTAAAATGAACTGCATACTTGCTTCTGGTGGATTGTATCATTTTCTTACTTGTTTTTATGTCTTCTCTCATAAGCGCAGTTTAAGTACAATACAGTAGTGTAATATGCTCATACATTTATAGTAGTGAACAGTATATTTTAGGGCAGGGGTCCCCAACCTGTGGGCCGCGGCCCACTAGTGGGCCGCGGCCTGTTAGGAACTGGGCCGCGGGGCTCCCGCCCGCAAACCTCACCCCCTTCTGCGTGATTGGCTCCCGCCCGCAAACCCCGCCCCGGTGCTTGTGATTGGCTCCCGCCCACAAACCCCACCCCCCAGTGCGTGTGATTGGCTCCCGCCTGCAAACCCCACCTCCTGGTCTGCGGAAATCCCGGAAACCCCGTCCCCTCCGGTCTGCAGAAAAATCATCTTTTGAATCTGGTCCCTGGCACCAAAAAGGTTGGGGACCCCTGTTTTAGGGGCTTGCAGACACATTTTGCAACTTGCTAGGTGTACTGTTGTTACTATTTTATTAATTTTATTATTTAAAAAAAATACAAAATTAAACTACACTTAAGGAAAAAATGATCAGTGTAAGTGGTGACCTAAAGGATAGTTTAGTTTTGGAAACTTCCCTCTGCAAATCTCTGGACTGATAGGTAAGTCTTCAACTGTTATCTAAAAGAAGGCTGTAAGATGGGAAGCCAAGTTTCCTTTGGGAGAAAGTTTCATAACTAGGACACTGCCATGAGGGCCTGACTCCTGGTCACCGCAGTACAGGCCAAACCAAATTGTGGGACCATAAGGAGGTCCTCTTCAGTTGGTCTTAGTGGGTGGCATTGGGAGAAGTAATCTTATACTGTAAGTACCTGGACCCCATATGCTTTAAGGCTGCATGTCAATGTCAACACCTTAACTTGGGCTCATTAGTAACTACTGTACTGCAGCACTTTTAGAACTGGTTCTGGATGGTCCTATTTAACATCCTACTCAACATTCCACCAGGCACGTTGTGTACTCTTTTTGGAGCTTCTGGGCCATTTTTTAAAGTAGTTCCATATAAAGTATATTGCAATAATCCAAATGTAAAGTTATGTCGGACCCAGACCAAGAACGACTCCAAGTCAGTGTGTTCCAACTCTAGTTCTTTATTGTTCTCACCGTATAGACAGAAATCTTGCCAGACTAAAGCTTCTGAACTAAGCTAAGGGTAAATAACCTAGTAAGGCTCTAGGGCGGAGCTGCCTTGAACCTCATAACTTTCCCAGCAACAGTGTCTGGGCTGTGAATGTTCTTATCTGCCTGGAATGCGTTCCCTCCCTGGGAATCAGTTATTAGGGTATGGATCACCAAGGCTAGGCTATTCCAGTCCAAGGTATCTGGTCCTCACCTGCCCAAAATTAAGTTCATCCGCGGAAGGCGGCTCCAATGCTCAGTCGGGGTGCGGTTTGGGAGCGGAGGCTGGCATGACCGCAGGACAGGGCTGAGGGGCGGTGATGCTCACCAATGCAGAAGTCGCGTCGGCAGAGAATGGCCTCAGTTCGGGTCGGCGTGAGACAAGGAAGGCGGCTGGGAACCGGCAGACAGAATGGTGGCAGCAAGACATGGCTCGGGAATCACATGTGAGGCTAAGGCGATGCCAGGTTCAGGAACGGGATCAGCGGCGGCGACAGCAAGACAAGGCTCGGAAACAAGAGGCAGAACTGCGGAGATTCCGGATGCAGAGACTGGATCAGAGACGACGGCAGGATCTGGCATGGAGGTGGACTTTTCGGCAATGGCACGGCTGGGCTCGGCCCGGGGATCGCACATGGCAATGGAGTCTTTTCCCAGGAGGTACGTAGGCGACGGTTGCGAACGGTTGTCTCCAGCAACTCGTGCCGGCTGCGCTGTCCCTTTTATTCCTTGAATTTCGTGCTGTTTGCGGAGGGGGGTCAATCTGCTCGGCCCGCCTTTCCACCCTCCTTTGGCATGCACTGATAGGTGGAGGGGTTTCTTCTCCTGGGCTGCCTCCGATCAGCAGCTCCGCCTCAGATTCCCCTTTCGCGCCATACCAGCTTCTTCCAGTGATCGGCTCGTCTTCCTCCGACTCCGAGTCTGGCATGGCGGCGGGGGCAGGTTCGTTCCTGGCAGGCTCATTCCTGACAGAGAACTACCTGTCCACAGTACCTCCGTCTTAAATTGATTCAGCTTCAGTTGTTTTGGTATACATCACAGCCTCAAAGCATTTTTCAAGCATTATTTATTTATTTATTTATTTATTCATTCAATTTTATGCCGACCAACTCCCAACAACTCTGGGTGGCTCACAATACATATCACATACACATACAATAATATCAGAACAATATAACAGGGACTAACAAACCACAGACTGGGACAAAGAAAAAGAAAGTGCAAAATGGCAAACTCCAAACATTCTACCAGCAACTGACATCCAACCAAGGGAGCACCAACCACCCTAACACAAGGCCTGGGAGAACAGCCGGGTCCTTAAGGTTTTCTGGAATGGCATCGGTGGGAGCCATCCAGATCTCAGGGAGAACCTCATTCCAGAGGGCAGGTGCTGCGACAGGGAAAGATCTCTTATCATCTTTGGCTGATAACCCAAGTGTATCCATTCCTAGAGAAATGAGTCCTGGCTTTCATTGTTATTGCAGCTCCGGTGGCAAATTGTTCTGCAGTACAGGCCCTGCCAAAAAGAAAAAAGAAAAATATATACAGTATCTTGATGTTAGAGGTATCCATGGTCTCCTCCTCTCCTCTTTGTGGAATGGCCCTTAAAGACAGTTGTCAGCCTTACCAGGTGGACCAGATAGGAAACACAACCGGATGAGCTAATTCTACTTTACTGTAAGGCTACATTAACAGAATCTGAAAGTACAATTCTCCCCATCTCCTTTTGTTGTTGTTGTTGTTCAGTCGTTTAGTCGTGTCCGACTCTTCGTGACCTCATGGACCATAGCACGCCATGGCCTTCCTGTCCTCCACTGTCTCCCGGAGTTTACTCAAGTTCATGTTCGTTACATCGGTGATGCTATCTAACCATCTCATCCTCTGCCGTCCCTTTCTCCTTTTGCCTTCGGGCTTTCCCAGCATCAGGGTCTTTTCCAGTGAGTCCTCTCTTCGCATTAGGTGGCCAAAGTATTTGAGCTTCAGCTTCAGCATCTGTCCTTCCAATGAGCAGTCAGGGTTGGTTTCCTTTAGGATTGACTGATTTGACCTCCTTGCAGTCCAAGGGACTCTTAAGAGTCTGAGGCAAATATACAACTGGGTAAAACTGCAGATGTTCCATGGTCAATCCCATCAATGTTCCTCCACTTGTTAACCAGAGACAATGGCTATTGCCAGCACTGCTGCCAGCTCTAAAAGCACACTTCTCCATAACAGTACCATAAAACAGCTCTCCTTAAACCATCAAACTTATCCAGTTTTCCCTATATGCCCCCAAGATCTTGTCAGGAAATCAAATCCCTGGAATTTCCTGCTTCACCATTCAAATTCTTATAAAGGTTCTTAGCACTCTATTGTTCTTGTTCCTCTTCCTTTGTAAGCTGGAACCCAACAGTCGTTTTCAATAAAATGTGATCTTCCTCCTCAGAGATCCTCTCCATTTTTCACCTTCCATGACACGTGGAACGAAATCAAAGATGTTGTTAAGGATGAAAGTGAAAAAAGAAATCCAAAGACTAAGAAACAGAATTTTTTTAAAAAAAATTTATTTTTTATTTTTAAAAAAAAAAACAAAGTTTTTATGAAGTGCCACATCAATCCCATGTTGAAACAGCTGCAGATGACTAGTTGCTACTAGGGCCCAAACCAAGATGCTCACTGAGGTATATTAAAACCTTATACAGTATGGTTTATGCTGAGAGTTGCAGGATTGCCTACAGCCATACAATCTATCCATGCTGTTAGATTTTCAACCCTTTTTGTATCCTGCCATGGATACATCTAAAATCAAGAATTATTTCTGCTTTTTGGGGCAGGCCAGAATTGCAGAACAGCTGGCTATTGGAACTGAAGTGGCCCCCCTCCAAAACTTTTTTTTACAATTTAGGATGAGGCCAAAATCACTCCTAGACCTTTTCATTTAGAGTTGTTTTTTTACACTGCTGTGTTTCAATGATTTTGATTGTTACTCTGTTTTAAATGTCTTTTTTATACTGAATTTTAGATGCTGTAGGCCATTTTTTTAAATACATATTTTATTAAGTTTTGAATATACATAGTTAAAAATTGAAAACAGAAAAAGAAATAGAAATACAAATCAAAGAAAGAAGAAAAAAGGTGTAGTAAAGCAAAAAGAAAAAGAAAAAGATGAAACAGAAAATAGTCAACTTCCGACTTATCTCTGGTCTTAGTAATTTAAAAATTTTATCTTACTTGCTAGGTCTATATATAATATTAAGAAAAACATTTCTTGTCTAATATATCAATTTATATATATTTTAATCTACAAATCCCCATATAAGCTTTGCCCCTCCTGTATTTTACTAATAGTCCATTCATGGTTTCCACTCTTTAAAAATGTAATAGTATATATTTTAATCTCCAAAAACCCATGTAGGCTTTACCCCCCCCCCCTATATGTTACAGATAGTCCATCAATAATTTCCACTCCTTAATAAAATAATAATAACATGTCAATTTATCATTTTCTATCAATCCATCAATTTTAATAGCCAATCTTATATCATTGGTAAAATCTGATTTTCCCAACCCTTAAGAGGTCCTTATAAGTCATTTATCTCTATTTCTATGAAATGCTTCTTACGTTCTCCTGGTGCATCCCTCATATCTATCTTGTATTTCTCTAAAATGTTTTAACTTTTATAGTAGAGGTTATCCTACTACTAACTCTTGCCCCTTGAGCACTTTCTTTTCTCTAGCATACCATGAATTATCCCTGAAAGTTCCATCTATTTCCAAATCCAGATCCTGTTCTCTCATTTCCAGAAATTTAACTAATTCAGAAACAAGCCTTTCTCTTGCTTTTTCATTTAATTGTTCTAGGGATGCACTCAATCTCCAATCATGTTCTTTCTCTATCATTTCTGCTAAGGCAGTATTATCTAAGTTGTATTCAACTTCCTCAATGAGACTTTCTGAGTTAGTCTCCAATTTCTGCATCTGGCCTTGCATCTCTTTAAATTCCACCACTTCCTTAACTATCT
Source organism: Charina bottae (assembly GCA_023362775.1). Taxonomy (NCBI): domain Eukaryota; kingdom Metazoa; phylum Chordata; class Lepidosauria; order Squamata; family Charinaidae; genus Charina; species Charina bottae. Next base: position 117,277,214 of record JALMGJ010000003.1, read on the forward strand.
GCATTTCTTTTTCAAATTCTTGTTTTATTTCCTGGATTGGTTCTTCCTTCGTCTCCCCCATCCTCTCAACTACTTGTTGTCCCAATAGACCCATCTTTTTGTCCATCTTTTTTTCCAAAGCAAATAAATTCTCCATCTGCTCGTTGATTCGCTGACCCAAGTTTATAAATGAGTCTTCTATTTTTTTATTTAATAAAGTAATTCCATCCAGGATTGCATCCAGAATTTTTTTTCTTTCGCTGGTGGAACTTCCATAGATGCACTTCCAGTTTCTTTTTTTTCCTCTTTGTCTCTCTTCATCCTCAATGCCATATTCATCATAATGTAGATAATATTCCTGTAAAAAAAGAAAAGGAAAGAGGGGAGAAGGGGAAATATATAAAAAAAGAGAAAAATAATAAGTGTTGCAATAGTTGTTTACAAAAAGGAGGGAGTAAAAAAATACCAAAAGTAAAAACAATCCTTTTAAAAAATAGTTGTCATAACACCAGGATTGTAGTCCATACAAAAGGCAAAAACAGTCCTTTAAAAATAATTGTCATCATAATTCATTTGTAATCCATTAGATATATAAGTCCATGTACTTTCAAGAAAAAATAAAAAGGCAGATGGAAACTTTTTTTTTCCTTGTAGTCAAAATAATAATGGAAACGATAAACAATTCCAAGGTTTCACATGCCCACTTATAACTCTTCAGTCCAACCAACCAAAATAACTGAAGCAGAAAAATCATATAAAATATATATGAGAGAACTGCAGTAATCCAAATAGCTTTTTCACCTAAAGTACATATCAAACAGTCAGATTTTTATTTTAAAAAGTCCAAACAAAGCATGAAGATTTAAAAAAGGGCTAATAAAAAGAAGTAGAGGAAGGTTCTTTTCCTGGCAATAATCACCAAAAAAGACTTAAAAAGCAAGATGTTATTTATTCCATATAGAATCAAAATCCAAATAAAATAATTCCAAAATAAAAATGCATTCAATTACCAATAGATAGGAAACTTAAATCAAGGTAAAATTAAAAGGAAAATCACTTTCACTTGTGGCACAGTCATTAGCTTTCCATTTCCACCGGTTAACCATCTTTTGACAAGAAAAAAATAAAAACACCAGCAATTATAAATCAAGTCCAGAGATAAATCTTAGAGTTTAATAAGAAAAATAATATTTAAAAATAAAAGGTGTATCTAAAAGGTTGGATGAGGAGCTACTTATCTTTTCTAGATTCACGGCTTCCACAGAGCTTCATGTAAATTCCAGTCGCGTCTCGCCGCTCCAATCTCCCTTCCCCCGTGGTGGAAATACGGGGGTCAGAAGAGAGCTGCGAATCCAGCGACCCTTGTGAGCAATCTTCTGCTCACCCTCTCTTCGAGGGTGATTTTTCGGTGATTTTCTTCTTTTCAGAACCACCGCAAACGGAAAGCCGCGGAATCGAGACTAGGAGCCTCGGTTCTTCGCTCCGCTCAGTCCAACACCCAGAAGTGAAAAAGATGCTGTAGGCCATTTAGAGCTAAACAATAAGAGGAGGCAACATAGATATTTTGAATTAATTTTAGGAAATAACTATTCTCCAAGAATTCTGGAATCATAACAATATTCTTGTTTGTCAAATGACAAAGTGTTAGTTAATATATACACATACACCCGCAAGAAATATGTAGATACTAGTTATATATAAAACAAGGCAGTTATTCTCCAGGATGTCCAAGTGGTTAACATCCTTCCACAGTATGTTTCAAGATATTAAAAGAAATAAGGGGTGTAATCTTATGTAAGCATTGAAACCATACAGGGAGAGGAGATGCAAAAGTTGAAGAAAATCAGGAAGGAAGGAGTAAAGTACAGGTTTTTTATATGTTCAGGAGGTAGAAGGTACTTAAAGACGAGGTGGAGGAAAGACACATTAAATGTTTGATAAATCAGTTTATAGCAGTGTTTCTCAACCCTGGCAACTTGAAGATTTGTGGATTTCAACTCACAGAATTCTCCAGCCAGCATGGCTGGCTGGAGAATTCTGTGAGTTGAAATCCACAAATCTTCAAGTTGCCAAGGTTGAGAAACACTGGTTTATAGGCTCATCCTCACACAGTCCTAACTGCAGCATAAACAAGCATCATTTTAGCTCCTGTTCATCACTTAGGTATGTCTGCTTCCCTCCAGTCACTGGTAACTACCTTCCCTGGACATTCTGTCTTAGGCTGCCAAAGAGATTGGACAATTGGCTTATGCAGATGCATCTGACTGCATGATGCCTAGTCAGCACTGTCTACATGCTTCCCAGAACTTATACAGGCTCCTTATAAAGATAGACTTGGTGCTCTTTTGAAAGAGCACCAGACCTGGGTTGTTGTTTTTTAATATGGGTTTAGCGCTCTTTTGAAAGAGAGCTAGCTCTGCGTTTCAAAATAGGTCTAGCACTCTCTTGAGGAAGTGCTAATCATGTGCTTCACAGAAGGCTGATTTAAACCACAAAAGACAGCCGGGGGTTCTGCTAGCTGTGTATTGCTGATTCTGTGACCATTAAAGGCTTCCACTGCTTCCACCAGCTAGGACTTCAGGTGGCTGTACCTTTTGCTGCTTATTACTTTGCTATTAAAGGCACACTATTTTGTCTATTCCATTCCTTCTCCGCTGTGTCCACAAACTCATTTCCAGGTGCTACCAGCCAGGTGGACACAATTAAACTCCCTGCTAGCACTGCTATTCCTTGCAACTCTACTCAAGGACAGAGCTCATTCATCACTCCCTCTCACTTCAACACTGTTTCTTTTCTATACCTGTGACCTGATACTTGGGCATGGGTTAATGCTCTTTTCAAGGAGCACTAAACCCATCTTCAGAAACAATACAACTGACAAGCACTTGATGCATAAGATCTGTTAATCGGGTAATTTGACAGGTGGCTAAATGTGCCATTCCTTGCACATACTTACACTCACCCAATCCTGCCCTACCCATGCTAGGGAGAGTGATTGGTGGTGGTTTTCTGTTTGACAGGCAATGACTGGTGGGAAAGGAAGCAAAGATGTGAGACATGACTAATTGCTTTCCCTAATTTGTCCCACATTAAAACAGTAAGGACAGCACCGGTCCCCATATTTTTATTGTGCTCAGCAATTGGGGACCAAATTTTCTGTTGACATACTTTTCTGCCAGCCCAAGGTCTGGGGGACTTTAACACAGCCATTAGTATCTGCTTACAGGTAGTCCTCACTTAACAACCATTCGTTTAGTGATGGTTCAAACTTATGATGGTGCTGGAAAAACTGACCTATGACTGGTCCTCACCCTTATGACCATCACAGTATCCCTGGGATCATGTGATCATGGTTTGGGTGCTTGGCAATCGGTTCGCATTTATGACTATCGCAGCATCCCATGGTGACGCAATCACCATTTTTGACCTTCCTGGCTGGCTTCTGGCAAGCAAATTCGATGGGGAAACATGTGATTCGCTTAACGACCATGTGGTTCACTTAACGCCAGCAGTGATTCACTTAACGACTGCCACAAAAAGATTGTAAAATCAGGTCAGATTCACTTAATGACCGCTTCACTTATCAACTGAAATTCCAGTCACAATTGTGGTCTTTAAGCGAGGACTACCTATACTTAGTTTACAGACGAAAGCAATAAAAATATCCTGAAATGTTTTGAACTATTTTTTAAATTCCATTGTATTAAAGTATTTTCTTTTTTTCTTTTTTTTTTAATTTTTTTTATTAAAAATAAATTTTATTATATACAATACACAATTCAACACACAATACAATACAATACAAATACGAACAATACATAAAAATATAACATGATATTAATCTAATATCTTAATCTATAACCTTATATACAGTATATAGACTTAGCCTAATCTAAACTCATCTAACCAAAAAAAAACACCCATTAAATTAATTTGTTTAAAACCCTAATATCTAACTAGATATTCCAACTTAACCATCTTCCTACTTACTCATTCTTTCTTTCTCTCCTTCCTTCCTCTTCCCTCTCTTCACTTCTTTTACTTCCACTTCCTTGCTCTTTCTGTTCTACTTTACTTTACCTTCACACTCCTTCCCCCCAAAAAACTTCAAAAAAAAAAAGAGACTTCTTACTTTCCGTCTAATTTTCCATTACATATTTATATACTAGTTTGTTCCTAATAATTACTTTACATATTATATTTTTAATATTAAATTTCTAATTGTATGTTTTGCATTTTTTGAATATGTTTAAAAAAGGGACTCCAAACTATCTTAAATTCATCCATTTTTCTGTCGTTAATTTGATCAGTTAATTTTGCCATTTGCATCAGGTCCATTATTTTTATAGTCCATTCTTCAGTCGTGGGTATATATTCTTCTTTCCAATATTTAGCAAAGATGATTCTAGCTGCGGTTATAACGTAGAATAACAGTTTTCCATATTTTTTATGTAATTCTGGTTTTATAAATCCCAATAGATATAAATCAGGTTCTTTGATGATATTTTCTTGTATAATTTCACAAATAATTTTGTGAATTCTGTCCCAATAAATCTTTGTTTTCCGGCATGTCCACCATAAATGAAAAAAGGTACCAGTCTCTTTTTTACATTCCCAACAATAATTTGGTATTGCCGGGTTTGATTAGACAATATATATGGAGTGAGATACCATCTATACATCATTTTAAAGAAATTTTCTTTCATATTATAATTTAAAGTAAAGTTCAAATCTTTTAACCAAATTTTCTCCCAAATTTCATTTTGAATGTTATGGCCCCAATTTTGTTCCCATTTAATTAAGGGATATTTTTTAGATAACTTAGAAAACTTATTTTGAATTAAAATTTTGTAAATTTTTGCAATTAGATGTTCCCCCTCTCTCCATAATATATTGTCCCAGTTAACATAACAATTTTTAAACTTAAAATTTTTAGAGTCTATTTTGAATTGTGTTTTTATTTGTAAATATGTAAACCAATTGCAGGTATTACCCTCATTGAGAACACACAAGCCCACTCACCACAACAAGGTGATGATCCAGCGAGTGAGAACCCTGTGAGCAAAGCCGTCGGGAGTCATGTACTCCTGGCAGGGTCACCCATGGCGGTAAGGTCCAGGGGGAGGAACCAGACAAAGAACGATCCAAGAAAGTCTTCAACGGCAGAACAGGCGGAAGATAACAAGGTGTATTGTTACAACGGCTGCGAAGGCGGATGAAGGCTGCAGCAGACAAAAGGTCACCAATCGTCATGGTATCCATGCCATTGGATTAGAGCCTTTTTCTGTGAAGGTTGTGTGCTGATCGTTGTGCACCGATCTCCACACATAAAAAAAATTCACGCACAGGCGTCTTCCAACCACACCAAACCCAAAACAACCAAAAGTCCCATGGCGACTGACGAATGGCAATGGGGGCAGGACTGTGATATCCGGAAGCTCCTAGTCATGGACCAGCACATGGGCGGTGGATACGGATTCAGTCGCCCTGACTCAAGGATCGAGGCAGTTGAGTAGTTCGGCAGCTGTATCCACGACTGAGCAGCCCTATTTAGGATCCACTCTGCTCACCCCATATGGGAAGGGGGCTAGAAAAGGTGCCCTAAACATAGTCTGCCTCATTTTCTCCCTGACTGGATTACCGTGACCAGTGGGGTCACCATCTAGTGGTCGTAAAAAACACATGAATTTTGGAACATGGAATATACGGACACTGCAAGACAATATGGATAGTGAACGACCTGAACGTAGGACTGCCATTATTGCAAGGGAGCTGAGACGTTTTAATATCGATATAGCAGCACTCCAAGAAACTCGAAGAGCAGGAGAAGGACAGTTGAAGGAAGAAAAAGGAGGTTATACCTTCTTTTGGAAAGGACTGCCTGAACAAGAACGACAAATACATGGGGTAGGCTTTGCTATCAAAAACGACCTTGTGAAGCTCTTGTCAGAAGTTCCCACTGGGATTAACGAACGACTCTCAACTCTCCGAATAAAACTCACCAAAAACCAACAGGCAACTATCCCAAGTGCTTACGCACCAACACTAGATGCAGATGAGGATATCAAGGAAAAATTTTATACCCAGCTGGACACCATCTTATCAGAGATACCAAAGGAGGATAAAATTATCCTCCTGGGCGATTTCAATGCAAGAGTTGGGCGTGACTTTGATTTGTGGCCCGGGATCATTGGGAAAGAAGGAGTTGACAACAGCAACATGAATGGAATCTTACTTCTGACTAAATGTGCAGAGCATAACCTTGTCATTACTAACACACTCTTTCGCCAGAAAAATAAATTTAAAACATCTTGGAAGCACCCACGGTCGAAGCACTGGCATCTTTTAGATTATGTAATTGTCCGTGCTAGAGATCGCCGTGATGTACTTCTCACCAGAGCCATGACGAGCACCGATGACTGCTGGACAGACCATCGATTAATTCGATCCACAATGGCCATAAAGATTGTCCCTCATCGTAGGCTCCAAGGAAGAAAACCAAGGCGTAAAGGTGGGGGCCTCAGGCATAACCTTTCCCCTATCTTCCTTCCTGCTTTGTCTTCTGTGCCTAGGAAGATTAAGACCATTTCACAAGCTCAACAGCAGCAGGGTAATCTTAACAATCCTCCTTTAGATGATAAAGGGACTTAGAAACAAACATCTCAAAAATAACCATGACCTAGCCCCAGGTGCAAGGTCACACAGCCAGCCTAGAAACATATTTAAGGATTCCCTTACTAACTTTACTCAGACTGAAGAAGCTCCTTGGATAAGGAGTGAAACGTTTCCACTAAGAAAATAGAAATCCGGTTGACATGATTCAAGCCACAGACTGTTCCACCTGGATGACTGAGAACCTTCATAGACCAAGGCGTAAAATGAATACACTGGCCCTTCAAGACTCTATTAAACGAGCTTGCTTTCAATCAACTCTCAAGGAACATCTGCCTATGGAACTTCCTGAAAATGTTGAGGAACGCTGGGTTAAATTGAAGACTTCTATTATTTCAGCCTGTGAACAAACTATCGGATACCAAACTAAGAGACATCAGGACTGGTTTGATGAGAACGATAGTGAGATTGAACATATTATTGACAAGAAAAGGAAAGCCTTCCGGATATGGCAAAAAGATATTAACTGTGCCGTTAAGAAAAAAATCTACACCAGTGCAAAGGCAGAAGTCCAAAGAAGAACTAGAGAACTTAAGAACATATGGTGGATAAAAAAAGCCCAAGAAACCCAACATTTTGCAGATGCTCATGATGCATGGGGCTTTTTTAATGCCATAAAGGCCATCTATGGACCAACAAACCATGGTACAAATCCCTTACGCTCAGTAGATGGTGCTAAACTTCTAAAGGACAAAGAGTCTATTGCACTGCGCTGGAAAGAGCATTACTACAATCTCCTTAATCGTCACTCTACTGTGGCTGATGAAGTCTTCTTGCAAATCCCGCAAAAACAAATAAGAGATGAGCTTGCAGTACCTAGTTTGGAGGAAGTCACTAAACAAATGAAGCCACTAAACAAATGAAAAATAACAAAGCTAGTGGACCTGATGGGATTCCTGCTGAAGTCTTTAAAGAAGGCGGGCCTGACCTTACACAACAACTTCATAAGCTCATCGAAAAAATCTGGATGAGGGAGGAGATTCCAGCAGACTTTAGGGATGCCATAATTATCACTCTCTTTAAAAAGGGTGATAGAACAGACTGTGGAAACTATTGAGGCATCTCCCTTCTAGCCACAGCAGGCAAAATCCTGGCAAAGATCATCGCAAACCGTCTCCTATCTGTATCAGAAGACATCCTCCCTGAAACGCAAAATGGCTTCCGCCCTTCCAGGGGAACAGTGGATATGATCTTCACTGCACGACAGCTTCAAGAAAAATGCAAGGAGCAAAACCGCCCTCTGTACATGGCGTTTATTGATCTGACTAAAGCTTTTGATACTGTAAATCGTACTGCTCTCTGGACCATCCTTCTGAAAATCGGATGCCCTGATAAATTTGTGAACATCTTGCGGCTACTCCATGACGATATGATGGCAACAATCCTGAATAACAATGGCTCTCAAAGCGATCCATTTAAAGTGGAATCCGGCATTAAACAGGGATGTGTTATTGCTCCAACCTTATTTGCTATCTTCATCGCTATGATTATACACCTTGTTGAAGAGAAACTTCCTACTGGTGTAGAAATTATATATCGAACAGATGGAAAGCTTTTTAATCTTAGTAGGCTGAAAGCAAAAAATAAGGTAACTACAACTTCTGTTATAGAACTTCAATATGCTGATGATAACGTAGTCTGTGCACACTCCAAAGAAGATCTTCAAACTATCCTAAACATCTTTGCAGAAGCATATGAAAAGCTCAGCCTCTCAATTAACATTAAAAAAACCAAAGTGCTTTACCAGCAAGTTCAAACCAATCCCTCCGCAGCACCATCAATCCAGCTTAAAGGTGTGTCACTAGAAAATGTCGACCACTTTTCTTATCTTGGCAGCCATCTATCTACAAAAGCCAACATCGACGCTGAAATTCAGCATCGCCTGAGCTCTGCGAGTGTAGCTTTCTCCCGAATGAAGTGTAGAGTGTTTGAGGATCGGGACATTCACAGGGAGACCAAAATGCTTGTTTACAAAGCCATTGTACTACCAACCCTTCTGTACGCCTGTGAAACATGGACCCTCTACAAACGCCACCTCCAACTTCTTGAAAGATTCCATCAACGCTGCCCCCGAAAAATTCTGCAAATTACCTGGGAAGATAGGCGGACTAATGTTAGCGTATTAGAAGAAGCGAAAACCACCAGCATTGAAACAATGATCATCCAACATCAACTTCGCTGGACCGGTCATGTTGTTCGAATGCCTGACCATCGTCTTCCAAAGCAGCTACTTTACTCCCAACTTAAGAATGGAAAACGGAATATTGGTGGACAGCAAAAGAGATTCAAAGACACTCTCAAAGCTAATTTTAAAAAATGTAATATCAGCATTGAGAACTGGGAAGCCCTAACTCATGAGCGTTTCAATTGGAGGTCAGCCTTTATTAATGGCGCTACGGACTTTGAAGAAGCACGAGTACAGGGCGAAAGGGAGAAAAGAGCTAAAAGGAAGGCACATCAGGCAAACCCTCATCATGACCGTCTCCCACCCGGAAACCTATGCCCTCATTGTGGGAGGTTGTGCAGATCCAGAATTGGCCTTTATAGCCACTTACGGATCCACTGTTAAAATTTTACCTTTGGAAGACAATCTTACTCGGCTATGAGTGATCGCCAATGATGATGATGATGATTACCCTCTTCTAGATCTTCCCTAGTTTTAAATTTATAGTTTGAACCTTCAAATATCAAAAGATCTTTATAATTTAGCCATTTATTTCTAGTTGTAATTCCTTGTATTGCAAAAGCTTCATGTGGTGATATCCACAATGGTATATTAGGTATCAATAGTTTTTTATATTTCTCCCAAATTTTTAAGATCGATTTCCTAAGTGGATGATGTGTGGAAGCCCGGTTTGCTTTTAATTTGTCGTACCATAGGTATCCATGCCAACCGAATCTGAGATCATACCCCTCTAAATTCAATAATTTTCTATTATCCAATTTTATCCAATCTCTCATCCAAATCATTGCACTAGCTTCATAATATAATTTTAAATCTGGTAGGCCAAATCCTCCATTTTCTTTGATATCTTGTAAATATATATATTTAATTCTAGGTTTTTTTCCTTGCCATATAAATTTAGCAAGATCTTTTTGCCAATCATGAAATGTTTTTTCAGTAATTATTATTGGTATTGTTTGAAATAGAAATAGAATTCTTGGTAAAATGTTCATTTTGATTGTGGAAATCCTACCGAAGAGAGATATTTGGAGCTTTGTCCATTTATGAAGATCTTGTCGTATTTCATTCCATATTTTCGTATAATTATTTTTAAATAGATCGGAATTTTTTGGTGTAATTTCAACTCCAAGATATCTTTTTTTTTTTCATTTTTAAATCCCGTGGCCAATTCCATAAGCTGAGTGTTATTTGTGGAGATATTTAAGTTTAACATTTTTGTTTTTTGATTATTTATTTTAAATCCAGCGAGTTCTCCAAATTCATGTATCTTTTTAATTAAATGAATTAATGAGTGATCTGGATTTTGTAAAGTAATTACAATATCATCAGCAAATGCCCTCAGCTAATAATTTTCTTGTTTTAACTCCTTCAATTTGGTCATCTTTTCTGATATTTTCTAGCAGGATTTCCAAAACCATAATAAATAAAAGTGGAGATAATGGACATCCTTGTCTGGTGCCCTTACCTATAGTACAGTTTTGCGTTGTCTCATTATTTACCACCACTCTAGCTTTCTGATTTTTATAAATAGCTTGGATAGCATTAATAAATTTATTTCCATAATCTAAATTTTCAAGTGTTTTAATCAAAAATGTCCAATTTAAATTATCAAAAGCTTTTTCCGCATCTAAAAATAATAAGGTAATTTGTTTGTCATTATGGTTTTTTGCGTATTCAATTATGTTTAAAATAGATCTTATATTATCTTTTATATATCTTTTTGGTAAAAAACCACTTTGGTCTAAATTTATTATCTCTTGTAGGACTTTTTTTAATCTATTAGCCAGAATGGTGGTAAATATTTTGTAGTCTGTATTTAGAAGAGAGATCGGTCTATAGTTTTTACAAAGAGTCATATCTTGATTTTCTTTAGGAATTAGAATTATATTTGCTTGTGTCCAAGAATCAGGAATTGTATTTCCTGTCATTATTGAATTTAGAAGAGTATTAAATGGGGTTATAAGAAATTATTGAAAATGTTTATAATAAGATGCTGTAAAGCCATCTGGTCCTGGTGTTTTGCCTAATTTTTGTTTTTTTATGGCTTCTATTATTTCCTGATTGGTAATTGGTTCATTCAACATCTCTCTTTGCGTTTGTGAAATCTTCTTCATATTACTTTTTTGTAGATATGTTTCACATTTATCTTGTGATATTTGTTGTTTTTGATATAATTTATTATAAAAATCATAAAATGCCTTTCTAATACCTTGATTATCCGTAATTTCTTCTCCTTTTACATTTATTTTATTTATAATCTTTTTATTTGCCTCTTTTCTTAATTTAAAAGCTAACCATTTCCCTGCTTTATTAGCATGTTGGAAATGTCTCTGTTTTACATATCTTAATTTTTTTTCTATTTCATCTGTAGTTTGAAGATCTAATTGTTTTTGTAGAATGGTTATTTGATTTTTAATATTTTTATCATTGGGGTTACTTTGAAGTTCCAATTCTTTTGTTTTAATTTGTTCACATATTTGTTGAAGTTTTAATTGTTTAACTTTCCTAAGATGGTTGCCAAGAGAAATAAAATGGCCCCTGATAAAGGCTTTACTTGTATCCCATATATTATTAATGTTTACTTCTTCACTTATATTTAACTCGAAAAATTATTTTAGTTTTTTCTTACTATCTTCTAAATGTTGTTTGTTTCTTAATAAGGTTTCATTGGGTCTCCATCTGTATGTTTTTGATGTAATTTTTAGGTCTAATTGAACAGCGTTATGATCTGAGAAAGTTTTGGCCAGTATTTTCATATCTTTAATTTTATTCGTTAGATTTTTGGAAAGCCAGATCATATCGATTCTAGAAAATGACTTATGTCTTTCTGAATAAAAAGTATATTCTTTGGCATTCCCCATTTTATATCTCCATGCATCCTCCAAATTTAAATTATTAATAAGATCAAAAAATTCCTCTGGTAATTTTCCTTGATTGTGTTTAATTGGTTTCTCAGATTTTCTATCAATTGTAGGTGATACTACACCATTATAATCCCCCATCATAAGCCAATTATTATTAGATATATCTGCTAGGGAATTTAATAACATTTTGAAAAAAGATTTTTGTTTATCGTTTGGGACATAAACTCCAACTAGAATTACTTTTAAGTTTTGAATCTCAATTTCTATAACGATGAATCTTCCTTTAGTATCTGATATTAGTAATTTGGGTTTTAAATAAGGTTTTATATAACATACCACACCATTTTTTTCCCCTCTTCATTTACAGATGTAAAATGTAAGCCTAATTTTTTGTTTTCCAATAAATTAACATCTTTTGATCTAATATGTGTTTCCTGTAAACATATAATATCAAGGTTTAGTTTATTAACCATATGAAAAAAAAATTTCTTTTTGCTGGAGCATTCAATCCATTGATATTCCAAGTTAGACATTTTAATTTACACATTCTTAGAGTAGTTGTTCAAATCTTTAGAGCCCGAGGCTTGAGATTCTATTCTAGAGTTTTCTTTTGGTCCTTCTTTTTTACCATTACCACTTTTCATCTGGTTATTATCCTTATCCAATTTTTTAAGAAAATCCTTCGCTTTTTCTATTGAATTTAATTTGTATCTTTGTTCTTTATAAGTAAGCGATATTCCTTCCAATGTTTCCCATCTATACATGATCTTGTTCTTTTTCAGAATTTCAGTTAAAAAGAAATATTCTTTTCTTTTTTTTAGGATTATGTTTGGTGTCTCTTTAAAGATTTTAATATTTTTCCCTTCAATTTCTATTTTTTTATCATAAGCAGCCTGGATTATCATATCTCTAAGTCTTTTTCTGCTGAATTCCATAACCATGTCTCGGAATATTGTTTTCTCTTGCAAATTTGGAGTTTACCCTATATGTCCCTTCTATTTCATCCTCAAATTGTTCTTGTTCCCCACTCAATCAAATTTGCTAACATTTTTGTTACAGTATTTTTCATTTCTAATTGTCTTCCTTCTATCAGACCTCGTATTCTTATACATTTTTCTTTTTGTTTGATTTCTAATAAGGTAATCTTATCTAATTCTTCTTCATTTTTCTTTTCCATTTTTTGTATTTTTTCTTTTACTCCTTTAATTTCTGATTGAAACTTCTGTTCCATATTATCTAATTTTTTGTCTAAACTGTGTTCAAAACCTTTGATTTTTTCTTCTAGTAAAGAGGTCACATTATCAGTTATACTTTGAATTGCTTTTATAGTAAATTCTTCAAAAAGAGGTTTCAACCATTCCCCTCTGTTCTCTTCTGAATCAGATTTTCTTCTCTGAAATCTTCTGGTATTCATTTTAGTAATTAAGTATAGACTTATATCAATCTCTTATATTAATATTAACTAATAATATCTAAATATTACTTACGATCTATCCAAAAACTTATCAAGTTGTCAATTTCAATTAGAAAATATAGACATACATATAGATAATATAGCTCAATTAATATAATCAAATAATTATAAATATAAGTGCATTGTGTAAATATAGTATAAATCACGAAAGTCTTAATCTACAAACGCAACCAGGAGAAAGGGATGTGAGTCTTATAGAGCAAAAATGGCGTTCTAAATAATTAAATAAAGTTACTGTCTTTCTTGCTTCAATTAAGCTTCAGAGTTCACTCCGCTTTTAAGTCTTCTTTTAGACGGTAAAGCAAATAAATTTTTCTTCTTTTTAGTTAATCATAAATCCCAAAATCAGCACAGAGAACACGGCAGCAAAGCCTAAATAACTTAGGCGTCTAACGAGGTCCACGTTTACCTGGCTTCTCGGCTACTTTCGCTGGATTCACTGTCAGCCTGTAACCAGCGAAGAAAGCGAAAGTGGCAGCTCGTTACCTCGTTGTCTTGCCTCCGCCGTCCAGAAGCCGCGGGTTTCTTTTCTGCAGGTCCACTCTTCTTCTAGTATACCTGCTGCGATCCACGAAGCCCAAGGGTTTTCGCTGAATCGTTTTGCTTTCCCCGTTTAGAAGTTGGAAAAAGAAAGTTAGATGAGCTGTGAGAGCAGACGTCCGCTCGCCATTTCTCTGTCACCGGAAGTCCCGTATTAAAGTATTTTCTTTACCATACATTTATTTATTTATTTATCAAATTTGTACAGCTGCTCATCTAACAAAACAGTGACTCTGGATGGTGTACAACACTTAATTAAAAAAAGCAATAAATATACAAAAACATTCATTTTTAGAAACTATAAAAAAAGCACAAGAACAAGAGAGGATGATGTTAACTGCAGTAAGTGAGCCATTGCAAGATCTCCTCAGTCCCCTGGGACCTCCAGGCCTGAAGGTATAGCCAGGTTTTGAGGGACCTGCGGAATGTTAAGAAGGATGGAGCTAACACCATTTCCAGGGGGAGAAGATTCCATAAGGTGGGCCCTATGGCAGAGAAGGACCGCCTTCTGGGACCAGCCAAGTATAAGTCCCTAGCACATAGCTTTCCAAACTGTGTGTCGCAACACAGTACTGTGTCGCCTGCGGGGCCCAGGTGTGTCATGTGAAAACCTGGAGGCACTGATGGCAGCGGTGACGGGCCATCAACGCTTCCGGGTTTTTGTGCAGCACACCAGGACACTGCTGCTGCCGCTGCTGCAGCACACAAACCCCCGAAAGTGCGGTGGCAGCGGCATGCGAAAACCTGGAAGCGCCGCCACTGTGGCGGCGCGCAAAACCCCAAAAGCGCAGCCACCGCGTGAAAACCCAGAAGCGGTGGCGGTGGTGCTTCCGGGTTTTCACGCGCCACCACAGCGGCAGCACTTCTGGGTTTTCGCGCGCCGCCGTTGGTGTGTCACCAACGGGAAAAGTTTGGAAAGCCCTGTCCTAGCAGATGGTATAGTACCTGCAGCATGCCTTCTCTGCCAGATCTGGTGGGACAGGCAGGTATAACGGGGGAGAGGTAGTCCCTCAGATAGGCCGGCCCCATGCCGTGAAGGGCTTTAAAGGTTAAAACCAGCACCTTGAATTGGACCCGGAAGCAAACTGGCAACCAATGCAGCTCGCGGAATAGAGGTGTAACGTGTGCCATTCTAGGGACACACATAATTGCCCATGCCACTGCATTTTGCACCAGCTGAAGCTTCCAGATACACTTCAAGGGCAGCCGTATGTAGAGCACATTATATGTAGTCCAATCTGGAGGTGACTAGGGCATGAGTGTGAGCAGAGCCCCCCGATTCAGGAACGGGCGCAACTGGTGCACAACATGAAGCTGTGCAAAGGCCCTCCTAGCCACGACTGCCACCTGCTCTTCAAAATTTGGATCCCCAAATTGCACACCAGGTCTGTCTGGGGCAGTGCCACCCCATCCAGAACCAAAGATGGCATACTCCTAGAACCAGAAGGCCCCAAAACCCAAAGCCACTCAGTCTTGCCAGGGTTCAGCTGATTGAAGCCTGTTGTTCCTCCAGGCACCAGGATAAGACGTTCACAGCATCGTTTAATTTGCTTGGGGCAGAGATGTATAATTCGGTATACCCCATGGTGACGGATGAGCTCACCCAGTGTCCTCATGTAGATGTTAAATAGGAGAGGGGAGACCACCAAACCCTGTGGCACCCCACATAGTAGGGGACAAGGGCGGGATCTCTCCTCAACTACCACCAACTGGAATCAACCCCGGAGAAAGGAGGTAAACCACAACACCGTGCCACCCATCCCCACTCCTCTGAGCCAATCCAGAAGAATACCATGGTCAATGGTATTGAAAGCTGCAGAGAGATCAAGTAGGGCAAGAATGGATGCACAACCCCCATCCCACCCTTGCCAGAGATCTTCCAAAAAAATCCAGTCATTTCTTGGTTAGGTTCAAGAATAAGAAATTACAGTACAAAAATACCTAAGGATGGTTGTTAGGTAAATGTCCTAACACATGGCTTTATATGTCATCTGAATCCAGAAGAAAGATCTACATTTACTCTTCTCTTCCAAACACACCCAGGAGGAGAGGCTAGAGTAGACCCCTCAAAATGAGACTGCCCTATTTCTGGTATTTTTCCCCCCTGCAGGTATATAACAAAGGAATTTGAATACTGTAGGCACAAAAATAGAATCCCCATTCCTCCATCTCTGGGAATAAATGTGGGGGAAAAACAAACTACAGAGATGTCTACCACAGGAGTGGCTGGGATATCAGCCAATATGGCTGCTCCCAATTTAACCAGGGTAGCCCTTGATCGTTTCATTTGCCCACCACTGGACCACTGAGTAAATCACTTATTTCAAACTAGTACAAGTCTCTGTTTGTTTTGTCATGCAAACAGGAACTGTATGTTAATAAGTACACCCCAGATTTGCCACCATACAGCAATCCTGGGTCCTTGTTGAAAGTACCCATCTAGATGCAGTGTCTGGGTGTGTCGCGGCTGCTGCCTCCAAACCTGCCCTGCCAAGATTCCACGCAGGTCCTAGTGCCTGCCTTGTGCCTTGCTGCCTCCAAACCTGCCCTGCCAGGATTTCACGCAGGTCCTAGTGCCTGCCTTGTGCCTTGCTGCCTCCAAACCAGCTGTGATTCCGCGCAGGTCCTAGTGCCTGCCTTGTGCCCTGCTGTAAGAGTGTGTCGCGAAATGATGCCCTGCTGTAAGAGAGTGTCACGAAATGATGCATGTCTAAAAAGTGTGTCACCAACATGAAAAGTTTGGAAAGCTCTGTTCTAGATGCATTCTAGTGGCCAGGTTTGCAAAACATGCTATATTAAAATGTTAATTCAATAAACCATCTTTGAGTTAACAATGGATTTGGGCATCAGGCAAACACAGCTAATATAGCAAATGAACACACTTTGGAAAGCTATGGATTAAGGCATTGGACTGGTACTGAGAATGAGGTTTGAAACTATTAATAAGATGAATATGCAATATAATTTTGAGTATGGGACTAGAATTTAAGGGGGTCTTAGGGGCATCCATGGGAAAAGGGGTGATGCTTGGATCTGGTGCTTTGCTTTACAGATACTGTAGATGATAGATAGATAGATAGATAGATAGATAGATAGATAGATAGATAGATAGATAGATAGAGATAGATAGATGATAGATAGATAGATAGATAGATAGATAGATAGATAGATAGATAGATAGATAGATAGATAGATAGATAGATAGATGATAGATAGATTCAGTTTCTTTATTCCATTCATTTATATTCAGGTAGGCAAGAGCCAAGGGAGATAATACAGACATATTGACACTACAGTGAGAACTTAGTTTCTAAACCAAAGTCAAACAACTACATTAGATTTCTCATGACGACGGAACCAAATCAGTGTGTCTACATCAAAAATGATTCCAAAAACTATTTACTTATTCATTAGATTTATATCACACCTTTCGTTCAGATGCTCAAGGAAGTACATATATTGCTCCCTCCTTCCACATTTCCACACTGTAACAACCCTGTGAGGTAGATTGGGCTGTAAGAGAATGCTTGGGCCAAACTCAAGTCACCCATGAGTTTCTGCAGTGGAACCTCATTCTCAGTACCAGTCCAATGCTTTAATCCATAGCTTTCCAAAGTGTGTGTCACGACACACTACTGTGTTGCCTGCGGTGTCCTGGTGTGTTGTGCGCAAACCTGGAAACGCTGATGGGGGGAACCGGAAGGAGTGGCACTCCCGCCAACCAGTGCTTCCAGGTTTGCGTGCGACATACCAGGACACTGCAGGCCGCGCCGCCGCCGTTGGTGTGTGTCGCCAACATGAAAAGTTTGGAAAGCTCTGCCTTAACCACTATACCACGTACAAGTAGCTCTAAAGACTAGGTAGTCTTCTATCAAGTTCAGTATGACTACTGACATTTTCCTTTCACAGTATACAGTATATGAGACCTCTTGCTGTAACAAATTGGCTATCTACTCACTACTGACTATAGTCCCCCATTTAAACCACATGAACAAGTTATGCTGGACAGCTGGTGACAGGAAAGAACTCGATTTCGACACAGTATTTTCCCTACAGGTGTTTTACACTATCTGAGCAATTGATCCACCTTCTACTGCATGGTACATCTAACCCAGATGGGTTGAACAGCATCAGCATCTCGAGAAGCACCCTAACTTTTTGAACAGGTACAGCTTGGAGCAGAATTTGGCATGGATATACATTCCTTCCTAAGTAGTGATTCTAGATTTCTCATAACTTTTGGCTGGCTGGAGATTGTTCCTGTAAGCTGCTCAGTCTGAAATTGTTTGGCAGCATGCACATTAAATAAAATCTGAAATCCGTGAGCAGATTGTACCTGGAATTAGCAGACCTGCCTTATTTAAGATGGCTGCTTCTAACACATCGGTAGATCTTTACAGTACTTACATACCAGTAAACACTGGATGCAATCACTGTATACAAACTCACAATGCCCAAAGACACGTGATATGTGTTTAGTATCTGCCTGCAGAGTGAGAAGCTGCTCTTTAAACATGCCGCCCCAGTGGAATGTGCAGCACAGTAATTATCATGTTTGAAATTCTTATCATTATCCACTGTCCTTTTAAAACTGCAATTATAATTACGCATCGTTCAATAGGTTTTTTAAATGGGTTTTGCCCCTCATATACATATGGACTCCAGCCCATTTATTCCCACACATCCTGCAGATTTCATTTCTCTGTTTTTGCTCTCCTCTGCCAAGTTAATATTTTAAGGCAATGCATCCTTTTGCTTAATTCTAGACTATATCTGTATTCTAAATGTAGCTTCCTACAGCAGCAGCAATCTCCTATGACACTACTAACATGCACCTAAATTATTTCTTTTCATCTTTCACTAGCTCGGTGCAGAACTTTATTCTCTAATGCTTCCCTGTGAAATTCCAGACTTAAATATTTATCCCTCTTCCAAAACAATATATCTGAATTTGAACACTTGTTTCTGCTCTCTCTGAAGCTGGCAACATTAGAGAAGCCATCACTCAAGGCATTTTTTCCATTTTAACTGCTGGACCTCATTATGAAGACCGACAGGGTTTCTGGGTCCCACAGAGACTGAGACCACCTAATATCTATGCCACACGTATACACAAATGAAGTGAAGGAACAGCCTTCCACCACCTACTGCCCTCCAGCATTTGGACTTCAGCTCCCATAATTCTTGCTGCTTGAAGGATTATAGATGCTCAAGTTCAACACATCTAGAGGGCAAGGATTGGGGAAGACTGTCTGAGCATAGCACTACTGTGGGTTTAGCGTATATCGGGTGTCCAGGGAGAGGTAGAGCCTCTGGTGGAGGGGCCTGCCGTGCCCGTTTTAGGGCTGCTCGTTCACGTTTGGTCCCCACCTGGAACTCAGCTCTCACCTGTGGCTCCAAGTAGCTGTAGCATGCGCAGCAGCCACACACCTGGAAACCGTCTCGGCAGACAGGCCAAACCAGGTGAGGGTAGCTAATGGGTCTTCAACTCTCGATGAGATAGGGGATTTGTCTATCCCAGCATTTGAAGTCTGGCCCTGGCAGATTGAGTGGAGGAGACCAATCAATGGTCCAACAGTCAAGAAGGCAGGCCCAGCAGGCACTGTGGAGCACTAAGAGCATGACAAGACACTTAGATGTCCTGGACATCCACTATAGCAGGAGAGGTCTCCAGCCGCAACGGTTGTCCATGCCACTGGATCAAGGTCTCTTATGCTGAGAGAGTGGGACTGCTCCTGTTCCACTTAAAACGCCATCATGCAGAGGCTTCTGTTGTGCAATTCATCTTAGTCCAAACCTAATGTGTTGAGCCCTGCGGTGATGAGGGAGTGGTGAAGCAACAGGTGGAGATGACCACTGGCAGTTGAGGTCACAAGCCTGCACATGGGTGGCCCTTGGACCAGTGGTCGTTTGTCTCACTACCCGGGGCAGCAGAGATGTCCGGCAGCATTCAGGGTGACTGGGCAGCCCTTTCTAGGATAGCACTGCCCAATCTCGCATGAGGGAGGGGGTTAGAAAAGGTACCCTAAACATTGCCTGCCCCACAATATGTGGCTAGCTAACCGCGGCTAGCAGATCATTTCCTTAGTGGTCGAGTATCAAGACAAACAAATCAAAGAAAAACTCATCTTCAGAGCCTGGAACTCTGCACACTGCTGGATAGAGACAAGGTGTCAAGGCCTGAAAGACGAACAGCACTCAGAACAGCCAGACTTTGCTGTTATAGCATCGACATCGCTGCACTCGGTGAGACCAGGCTTGCAGTCAGGGGTTCATTACAGGAAGCAGCAAATGGATATACTGTACAATCTTTGGGGAAGGGAAAGCACAGACTGACAACAGGAGTCACGGAGTAGGTTTTGCAATCAAAACTGCTCTGCTGAAGAACATCTCTACTCTACCCACTGGAATAAATGAACGTATTATGAAGCTCCACTTTCCTCTCAGCAAGTCCCGGTACATCACCATTGTCAGTGTCTCTCACGAGTCCAGATGAAGACAAGGAAGGTTTCTACGAGGAACTGGACCAGATTATTTGAACAATCCCTGACAGCGACAAACCCGTCATACTGGGTGACTTCAACGCTAGGGTGGGGACAGATAGTGACAACTGGGACAGAGTCCTTGGGAGGCATGGGGTGGGAAAACAAAACAGCAATGGCCTGCTGCTTCTGAGCAAGTGTGCCGAGCGCAACCTGTGCATCACTAATGTGATGTTCAGACTTGCAAACAAGTAAACAACCTGGATGCATCCCAGATCCAAACACTGGCATCTACGTTGACTATCTCAGCGCAAACTTAAAGACGTCACCATCACCCGGGCCGTGCGAGGTGCTGAGTGCTGGACAGATCACAGGCTGGTCTGGTCAGTCCTCAACCTGCACATCGCCCCTTTACATTGTAAGCAACCAAGGACTGTCAGAATGTCATTCAACATCAGCAGACTGCAAGATCCAGGCCATGTCCAACGTTTTAAAGATGTACTTAAAGAAAAACTCCCCGGCAATTTACTGCTTGTAGGAACCTGTTCTGAAACGTGGATGCAGTTTAAAGATGTCATCACGCAGACTGCAACAACCGTACTCAGACTGAAAACCCGGGCATATCAAGACTAGGTTGATGAAAACCACAAGACCATTTCAGCAGCCCTCCAGGCCAAGAACAAGGCTATGCAGACTGACAGAATGATCCATCATCTGTCTCAAAGAAAGGCAAGTTTAAACAGCTGCAGTCCAAAGTACAGGTAGCACTGCGAGAAATGCAGGATGGCTGGTGGCCGAGAAAGGCTGAGCAGGTGGAACGCTATGCGGACATGCATGCCACCAGAGGGATCTTCAGTGCCATAAAGCCAGTTTATGGTCCTTCTCAATCAGGATGCTCCCTCTTGCTGTCATCTGATGGGTTGAGCCTGATCAAAGATCAGGAAGGACTGAAAAACCACTGGGCTGAACACATTTCCAACCTACTCAATAGGCCGTCCACAGCTGATCCTGATGTCTTGCAGCAGATTCCTCAGCTGCCAGTCTTGGATGCCCTGGACCTGCCTTCCTCTACTGATGAGATCAAGAAAGCGATCTTGCAGATGAACTCAAATAAAGCAACAGGGCAGAATGGCATTCCTGCTGAGATCTACAAAGCACTAGACTCAAACCTTACAGGTGTTCCAAGGCATCTTGGAAGACATCTGGTCCACAGAGGAGATGCCTGATGACTTCCGTGATGCCCTCATCGTGGTTCTCTATAAAAATAAGGGAAGCAAATCAGACTGCAGAAACTACAGGGGTATCTCACTGCTATCCATCGCTGGCAAGATTTTTGCCTGCATTCTCCTGAACAGACTTGTCACTGTCTCGGACAGGAACCTCCCAGAGGGGCAGTGTGGCTGTCGGACAGAACCAAGTACAGCAGACACAATATCTGCCGTGAGACAAGTCCAGGCAAAGGGCATTGAGCAGAACAAACCTCTTTACTCTGTCTCCATTGACCTGACAAAGGCATTTGACACTGTAAACAGGGAGGCTCTCTGGACCATCCTGAGACGTTATGGATGCCCGAGGAAATTCATGAAGTTGATTCAGCTACTTCATGATGGAATGACAGGACAGGTCCTTTACAAGGGTGATGCATCAGCTGCATTTGCCATTTCCAATGGGGTGAAGCAAGGTTGTATGCTAGCCCCTAGTCCTGTTCAATCTGTTATTTGCTTGCATATTGTCAAGTGCTGTCCAGGGTCTGAAGGAGGGAGTGTACATCGGGTACCGATTGGATAGCTCTCTCTTTGACCTTCACCGCTTGAATGCTGGGACAAAGTGCCTCCATACAGTCATTCAAGAAACCCCCTTTGCTGATAATTGTACACTCCTGGTGCACAAAGACAGTGAGCTACAGTTGATGCTGAACAAATTCTCAGACGCTGCTATGCTCTTTGGCCTATCAGCCTGAACAAGACTGAAATACTTTACCGGCCCGTGCCAAATACCAACCCCATAGAACCAAAAATCATTGTTGATGACACCCAGCTGACAAATGTAAACAGCTTCAAATACCGTACCTGGGAAACATCATCTCAAGTGATGAGTCTTTGGACAAAGAAATTGACTCCAGGATCAGCAAGGCCAGCCAGGCTCTGGGGCAGCTGCATAATAGAGTGCTCAATCAACACAACGTCCATATATCCACAAAGCTGAAAGTCTACAGAGCTGTGGTTATCTCTTCTCCCCTATATGATGTGAGTCCTGGGCTCTATACCGACGATGACGACACATCAAACAATTGAAGAAATTTCACATGCGTGCTCTCTGCTCCATCCTTGGCAAGACTGTGTCTCCAACCTGGAGGTCTTGGATCACACAAAGTCCACCAGCGTTGAGTCCCTGATTATCAGAGCCCAGTTGTGGTGGGTGGGACCCATCATCTGAATGGACAACCACCGGATGCCAGTTGCTCTATGGTGTACTGGAGATTGGGAAGAGACCTTGAGGTCGTCCATGCAAGTGCTACAAAGGCGCTGTGAAAGAAACCCTATGCCGCTGTGACATCCAGCCAAGGGAAGTAGAAGCTGTGGCTGCTGATAGAACCCACTGGCAAGCCCTGTGCTATGAAGCCTCCACCAGCTTTGAAGACAGGCATCACCAAAAACTGATGGAAAACCATGAGTGGCATCATAGAATAACACACACAGTTATTGTAATAATGGACTTCCAGTGCCCCCATCATGCTAGACTCTGTGCTTCCAGACTGGCACTGCAGAGCCACCTCCGTGTCCACAGATAAACTGCACAGCAGTGTCTCTTCTTTGAACCTGAAGGACTACTTATATATTATATATTATATATTATATATTATATATTATATATTATATATTATATATTATATATTATATATTATATATTATATATTATATATTATATATTATATATTATATATTATATATTATACACACACACACACTGTGGGTTTCCATACAGGTATAGTGAGGGCATAGTCCAGTGTTTCTCAACCTTGGCATCTTTAAGACATGTGGATTTCAACTCCCAGAATTCCCCAGCCAGCCATACTGGCTAGGGAATTCTGGGAGTTGAAGTCCACATGTCTTAAAGCTGCTAAGGTTGAGAAACACTGGCATGGTCTTTGGTCCAGATGGTTCATATCTAGAAGAATCCCAGTCTGTTTGCACAACTTACTCACTTTCGTTACTAGACTAACTCATTTTCTGGATTTGCTCAATATCTTGAATCATATATTTACCAAACAGGTTGGGTTCACACTCAGCATAAAAGCCCGACCAAGGTTAAAACTAACTAAACTCAGGTGTGTGAATGCAGCTGCTAGATCTTTAAACATGTTGCACTAGACCTGGTTGAACATACTGTGCAAACCTTGCCATAAAGTTATAAGACGACATTGGGCCCAGTCCCCTGCTCTGCTGAAATCTGAATTAAAGTTCCCCACCCTCTATTTGCCCGCATCCTGAGAAGAGGGGCAACATCACTTCACTAGATAATTGATCCACTGCTGAACTGCTGTCTTAGGAAGTTCTCCCTGACCTTCATCTGGAATCCGTCTTTCTGTAACAAGATAATTCTGTATCCTGCACTGTGGGACAATAAAGTCCAGGTCATCATCTCTTCTGCATGATCTCCTTTTGCATTCTTGAAAAAGCCTACCATATCCTCTCTCAATTGCTTTTTCTCAAGATTAAACATAGTCCTTCCTACAATCACTCCTTGGAGGACTCTATTTCTAATCTCCTAATCATCCTTGCTGCACTTCTTTGCAACTGTGTCCACTTTGTATGCAGAATCTAACCTGTGGCAAACAGAATGGAACTAGAGTCATTGAGAGTCGGGTGGCATACAAGTTTAATAATACAATTTGACTTTTTTGCTACAACGTCACACTGTTGATTCATATTCGGCTTATGATCAACTACACTCCCGAGAACCTTTCCATCATTTGTAAATTGTGTTAATGATTTGTCATCCAAATTATTAATAAAAAATAGCAGGCCCAGGGCTGAATCTGATGGGCACCCAATGCAAAGCCTCCATTGGCTTTGATAAGGAATAGCTGAAAAACAGCCTTTGAGCCACCTAACATCATTCCACCCAGCACACATTTATCTAACTTTCTTCCTCTGTGGGTTTGGTAGATCCCAGTTCTAAGTTAGAATGAAACAATAGTACATTTAGAAGATGATGGGGCACATAAAACCCCTTAAACTAATCCCAATAAGATAGATTGCAACAATGTATGGACAATAATTAATTGGAATAAAGAAAATGAGGCCACATACCTTATGTTTTAACATTTTTGTCATATCTGGCATGTTTGAGCCAGATCAAGAAATGTTGTCATATCCCAGACAACATAAAAGCTTCATATTTCATAATATACAATCAACACAAATCACAACATGCTGTAATCCAGTACATTTTTTTATTTTTAGATAGTTTACTATTACAGGCTCAGATTTGTTCAAATATTTATTGAATTTACTTATATGCAAACTTTCCATCAAAAAGATATCCAACTCCATTTAAAAACGTCATATATTCTTAAAAACTTCAAACTAAAAGCAGCACTGAACAGATAACATGTAAAAAGCTAACTGTAATAACCCTTACAAGTGTGTTTTAATTAGGAAAAAGAAAATAATGGACATATGGAATACATAACTCAAGGAAATGAGCAAAGTTATATAAACATACAGGTCTAATTATACATATTCACCATGCAATCCCATGATTAATACTATGGCTGTGGTTCCACAACTAACCACCTAATGTAACTAAACTACAGTTTATTAATTAACCCAATTGTTTGGGTTTGCACAGCATACTGAACCATACCTCATGGGAATACAAACTAGCCAACTTCCTTTTAGCCTAGTGTGAATTCAGCTTATAAAAAGTTACCCACAGACACACCAGCCGCTGAGAGTAATGCAGCCAACAACCAGGCTCCCTAGATAGACCAATCTGGGCTGCAAAAATCCAGACGACCACTAGAAGGCAGCAAAAGTCATCTTTTTTGTGCCACCTAATGGTCATCTGGATCTTGCAGCTCAGATATGGTAAGACTAAGTTCATGCAGTGCACTAAGGCATTGTGGAATAAGTCACAATTGGCTAAGTTTAAATCTTACTTTTTATATTAAACCGTTATGTAAACACCACAACAACTCAACATGCAAAGTCTGTAGCTTGAATCATGTCAACTGGATTTCTATTTTCTCTGTGGAAACGTTTCGCTCCTTATCCAAGGAGCTTCTTCAGTCTGAGCGACATGCAAACATGCAAACATGCAAAGCCAACACCAAACATTAGTGCTTACTAACCCAGGGATTCTTTTATTCCTTTCAAGCAGAAACACACCGAATTGTACCAAGGCGCTCTCTTACTTCCTTAGCCACAGATTGCTGCAGCCGCAAAACACATAAACATTGTTTATGCCTATAGCATCCCTTTTGTTTGCACATAATTCAGATGTGTACATAGAACCACAACACGTGCAGAAAAGACAAAGTACACAGCATGTTTTCACAATTACAGCAGGCAGGAGACGGAACAGAACTGATTTGTTAAGGCTGCCTGTCTCCAAGTTTTGAATCCTAACAGCATAAATTGTCTATTAGCAACCTCTCTTCTGGCAACAATCTCCTATTTCCTAGCAGGATAATTGTCCCAAGTCCCCAATTCCACCCTAATGAGGATCTTGGTGACTCTTCATTGCTCAGATGGTCTGCAACAGAACTACTTCCCGTAAGGCAAGATGAGAAAAGAAGATGGGAATATAGGAAGATACCTTATGCTAGCTTGATTCTCACATCCCACTAAGCCATTCTTTGTTTTCAGCATGAATTATTGAACAAATCACAGTTGTCTGTCATACCACACATTAGGTCATAAACCATCATTTGCAAACCACAATGGAATCAGCTGACGCAACCTGCAAAGCCAACCAAAGGAAAAATATTTGGTTTTGTGGGATGTGTGAACTCATTCTGGATCCCAGCTCTCAATGGGATTCTCCAGACCTTATCTGGAGATGCTTCAGATCAAACCTTGGAGCATCTACAAGCAAAGCAGACTTTTTTTCTAAGGAGAAAAAATGTCCAGCTCCCCGCTTTCTCAGAGCAGGGACAATGTGCACGTGGGTCCTTCAGCCCCAGAGATAGCCAACTTCAAGCTTCCAGTACTGCCCCTCTCCTTTAATAGTCATTTACGCTAGCAAGAGGAAGCAATTCTCAGAACTGGGAAAGAATCTGGCTGTGGAGTCAAATATGACAAAGTTCTGCCTGACTGCTTTTTACCAAAGCCACCAATCAGACGAATGGAGCAGAAACCTTTACTCCTTTACTCCTTATCCCCTTGCTAAGCAATGTTGGTGGCTCTGATACCCCTCTTGTGCAAGAGGTAGGCTGACCATACGTCCTGTTTTGAACGGGACAGTCCCATTTTTTTAGCATTTTTCAACCGTCCCGTCATTTTCATAAAAATCTCAATTTTGTCCTGTTTTTTAAACCCGGCGGGAATGGCACGGAAGGAGGATCTGAGCTGGAGCATGGACGGGGGGGTTGGGGTTTGCAGGCAGGAGCCAATTGCGGGAACCGGGGGCTGGGTTTGCAGGCGGGAGCCAATTGCGTGGACCGGGGGGGCGGGGACCCCTGTCTTTTTCATGAATACAGAATATTACATAAGACCCCGTCCCACTTTGCCATCCTGAAATATGGTCAGCCTAGCAAGAGGTAAGCCCATGGTTTTGTTAAGAATTATAGGTGATTGGTATTTTAGTTCACTTTTTTATACCTTGCCTTTTTTTAAAAAAATAACTTGATTAATCCATGTAAATATCTAAAAAAAAAGACATTAAAATCTACTTCTAAATTAAATACAATTACTTTTACCAATCAAGCCAACAATTGCAGAGATACAAAACTGGCCAAACTATCATCTCTTAGCTGACCAAAATAAGCTGATATAGAAATACAATTTTATTTAATGCTACTTTATTGTACTGATTAGCATTAGCAGAAATCACTTCTAGCATTGATTGTTCAAGATAAATCTCTTAACTTTCTTTTTCAGTTGGGTTACTTGATTTATCACAATACTTCTGGTGGCCAAGCAATACAATACTGAAGCTCTGCATAAGGGAGATTTTTAAAAAAATTCATTTAATAACAGACAGAAAAGGGGAACAATGTAGTGGTATAATGTTGCTATGTGTAATCTCTAGCATAATAAATTTGATCTATGTTTGTTTTTTATAATACTTATTAATAATTGGAATTTTAATGATATAATCATGCCTAAAAGTCAAATGAATATGTGGGAAATTCAACTGATGCTTAATAAAAGAAAATAACCCTCATGAATTAATCAGTTTGATTTTTTAAAATTAATACAAATTATGTTAAAGATAAGGCCAAAAATATACTACTTTTTAAAAAAAAAATCTTAATATTTGAGGGCATGATTAATAATGTTCGTAACATTTTATTATGAGTAGGAAAATGCATACAGCTGTCTATGGATATAAAACTCTTTTTACTGGCATGTTCAAATAATGCAATGTGGGTGGGAAGAGAGAAAAATCCCATTTATCAGAAGCAACAGGATAGATGTTAAGTTGCCCCTTCAGTTCTGTTTAATTAAATTTGGAGGGAAGGCCCCACTCTGGTCTCCACACCTCTACCAGAAGTGCCTACAAAAAGGTACCCAATAACATTATCTGGGAAATGGGGGGCAATGACCCACAACAATGATGATACACAGTGACAAAGACCTGAGTCTCCATAGCAACATTCATACCAGTTCGATCCCTCAAGGCAACCTAGGAAAACTGCATATACAGTATACTTCAAAAGCAAATCATAGGTGAGAAAATGGGAGAATATGCAAGCACACACACATTTTATCCAAAGATGGAAGGAGTACACTGAATTTCAACATCCAAGGTATCTTAGAAGATATTCCCAATTTCCTCTACACTAGAAGATAAAGTTAGATCAGAACTTCAGTCATTAGCAAGTCGAAAGGCTACAGGAATTGATGAAATATTTGCAGAAATATGGCAGGTAACATAAGAAAAACCAGTAAAGGTTCTAAGCAAACTATGCCAGCAAATCTAGAGAATGACACAGTGGCCAGAAGATTGGTCTACATACCAAAATCAAAAAAGAAGTCTTAACAGAAAGTGCAAACTATTGTATAATATCCTTAGCTTCACATGCTAGCAAAATAAAATTTAGGATCATCCAATGCAGATTAGAGTCCTACTTGGAAAGAGAAATGCTAGATCAGAGCTTTCCAAACTGTGTGTTGGGACACGTTAGTGTGTCAGCTGCAGAGTCTGGGTGTGTCACGGCTGCTGCTGCCTCCGAGCCCTGCCAGGATTCCACACAGGTCCTAGTGCCTGCCTTGTGCCATGCTGCCTCCAAACCTGCTGTGATTCAGCGCAGGTCCTAGTGCCTGCCTTGTGCCCTGCTGTAAGAGTGTGTCGCGAAATGATGCATGTCTAAAAAGTGTGTCACCAACATGAAAAGTTTGGAAAGCTCTGTGCTAGATATTCAAACTGATTTTACAAAAAGGCTGAGGAACAAAATAAATTATTGCTGATGCACACTGGATAATTGAGAAAGCTAAAAACCCAAAATAAGTCAATAGGTTTTTCATTGATTTTAGGAAGGCCTTTGATTATGTTGACCACTTCAAGCTGTGGAATATGCTTAGGAAAATGGGAATCCCAGAACATTGTATTGTCCTCATATGAAACTTATACACAGGACAGGAAGCCATGGTACAGATGGAACATGAACACACTGGCTCCAGGTCAGCAAAAGAATGAAACAAGGCTGCATACTCTCCCCTTATTTATTCACCTATATGTTGCATATATACAACATATATACATGGTGGCAAGAATACACAGAAGAACTATACAAGAAAGATCTTAATATCCCTGATAAATACGATGGTGTGGTCACTGACCTTGAGCCGGACATCCTAGAGAGTGAAGTCAAGTGGGCCTTAGGAAGCATTATTAACAACAAAGCTAGCGGAGAAGACAGTATCCCAGCTGAGCTATTTAAAATCCTAAAAGATGATGCTGTTAAAGTGCTGCACTCAATATGCCAACAAATTTGGAAAACTCAACAGTGGCCACAGGATTGGAAAAGGTCAGTTTACGTTCCAATTCCAAAGAAAGGCAATGCCAAAGAATGTTCAAACTACCGTACAATTGCGCTCATTTCACATGCCAGCAAGGTTATGCTCAAAATCCTACAAGCTAGGCTTCAGCAGCATGTGAACCGAGAACTACCAGAAGTGCAAGCTGGGTTTCGAAGAGGCAGAGGAACTAGAGATCAGATTGCCAACATTCGCTGGATCATGGAAAAAGCAAGAGAGTTCCAGAAAAACATCTACTTCTGCTTCATTGACTACGCTAAAGCCTTTGATTGTGTGGATCACAACAAACTGTGGCAAAGTCTTAAAGAGATGGGAGTACCAGACCACCTTACCTGTCTCCTGAGAAACCTGTATGTGGGTCAAGAAGCAACAGTTAGAACCGGACATGGAACAACCGACTGGTTCAAAATTGGGAAAGGAGTATGACAAGGCTGTATATTATCACCGTGCTTATTTAACTTATATGCAGAGTACATCATGAGAAATGCCGGGCTGGATGAATCACAAGCCGGAGTTAAGATTGCCGGGAAAAATATCAACAACCTCAGATATGCAGACGATACCACCCTAATGGCAGAAAGTGAAGAGGAACTAAAGAGCCTCTTGATGAGGGTGAAAGAGGAGAGTGCAAAAGCTGGCTTGAAACTCAACATTAAAAAAACCCAGATCATGGCATCTGGTCCCATCACTTCCTGGCAAATAGAAGGGGAAGAAATGGAAGCAGTGACAGATTTTATTTTCTTGGGCTCCAAGATCACCGCAGACGGTGACTGCAGCCATGAAATTAAAAGACGCTTGCTCCTTGGAAGGAAAGCTATGGCAAACCTAGACAGCATATTAAAAAGCAGAGACATCACCTTGCCGACAAAGGTCCGTATAGTTAAAGCTATGGTTTTTCCAGTAGCAATGTATGGCTGTGAGAGTTGGACCATAAGGAAGGCTGAGCGCCGAAGAATTGATGCTTTCGAGCTGTGGTGCTGGAGAAGACTCTTGAGAGTCCCTTGGACTGCAAGGAGGTCAAACCAGTCAATCCTAAAGGAAATCAACCCTGACTGCTCATTGGAAGGACAGATGCTGAAGCTGAAGCTCAAATACTTTGGCCACCTAATGAGAAGAGAGGACTCACTGGAAAAGACCCTGATGCTGGGAAAGACTGAGGGCAAAAGGAGAAGGGGACGGCAGAGGATGAGATGGTTAGATAGCATCACCGATGTAATGAACATGAATTTGAGTAAACTCCGAGAGACAGTGGAGGACAGGAAGGCCTGGCGTGCTATGGTCCATGAGGTCACGAAGAGTCGGACACGACTGAACGACTGAACAACAACATGTTGCATATACTGTATATTGAGCATATAGGAAGGCTGGATAGGAAGAACACAAGTGTGGTTTTAAAATGTGTAGGAACAAGCATCAATTACCTGTGCTATGATGATGACACTATTCCAATAACCAAAGATGTAAATGATCTGGAAGCTGTAACAATGAATGTCAAGGAGCACAGTGGAAAAAATGAGACTAAGAAGACCAAGCTAATAACAGCAAAAACTGCAACCAGCCTTAGAATTGACAATTAAGATACAGAAGTGGTAGACAGCTTCTGCCATTTAGGATTAACTATCAACAGCAAAGGAACTAACAGTCAAAAAATACACTGCAGACTAGCACTTGGTACAGCAGCCATGAAGGCCTTGGATAAGTATTCAGACATGTGGCATGTCTGCACTTAAAAATATCACATTTGTACAGGTAATGGGTTTCCCTGTGACACCCTACGCAAGTGAAAGTTGGACTCTGAAAAAGCAGGATAGAAAGAGTATTGATGCTTCGAATTTTTGTTTTGTATTTTCCTGAGAATACTATAGATCAGGGGTCCCCAACTTTTTTAGTGCCAGGGACCGGTTTCAAAAGACGATTTTTCCGCGGACCGGGGGGGTGGGGTTTCTGGGATTTCCACGGACCGGGGGGGTGGGGTTTCTGGGATTTCTACAGACCAGGGGGGTGGGGTTTGTGGGTGGGAGCCAATCACGTGCACCGGGGGGTGGGGTTTGCGAGCGGGAGCCAATCACAAGCACCGGAGGAGGGGTTTGCAGGCAGGAGCCAATCGTGCGGAAAGGGGTGGGATTTATTTATTTTATTATTTAAATTTATATGACCGCCCAACTCCCCCAACGGGAGACTCTGGGCGGTTTGCAGGTGGGAGCCCCGCGGCCCAGTTCCTAACAGGCCGCGGCCCACAGGTTGGGGACCCCTGCTATAGATAGCCAAGAAAACCAACAAATTAATCCAGAGTTCTCACTCCAAGCCCAAATGACAAGCTCAAATTATTATACCTTGGACTCATTATGCAAATACCTTATCAGGAAGTCTGTAATGATGGGAAAGGTGGATAAGTCTGTAATATCTGATGAGTCTATAATTCTGGGAAGTTTATAATGCTGGGAAAAGTGGAAGGAAAGAGAGGAAGTGGATGACCAACAGCAAGGTGAATGGACTTCATTACAGCAGTGATGGATGCACTGGTGGAAGATACGAAGGACTAGGTTGGGGACAGATCATGCTGGAGAAGGTCCACCTATGTGGTCACTACAGTTGACACCAGTTTGATAGCACAGAGTCAATCTTATATATCAGTTATAGCAATTATAAACACAAGGGGGATAGGAAAGGTGTTAAGAGCTCCTTCTCTGTAATAATGCTGTTTTTCCCTGGATTTTGAATATACTTTACTTGAGAAGCAAACATATTTCCATTTCCATTTCCATAAACATGTTGGACCCACCTGTCACATCATTAAAGCATTATGATCTTGCATATCTTGGAAAGGCCTAATAACATAATCAGATTATAACTTCTGTCATCCATTGCCAATTGCAGATCATCAACTTCAGCCATTGCTTTACTGTACCTATAACTGTGAAGGATCAGGAAGCAGAGCTTGTCCTACCAGTCTCATCATCGTGGCATACTGTAATTGGGAGTGTAATTAAACAATGAATAATTTTGCTAAGCATGGTAATTTACTACCACATGGGAGCTGTTTTGATTTCCTGCTATCAGGCAGTAATATCTCTTGGATTGTCTCTCCCAAGATGGGAACTACTTGCCCAAATATATTTGAGATATGAAATGACTAACTTTCTTGATAGCTGTCAAGGATTAACAACTTATCTGCTGAGAGAGGATAGGGATAACCACTATTTTGAGATTCTTGGGAATCCCGAGAATTTAGAATGGCAGACTGAATGTGCTTGCAAGACACGTTGAATCATTCTGCCCCACCTCCTT
This sequence comes from Charina bottae, assembly GCA_023362775.1. Lineage (NCBI taxonomy): Eukaryota > Metazoa > Chordata > Lepidosauria > Squamata > Charinaidae > Charina > Charina bottae. Next base: position 117,309,907 of record JALMGJ010000003.1, read on the forward strand.
ATTACCCCACATGGCTGCTGACCCAGGGCAAGTGGTTTTTATGTGGCTAAGTGTGTTATCTGAACCTGGTGGCCACCATTTCCATTTAGTATTAAATAGTACTGGACACCAAGAAATAGCCATGGTTTCAAATTATTGTGAGTACTTACCAGCAATTACAATCATGCCTAATCATAGAATAGCTACCAATTATGGTTAAGGAATCAAATGGGTGAGGGGATAAGATGACATAGTCTATACATTTGCATTAAACAGCCAAAATAATATATGTTTTGAAAACTCTCTGGCTCTGTTTGAATAACACATTAATTCATGGTTAACAGTTCCATGGTTTATCGAATTAAGACAATTGCCCAGATTCACACAACCTGGTAAACACAAACTAAACACACTATCTAGGCTTTCATGACACTCTGAACTACAAACTAGGCAACCACATTTTAACCAACCATGTTGTATAAGCCCAACTTCTTCTTTTTTAATATTTTTTCCTTTATCTTTGTAGAATTTTATTAAGTTTCAAGCAAAGATAAAAGCTACAGAAAAACAAAAAACTACAAAGAAAAAAAGAAAAAACCACAAAAGTGTAGAAACACAAGAGAAAATTTTTCAAAATTACAAAAAGAGGTGACTTCCGACTTTTAACAGCAAGGATATACAACAATTTTCCATAATCAATCCCTTACTCTATATTAAACCAAAATCACATTATTTCTATAAATCATTCCATTGGCACATTATAAAAATCACTAAATACAGTTGATCCCTCCCCTTATATTTAAAGAAAAAAAATATATACTATATATCAACTTCCCCCCAAAGATAACATTTATTTAATTATTTCCTTCCTGCTACTATTCTATACATTCCTGTCTACTATAATAAAGATCAAACTAAAAAAAACATAAAAATTGTCTACCATTATACTTAATACAGCAATTTTAATAATCTTAATCATGTCAAACCCAAAACCAGACATTATTTTTTATTATACCTTAATAATTTTAATCCAAATCGTTAAAGATAAATGAAATCAGCCAAACCCTAAAAGCAATCCAGATATTCTTAAACCCTTATCCCACTTCAAAATAAACCAGAGCATTTACATATTCCGACAATGCGCACAGAGCTTTTTTCTTAAAAAAATCAAACAGCCCAACTGCCCCCCTCAAGAACTCTGACTTCTCTTCAGGAGACCTCCCATACACAATAACCCTTTCTTTTCCATGGCATTCCATCAGAAGATCAATTTCACTTATGGCTTGCAACTTGATCTCTCTGTGGTGGATTCCAGCTCTGCCGCTGGTTCCCAGGGAGGGAACGCATTCCAGGCAGATAAGTGCCTTCGCAGCCTGGACTCTGTTGCTGGGAAAGTTAAGAGGTTCAAGGTAGCTCTGCCCTAGGGCCTCTCCCAGGCTATTTACCCTTAAGTAGGTAAAAGGGCCACGGTGGCGCAGTGGCTTAATGACACTGGAGTTTGCTGGCCAGAAATGGTCAACACTCCAACGGTTCGAGCCCAGCTCCGTGTGACAGAAGTGAGTTCCCGTCATTTCATCCCTAGCTTCTGCCCACCTAGCAGTTCAAAAGCATGTCATCTGCGAGTAGATAAATAGGTACCCCCATTTCGGTGGGGGGAAATGCTGGCGGTGATCTGTGCGGGGAGCAGGAACCGGTGCTGACGGAGGATCGGTGGAGAAAAAAGCCCGGATGAGCCAACTTCCCTAAAAAGGAACACTGCTGGCCAGCTGAAGCAAATCTAGCTCGCCCTCTTGTGGTGCATCAGTGCAAGAAAGACTAGCAACTATCTGGCGCCAGAACATCTACTGTGTAACATTGTAGACTCCCTGGCAATGTGTGTACCATACACTAAATAAATACCCTTAGGTTAGTTAGGTAGCTTTAGTCTGGCAAGATTCTGTCTATATGGTGAGAACAATAAAGAACTAGGGTTGGAAAACATTGACTCAGCGTGGTTCTTGGCCTGATTCTGACACTCTCCCTTTAATTTCTTCAACTCGACTATCCAATCTTCATCCAGCATTTCAACAGAAGTCCCGATCTCACTCTTAGAAGAGACATTTCTTAGAAGAGACAAACTGTTAAATGCCTCAGTTTCATCCACAACATCCTCAACCAGATGACACATTTTAGACCTATTATTTTCCACAATGTCCTGAATGCCTTGCATAAAAACTTGGTAGGAATCAGAAAGTATCTGTTTAAAATCTCGGTGGAAGTCAGAGAAAGTCTGTTTGAAATCCTCCATGTCTCACGCAGTAGATTATGGCGCCCCCTAGGAGCTTAACCAGCGAAAGTCGAAGATATGAAAGGATTCCGGAATGTGTTTACACAAGCTAAAGTGAGATATGCAGACAGTTCCCCAGGGAAAGTAGAAGCAGAAAACTGAAAGTTCAAAACAGCCAATTCAACGTGTAGGAAAATGCTAATACCTTCAAATTTAGTACAAAAATAATAACAGGGAGACAATTATTTACTCTCAATCCTCCTTAATATTTGGATGGAAAACAAAGTCCAAAACTTAAAAAGAATTTTAAAAAAAAATTGATCCCCAAAATAACGATAAGCACCAAGAGAGCCTGATTCTCCTTGCTGTAGAAAGCCTCTCTTAGGGTACACGTACTTAAAAGAAATATAAATTGGGTGATTTAGAAATAGGGTGGCTGGTCTTAGTGTCCCTTTAAGGCTACAGCGCGGCTTGGAAATGGTGACGTCCCAGCCTCCCGGCTAACTCTTACAAGATGAGCATGAACGCTGTTTGCGATCTTCTGGCTGCAAGCAGCCATCCGGAGGACAGATGGGATGATTCCAGGTGTTTTCCTTTTTCTGGAAAAACACTCCTGGGCTTCAGAAAAAAACTGCCTGAGCCCAAAAAAACTGCTGCGTTGTCAGTTCTGCCCGCTGAGCCTGTGGGCACAGCTGTTCAGTCCGCCATGTCCCCACCGGCGTATAAGCCCAACTTCTCATTAGCAACTCCAGTTAGCAGTAGTTCCAGTTTCTTCCAGCTTTTTATTCTTTGCAACCCAACAGAATTTTGGAGAGAAATTATGTAAAGGGGTTCTGAAATTTGTATGTCAGTCTGTCCACCTGTTCCTTAGCAGACTGACTCTCCCAGAACAGAATGGAACTAAATTTCATACAGGAGGATATGCTAGCAAACGAAAGATCAAATTAAAAAATGGCTTGGATTATTCCAGGTGCTGCAGAGAAAGAGACACAGAATACTATACAGTAGATCACTCTATGGGAGAGGCAGTTCGACATCTCAGGATGTTGATGATTCCTCCATTATGCATATCATGTTGATGATATCATGTTGATGATATCCTCCAGATATGCAAAGATTAACACCAGGATTAGCACCAGAGGAACAATCAAACAGCACAATATTCTCTAATCAAGGAACTATTAACTCAGTCAGTCAACCAAGCAGCAAAAAACAGCCCAATCAAGGAACTACCAAGGAGAGAACAACACCCTTGCCAACACAAGCAGGACAAGCCATGGTATATAAACAGAGAGCAAGTCCCACTCCCTTTTCGCATTGAGGATGTTGCCTAGTCTGGCAATGAAACGTCTGCAAGAAAACAACAAGGCTCAGAGAGCACCAAGGACTCCACAGTTCAACCCTGAGCTACAAATATTCTCTTCGATTGATTCCTCCATTCTAAGACCCCTCCCTCTTTTTCCCAGTCACATGACCCAGAATGCAGCAATTATTAAGGGATTGGAAAGAATTCTAGAAGCCACACTGTGCATGTTTTCAGCAGATAGTAAATAAACCCAAATGTTACCTGGTTGTTCTACTCTCCATAGCTCTAGTGTCAAACTGTTGGCAACCCACTTTAGCCAAAAGCAAGATTCTCTGAGTTTCTTTTAACAAGATTTATTGAAAGAGGCTAGGAAAAAGTTACAGAAATCTCAGCACCTTGATTGCTTTACTTTGGAATCCAATTTATTTCCCAGGTTGCTAACACAGAGACTTTCTCAGTCTTTCTTCTCATAGCCTCAGTGAGAACTTAGTGAGAAAGATAAGTTGGAAATGCCCAGGTGGTCCACATGTGAATTTCTCTCAGGGTCTCAAAATTATCATTACAAATAGATAATATAGGGGTTTGGGTTAGGGTTAGGGTTAGGCAATGCATTGATCCTTATTTTGATATGATCAACATCCTGATCAAGCTCTTGACTACTGTAATGTATTCCTCATGGGGTTAGCCTTGAGGAGTTTTAAATTACAAGCAGTGAAAAATGCAGTGGCCAGGTTGTTAACCAATGCAGGGTACAGCAAAGACATGATTTTGGGAACTAAAAGATTTGCACTGCTTGTTGGCTGCCAGCCAGGCACAATTTAAGGAATTTGTATTCACCTTTAAACTCTAAGCAGTGTAGGACCTGACTATCTGAGGGATTGCCTCTTCTACTATGAGCCTGCCCAGGTACTTAGATCAGCATAAGAGCCCCTTTTGAAAATGTCCCCTGGTAGATGGAAGAGGTCTTCTCCTGCGTGGTCCCCAGGCAATGGAACGTTCAGGGAGGGACACTTAACCCCCATTCTCTCAGTGTTTAGGACAGAGCTTTCCAAACTTTTCATGTTGGTGACACACTTTTTAGACATGCATCATTTCGCGACACACTCTTGCAGCAGGGCATCATTTCGCGACACACTCTTACAGCAGGGCACAAGGCAGGCATTAGGACCTGCGCGGAATCACAGCAGGTTTGGAGACAGCAGGTCACAAGGCAGGCACTAGGACCTGCGCGGAATCCTGGCAGGGCAGGTTTGGAGGCAGCAAGGCACAAGGCAGGCACTAGGACCTGCGCGGAATCCTAGCAGGGCAGGTTTGGAGGCAGCAAGGCACAAGGCAGGCACTAGGACCTGCGCGGAATCACAGCAGGTTTGGAGGCAGCAAGGCACAAGGCAGGCACTAGGACCTACGAAGAATCACAGCAGGTTTGGAGGCAGCAAGGCACAAGGCAGGCACTAGGACCTGCACGGAATCCTGGCAGGGCATGTTTGGAGGCAGCAGGGCATGAGGCAGGCACTAGGACCTGTGTGGAATCCTGGCAGGGCAGGTTTGGAGGCAGCAAGGCACAAGGCAGGCACTAGGATATGCGCGGAATCCTGGCAGGGCTCGGAGGCAGCAGCAGCAGCCGTGACACACCCAGACACTGCAGCCGACACACTAACGTGTCGTGACACCAGAGTTTGGAAAGCTCTGGTTTAGGAAATTGTCAAAGATGCATCTCTGTGACCAGCTTTTAACTGTTGTTTTTTACAATACTGATTTCACTATAATGCAGGGCTTTCCAAAGTTTTCCCGCGGCGACACACCAACCGCCGTTGGTGTGTCGCCGCGGGAAAACCCGGAAGTGCCGCCATTGCGGCAGCACGCAAAACCCCGGAAGCGCTGCTGCTGCTTTCAGTTTTTGCACGCCACCGTTGGTGTGTCGCCGCAGGAAAACCTGGAAGCGCTGATGATGATCAGCGCTTCCGGGTTGTGTGGCGACACACCAGACTGTGTGTGGCGACACACTTTTGTGTCGCGACACAGTTTGGAAAGCTCTGCTGTAATGTTTTTTTATCTATCTATCTATCTATCTATCTATCTATCTATCTATCTATCTATCTATCTATCTATCATCTATCCATCCATCCATCCCGCCTTTATTACTTTTATAACTGGAGACATCATGGCAACTTACCGCTACAGATGGAACTTATTAGAGAGAAAGAGGAATCTGCTCTACACTTGGTCTCTCACCATCTGCTTCACAGATGTTAATGGATGGAAGACAAACGTCTCTTTGCCACTGTCTCTGCTGCTAAATAACCTATTTAAGTGGGGTTATGATGTAGTCTGCTGTATATAGTACAGGTGAATTGCTACTCTTGTCATCTTAGATTCCATTTAAACCCAAGGAGCCGAGGTCTGCACGGCAGAGTGAAAAGAAACTGCTCTGAGATGTGACTTAGTAAGTCTTCTGCTGTTGAGAGTCACGTAGTCAACTCTTCAAGGTCAGTGGTATGTTCTACAGCACCCTTCTCCAATCCGCCACTCTGCAGATGTGTTGGACTTCAATTCTCAGAATCTCAAACCCAACATACCTGGAGAACACTAGATACAACCAAAATAAATAAATAAATAAATGATACGCCAGAAAGCTTTGAAAAATGTGTTTCATGGCTGTTCAAAAACAGACCACCCATCCAGTACGTTCATCCAAGCAGTAAAAGGATTTCAGAAGAGAACAGGCTGGCCACAGCCTTTGTGAACAAAAGCTTTGGTTCCTTGGCTAGTGGCAAAGCTCATGCTGTTTTTCTGACCCACTGAAATAGTTACTTTTTATTTTTTGGGAGAAAACTATTTTGTCCCTCTGTTGCAGTTACTAAGATAGTGTTGGCATTTTTACTGAAATAAACCAAGATAATGACCTGGTTTGCACCTAATGCTAAGCCACGGTTGAAGACATTACTTACTTAAATCCCATTGATTTCAATGTACCTTTCTAAACATATTAAAACTAGATCCGTCCCACTAGCTGTACTTGCATGGCACATCGTAAAATGTCCAGGGCAGTGCAAAGATTTGATTCAAAGACAATTCGACTGAATCATCCCTTCAAAGCAAATCTTAAAGCTGAATTGATTTGATATGTCAGATCAAATCAGGTGGTTCCAGATTGATTGACAAATGTTTGCACATGCATAAGCACGTCTTTTTCCACATAGAACTGACAATCTCAACTGAATTGTTCACTTTGGATCTTAAGTGATTTGCAACCCCTAAAAGCTTAGTGACAAATACGCAGACACCCACATGTTCCCCATAACACGTGGCTTTTTGCACTGAGAATTGTGGTAAAGCATGTCGTGTCACTTTGGATCTGCAGAACTAAGTAAACCAGAAGCTTCATTTAAAGAGCTGTGTACACAGAGGTGTGGGAGAAAATATAGCATGGAATCATGTGTGTTTATTAATCACACTTTATAGTTAGCATGCTGGGTGAACACAGCCAAAATGCCCGGCTGATTATTATGCACAATCCACAAAAGGTTTTCTTATAAATTAGTATTTAAAGTGCCACAAGGGAGTGTTCCTGCAAAAGATTAACACAACTACCCTTTAGAAATTGGACATTACAGATGTTATCTCCAACTAAACTTATTTTCTTTTGGGGTGGGTGGGGATGTTATATATTTGATTGTGAACCGCCCAGAGTCCCTTTAGGGGGAGATGGGCGGTCATAGAAATTTAATAAATAAATAAATATTTGTACCTGATTAGACAATTCCAGCTATCTATATACCAACATGTGTCATAGAATGTTACCTTCTTACAATGTAACAATATATTCTTTGGGAATCAATTAATGTGAAACAGCTTCAAATTCCATTGATGATTTAAAAAATCATTATAAAATAAAAAATAACATTAAGAATGTTGTACATGTTCATAGGTCATCTGTTGAAGCAAAATGAATTTAAGATGGTTTGTGGTCAATAAGTATGTTGAGAGCCAGTTTGGTGTAGTGGTGAAGGGACTGCTTTAGAAACCAGGAGCCTGAGAGTTCTAGTCCCGCCTTAGGCATGAAAGCCGGCTGGGTGACCTTGGGCCAGTCCCTGTCTCTCAGCCCTAGAAAGGAGCCAATAGGAAACCAGGAGACTGAGAGTTCTAGTCCTGCCTTAGGCATGAAAGGCGGCTGGGTGACCTTGGGCCAGTCCCTGTCTCTCAGCCCTAGAAAGGAGCCAATAGGAAACCAGGAGACTGAGAGTTCTAGTCCCGCCTTAGGCATGAAAGCCGGCTGGGTGACCTTGGGCCAGTCCCTGTCTCTCAGCCCTAGAAAGGAGCCAATAGGAAACCAGGAGACTGAGAGTTCTAGTCCCGCCTTAGGCATGAAAGCCGGCTGGGTGACCTTGGGCCAGTCACTCTCTCTCAGCCCAACCCACCTCAGAGGGTGGTTGTTGTGGGGAAATAGGAGGAAGAAGGAGTCTTAGGTATGTTTGCTGCCTTGGGATAGACAGACAGATTTGTAAATAAATAAAAGTAGGATAAAAATCCAATAATATTATTATGATTAAGTTTATTCTAATGACAAAAGATCTTTTTTTTAGTAATGACTTCCAGAACGCTTGATTCTACTTTCGCAACTGCCAGGAGATATCCTTCATTTTTGACCTACTCTAAATGTTAATTATAGCTGATTCTTAATGTAGAACATGTTGATTGGGGTAAATTAACTTGTTTAACTGTGTTAAATAATCCACAATTGGCTGAGTTTGCTCAACACAGTAAGCCATAACAATAGTTGACAATTCCAGTATGCTAAAAGAAGTTGTATTATATTTAGTTTAACATGTAAACTGCCCAGAGTTGCTGGGAGTCTGGCAACATATATATTTAATTTATCATCATCATCAACATCTTGGAAATTTTAAAATACATTTGAGTGGAGAGTTTCATAGAAAATTCAACGTTAGCGGGCATAAGCTATGAATCAATCCAAAAGTACACCACCACCTACCCATCCTTTTTATTTTTCCGGCACCCTGACAAACTCCCTTCACCTGAACACCACCGCAGGACAACCACCCAGCCACAAACCAACTAAGCATTTTGGCCTAGCAGGTTGGGCAAATTTGGCCCGCATTCAGGCTTCCTCATGCAGATCCAGAAACGTGGGTTGACCGAACAGCCCATGTTTCGGTTAACCACAGGGAAGCACATTGGGCTAATCCAGTTGCTAAGTGCACACGTCTCCTAACATGTTTAGCCCGTGCCATTCACTGCACATGCTAAACTTGTGTGCTGGGTTTTGGGGGTGCATACTGCTTAGGGTGCAAGCAAGACCTGGGGGGGCTGGGTTGGGCTCGTGGAGGTTCAATCATTCAGCAGTCAGTCCATGCGCTCCGTACCAACGCAAGTGCCACTACCCTTCCAAAGCATCCAGCAAAACTCTTCCTTTCCTGTAGCTTGAATCATGTCAACTGGATTTCTATTTTCTCAGTGGAAACGTTTCGCTCCTTATCCAAGGAGCTTCTTCAGTCTGAGCAAAGTTGGTAAGGGAATCCTAAATATGTTCCTAGGTAGCTGTGTGACCTTGCACCTGGGGTCATGGTTATATTGAGATGTTATTTTAAGTCCTTTTCCTTTCCCGACGCCCCCCCCACCACGATACAATAGCAGCAGCTGGGCCGCCACGTGACCCCCGACCCCTCCGAAACAACCCCGCCCACCCGCTCCTCCCCGCCCCTTTCCCCGCCGCCCGGCGCGCGCGCAGAACCCGCGGCGTCTGCTTGGCCCCGCCCTTCTCCTCCTCCGCCTCCCTTCCCCCCCGCGCCGTGTTCACCTCGTTCCTTTCTCTGCCTCGCGCCGCTCTTCCATTTCCCCCCCTCCCCTCCCCAATCTGCCCGTGGCCTATAAAAAGAGCGGCCGGCGGGGGGTCTCTTTCTCAATCCGCTGCGGAGGCGAGCGGTGGCGCCTCTCCCGGGGGAGCGTGCGCTACCGAGACAGCCCGTCAGCTGCGGGTGCGACGGAGGACGACGACGAAGCCGACGCCTTGCTCCGTCCTGGTCTGAGGGCCTTCCCTGGGTCGTCCTCTGCGGGCGGCGGCGGCGGCAGCATCCCCCCCAGCTCAGCGGTCTCAGCTCGTCTGGCGCGGCCGCCGGGCTGTTTCGGGGCCGCCTTCGAGGCCTTCCCACCCCCGCCCGCGCGGCCGACTCCCCCCTCCGCACCGACGCCATGAGCTCGGGCACGCCGTATATCGGGAGCAAGATCAGCCTCATCTCCAAGGCGCAGATCCGCTACGAGGGCATCCTCTACACCATCGACACCGACAACTCCACCGTCGCCCTAGCCAAGGGTAGGGCCGGAGGGGGGGGGGCGGCGGCGGCGAGGGACGGGGGGGCGCCGGGACTCCTTTTCCTCGGCTTCCCGTCCCCCACAATGCCGGGGGGGGCGGGCCCCACCTGCGTCCGGTGCTCCCGAGGGGCTGGGAGGGGAGAGCCGATGGCGCAGGACGGCGGCGCCGCGGGATTTGGCTTCCCTTCCTCGCGCGGCTCTTTCCCCCTTGCCCGGAGGGAGGGAGCGGTGGGGGGGACATGCGAGCGCGGCTGGTTGTTGTTGGGGCTTCGACGCGGGAGGGCAGCAGCTGGTTTCAAAAGGGGGAGGAGGGCGTGGAGCGAAGCGGCTCTGGGCTCCCGGTGCGCATCTCTTTAAAGGGACACGCGCGCCGCAGACCTGCAAAGGGAGCGGGTGCTGCGCTTTCCAAAGGAGGTAAAGGCCCGGGGGTAGCCCGGGCCGGGGGGGGGAGCGAGCGAAATGTCACCCTCTCCCCCCCCCCAGGACCCTTTTTCAGACCTTCCGGAGGTGGTTGAGCGACCCTAAAGCCATAAACGAAACACCGGAGATTGATGCTGGGAAGGAAGAAGGTAGTTTCATTCCGTGGGCTGTCAGATACAAAAAGCGTGTGCATTTTCCTAGGGCTAATTTTTGAATAACAACACTCCTCCAACCACCAACCCCCGCCTCAACTTGCTTCTTGAGTCTGATTTCAAAAGTCACTTTTGGGGATGGCCGGGAAGATATGGCAGAGGTGCTGCACTTCCTTGCCGGCTCACCTTTTTACTCTCCTGGTCGTGAGGAGTGGAGAAATTGCTGCAATCCGCTGAGCTTCCACTATCCCCCGACCTCTTTGTGGCAAAGGGATTGTTGTGGATTTGTAAAACAAAGTGTACTAGTTGTTGGTGACAGCAAGGGCTATCATATTTTAGCCTTTGGTTATATAGGGATCCAGTTCTTCTGAATGGCTTAGGGTTCAGTCTATCATGCAAATATAAGGTGTGTTGCTTCATTAAACTGCAATTTTGTTAACATTGGGCAAGCATGTTGTGCAATCAACTCTTTTAACTCTTCACTGTTTCCAGTCTTATAAGCACACTGGATCCTTGCATTGTTTGACTTCAGTAAAAGCAATTGTAGTACTGGAAAATTTTCCATTCTGCATTTTTTGTATAGAACGTTTCTATTTCAAAAAGTATGGATGTTCCACACTGAATGGTTATAATGCTATTGATGTTGAGCAGTTTCAGAGTCGAGTTAAAAATGTCCCTGGAAAGCATGATATGTGACAAGATATTCCCACAATAGGTGGACTGGTTATTTATAAAAACTAACGTATATGATCCAAAATATACTGAATCTGATACCGCTCGGTTTATGATATTGAGAAATTAAGAGATCAAATGTTCTGGGGAAGGGTATATTCTGCAAAAGAAACTACAGTGAGATTAGACTGGAGGAAGAAGTCACTTTGGGCTTACAATTCAGTATGGAAATGTATTGCACAGTGCTCCTTTTCTAAAGAATCACTCTGTAGGTATATGAAATAGTGGAATTAAATAGGGAGTGATTTTTTCCATCCTGACTCTAAAAAAGGGCACTCAGAAGGGGTGAAAATGGCATTAACTGAATCCAGAGAGTCAAGAGACGTGCTTTCTGCAAGAGTTTCATCCTGTTAAAATGTTTTTAATGTATTTCTAAAATACATTATATAAAAATACATTTTATTCTGGAAAATAATGAGCTAGCCTATGTCTGTTGCCAGCCCTTGTTCCATTGTGAATTCTGTAACTGCACTCTCCCAAAAGCAGTAGTTGGCCATTTATCCATTTGCTCTGTTTGGGAGCCCCATAAAGTTAGCTAAACAGAAATGAATATTTTCTTTCATTCAGCTCCTTCCCCTCCCTTTCCAGAGAAAATCAGGGGAACTGTGAGAAGGCCTTGAACTGATTTCATGAAGACTTGGTGACAAGATTCCTGTAGATTAGAAATTTCCCTTTTTCTCCAATGTTATTCCTGCCTGCTGGAATAAACAGCTGGAGGTGAAGGGACATTTCTCTAAGATTGCAGTACAAAGGCACACTACAGCATTGAAGTCACACCCAAGGAGAGGCAGGATAAGGGGTCCAAAGCTTTGTGGTGTTGGGTTATCCATTTTGAGCCAGTTTTATTATTTTGTGGCCTAGAATAAGGTGATTTAAAGTTTGAACTGTGCTCCTGAGTATATTTAGTAAAGTTCTGTGGAGAATACGAACAAACCCTGCATACTGATTCATGCATGCTGTATACACATGAGCAGAGGGTAGTCATGTTAAAAATGCTGGATCAACTTGCCTTGTTCTGTCTTTGATGTGCTGACGTATATAGTAATTTTGGGGGGAAATGGAAATTGTTTTGTTGCTGATAGTTTTGATTGTTAGAACTGTAGTGCTAGGTTTGCTAGAATGGCTTTTTAGGTCTAAAGCAGGGTTTCTCAACCAGGGTTCCGTTGCACCCTAGGGTTCCCCAAGAGGTCACTAGGGGTTCCCTGGGAGATCACGATTTTAAAAAATCAAATTGGGGCAAATTCACGTTAAAGAGGTAAGTTTCATTCTTTATGTTTAGTTTAAGAACACTGTTAATGCATATATTCAGGCCTACCCATGAAATGAATATAATCTTGTAATTTCTGGCCTAGATTTGAGCCTGTGCAGGGGTTCCCCGAGGCCTGGAAAATATTTCAAGGGTTCCTCCAGGGTCAAAAGGTTGAGAAAGGCTAGTCTAAAGTCTGTGAAAAAGTCAGCCAGAACTTTAGAGGTTTTGAGAATATTCTTTAGTTAGGCCATCCCTAGAAAGTATTGCTGCTTCCCTCTCCTTTGATTATTTTCAAATCAGTTTTAAACTTTACCAAGTAGCATTAGAAAGTCATGCAGGGCAGAGATCTGGATTAACCATTTGATTAACTCACTCTGACTGTTTGAGTAATGTGTGGCTTTCTTAAACTTTATTCCCTGTCTCCAATTTGCTGCTTTGTCTCCCTTTGGCAGTTGGGTTCCTTAGTGCCCTATTCTGGGAGAAAAGGGTAAGATGCTTAAGGCACAGTGCTCCATTTCCCCTTTTGCTTGGTTAAGGCAGGAGCTCTTTTGGAAAATTCAGAGTATACCTAGGAGTAGAATTTTTTTTAAAAAAAATTCAGAGCTTTTGATTTTAGCAGCTGTGGCCTTAACAATTAGCTACAGGGTGTATACTGGAGAGAGGTGGGGAAGTTTTTAACTGTGATGTATGGGTGGGGCTGTTTATAGCATTCTAGAATGTTTGTAGTCTTGCCACTAGAAAGGAATACCCAGAGTTGTGAAGCCTTGCAGTTTGTAGCTTTGCTGTTTGGGTGGAAGTACCCGGAGTTGTGAAGCATTTTTGTGTAGTAATACTGGTTTCCTTTTGTTCCAGTGAGGAAAAGCTGAGGTGACCTGGCTTGGTTCAGAAGCAACCACAAAAGCATTCCCCATCATTGATGTTAGAGCAAAACAAAATTCAAATGGAAAAAATGGCTCTTGAAAAAGAGTGCATGTCAGTAGGAAACTCAAGGCCTAAAACAAACCCCATAGCCCTCAATGAAGGAAGCATTTTCAGATATTGCATTAAAATGAAGCCACATAGGAGTAAAAAAAATCATGTTTAAGGAGCATGGCATTTGTGATGTGCATATGTGGAATGTTGTAAGTGGAATGTTGAAGGAATAGCATGAAAAATTGGAGGTGATAGAGAAGAAAAATTGGAGGTGATAGAGAAGAAAAATGCAATGTAACTTCAGTCAGATTTAAATTAATTGTTCATTTGAAATACGTTCAGGATAAAGGGAGAAATACAACCTGGTTTTAGGAAAGGCAGAAATGGATTTGGAGACCACAAAGATCAAGTTGAAGAAAGTCTTGGCTAAGTGCCTAGAAAGCACTGAGGATTTTGAATTAGATTTTTCTGCAGAGACAGAGCAAGGACTGTCTCTGGATGCCTTTGCCAGAACAACCAGTTAATGCAGGTTGGCCTAGCTAGGCTGTTGCTCCAGTTGTGGACAGAGTGATAGGGCATACTACTACTACTGTTTATGTGATCAGGGAGGAAGTTGCAGAAACTTTTAGGTGCAGACCCAGTTAAGCTCAAGCTGCTGCAAAATAAATGAATCCCCTAAATCAGAGCTTTCCAAACTTTTCATGTTGGTGACACACTTTTTAGACATGCATCATTTCGCGACACTCTCTTACAGCAGGGCATCATTTCGCGACACAGCAGGGCACAAGGCAGGCACTAGGACCTGCGTGGAATCCTGGCAGGGCTCAGAGGCAGCAGCAGCCGACACACCTAGACACTGCAGTCAACATACTAACGTGTCCGGACACACAGTTTGGAAAGCTCTGCCCTAAATTGTGAGGGGCGCTCATGATTTACTTAGCTCTCAAAGTTGTGGCAAATTTATCTCAACGCTGACAGCATTGATTTGGCCCAGATTCCCTGAGCTGTTAATGTCTGTGAGATGGCACCATTTAAAATATCAGCAGAAAAGAGTTGTTGAAATATTGTTTAAGACTTTTAATCCTTAGTTGTAATACCAGTAGACCAATCTTTACAGAGTCTCACACCTGAATTCCAGAGGCCTTGTAGAAAAGAGTTGTTGGCAGTTTTGTCTACCACCTGTTCAATCTTGTGATTTTACAGTAATGGACTGTGATGTGGCCAGAAGCTGCCTGTCCACAGAGGTGAACTGAATGGTCACCTAAGGTGCCAAGTTAAGTAGGTGCCTTTTTTTTAAAAAAAAAATCAGAAGTGCCCTTGGGGCTGGAGGTACTAATTGCATGGTTTGCCCAGGTCACCAGTTGCTGGCAGCTGGTTTCCTGTAAGGAAGCCTAGTATGCTGGATTGATTAAACAAAGAGGGCTTATCCCATACCCAGGATAGGATAAGATGGTAACTGGATTAAAGTAGGTCTGGATGAGTAGCTCAGAGAGACAGGAACTATTAAGAACCCAGCCATCCCTTGGAACCAGTGTAGACAGTAACTTATGCCACAACCCAACCATCCATGTCATACCAGAATAAATCAGCATTATCAGTCGTCTGCCCTTTATTAAAGATTCCCACAAGTGTATAGGCAAGGATCTTCTCTTTTCCAGAAAAGGAATGTCCGATCAGTACAGGGCTTTTACATGGAAGGAGTTACCTGCTCTTGGAGAGGACATGGGTCAATTTGAGGGAGAGCCCCCTTTTCATTGAAGTATAGGCAAGGCTAAATCTAGGCAAAGCTTTACGAACATTGTCCCTGTCATAGGCACGGGCTTCAGGAGCGCAGAAAGTCTGATCCCTATAGGAAGTGGCTGAAATTTGCTAATCATGCCCAGCTCCCTGTGGGTCTTGCAAAGGGAGTAAAGGCACCTTTTGAGCTACAGAGGATGTTTGGGATCCTTAATGCAGTCTAGTAAGTATTTGAACACTAAAATATTCCCAAAGGTGAAGTGCTGTAAAAAAACAAGCTTAGAAACAAGGGGGGGGGGGGAAATCTGTGCCTAAGAATCCATTCCAGGCAGGAAAGCATTTGGTATACTGTTAAAGAAGCTTCTCCCAGTGAAACTCTTGTTGATTCTGTTACAAAAAGGTGAAAAGAAAGAATTCCCTTAAGGAAAGAATGAACAATTCTTCTGCTTAGTTAAAAATACAACTGTTCTTGAGACCCAAAGCACAGATGCAGAAAAAAAGAGCCAGTTTGGTGTAGTGGTTAAAGCAACGGGCTAGAAACTGGGAGACTGAGAGTTCTAGTCCCGCCTTAGGCATGAAAGCCGGCTGGGTGACCTTGGGCCAGTCCCTGTCTCTCAGCCCTAGGAAGGAGCCAATGGCAAACCAGGAGACTGAGAGTTCTAGTCCCGCCTTAGGCATGAAAGCCGGCTGGGTGACCTTTGGCCAGTCCCTGTCTCTCAGCCCTAGGAAGGAGCCAATGGCAAACCAGGAGACAGAGAGTTCTAGTTCCGCCTTAGGCATGAAAGCCGGCTGGGTGACCTTGGGCCAGTCACTCTCTCTCAGCCCAACTCACCTCACAGGGTTGTTGTTGTGGGGAAAATAGGAGGAGGAAGGAGTATTAGGTATGTTCGCTGCCTTGAGTTATTTATAAAAATAATAAAGGCGGGATAGAAAATAAATAAAAAATAAAAGCCAGAGTCCCTTTCCATTAATCTTTTCTAAAGATTCATAATGTGTGAGAAGCAAAATGTAGACAAGTAAAAGAAGAAGCAGATCCAGATACTGAGAAATGCAATGTGGTAACAGAACTCTGCATAAAGTCCCATGGAAGGAACAAGCTCCTCAGTTGTCTTTTAAAAAAAAACCCATTATCTCTTCTGGGTGTGCTGGGTTAGCACTACTTTAAACATTCCAGAATCACTTATGTTTTTGCTAAACAAGAATTCTGTGGGGCTGTAAATCTACCTATTTTTGAAAAAAACAAGCAGATCTCATGCTGAATGCTGCAAAGTCCTCTAGTGGCCAAATACTGTCAGTGCCACTGGAAGCCCCACTTGTAACAGAAGCCAAGAAATTGATTCAAATCTTTACCTCCACTCCCCCAACAAAATGAGTGTGGAAAAGTAAAGTAAACTCTCTGAAGAATACTCAAATAAGTTGCAAATCCTCATTTAACCTTGATTGCTTAACAACATACTTTTTGATCCTGGAGGAACTTAAAAGCAGCAGGAATGGTCTACAGTAGCATAGGTCCCAAAGTCACTGTTCACTTCACATGTCACCCCGTTTCAGGGTAATCAGAGATTTTTTGAGTGCCTGGCAATTGTGTTCAAAGAAATCAATTACCCGAACCCCCAAATTTAATGTTAAAACCTTTTGTATGTGGTTCAGGAATCCTGTTTAGTTCTAAGTGTTAATTATAAGAGTGCTGCTTTGCTTTACTGTTGTCATCTTGATATTTAATATTAACAGATTTTTATTTTCATAAGAATATCTTCTAAATGTTTTCTACTTCCAGTTAACAAAGTGGTATTGTATGTATTTCTGAGATGGCTATGTTGATTCTAGATGTCATCTCTTCCAATCTGGCCATAACATATCAGTTATTCTACAACAGTAGGCTATCTTTTGATTTTAATAAATTGCTCTTCATAATATCAAGAAATATATTTACTGTGAATTGACAAATCCAATATTAACCAAAGGTCAACAAACCCAAGGTGGATCAGATGTAGCAATTACCACCTGCCACTATGAGAGGGTGGGGACAGAAGATTTTGAGATAATGTTGAGGTCAAGACCCATCTCGGCTATAGTAAGTTGCTCCTATTTTCCATAATCAAAGAGGTGTGAGAGCTAGTCAATACATGTCAGCCACCGCGAAACTGTCTTCTGAGATGTGGTATGGAATTATTGGGAGCTTCTGTCATTCTCATATGCTTCTGAAGTCAGTATAGCAAGGGAAGAACCTTGCACTTCTCAGGCATAGAACAGCATACTCTGATTCTGTATTTTCATCAGAGCAATGAAAAGGTAGGGCCATGTACTCTTTAATAAAGATTTGGATAACGCACTTTAGATCTCATGCAAGAACAAGACGGAGTGGCTTTGGGTTTTTGGACCCTCTGGTTCTGGGGACCTTCCATCTTTGGTTCTGGATGATGTTGTGCACTGCCTCAGACAGAACCAGTGTGCAATCGGGGGGTCCTCTTGGACACACAGCTTCTGCTTGAGAAGAAGGCAGCCATCCTTAGGAGGATCTTTGCACAGCTTTCGGTTTATCAGTTGTACCTGTCCCTGGACCAGTAGGTCCTGCTCACAGTCACTCATGCCCTAATGACCTCCCAATTGGACACTCTGTGTGGGGTTTCAGCAGGTACAGAATGTGGTGGCGCAGGCATTCAAGGGTGCTTATTATTTGGCACATGTGACACCACTGCTCTGCGAACTGCACTGGCTTCTGGGTGCAATTCAAGATGCTGGTAGTCACCTTTAAAGCCCTTCATGGCTTGGGCTGGGTTACTTATGGGACCATCTCTCCCTGGTTGTTTCTATCCTATCCAGTCCAGCAGTAGGGGCATGCTCCGGGTCCCATCTGCTAGAGAGTGCCAGCTGGTGCAGCCCAGGAGGAGAGACGTTTCTGCCATGGTGCCTGTCCTCAGGAATGTCATCCCTCCAGAGATCAAATCGGCCCCAGCCTTGCCGGCCTCCCGCAAGACCTTGAAGACTTGGTTCCGTGCTTCAGCCTGGGGCTCTGGGTGGGTGGTGGTGCCCATTTCCTGGTTGTGCTGCCTGATGCTTTTGTGATTTTCACTTGGCTGCTATGAGTTTTATGTTTTTTTGTATATCATTTTATTATTTTTAATATTGTTAGCTGTATAGTCATGTATTTCAGATGAACAGCCATATACATCTTATAAATGACTGACTGACTGAATGTCACTGGCCAATTTATTAAAGCAGCCTGTCATTTTCAGGCTTCTGCACAATCTTGAAAAAGTTGTATCTGCTTCACGATTTAATTAACTTTAATGGCTGAATTCCTTAAAACACAGGAAAACTGCTTTTCAGGTGAAATAATTGGGCTGGTTTAATGAGTAGTGGTGAGACACTGTACTTCTGAATTGTTTTCAAAGTGTGCAGGGCCCTTAAAAATGTACTTGCTGGTCAGTAATCTTTTGCCTTTTAATAACTAGATTACATTAATAACTAACTAACTAGCCTAACTAGATCAGGAATGACAATTGATCATTCAGTAACCTTGATGGGTTTAGAGCATCTTCAAATCTAACTCTCCTCAAATACTTTATTCATTCCTCTAATACAGTGCTTTCCAAAGTGCCGCCGTTGGCGACACACCAATGGCGGCAGCGGGGGCATGCACGGCGGGGGTGTGGGGGTGTGCGCGGGGGCGGGGGCATGCATGGCGGCAGTGGCGGCGGCCTCCGCTAAAATGCGGAAGCGCTGATGGCGCTGTGCACACCCTCGCTGCCGGGATGTGTGGCGACACACCAGACTCTGTGTTGCGACACACTAAAGTGTCGCGACACACAGTTTGGAAAGCTGTGCTCTAATATAAAAATTCTTTTCCAGTCTTTTTCTGGCATCACTTTGAGAACTGGAAAGGGTATCATAACTTTCCTTTGATGGAATCTGTTGTGGAGTTTCTGTTAATCTTTTTCTTGGTCTGTACTGGGTGTAATAAGTTTGCTTTTGCCTGCCTTCAACAACTAAATATGGAGTACCCATGATGTCATTTTTCCTAAAAGAAGAGGCAATAACGTACTATGATTATGCTTAGTGAGGAGATAAAAGAGGTACAGCTTTAAAAAAATGAACTGTGTCAGAAGAGTTGTGCACAGTGTTAGCTGGCACAGAGGCTAATATCTTGAACATATAACTAGAATTCTAGCTTTAATCTTGCAGCAACAAATGTGAATGAATGGGGAAGCTCGTCAGTAGCTGTAGTGAAAACAAAGGAACATGCTATCCTGAGAATGACGCGCTACTAATATGATTCAGTTCAGCTTAATACTCATGTAATTTTTGTCCTGTAAAAAGTGAATCCTATTGTTAGGCTATACTTATTTTTGTGTGAAACAATTCCTTGATCTTCCTGTCCAAATGTCATCTTTCTCCTTCATTCCCCATTGCAAATCACACAGGTTTTTGTATTGAGAATTACTGTCCTCGGACCGGGGGGGGGGGCAGGGTTTGCAGGCAGGAGCTAATCGCGTGTACCGGGGGCGGGGTTAGCAGGCGGGAGCTAATCGCGTGTACCGGGGGCGGGGTTTGCAGGCGGGAGCTAATCGCGTGTACCGGGGGCGGGGTTTGCAGGGGTGGGGTTTGCAGGCGGGAGCCAATCGCATGCACTGGGGGTGGGGTTTGCAGGCAGGAGCCAATCGTATGCACCGGGGCGGAGTAATGGCGTGCACCGGGGATGGGGTTTGCAAGCGAGAGCCCCACAGTCCACTTTCTAACAGGCCGCGGCCCACAGGTTGGGGACCCCTGCTAAAGGGTATCAGTTTTTTTGCTTTCTGTTGGATGTTTTGTGTTTGCCTCCGTACCAAACTATTCCTTGCTAATTGTCCCATTCTGCAGGGATGAATAGGCATGGTTTAAAGGAAGCTGAGGGATGCCTTATTTCAATATTTGTTTTACTTCTCTTTCTTCAGCCCCATGTTATATGCTTTCATTGCTGCAAGTGAGCAATGTTAGTGAACAACAAACATTCCGATATAATTTCAAATAATCAACTTCTTATTTGAAACATGAGAACAAAGTTGGATCTGTTTTAATTGCTGGGCCACTCATACAAAACAGCATTTGTAATGTTGCTGATTGTGTTAAAACAGTACTTTTGTATGCTTATTTAATAAATTTTTGTAGTATTCTTTAATAGGTATTTCCCGCCAATTCATTTTTTTAAAGACAACAGTATGTAATGAAATATTTTCAGGAAAAAAATATTCAAGATGTAAAGACTTTGGAAAATAAAAGGTCTCGGCCTAATGCTGAAAAAATATTGGATGGATCCTGGCTCAAGAATGCCTATCAAATTCAGCACACAGTTAGACATGTTTAGTGAAAGACCATCAATGAATAGTAATTGAAGTCATTTAATGGATATTCTCAAAATATGGCTTAAAAATGATCACATTCTATCAGCATAAGTGCTGGGTAAGCTGCTTGAATGGAAAATTAAACAGGACACCTAGAATATCCTGTCACCCAGCCACAATTTGCCTCACCTCATGGATGGGGAGGACATGTGGAAGAGAAATAAGTGCTCTTCGATTACTCTTTGGATTAGAAAAACTTCAGAAATTGTCAATTGATAAATTTTCCTTCTCAGGAGTTACCTCAGTTCCAAAGCAACAATACAGTGTAATGGAGAGGGAGGCAAGAGGCAGCCTTTAATATTGGTCAACAAGTGCTAACAACTTGGACCACTCAGTAGTCAGGTCAGTATAAGTTCTTAAAAAATACTAACTTGCATTTTGAGAATTGATAGTATAGCTCAAAATATATAGCTGAAAGACACATTTATCTAAAGATGGTGTAAAATAGCTGTTGAGTTCAAGTAGTAACATTTAAGTCTTTCCTCAAAGTGCGCTCATTTGGAACAGAAGATCGTCCCACAGACCGCCCTGCTCCTCCAAGGGAAGAAGTTTATGAATATATCATCTTTCGAGGGAGTGACATTAAAGATATCACTGTATGTGAGCCTCCAAAAGCACAGCATAATCTGCCCCAAGACCCTGCGATTGTCCAAGTAAGTAATTCCATCTGGAATGGATAACAGTTTCACCGTGTACTACTATGGGCACTTCGAACAGTAGAAACCACTTTTGGTACGCATATAAATTCTAACTGGGCTTAGCTGATAAATTCTAATTCAGTAAGAATGACTATATTGCTTGTTATGTTTGATAAATTCTAATTCAGTAAGAATAACTATATTATTGCTTGATATGTTTGCTAAGTGAGTCATTAAATTTGTATAATAAAAAAGGTAAAGGTTTTCCCCTGCACAGTCGTGTCCGACTCTAGGGGCCGGTGCTCATCTCCGTTTCTTAGCCGAAGAGCCAGAGCTGTCCGAAGACGCTTCCACGGTCATGTGGCCGGCATGACACATGCGGAACGCTGTTACCATCCCACGGATTTTTATAATTTAAAATTTATATAATTTATATATAATCTATATAAATTTGTATATCTTTCTATTAAATATAGTGCTCAAGGTGAATAATAGAATTGCAAGTGAAGTACAAAATGAAAACATGAACACAAACTGCCTAAACACAATAGTATACTAGTAATCATATTAAGACCTGTTTATTTGCTCTAGTACAATGGAAACAGAAACGGAACTTGCTGGTGTTCCAAAAGGCTGGAAGTGTGAGAAGATTCTCACATTTCTACCAAGGATGTTCCCAGTAGTGACAGTGTAAAAGAGGTCCCCTCCCAATGAATTTACAACTCGGACAGATCCTTACGGGGAAATATTTTAAGTAGCCTGACTAGGACAGGTTAGTGAATCATTTGTGACATGAAAGTCATGTGTTCCCTATAATTGGCTAATGTCAGTCTTTGGCTGGTGTTTCTGAACTCATTTGAAAAAATAGCTCTCGGTGAAGAATATTAGTTAGAAAACCTGATATAACTAGGGCATATTTCACCACAGCTGTTTTGGGAAATTGGTTTGGTTAGACCACTAGTTTCAGTTGTGCAAAAGCAGTGTTTGCCACTTCAAAAATCTGGGCATTCAGGTTTGAATGCAGATGTATACTGGAGTTTGCTTGTTTTAGCAGCATATAAATGAAAACAAAACAAGTGTATACTGAAACTGAGTTTTCAAGGTTTTCCAAACCTTTTGTCTATTTTTTTGACTAAGATGCAATTGTTTGCCAGTATGTTAACAATTTCAGGCACTGCTTGTGTTTACACACCATGGTAAACCAACCCATAGTTAACAAACTACAATGGCTGTTTAAGATACAATATTTCCATAGCGTGATTTTCATCTTCAACTTTATGTGGAGAATTGATCCTATTATACAGCTGGATCTTTCCTCACTTGACTGGTAAATTGATGGTTACAGGGATTTTCCCTTTTTCTTGCGATACTGTTCTTTTCACAAGATCATCAGACATAAAGTTACAGACCAGATATTTAGATTGCCTACCAGCTTGACGTTAAACATACTCAAGGCCAGACCAGTTTGGCTTCTTTACAAGCCATGGTTAAACCAACAACGGCATAATATGTGTTAACTCAATCTTTGCATGTCTTAAAAACATAATTAATGACAATGCTTGTACCCTCATCCATATTGTTTTCTTCTTTTCACTCATGGTAGCATAATTCTTTAACCTTCACTTTTTGCAGTCGTCTCTGAGCTCTGCATCTGCATCTTCTTTTCAACCTCATGTGCCTTATAGTCCCTTCAGAGGGATGCCATCCTACAGTCAGCTTGCCGCCAGTTCCTTAATTGGCCAACAGTATGCAGCATCCCTTGGTTTAGGTGAGTAACAAAGGTCTGCTTGTCACTGAGATGATCAATCTCTGGGCTGCACCATTTAAGGGTGAGGTTCGTGTCCATGGAGTATATTCTTCTGAAGGGGAGAGGTATATTGATGATCAGGGAAAGAATTTTTTAATTAATTTATATCAAAGTGTTGGAGTATTTGAGGAAAACATTTCATTATATAACACTCTAATCTGAAGACATCCCACCTTGACACAGACCGATTGCATAGAGTGAGAATTGGGCCAAAGATACACTGAACTTGGACCATTTTTGAGTTGTTGAAAGCATAGCTTTGCAAAAACCAGTGTCTCAACAAAGTTAAGCTTGTTTTTTTTTTAACTTAACTGCTTACTGGTTTTAAACTAGGTTCCCAACCTTAATTGATAAGCTGTAGTTTTTTTTAAAAAAAAGTTCACAATATATTTTGTTTGGGGGGTTGTGTGTGAGTAAAAATGTGTGAGCTGGTAATAAGTATCAGTTGAAAGCTTTCTAGGATTCCTTTTTCCACTTTTCAGTGTATCTGTGCAGTAAGTGTTTATTTAAGTTTTTGTAGGGGTAGATGAATTTCGGACTCTGTTTTCTACATGAATATTTACATACTTTTTGAAATGCAATTTTCTCCTTATATACACACTGTAAAATTCTGAGCGGTGTGAAAATTAAAGGATACTCGCATTCTGATTCACATTCATTCAGGAAAAATGATTTCTGCTATGTTAAGATACAAAATAAATATTTTTTTGTCCACATCTTTATTTCTACCAGTTGTTAAAGCATTTCAGCATAGGGTTAGCACATGATATGTTCAACCTGACCAAGATCTGTCTTGTTCCTGGTCAAATTCTTCCAAGTTTCAAAACTTTTAAGAATATGTTAGCTGCTTAAACCTTCTTTCCCCAGTCATCTGGATTTCAGTACTGCTGTGTGTCTCACCAGTCTCCTTCTCTGCTTTTTCTTCTCCTCTCTTGTCTGTCTTTCTAGAGAAGCTGGTAAGCCCTCCAGCATCAGCAGCTGCTTCCAGTCCTAGCACTTCTTCATCTCCTCAGCCAGTTTCAGAGCCTGACTTGTCATCAGAGCCACATCTGCTGTCTTCTAAGGGTAACAGCAGCTTGAGGATTCCAAGTATTAGAAGAATTGCATGGTGTTTGCAAAAGTTGTTTTTTTTTAAAAAAACCTTCCTCCTGAACAGAGTAACATCTGCAAGAATTACTGCAGTTGTCTTGTTTCTCAAAGCCTTGGTGCATTTGCTTCTGCTTCAGGTATTGGATGGGTGGATGAACAGGAATTCACTTCTAGCCAGTCATTTAACGTTTTAAGGTGAAACTAGAGTGAAGGAATAGTGCAGAGTAGAGCCAGATAAATTTGGGAGCATAAACACATGGAGAATGAGCTGTTGCAGGTTTGGAAGCCCTCCACTTTGCAAAATGTCCTACCTGTGCAACTAAGAGAAGAGGAAAAAATTACAAATTAAAGCTTGGAAAATTATCCTATGAAATTTAGTACATTGGCTGATGATAGGATACCCATGAAACAATCCATTGTACATGGGCACTTCTTACGAATTCCTGAGTGGCCTTGGAACATAGCAGCTTGCATTTTGTAAAACAGCTTCCCCAGATAAATTGAGTATGGCCAGGTGAATTCAGCATCATAACTAGTTGATGGGCATATGGTTTTCTCTTGCTTGAATCCTGTGGTGAGCATGTGAGGCAAGGGTTCAGCTACAGCAGGTAAAAGTGCCTATTGGGAAGGGGAGGATAGGTAGCAGTTTCTTCATTCAGTATTGAACATTTCTACAATAGGATTTTCGTCAGGGCGTTGATACTGTTTCTTCTACACTTGTCTAAGTGCAATCGTGCATTTTCTTGATTACTCTTGAACATAGTTAATGCTTGGTAGATAGGTGGCATTTCCTTTGCACATCCTCTTGAATTTTGGATTTTCTAAGAACCATTTGAAGATGCAGATTTCCTCAGAATCATGCTTGCAACTTGACGATTCTGGGGAAGCTGCGTTAATGGTTTTTAAGTAGTGATAGAAGTTCTCTGAGTTTCTTGCAGTGGATATTCAGAAAGAGCATTGTATTTTGTCAAGTTGTTTGCAATGTGTCTCAGCATCTAAGAGGTTATTTTTCCACTTAAGTGAGGTTTCAAGAGGCTTTGACATAACACAAGCGATAAAATAGATTTTTCTGTTATCAAGCAGTAACTAAATATATGTACCTGTAAGCATATAGAGAGCCAGTTTGGTATAGTGGTTAAGGCTTCAGGCTAGAAACTGGGAGACCATGAGTTCTAGTCTCGCCTTAGGCATAAAGCCAGCTGGGTGACCTTGGGCCAGTCACTTTCATCAGCCTTGGGACAATGGTAAACCACTTCTGAAAAACCTTGCCAAGAAAACTGCAGGGACTTGTCCAGGCAGTCTCTGAGATTTGGACACAATTGAATGGGGGGGGGGGAAATAAGCATATACTTACACAAATTAAAATTCATGGTTCAGATCAACTTTTCAATAATTAATTTAGGAAGTGGTTTGACCTCATCTTACTGTGGAAATGTACAATAGACATAATCTACTCCATACACTTGCTTACTGTGTGAATTAGTTTCAAACACCATCACAGTGTGGTTTTTAAAAATAAAGGTAGATGTATGAGACACAGACAAGGTTTATGGATGATCCCATGACATATATAATATTTGTCTTCTAATATATGATGTGGAGTCCTTGGTGCTCTCTGAGCCTTGTTGTTTTCTTGCAGACGTTTCATTGCCAGGCTAGGCAACATCTTCAGTGCGATATATGATGTTTCAACCAGCATCGCAGTAATGGAATGTTTGATAGGAAAGGGGAGATGAACTTAATCATAGATCAAAAGGACAGAGTTATATATTCAGTGAACTGAATTCTGCAGTTGAAGAGCTATGGGAACCCATGTGTCTGCATGCTTTATTCTCCTTCCAAAACAGAAGCTTGATGTGTCCTTAGCAAGAACCTTGATCTCACTGTGCTTCTATTGAATCTTCATGCTGTTGTCAGAGTTAAATAACTAGAAAAAAGACTGGGTGTAAAGCTTAATACTTGTCGTGAGGAACTGCCAGCTCCTTGAGATAGATCAGTCAAGAAACAATCTCTGCACTGTGTAGTTGCTTTTCTAAGTCCCTCCTTACCAGCTCGTTCCTTCCTTCCCTCCCAAGGTCAGCTCCTAACTCTTTTACAGGAAGAGAGGCTGAAACCTTGTCTCTTTGCTTGTGGAAGCCTTGTTGAGTTTCCTTTCATAACAAATTTCTCATAACTAATCTAAATGTGCATGTTTGAGTGGAGTGGCTTTCAAATAAAGTGTTATGGTGTCTGCATCAGAAACTCTTTTCTCAGGTAAAGAAACGGATAGAAGTCTAAATGATTTTCTGAAATAAACTGATTCTGGCAAAAGTTTGAATGTGTACTCTCCCAGGAAAAGCTAAGTTTTCCATTTAACCAGATCATGGAATATGTAGATTTGCTGCTTTTAACTTTTACTGGAAGGGCAGGTCCAGTCCGCTAGCAAGTCCCACAAGTCTGAAGTTGGTCTTCTTTTGCATTGGTATCTTTGAGCATTGGTGGATTTTTGCTACTGGTTGCCTGTGTCAAAATATTTGGTATGGTGAGGAATCAGTGATCAAAATCCACCACCAATCAAACAGCTAACCAATTGAAGAGAGCTAACCGTTGTAAATGTGGGCACATTCATATATCATTCTGAGCAATATGGCTTCTTTGGCTTTGGCTTTGCATGCTGCACACATCCAGCCAATATTAGGTTAGTCAAAAGAGCACACTTAAAGTTTAATGTGATGTGTGAACCTGGTCTTTCAGTTACGATAATATGCACATCTGTGTGTGAAAGAGCTTAACTTTCAGACTTTGTTCTCAAAGATCCAGAGTAGGTAGGTAGAGTGGTTTTCATCTAAATCTGAGAGCCTATATGATTTGGAATGAAATATGCACAGCCAAAGTGATTCAAAGTAATCGCCATACAAACCTGTTGAAATTTGCTGATAATTTGGGGACTATAGTAAAATCAAATTTGTTCCTTGTAGCATCTCCACACGGTGTCCCTGGTCAAGTGCTAATGCTTCCTAGAGTAACCCTCTTTCAGGAGAACGTTCTGTTTCAAATTCTTTTGACAGGATGAGGGAAGCCAAGGTCTCTGAGCACAAATCAAGTTTGGTCAGAACAAATGCAGTGGTTACTGACATTGCTTGGTTTCTCTCAGGTGCTGCTTTTCCATCTGTTCATTCAGTGCGCAAAAGCCCAATGGTAGAACAAGCTGTTCAGACCGGCCCTCTCGATAACAGCTTGAATCCCAAAAAGGCAGTCAAAGCTCCTCCTGTGATTCAACGCAACACACGTCAGATTCAACAGAACAACAAGACAAATGGTACTGAAATCTTTTCCTTCAGATACATATATATGCCAGTGTTTTAAAGTAATAATAATTGGAACTACCATCTGCTGTTACCTTTCAGCATCTTGACTATATTGAGTGAACAGGCTTTCCTATTTTGTCTTAGATATAGTTGAACCACCACCTGTGCAAACGCAAGGGCAGGTGAATGATGAGAATAGAAGGCCCCAGAGGAGGAGATCAGGTATGTTACCTGATTGTAAATTCTCCAAAGCAACTGAATTACCCTCTTCTGCATTACTTCTGTAATACAAACTTTCATAGAAGAACAAAGATTAATTACTCCTAATTAATTAAGAGTATTCCTACCTACAGTAAG
Source organism: Charina bottae (assembly GCA_023362775.1). Taxonomy (NCBI): domain Eukaryota; kingdom Metazoa; phylum Chordata; class Lepidosauria; order Squamata; family Charinaidae; genus Charina; species Charina bottae. The sequence goes on from JALMGJ010000003.1 coordinate 117,337,549, forward strand.
TTGAAGACTAGTGGAGTTCAACATTTCTGTGCATGAAGAACTGAAAGTATTACTGTGAAAGGACATAAGTATAGTGTACAAGGACTTGAAGTCTTATGTAGTAATATGACTGGTAGCATTAGCCTAGGAAGTTATGCTGGTCTATGAGAAATATTTCAAATCTAAGTCAAAATGTTAAATGAATTAGAATGGAAGAATAGTTACGACTGCTTTCTTTCTGTAAAGTTTAATGGCCTGGAAGTTCAGTGGGCAAAATATTTCTGAATTAGAGAGAAGTATTTTCACTACGTTGGAATACAGCAAATTCAGAAGCAAAAATTCTTGAAGTTTATAATTTGATGGATGACTTCTGCTGAGCGGGAGGAGATCTCTGTCAAATTCTAGACATTCATACCATTCAAGCATTAATAAAATGAGAAGTACCAGAACAGCCAGCTTGCTGGCATCACTTCTGTGGGATTCAAATGATGTTGAGAAACTCAGCATCATGCATTGCCTTAAGCAAGGAGCATGTGAGGTCAGCCTTGCTTTGTCTAGAATTAAATGAATTCTCACTAGAAGATTGTAACATCTTCCATTCAGGAAATAGAAGAACTAGGAATCGTTCCAGAGGACAGAATCGACCAGCTACCGTGAAAGAGAATACAATAAAGTTTGAAGGTGACTTTGATTTTGAAAGCGCCAATGCACAGTTCAACCGAGAAGAGTTGGATAAAGAATTCAGGAAGAAACTTAACTTCAAAGGTTAGTACTTTTGCTGTTCCTAGTATGATTAGTATGCCAGTCCCTCCTCCTTGATATGGATGAAAGAAAGCATCTAGTATGCACATTTAAAAATAACCATTTCCCCGCTTCCTCTTCAGATGATAAAGTTGACATGGGAGAAGAAAAGGGAGAGCCTGCGGTGGCTGCTGAAAACTCTGATGGCAATCCAGATGAAGATCTACTGGGACCCAACTGTTACTATGACAAAACAAAATCCTTCTTTGACAACATCTCATCGGAACTGAAGTCTAGGTAACAAAACTCTAAGAGCTTTATTTTAGCTCTTTCACAATTTCTGTACTATATTGTAGATTTTATCTACAGTCCTTCCCGGGTTACAGAAGCCATACTTGAAAGGCACTAAAAGGAAGCTTATTTTTCAGATTCCAGAATGGCAGCCCATTGAAGTAGAGTTCTCAAAGTAGGTCTCTAAAGCTCAAAAAACTTTGACCTCTGCGGTGCTTAAGGGTTAATGTTTGTTAAACAGTCATAGACGGGGGCGAGGAAGAAATCCAAGACCAGAAGAACTTGCTCAACCAAACTCTTCATAGGAACCCTTGGATTTGAGCCTTAATCTCTTTTTTTTTTGTGATGGGAGTCCTGAATGTTTAGAAACAGTATTCTTTGGGACTCTTTGCCTTAATATCCCTGTTTTTTAGCTTCTGCAGAGTTCTGGCTTCAGTTAGGACTTTAATGAGAGAGAGAGGAAAAAAGAGGTCAAATGTATATATCGTATTCTTGGCAAAAGCTAGCCGATAAGTCAGAGCTTTCCAAACTCTGTGTCGGGACACGTTAGTGTGTCGGCTGCAGTGTCTGGGTGTGTGTCGGCTGCTGCTGCCTCTGAGCCCTGCCAGGATTCTGCGCAGGTCCTAGTGCCTGCCTTGTGCCTTGCTGCCTCCAAACCTGCTGTGATTCCATGCAGGTCCTAGTGCCTGCCTTGTGCCTTGCTGCCTCCAAACCTGCCCTGCCAGGATTCCACGCGGGTCCTAGTGCCTGCCTTGTGCCCTGCTGTAAGAGTGTGTCGCGAAGTGATGCATGTCTAAAAAGTGTCACCAACATGAAAAGTTTGGAAAGCTCTGCGATAAGTACTGCTGCTTGGTTACTGAATCCTTCATCCTTAATTTATCCTTCTGAATTACTTGACATGTTTTAATCATAAATCCCATTGGTTAAAGTCTACATGGTTTGGAAATCTCAGCCACAGCAATACGATTTGGAAAATTACATTCATAAAACACATTTTATGGTATATTTTGTGACACACTTTGTATGGGAAAACGATGTGACGGCCTTAGTCTTGTTCTTTGCTTGAGACAGAGTTTTACAGCATGAAGTTAAAGAGAATGTGAGTCTAACAGGAAAACTGGTAATTTGTTCTCTAGTTCACGGCGTACAACGTGGGCCGAAGAACGGAAGCTCAACACAGAGACATTTGGCGTATCGGGGCGATTTCTCCGTGGCCGCAGTTTTCGTGGGGGATTTCGTGGTGGAAGGGGGTCTGGAGCTGTGCGGCGAAGTCAGGCTACTCCCAGAGTTGGCACCGGAAGAGTTTGAATCCTTCAGGCAAGTCACAAAATCAAAGCACTTTAGGTTCAGCTTTCTTAGAGCAGCTGGGATGAATAAAGAAAATCAAATTGTCTGCTTATAATGAGTGTCTTCCTCAAAACCAACTAATTAGACTCCTGGGGGTACTTAAACTAGTGAAATGTTTGCTTTTATGGCAGTGTGAGCTCTCACACACAGTTTTTCAAGGGCTTTGTATGTAGTTCATCTTTAGGACCTTCAGTGCACTTTTTTAAGCGACTTGAAGTAAATGAGCATCCGGCAGAGTAATAGGTAAATTTATTGCATAGTTGTTAAACATGCCTGTGTGTTTTATTTTAGTTTCAACGACATCGCTATGAATCCATGTACATAGGAAGGCGGGAACAATAAAAACTGCTGCACTTAAAGGATGGGTGAATGAAACATGGCGTTCACAAGTCTGAATTCCGAGATTACTGCTGATGTGTCACAGCAGGATTGGAGCACTGGAATTACTTCAGAAGGAGTGTGCTCAGAAACCACAGGTTCAAGAAGTTTTTTTTTTTTTTTTGGATTTTTCTTTTTCATGGATGGGGGTCTTTTTAAAAGTAGTGCAAGAGACCTGTGCTGCTTCTAAGTTCCAACCACTGTTGTAGTTGAACACAGGGAATGCTTGTTCTAAAGAAAGCAAGGCAATTCTAAATTCTTCAGAAATGAAACCAGCAGCTTAATCCGGAGAGCCAAATATCTGCTGGTGTCCTTTTGTTCTGACTTCTATGCCTCTCTTCTCCTCCCTGCCCCCATTCAAGCAGATTGTTTTGATGTCTAGAAACAAATTCTAGTGCAAAAATGTGTGTGTGATGTGATGGGATTTGTTGCTGACCATGTATCTGTAATTCTGACTTGCCACTTGAGAAATACGATTTCTCTGGAGTAGCATTTCTCAACCTTAGTGACTTTAAGACGTGTGGACTTCAACTCCCGGAATTGCCCAGCCAACATGGCTGGCTGGGCAATTCCGGGAGTTGGAAGTCCACACGTCTTAAAGCTGCCAAGGTTGAGAAACGCTGCTCTGGAGAGTTACACCGCAGAGTTGCATGGAGTGCTGGTCACCCCACTCAAAAGAACTGGTATCTTCTGATCCAGGATAAATGCCATTCTCAACTTCCTAATGATGAGCCATTCTCCGTCACTGCAAGTTTTCTGTGTGGAGGAGGCTGAAACTTACATAATCCCCTTGCAGCAAATCTTAAAAGGATATTTTCTCTCTCTCTCTGATTTAAAGGGGAATGTCCAAGCTTCAAGCATTCATGTTCTCTCCAAATGCAAAACGTGATGTCTACATGAAGCTTGGGCAATCAGTATGTTCAGTTGCTCTTCTTAATCTCCCCCAACTTTATAAATAGTTCAACTTTTTTGTGTTTTTAAAATAGTTGTGGAGGATGAGCGCGCAGGGATTATAAACTTGCATGGAAATGGGTAAAGCCTTTAGTAATAGGTTTGTGCCACTTTTGTTATCTGTAGGAATATTCTGTTGAAAGGCTTCCGTAGTGGATGCTGTCTCCCCCCACCCCCATCTCCATGGCTCCCCTAGGTCATGCATTAAGTTGGTGTAAAGCTTTAGTTTCTTTTGTAGGCCTTCATCACAAAGGGTTACACATTGTGGTGAGGTCACATTATGGAGTCATGTAAATTGTAATTATAAATAAACATGTAAATGTTTAACGGTTCTCAGCTTTTTCTTTTGCCTGTTTTTGTAATTTTTCAATCAAAAGGGTTGGACAAGGACTTGCAAACCAGGGTGATGTTGTATTTAGGAGGATTCCCTGAATTTGATACAGGGTTTTCAAAGAGTTAATAAGAAAAAACACTTGTGCACACAAACATTGTCCGCTTACTTCAAAAGCACTTTCACAGGAGTATTATATTAACTGCATGTCAGCTAGTTTATTCTTTACTGCTGAAGTTTCAACATTTTCTCCTGTGAGCCTGATGACTTCCTCCTTAATCTCCATCCTGAAATGTAAATACTTCCATCTGGGTAAGTGGAAGAGATGCTGAGAGACTTGAATAAAACTTTTGTATCCATGAAAAATGGATTCGGTGCCCTTGTAGGGAAACCAATCTGAAGCCTCCAAAGTTGGCCATTTTTAAATACTTAACATTTATGTCCTATCAAACATATCGCTAACATTGTAGTTCCCAAGGACAATCTGAAAGAAGAGCAAAATGGTTGTTTAAAAAAATGTTCTTGCAAAGCACAAACTAGCATACAATTGAGAGAAATGGACAAGATACATTGACAATTGTCAATGTATCTTGAAATATATCTTGTTTCATATATCAAGAAAATGTATATTGAAACAATTGAAATTGACAAGATACAGAGAGCCAGTTTGGTCTAGTGCAGCTTTCCAAACTCTTCATGTTGGTGACACTTTTGTTGTTTATTCGTTCAGTCGCTTCCGACTCTTCGTGACTTCATGGACCAGCCCACGCCAGAGCTTCCTGTCAGCCGTCACCATCCCCAGCTCCCCCATGGTTGAGTCTGTCACCTCCAGAATATCATCCATCCATCTTGCCCTTGGTCGGCCCCTCTTCCTTTTGCCTTCCACTTTCCCTAGCATCAGCTTCTTCTCCAGGGTATCCTGTCTTCTCATTATGTGGCCAAAGTACTTCAGTTTTGCCTTTAATATCATTCCCTCAAATGAGCAGTCTGGCTTTATTTCCTGGAGTATGGACTGGTTTGATGTTCTTGCAGTCCAAGGCACTCTCAGAATTTTCCTCCAACACCACAGTTCAAAAGCATCTATCTTCCTTCGCTCAGCCTTCCTTATGGTCCAGCTCTCGCAGCCATAGGTTACTACAGGGAATACCATTGCTTTAACTATGCGGACCTTTGTTGTCAGTGTGATGTCTCTGCTCTTAACTATTTTATCAAGATTTGCCATTGCATGGTGACACTTTAGACATGCATTATTTCACGACACACTCTTACAGCTGGCATCATTTCGGGACACACTCTTATAGCAGGGCACAAGGCAGGCACCAGGGCCTGCGTGGAATCTCAGCAGGTTTGGAGGCAGCCAGGCACAAGGCAGGCACTAGGACCTGCGCAGAATCCTGGCAGGGCTCGGAGGCAGCAGCAGCCAGGACATACCCAGACACTGCAGCTGACACACTAACATGTCAGGACAGTTTGGAAAGCTCTGGTCTAGTGGTTAAGGCAGAGCTTTCCAAACTTTTCATGTTGGTGAATCTTTTATACATGCATCATTTCACGACACACTCTTACAGCAAGGCATTTCGCGACACTCTTACAGCAGGGCACAAGGCGGGCACTAGGACCTGCGCGGATTCCTGGCAGGGCTTGGAGGCAGCAGCAGCTGCAACACACCCAGACACTGCAGCTGACACAGTGTCCCCAAAGTTTGAAAAGCTCTGGGTTAAGGCAATGGGCTAGAAACCAGGAGACCTAGTCCCGCCTTAGGCATGAAAGCCGGATGGGTGACCTTGGGCCAGTCTGTCTGTCTCAGCCCAACTCACCTCACAGGGTTGTTGGGAAAATAGGAAGTATTTGGTATGTTCACTGCCTTGAGTTATTTATAAAAATAAAGGGATAGAAAATAAATACATTTGTCTTTGAACTGATTTGAAATTTTGATGGGTTTGTGTACACACCAAATTTTTAAAGTGGCTAAAACTATTATGCAAATCAACTTCTTAACCAAATTCAAATTAGATCTTGGGTGATTTACAGATCCCTAGATGTTCTGTGAACATAGTAATTTATCTTGCAAAGAATCCAACCTTTGCGCCACATAGACTATTCTTGTTGACGCTGGTTCTGCAATATTTCATATCAAATTCCAGTCCTGGCTGGACATGCGATTCTGCAATGGGTGCAGTGTGCTTTACAACAGAGCAGTAGCCTCTTTCTTGCATGATACTGCTAACACATACTAATTTGAGCTTTAGAGATTAGGCTGCCCTGATAAAGCAACACTTGGCGGTTCCTGTTAGAAAGGCAAGGGACAGCTTGTGTTTGGTAATTGGCTCAAGTATTTACACCAATCTCCAGCAAAGGAGATCGTTACCTTGTCGTGGTGCTGGAGCTTGAGCACCTCAATGAAACCATGAGCTAAACCGTGAAGGGACACCCAAGACGGGAAGGTCGTGGCAGAGAGGTCAGACTAAATACGATCCCTGGGGAAGGTAATGGCAACCCACCCCAGTATTCTTGCCATGAAAACTAAATGGATCAGTACAACCAAAGATATGTCGGTATACCATCGGAAGATGGGACTCCCAGGTCGGAAGATGGTCAAAATGCTACTGGGGAGGAACAGAGGATACGTTCAACTAGCCCCAGACGTGATGACGCAGCTAGCTCAAAGCCGAAAGGACGGCTAGCGGCCGACGGTGCTGGTGGTGAACGACGAATCCGATGTTCTAAAGATCAACACACCATAGGAACCTGGAATGTAAGATCTATGAGCCAGGGCAAATTGGATGTGGTTATTGGTGAGATGTCAAGATTAAATATAGACATTTTAGATGTCAGTGAACTGAAATGGACTGGGATGGGCCACTTCACATCAGATGACCACCAGATCTACTACTGTGGACAAGAGGACCACAGAAGAAATGGAGTAGCCTTCATAATTAATAATAAAGTGGCTAAAGCAGTGCTTGGATACAATCCAAAAAACGATAGAATGATCTCAATTCGAATTCAGGGTAAGCCATTTAACATCACAGTGATCCAAATATACGCCCCAACCACAGATGCTGAAGAAGCAGAAGTAGATCAGTTCTATGAGGATCTGCAGCACCTACTAGATAATACACCAAAAAGAGATGTTATTTTCATTACAGGAGACTGGAATGCTAAGGTGGGTAGTCAGACGACACCTGGAATTACAGGCAAGCATGGTCTGGGAGAACAAAATGAAGCAGGACATAGGCTGATAGAATTTTGCCAAGACAACTCACTGTGCATAACAAACACTCTCTTCCAACAACCTAAAAGACGACTTTATACATGGACTTCACCAGATAGTCGACACCGAAATCAGATTGACTACATCCTTTGCAGCCAAAGGTGGCGGACATCTATACAGTCGGTAAAAACAAGACCTGGAGCTGACTGTAGTTCAGATCACGAACTTCTTATTGCAAAATTTAGAATCAGACTAAAGAGAATAGGGAAGACCCACAGATCAGTTAGATATGAGCTCACTAATATTCCTAAGGAATATGCAGTGGAGGTGAAGAATAGATTTAAGGGACTAGATTTAGTAGATAGGGTCCCAGAAGAACTATGGACAGAAGTTCGCAACATTGTTCAGGAGGCGGCAACAAAAAACGTCCCAAAGAAAAAGAAAACCAAGAAGGCAAGATGGCTGTCTGCTGAAACACTGGAAGTAGCCCAAGAAAGAAGGAAAGCAAAAGGCAATAGTGATAGGGGGAGATATGCCCAATTAAATGCAAAATTCCAGAGGTTAGCCAGAAGAGATAAGGAATTATTTTTAAACAAGCAATGTGCGGAAGTGGAAGAAGACAATAGGATAGGAAGGACAAGAGACCTCTTCCAGAAAATTAGAAACATCGGAGGTAAATTCCAGGCAAAAATGGGTATGATCAGAAACAAAGATGGTAAGGACCTAACAGAAGCAGAAGAGATCAAGAAAAGGTGGCAAGAATATACGGAAGATCTGTATAGGAAGGATAATAATATTGGAGATAGCTTTGATGGTGTGGTCAGTGAGTTAGAGCCAGACATCCTGAAGAGTGAGGTTGAATGGGCCTTAAGAAGCATTGCTAATAACAAGGCAGCAGGAGACGACGGTATCCCAGCTGAACTGTTTAAAATCTTGCAAGATGATGCTGTCAAGGTGATGCATGCCATATGCCAGCAAATTTGGAAAACACAAGAATGGCCATCAGATTGGAAAAAATCAACTTATATCCCCATACCAAAAAAGGGAAGCACTAAAGAATGTTCAAACTATCGAACAGTGGCACTTATTTCACATGCCAGTAAGGTAATGCTCAAGATCTTGCAAGGTAGACTCCAGCAATTCATGGAGCGAGAATTGCCAGATGTACAAGCTGGGTTTAGAAAAGGCAGAGGAACTAGAGACCAAATTGCCAATATCCGCTGGATAATGGAGAAAGCCAGGGAATTTCAGAAAAACATCTATTTCTGTTTTATTGACTATTCTAAAGCCTTTGTGTGGATCATAACAAATTGTGGCAAGTTCTTGGTGGTATGGGGATACCAAGTCATCTTGTCTGCCTCCTGAGGAATCTGTATAACGACCAAGTAGCAACAGTAAGAACAGAGCATGGAACAACGGACTGGTTTAAGATTGGGAAAGGAGTACGGCAGGGTTGTATACTCTCACCCTACCTATTCAACCTGTACGCAGAACACATCATGCGACATGCTGGGCTTGAGGAATCCAAGGCTGGAGTTTAAATCGCTGGAAGAAACATTAACAATCTCAGATATGCAGATGATACCACTTTGATGGCTGAAAGCGAGGAGGAGTTGAGGAGCCTTATGACGAAGGTGAAAGAAGAAAGTGCAAAAGCTGGGCTGCAGTTAAACCTCAAAAAAACCAAGATTATGGCAACGAGCTTGATTGATGACTGGCAAATAGAGGGAGAAAAAGTGGAGGCAGTGACAGACTTTGTATTTCTAGGCGCAAAGATTACTGCAGACGCTGACTGCAGCCAGGAAATCAGAAGACGTCTACTTCTTGGGAGGAGAGCAATGGCAAATCTTGATAAAATAGTTAAGAGCAGAGACATCACACTGACAACAAAGGTCCGCATAGTTAAAGCAATGGTATTCCCTGTAGTAACCTATGGCTGCGAGAGCTGGACCATAAGGAAGGCTGAGCAAAGGAAGATAGATGCTTTTGAACTGTGGTGTTGGAGGAAAATTCTGAGAGTGCCTTGGACTGCAAGATCAAACCAGTCCATACTCCAGGAAATCAAGCCAGACTGCTCACTTGAGGGAATGATATTAAAGGCAAAACTGAAGTACTTTGGCCACATAATGAGAAGACAGGATACCCTGGAGAAGAAGCTGATGCTAGGAAAAGTGGAAGGCAAAAGGAAGAGGGGCCGACCAAGGGCAAGATGGATGGATGGTATTCTGGAGGTGACGGACTCAACCATTGGGGAGCTGGGGATGGTGACGGCCGACAGAAAGCTCTGGCGTGGACTGGTCCATGAAGTCACGAAGAGTCGGAAACGACTGAACGAATAAACAACAACATTTACACCAATAAATGAAAATTCCATTATAAACACACCCTTTGAAAGTACTTGCTCTGAAAGTATCACTGGTGTTAAAAGAAGTATTTTGCCATGTCTTCAGAAGACAAGTTTCTTCAGTTTTTAAATCATGTGGAACACCTATACTGATCTGGAAGAGTTACTTTTCTATTCATTAGAACTATCTCAGAGGGTCCCTTTGAATTTTGTTTTTAATTTGAAAATTGAATTTGATCTTTGTGAATTTTGCACTACTGCACTACCTCTTCAAAGGTGCACAAGTAAATATTCCCCAGAACATGCATACTGCCACAGGGGTAGTTACATGTACTTCCAGTGGTTCAGACCTGTCCTGTGAACCTTGACTTAGCCCTGATCTAGCTTCTACCTTAGATTATCCAATCTGGGCTGCAAAAACCCAAGGAAACACTATGTTGGCAAGGAAGAGTTTTAAAACAAAAAACTCTGCTGTCATCTGCTCTCACCTGGATTCTGTAGCTCTAAGCTACAGAAATCCCTCTTTTTCTAAGGACTCAAATTAATAGCCACTATTTTCCAACTGTTCTATATGCAAATACTTTTCAATATACTGCATCCTCCTCCCGTGAAATCACTATTTGGTGTGTATGTTTGCCAGATATGTTCCAAGAAGTTTTGGATTGTAACTCCCACGACCTGGTGGTTGCCTGGGATTGACAAAGGAGGAAAACCAGAGTAGCTTGCAAGAAAGAAAAGTGCTCAACACCAATATGTTTTTGAAAGAGCAAGATTGATTTCATAATTTCAGGGTAACATTACCATGGTCCCATCCTGAATCTGTATGAGAATTTCTACGACTGCCTGCCGAAATGATTTTATTGAAATAAATTTATGGCCATGGAGTTAGAGAATCAATTCACATATATAGATCTACTGTCAAAAATTCAACACAAATCCCAAGTTTAAATTTCATATTTAAGTGCCTAACTTAAATATGAGCCATTCCCACATTATGCTGGAGTGAAGATTCAGCAAATCTTGGCTTTGTCATGATTACCCTGATGAATTGTAACAGATTGGAACATAAACATCAGCAATGCAGCAGTGGTGATAAAGAGTAATAGAACAGTAGTAATAAAAGCCCATGTCAAATAGTGGATTCCTGAACAAGTCATGAAAACATTTTCTATTTTTGTTTAGAAAAACTGCAGCGTTATATAATTGCAGTGTGTGTGTGTACACACACACACACACACACAAATGGAGCCTCTTCTAGTAACAAGCTTAAAAAACAGATGGTTTATTGTGGACCTCTTAAAAGGGGCACAGAACAAGGAAATAGAATGCTTGCATATCTATACAGACTCATGATTGATTTAAAAACCCAAACTAAAGAAATTCATTCATCATGTTGTAGTTTTCTTCTGTTTCTTCTTTTCGTTCTCTTCTTTCTCTTTCTCAATTTCAGCAACGTATTTTTCAATTTCATCAGGGCTCAGTATCTGTAGGGAAGTGATGAGATTACAATCAATCGGCCACCCTAAAGCATATATAACCAGGGTTTTCAGCGGATCCTCTTCCCCAACACAAATCCTCTCAACCTCTGAAGGACGCTCACTATTCCAATGGTAATAGACAGCAGAGAGTAACAGTGCAGTTAAACGAGCCAGGTAAGGGAAAGAGAGATGAATCCATTTCCTGTTCTTACCCACCCCCATCTTTTCTGGTCCTCTTGGGTCATGGATGCGGCTGCTACTAAATGTGAAATCAGTGCACAATTATTTTTTTCACCCTTTGAAGTTGAGGGAAGCACCTAATTTGTTTTACATTGCATTTATAATGTTCTAGTGTTTTTCAAACTTGGCAACTTTAAGATATGTGGACTTCAACTCCCAGAATTCTGGGGAATTGGCTGGGGAATTCTGAGGGTTGAAGTCCACACATTTTAAATTTTTCAAGTTTGAAAAACATTGCTAGTGTATATATGAATATAGGAATGAAATGGAGTGAAACAGAATGGCTTGAAATCAATGATTCCCTTAATTAGGCTTCAGAAGTATGGTGTATAGATGCCAATTATCTATATTATTTATATAGATATTTAGCCATCAGATTTCAAATGCAGAGCTCCTTTTGCAAGCAACGAAAGACCATGATACAGCAACCAATCTTCAAAACAAAAAACTAGTATTACTTAAGACAGTTTACCTTGAGAGGTTGGTTTCTTCTCATAACAGCCAGCTCAATATTTTTCCCACCAGACTGTACAACCTTAAATTGTGAAAATACAGAAAAAGACTTCCTTACAAATGTGTTACCAACAAGGATTTCTTTCCAATGAAAGAAGGTGACATCCCATTTGAGCTGCAGGACACATCCAAGAGTGCTTCAATTTATTACATTTTAAATTTAAACATTAAATTTAGAACACCCACCAAAAATGCATTTCTTCTAAATCAATCTTAGAACCAGGTAAAGAATTCTGACTCTTAATTTTACTGAATGATATTAAAAGTCCCCTTCGGGGGAGATGGTACGGTAATAGAAATTGAAAAATAAATTAAATAAATAAATAAAATAATATATTAAAATTATTAGGGCACTATTCAGCTTATTATCAAAATAAGTTAGGAACAATTCAAATGTTGACACTTACTTCAAGAAGGGCTTTGATAACAAGTTTAATTGTCAGATCATCAGTTTCAATGGCTTCATCAGTGTAGTTTTTCTCCAGAAATTCCCGCACAGATTTTGCTCCTCTGCCAATTGCATTAGCCTAGGATAAGAAATATATTTGGCAAACTGATGGAAAATGTCAACAAAACATTTACATATTTAAATGTTTCATCTGATAGCCTAAACCCCCTCTCCCCCCAGTAATATTTAACAGTGATCAGCCACCATGAAACCAAACTGCAAGTGACTGGACCAAATTAAAATGAAGAGAACCCAAAAGGCAATATTCTTACTGAAAGCTGTAAGTTATTTTTTTTTCAAAGTGACAACAGCCTATTGATGGCTAAACTCCAAAGTCCAATTACTGCATACCTCAACATAAAATTAATCTACTCCTCCATATTTCTAGATCTAGGGAAATCAGTCAAGACAAAAGTGTTTGGCAGCAAGATAGGGCCACAATGTTGTGGTGCCTGTCCTATGTAACAGCCTCCCCCCGAAATCTAAGAAGGCCCCACCCAATTCTCCTGGCCTTCTGGAAGGCTGCGATGACCTGGCTTTCCCCCCAAGCACTGGGCCAGGTTGTTAGGGGAGCCCAATGCAGGCGTGGTTTGTGTGGTTCGGTTTGTTATATTGTGCCTTTGTTATTGTACTATGATTCTTTTAATTCTTTCGAGGGGGGGTTGATTTATAAAAATTACTGTATTGCTCTTCCTCACTGTTGCTACCCAGAGTTCACATGTAAGATGGGCAACCACATGAATTTTTGACATCTAAATAAATAAATAAATAAATAAATAACCATTTTTAACAAGAATGAGATAACTCCAATTGTTGACTGGAAAGTTCTACAGTGCTATAAATATCAAAAAGACTACTGTAACAGGACCACTCCTAAAAACAACAGAAAGCAAATGGCAGTAGAATTTTAACAAAATAGTGGCCATAAATCAGGTGATGACCTAGCTATTGCTTCCACTATCGCTCACCATTGGTCAGCCTTCATTTTAAAATACAGTTTTCTAGTGGTCTGTTAAACCCTAAGCAAAGCAGCGAACCAGTTTGCTTAACCAAGTTTCGCTTTGCAGGGTTCACGTATCTTGCTAAACCAAACCAATCACATTATGGTTAGTATGATGCATGAAACTAGTCTAACTCTGGTTTCTCCGTATAATTAAATGCACAAAAACATGTAGATTATCAATAATGGGGAATGTACTACTCTGAATCACAGTACCGTTAAACAGTTTTTAAAAAGGGAATTATATCTAATGCAGAATTGGAGACAAAGGAATAAGGAAAATAAGGTTAGGCAAAACTGTGTTTAATACTTTCTGATCTTCTGTAGATTATGAGAGACTGAACTAATCTTTAGGTAGGATTTACTTACATATTTAAGTGCCCTTTCATTTTCATCTACACAAACCTAGTAGGTCAACTCACCTTCCAAGCATGGTATGTGCCAGAAGGATCAGTCTGATATAGCCTTGGAGTTCCATCAAAGTCAAACCCTACAATAAGGGCAGAAATACCAAAAGGTCTGCGGCCATTACTCTGGGTGTATCGCTGAGGAGAAAGAAACAAGTAAAAAGGTTTTATAAAAGTAGAACTACCATAACTGTATACCAGGAGATGTTAAAATTTCTGAATAAGTACTTGACCACCAAGAAATCAGAATATGTTCTGAAGGGCTGTGGGCAAAATCTTTCAAATTCGAAACATTTTAAGCCCAAAACTCCCTGTTTCAGACAGCAGTTCTGAGTTCAAAACAGACTCTTCCAGTCTGACCTTAAAGCATAGACCCATTTCAAGGACGCAAAACTTCTGAATGGTCAAAACAGCACTGAAATACTTCCAGCAAGTACAGAACAGCTGTTTCAAACTCAAAATAGCATTTTGAACTCAAAGCTTTTTGAAAATTATAAAGCAGTACTCTACATTTACTGGAAAACTAAATTTACTTGTGACCAAAAAGATGTTGAACAATTAATGCTTTAAACATCTGTCAATACTTGCTCATTAATCTATTAGAAAGAGACTGGAATCTTGAGTTTTTTTCAAATGCATTTTTAAGTACTGAAAATCATCCTTGTCGGTCTTATTGTACAATTTAACTAAAATAAAATCACTAAGTTGGCAAAGACAAAAGCAAATATGTAAAGCTGCAAAAATAAAACAATTCCTAATACATAGAGTAGCAAACATTATTTCCTACTATCTTTCATTACCTTTGGGGAAAACCTAGACTTTATTTTTGGCCAATAAAAGCAACTACATTATATTCCATTTTTGCCCAGAGTCCACCGAGGGTTTGCAATAAAACCAAGCAATGAATATAAAAAAAATGTACATACCTGCTTCAGGCTAGCAATATATCGTGTAATATATTCCACAGTGACAGGATCTTCCACTGTAAGTCTGTGGCTTTGACATTCCACTCGGGCTCTATTTATAACTATCCTGGCATCTGCTGTGAGACCTGTAAACAATAGTTCAAAGTATCAAAATTTGCCTTTAGCAAAGTGGACAAATAGAAATATTTCTACTTTAGTAAACTTGCTAAATGAATAGAGATATAATTCATTTTTATGCACATGTTCATCCTATGTTCCAGAAAAAATGTTCTTTTGAGGTGGATATATCTCATGTGTATTCTCAACATACTAAGAGTTGTGGTGTCTAATGAGTTTCCCCATAATAATTTTGTGTGGAAAAGGACAGAGGAAAGATTAACCTGACAGCTTGTGATTGCAGTTCTGCTCAGATGGTTAAGGCAGCTTTTAGTTTAGAGAAAGAAACAAAACAAGGAGTGCTATACTCCTAAATCTGATTCTTAAATAAAAAATGAATCAGAGCTATAGAACTCTGACTTGCAGGGCTAACCTGATCAGTAAAATCAGGAAAACTTAATTTCAAGAATCTCCCAGTCTTCTAGAGTAGATAGTATTCCAGTAGCAGACTTTTAATCCTATTTTATCTGCTCCCACATGGGAGGAGTGCTAGGGGGAGTGAAATAGGGAATAAAACACTGCTACTGGAATAATATTTGCCAAAGAATGACACTGTCATAATCAATTCAAAATATATTAACTTTCCATTAATAGAAAAATGACATTTCTGAACCATTTGTAATTTTTTTCTCAACATTCAAAGTAGAATACTGTTCACTCATAAAGATTTGGATTTCAAAAACTAATCAGAATAATTCATTTTAAAGTACTGTATTTCTTAATAAGAGATTTAAAATTGACCTGTGTGGTAAAGGAAATCAGTCCTTCATAAGGACATTTTCAGAACATTGAACATTCAAAAAGAAAAGGAAGAATCCCCAGAGATTATTTTTCCTAGCCCCAATATTTTTAATTTGTTGACATTTTTGCTAATAAAAAAGATCCACTGGAACAGTAATTCCTAGTCTTTGTAGCAAGGATTGCACTGCCTAAGAGTTCTCAGATTTACAGTCTCAACACATCTGGAAAAAGTGAAATTGGGGAAAGGCTGTATTAAGAAAATCCATCATCCGAGTACCTGCAAAAGCCATGCAGACGTTGTCATCGAGGGCACAGATCTTTCGGACAGTTCTCTCATCCTGAAGTTTTGCCACAGATTTTTTCTCCACACCAAGGACAACAATATCTTTTCCTCGTACTCCAACCTGTAATATGAAATGAAGGAGAGTTCACCTTGTCAAAGTACCGTGTCAAGCACTTTCCCTATATATTAATCCTTTAAAAAAATGTCAGCAGCAAAAAACTATGCCTTTCCATAAATTCAGATTAGAATCATTCCATATTCTACCCCGGGGATGCCCACTTAGATTGAACCTGTAACTTTCTGTATCCAGAGCAAAAGTTGAACCAAAGTATAGCTTTGTTGCTAAATATTATCTGATATGAAAATTTGCACTTCAACGTAAGCGTTTGACAATATATCAATGTTTCTAACAGATATGCACAATAACATTTCAGTCAAATACACTGAAACATAACTATCCCTATGATAGCACTATGTGGATTAGGCAATGTTATGTGTGCCCCCCATGGTATGGAGTTCAATTCCCATCAGCCCCAGCCAGCACTGCCAATCAAAAAGAATTGTAGCAGCCACCTATTCCATCTAGAGGGCACTACCTTTCCTTATTTACTTGTTGTATATCATACTTTTCTACTATAGTGAATACTCAAGGCAAATTTTAAAAAACTACCAAAAAACAGAGAAAGAAAGAAAAACATAAGATGAACACCTCTCTTCAAAGACGGATGCCTTTACAGATTTTCTAAATGCCAAGAGAATAGGGCCCCAACACTTCTCCTAAAGGAGTGCATTCCACAGCCCGGGAACAATGTAAAGGAAGCCATCTACCATAAGCAAGAAAGATATATCTGATCATGGGGACACCCTCGAAGAGCCCTCTCCACTGTAACCCCTAATGAGAGATCTCTTAGTGGTTAAATACTAAACCAGAGCTTTCCAAACTGTGTGTCAACACCGGTTGGCTGCAGTGTCTGGGTGTGTCCCCGCTGCTGCTGCCTCCAAACCTGCCCTGCTGTGATTCCGCACAGGTCCTAGTGCCTGCCTTGTGCCTTGCTGTAAGAGTGTGTCGCGAAATGATGCATGTCTAAAAAGTGTGTCACCAACATGAAAAGTTTGGAAAGCTCTGTACTAAACTGTTTTAATACTTCAAAGGTTTACACCAACTCTTTAAATTGTGCCTGGTAAGCAACAAGCAACTGATACACAACGTCCTGTACAATCATTCTGTGACTCCTGTATCTCCCAATGGTTAGCAGCTTAATTGCCCCATTTTTATCAACTGCAATTTTCAGACACTTTTCAAGGACAGTCCCTTATAGAGCATGTTGCAGTAGTCAAGAGAAGAAATAACCGAAGTGTGCACAACACTTGCCAAATCTGACTGATTCAGGAAGGTTTGCAGCTAGTGTACTACATTTAATGGCAAACATGCTCCGTATTCAGATCTCCCAAGCAAATATAGTGACAGCTGAACACTTCTCCCATCCAAACATGCTGAATGTTAATCCCAGTGCAGTTTCTTATTTAGAAACAGCATCTCCTTTTCCCTGAATTTTAATTTAACCTCGTTTCCCACTTCAAAACTTTAGTGATCTCCCCAGCAGTTTTATTACCCGCCCTTGATATATAACTCCCAGCTTTTTTTGAGAGAGAGACTGAGGAAAACAATGAGCATCTAGGTCTTATAAACTTCTGTGGTTCTCTTTAATTCCCTATTATAAAATTGTGTCCAGTAGGGGCGCCAGGCTTGTCGATCGGAAGTTCAGAGGTTCGAATCCCTAGCCCCCTGTGATGGAGTGAGCTCCCACACTCGCCCTAGCTCTTGCCAACCTAGCAATTTGAAAGCATGCAAATGCAAGTAGATTAATAGGTACCACTTCGGTGGGAAGGTAACAGCATTCCGCGTGCGTCATGTTGGCCACGACCGCGGAAGCATCTTCGGACAACGCTGGCTCTTCGGCTAACTAACGGAGATGAGCACCAGCCCCTAGAGTCAGACACAACTGCACAAACGTGCGGGGGGAACCTTTACCTTTATGACTTCTCAAGTAAAGAAAGCAACTATGCAAGGAATAATATATTGATTTGATCCAAAATGTATTTCGTTCAAAACTCCATCTTCCTACAACTACATTCAGGCCCATCTTGTTACTCTGAGGCAACCTGCCTCAATTATTTTTCTTTATCCTAAAAAAAACCCAGCACATAATGAGACAATGTCTGAGCAGGAATGCATATACACACTTACTATATCTGCTTGCTCCCATCCAGCAATTCAATTGCTTGCTGAAGTCACAAATATTTTATTTCACTCAGCGACATTTACCTAGCCTTTTCATATTTCTTCTTCACTAATTAAACAAGGTTAACTCTTTAAAGCCCCTCCTTTAACTACAGGTTTCCATTCTCCCAATTCTTTACCAGAACTGTTCTACATTCTTCATACTCAGACCAATGATTTATAGAAAGTCTCCAATGCCTTCAACTCCTTGAAAAACATGGCCTCTCAGATTGCCTCCCCAATCTGAAATTCCTGTTCCTTAATTTTGTAACTACAATCTCTTTTCTAGTCTCCTTCAGTCAAACAATTCTTTTCTAACAATCCTTTCTATGGATTATTTAGGTTAGTCCCACCACATCTCAAATGAACTATTTTGTGCTCATTTCTGGGCCTTACATCACTTTTATTATTTAATTTATTATTAATTTATTTATCATTAGATATGGATCCTACCCTTCCATTTCTGGAAGGCTTATAGATTAAAATTATATATGTTATACACGATGCTTAAAATGTTAGCAAACAGCATTTTCTAAAGTACAGTACTGGAAAAATTTAAAAGTTCTTGCCTGACTTGGATAAACTTCACCAAGTGTCCTCGTTTCGCTTTCTATATTTCCCATTAAGTTATTTAGCTTTGGAGAACAATCTTGAGTTCTCTACACAGGATATAAAATGGGGCAGACCACAGACACAACAAGCCTAATTTTACCTAACCCCTCCAACATAAAACAATATCCCCACTTCACGAGGATAAGCCAAAAGAAACAAAAGAGCTTCTCTTCTAGTATAACCCCTGCTTTTCTCTAACCTGATAACATCACACCAAGCCACAATGTTCTGCATCACAGTTTATTAAATAAACCCCAATTAGCTGAGCTCATATAACATTAAACCAAAATTCAGACAATTCATTAGATCAGGATTTCTAGAGAGGTCAGTAGGGGCTCCCTGGGAAATCACAATTTATTTAAAAAATTATTTCAAATTTGCACAACTTCACATTTCATTCTTTATGTTTAGTTTAAGAACACTGTTAATGAGTATAGACAGGCCTACCCATGAAACGAATATAATAATTTTGTAACTTCTGGCCTATATTTGAGCCTGAATGTGTAGGGGTTCCCCGAGGCCTGAAAAATATTTCAAGGGTTCCTCCAGGGTCAAAAGGTTGAGAAAGGCTGCATTAGATGCACACAACAGACTAAGCCACAATCACATTATGGCATTGTATACTGCATGAACCAAGCTATATGTGTAAACATATGTGCTGAACACTACCAAATCACCTTTCCCCAACCTGTTCCCCCCTCCCAGATGGGTGCGGCCAACTGCTCCCAGAATTCCCGGGCCTACTTGCTAGAATTCTGAGAACTCGAATCCCAAAGTGGTCTTCACCCGGGGAGGCCCACCTTACCCAGCCCCCAAAGGGGACATTACTGGGGAGCTGAACCGGCCCCTCCTTGTCACAGTTCAGGAGCGGGTTCAAAGCGCGTCTTTTCACCAAGAGCTATGGTGTTTTATTTTTAAGGGCAACATCATCCTTTCTTGGAAGAGTTGGGCCCATCTAAGAGCCTCGGGATTAGCCAATTTCCTAAAAAAATCAACTGGAGCGGTCGGACGCGCTGGGCCTGGTCCACGCCGGCAGCAAGACGAGGCCGAGGCCCGGTGCTGGAACCGGAAAACGGTTGGGCCGGTCTTGGCTGCAGAACTTGCTGGCTGGGGGTGATGGGCTCTGGAGTCCAACGCATCCATGTTCCGCTTCCGATCCGCGGCGGCCCTTCCTTCCCCCCCCACCTCAGGCGCCTTTTCTTTACCGCGGTGGAGCCTTTCTTCACGGCCTCCTGGGCGTATTCGACCTGGAAGAGGTGCCCATCGGGGGAAAAAACGGTGATCGCCCGGTCGTAACTCATGGCAGCGGCGAGGCGGCAAAGGGCGCCGTCCGGACCTGAGAATGAGATGAAGCAGCAGCCGCGCGAAGTCTCCCCGCAAAACAGCACCGTCACCTTCCCTCAGCACGCATGCGCCGTCGCTTCCCGACGCCGCTCGCGGCACGCTATTCACGCAACGCTCATACGCCGACTCCGCCGCTTTTATCAGAGGCGCTACCCGCAAACGGGGAAGGAAAGAGAGGGCCCTACGTCAAGCACGTACTCGCAGCAGTAGACGGCTCGACCTATCCCCGTCGCCAACGCTCTTGGTCGGCCACAACGGGGAACGGGATTGGCTAGCCGCCCGCCGCGTAGCACAGCCTGTCAGCCCAATACATAAGGAAGTGATTGGGCTTCCTCGTACTCTAATAGCTTAGGTAAGGTAACGGGGCAAGCAGCCGGGAAGCTGGCTGACGCTACGCATATGACGTACGCGCGGGTTGGCCCGCGTCTTCTCTCCCTGACTTTCCACCTGCTGCTCCCACGCACTTGGCGTAACGCTGCCTTCTTTTCCTACGCACTTGGCGCACCGAGATGCTCTTATTGGCAAAATCAGGGAGAGATGCGATTCGCTCGCGACAGGAAACCCAACAACAGGGATGCACCATGTGCAAGGCGAAGGGGAGGAGGGGAAGGTGGATTTGGAGAAAGCAGGGGGAGAGGAGGAGGCAAAGCCGCTCAGGTGGCTCGGCCGCCTCTCTCGCCGCCCCAGCTCAGTCGCTGGCTCTCCGCCTTGCATTGCGCGCAGAAGCGTCCAGGTAAAGGGGGTGCGCGGAGGTTCTTGGTGCAATGCCGCAGGCTCATTGCGAGGCGCAGATTGTACCATTTCCTCAGGCTCCCCTCCTCATGCACTGCGGCGAATGCTGCCCCTTTGCACAGCAATAGCGGCTAGATAATAACAATATTATTACAGCCCGGGAACCTCTGTATGACCGGCCCGTCTTTTAAAAAAAGGCAAACAAACGCCGCCCCACCATGTCGGTTGCCTTTGCTTCTGCTCGCCCGAGAGGCAAAGGAGAGGTCACCCAGCAAACTATCCAGAAGGTAATGAAAATAAGCAAATAAAAGGCAGGCGAGGGGAGGGGGGATGCTTCATTAGGGACGAGCGGTGTGTGTGTCACAGGGCGGGGGGAGGGGACGTGCGTCTGTCCCGTTTCCCCGCGCCCCGTCGGCGGGCGGAGAGGCAACGCTCCGCTCTCTCCGAGGCTCCGGCTAAGCAGGCGTTTGCGAAGGATGGGCTGCTGGAGGGACGGCGGAAGGCAGAACAAAGCAAAGGGGCTCCGCGACGTGCGAAGCCAGCCCGTGCAAACCGCCCTTTCCTGCCTGGGCTGATTCCCTCCCGGCCCCGGAGAGCGGCGCCTGCGAGGCTTGCTGGGGCGCATTGCAGATCGGGGCTGAGCCGCGCGCTGGAGCCGGGCGTCTTTCTGACAGCCGTCCAGGCTTGGGGGAGAAAGGCCAGGAAGGGGGAGGCGGCCCTTTCCGCCCGCGGCGGCTCGTCTGTCGGGGTTTCTCTCCCCGATCGTTCTTTGTGGGAGACTTGGCTCGGGGGATTTCTCGGGGAGCCGCGCGGTGAGCGGCGGCGCGCCGTTTGTCGGGAGGGGGGGGCGCGTTTATTATTGTTTGCGGAAGGAAACGCGTGCATTGGTGGCGAGCGTCTGCCGGGGGGAGTCGGGCAATATTCTCTTTAATGCTGCCTTCATTCTTTCATTCATTCCGGGGAAATCCCTAAAGGATAGTTGGGAGGGAGAGTCGACCTGGGGTGGGTGTGCTTATGGATGGGAGCCCCTCCTAATCGGAGTAAGGAAACCACAAGGCAGGTGCTCCCCCTGGGCGAGTTTGGGACAGCAAAGCAGGGTCCCTCCGAGGGCTTCTCCAGCGCCCCCCCCCCCCCTTTCACGGGGAAGGTGCTGGAAATAGGAAGCTA
Organism: Charina bottae; assembly: GCA_023362775.1. NCBI lineage: Eukaryota > Metazoa > Chordata > Lepidosauria > Squamata > Charinaidae > Charina > Charina bottae. Next base: position 117,359,453 of record JALMGJ010000003.1, read on the forward strand.
CTGGCCAGCCTGGATCGGCGGACGCTTAAACAATACCCGGGATTTCCAGCGCGCCCGCCCGCCAGCCGCCCACCTTCCCCGGAGCAATTATGGTCCGCCGGGCGCTCTTCAGATGTGTCGGGACTACATCTCCCAGGATCCTCAGCCAAGACCCAAGAGGGTGTTTTGGCAGAAAGTCGAGAATATCCGACGTTTTTATCAGTCTGTTTGACCAGGAGGTTGAGGAACGTGAGAAGGGGACGGAGCGTCAGGTTGGGAGGGACCTTGGAGGTCTTCTAGTCCAACCCTCTGCCCAGTACTGGAATCCTCATACCATCCTGGTCCAACCTTTTCCTGAACATTTCCAGTGATGGAGCACCCATGATTCCAGGAAGCCGGCTCTTCCCCTGCTTATAGCTCGCAGAGTCAGCAAGCATCCTCGGACCGATTTTCCCCCGTGTTGCAAAATGCACTTAAAAGAAAAATCATCCCAGCTAGATAGATACAGTTCTTACTATTATCAGCTGGAATCAGTCTAGTGCAGGATGAAGTCATCTTCATTGAAGGTTGATTGTAATCTACTATGCTGGTCTAGCTTGGTTGGAAGATAGATTTTTTTTTTTAAATTTCCTAGTTTACAGCTGAGGAGGGGGAACTTGCCCAACTCACCCATCCAGCTTCTGTGCCTATGGTTGGACTAGAACCCTGGTCTTCCCACCCCTAGTTCACCACCTAAAATGTTGCACCACAGTGGCATCCACATTTACTCTCCCTCCCTCTTTCTCGCAAGTATACCCACTGCCCCCCCTCTGAAGATAGATTGGGGAATGGCCTAGTTAAAGCTGAGCTCTTCTGAAGATTGTGGTGCTGTGCAAACTCTTCCCAATGGAAGCAAGAGGACTTTGTTCAAGTAAAACAGGGATTAAGCCCAAATCATTGTGGATTAAGCCCAGCAGGACATAAAAGTGATGAGTCGCCTCACACTTGGGTCACAGATTACACTAAATCATCCCCTGGTTTGTGCTTATGGTTGGGTGTGATGTGTGTACCTACCAATTATAGTTTAGTGTTATATGCATATCAGACCAATGCCAAATTTTAGTTTTGCATTACCTATGAGTAGAGGCTACCACTGCATATAAAAAAACATACAAAGGTTCTGTTGATGCATCAACAGCAATTGATTATGTTCCACCAATATATAAAAAAATAGAGAGCCAGTTTGGTATAGTGGTTAAGGCAGTGTTTCTCAACCTTGGGAACTTTAAGATGTGTGGACTTCAACTCCCCAAATTCCCCAGCCAGCATCTTAAAGTTCCCAAGGTTGAGAAACACTAGGTTAAGGCACCGGGCTAGAAACCAGGAGAACGTGAGTTCTAGTCCCATCTTAGGCACAAAGCCAGCTGGGTGACCTTGGTCTAGTCGCTTTCTCTCAGCCCAAGGAAGCAGGCAATGGCAAACCACTTCCAAAATCTTGCCAAGAAAACTGCAGGACTTGTCCAGGCAGTCACCCGGAGTCAACACCGACTTGAAGGCACACACATATATCCAAATAAAGATAAGCAATTACTTCTTTGGCATCAGTCGTTTTGGATACCTCTGCTTTGTTGAAATATGGGTAAAGGATATTCTTCTATGCTTTGGAAGATGATGATAAGGTCTACTCTATCACACTCGTGTTCATCCCCAGAAGGTGTGAACTGGAATTATAAAGAAGGCCCATGCTTCATTTCCTAGGTGTCCTTAGTCACATTGTGTTAGCCAAAATGAATAGATTGCAATGAGTATTGTTAAAAAGGTCAGAATTCCATTCATCCCAGACACTGGGGATAGCTGATCCCGATCCCACTGAAGTCTCCAAGGGAATCCTTTTATTTTCTTGGATGTAAATAAATAGCTCCATCGACCACCAAAGGAGAAGGAAGTGTGGCTCTTAAGGATGACATCAAAGTAGCCAATTGGTCAATTATTACTATACATTGTTTGGGTTTACACATAGGCTGTGTTTGCACACACACTAACCCAGTGTTTCTCAATCTCGGCAACTTTAAGCTGTGTGGACTTCAACTCCCAGAATTCCCCAGCCAGCAAGGAGAAGTCCACACAGCTTAAAGTTGCCAAGATTGAGAGACACTGCTCTAACCTGTTTGGTTAACTCAACTGTGCTTTATGGAACTAACACATTTTTCTTGCTTCCCATGACACAACAACCAATAAATTAATCACCTCAGCTGGAGCTTAACATACTAGGCTCAAATGTTGGAATCTAAACCCTTAGCTTGTTATTCAGTGTCCTGTGAATGCAGCCAAGCTAGGATAATGGCCTTGAATTTAATAAGAATTCTGGTTACTTTCTTCACTTCAAGCAGTTTTTTTCTGTATTTTATTCATATCCATCCCTCTAACAATTTAGGGGTGTGTTTTATATACATTTTGCTTTTAGACTGGATTCACACATTATGCTAAACCTTAGCTTGTTTAACATGGTTAACCCAATTGGCTGACTTCCTACAACATATCCATCCAAATCAAACAAAGGATATTAAGGCCATGAGTGAATCTAGTAGTTGGCTTTGGCTCTGGTTTAATCCAATGTGTGAATTTAGCCATATGGTTTGGTGCAATGCATAAATCAGGTCACACAATCTGATAAGTCACCATCTTTTTGAGCCATATTTTCATAAATAAGCTACAGTGCATCAAACCATAAACTAGAGGACAATCTACGATGGCTATAATCAATACATTCAGGTGTGTCTGCAGGGAGGGAGGCAAAAAGTCAACATGGCGGCCACAACCATGCAATTGAAGCTCTACCCCTTTTTTACATGCGTCATGATGCTGATAAAAAAAGGGGTGGGGTTTTGATAGCATGATCGCCATGTTGACATTTTTTACCTCTTCCCTGCGGACACCTCTGAATCGGGTTTGCATTTTGCAGAAAAATTACAGGAGCCATTTGGAAGGTGGAGAGGACATATAAATATGATTTGCCTATAAGTTTGGAGCATACCTTTAAAACGAAGAACTCCTAGGTTCAATTTTGGCATCTCCTGCTGAAAAGATCTCATGCTGTAGGACCTGGAGGAGATTCTGATCTTATTGACCAGTAGCAATGAGAATGCTTCAAAGCCAGCTGGGTGGCTTTGGGCCAGTCCCTCTCTCTCAGCCCAACCCACCTCAAAGGGTTGTGGTGGTGAAAATAGGAGATGGGAGCATTAGGTATGTATGCTGCCTTGAGCTGACAAAAAATAAAGGCAGGATAAGTCAAATAAATAAAAACAATAAAAGTTAATTTGGAGGATGGTGAGACATTTCACTTCCATTGATGCAAATATTATTCCACTGCTTTTGCTAACTGCTCGATTAGATTTCATAGTACTTAATGCATGAAGACTGTGCAAGGAGTGTGACTTATCAAAAGTTTTAGCAGGACCAAACAGAGGGATGACGGAACACCTTTCTCAGCTATGTTTCGATCAGTAATGGCTTGATCTCTTTTGTCCCTTTTAAACCCAGATGTTGGATGAAAATCATCATCTGATACAGTGCATTATGGACTATCAGAGCAAGGGCAAAACAGCAGAATGTACTCAGTGAGTATAAATGTATAGGTTGATGCTGAAATATACTGAGTTTGTCATTTCTTGGCCAACTGTCAGCAGATGAAAAGAATAATTTCATTATTGTAACGTGGAGAACATCTACAACTGCTTTCTCGTCTCAAGCCAGGATCTTCACATTGTTCCTTTTTGAGTGAGGCAGGGGGGATGTCCAAGAAGTCAAGATGGTGGCTGCAACCACATCATAAAAGGCCCGCTCCTTATATATGCTATGGCAACTATCTTGATTTCTTTTACTCCCCCTACAGACACCCCTGGCCTCTAATGCAGTTCTCTCTAATGGTCACTGTCTTCTTTTCAACCATGTTGTCACCGTTGTCAATTTAGGAGAGACAATTTTTAATCCCACATCAGGTTCCTAATAACAGCAAATAAAGCAATGAGATCCCATCTCCTGGCCAATTCATCTTCGGGCATTTTAATTTTTGTCAAAGAGCTTTTATGTAATGGTATGTGGGAATGACCCTGGGAGACAGGAGGAAGAGCCGCAGACTAGGCAACAGTCAGATAAGTGGCAGCTGAGTCTGCCGAAGGGATGTGGATGTGGCAAACATCTCCGAAGGGACCCTCCCTGTGTTCTTGGATTGTAAAAGTGAGGGAGGAGAGATGTACTTTCAGACTTGCAAGATTCTGTTAATGTAACCTTACAATAAAATTAGAGCTAGTACTTCTAGGTGTGCTTCTTGCCTGGGCTACCTTGCAAGGCTGACATTTTCTCACTTTTCCATAACTAGAGCACAAGCATGCCCTAAGCACATCTCTTCTCTGCTGTGTCCCCGTAACACTGCCTTCATTTCGAACCTAGCCCATGAAAAAGACAGAGTTAAGTCAGCCTTAGCTGTGTCCATGTTCAAGCAGTGTGTTCCCTCTTATCCCAACACCATAGAAGGTAACAAGATACAATAGGAGCAGTGTTTCTCAACCTTGGCAACTTTCAGATGAGTGAACTTCAACTCCCAGAATTCCCCAGCCAGCATGGTTGAAGTCCACCATTCTGAAAGTTGCCAAGGTTGAGAAACACTGCTCTAAAGGATGGGCAGAAAGAACTTCAACATAGTAGTGGAGAAAATCCCCAAGTTTTTCTTGAGGGGATAAACCTGCCAAACTGCACCATGGGCTCACATGTTTGAACACCATCATATCAGGTAGAAGACAGCTAGCCTCTTCTCTCCGATTTCTGGTTTCCTATCTGGAGGGACATCTTGAGTGCGTTCACACAACTCCCAAAACCCTAAAGCAGGCTTAGCCTGGCACTCGTGTTGCATTCATGCTACACCTATAAATGAAATTCAGGCTTTAACATGAGAGTTTGGGTCACCCAACATGTTAAAGCAGCAACTAAGTTCTCAACCGAAGCTGAACCCCAAACTGCCCAACCCAGCGTTAGCCTAGTCCAGTGTTTCTCAACCTTGGCAACTTTAAGCTGTGTGGACTTCAACCCCCAGAATTCCCCAGCCTCCAGGTCTGGGAGTTGAAGTCCACACAGCTTAAAGTTGCCAAGGTTGAGAAACCTTGGACTAGTCTAAGAGTAAGTGCAAATTCCACTTGGGCTCAGTAGACAGCAAAGTGCAGTGTAAATAAATACAGAGTCAAGTTGGTTCATCCCATTCAGGGAGCAAAGCCTACATCTTTCAAACTGCAGAAATTTCTGGTGCTTTTCCTGTCCTCCTTGCATGCGCGCATGCGCGCGCACACACGGTGATTTCATTCCAGGGACTGGAATCATCCAGGAATATTCAGCCCCCTTTTAAACCCTGAATCACTCTTGAAATGCCATGTATTTTGGAAAAGGCTGTTGCAGTGGATGCATCAATGCTCTGTCTGATTTGGTGCAAGGCAACGTCTGTCCTTATTATTAATTGAGTCTGTAGCTTTAATGCCAAGCAATGCAAGAGGAGGATGAGTGTGTCCGGTAACAGTTTTGGTGCAAGGATAAAGGTGTTGCAAGCATCAAAAATGCACCCTACACTTTCGGTTCTTGGGGCAACATTTTAGCAGTTTCAGAATTAAGTCTACCTTATTGCTGTTTATTAGAGTTAAGCAGGTGAGGGGCACCTTGGATTTGATGGCTGCAAAAAGTTTGGGATTTTACAGAAGAAAGCACCAAGATCAGATGCAGGTTTTAAAGGAGACATTTTTCCAACACAGTTTCTTTTTCTCAGATATATGCTATTTTCCTTTGTCTACAGATACCAACAAATCTTACACAGAAATCTGGTTTACCTGGCCACCATAGCAGACTCTAATCAGAATATGCAGTCCTTGCTGCCTGCTGTAAGTATCTGCATGTAAATCAAACCTAGTTTATTGCAGACTGAATGAGCCAATTAAAAGAAGTCTATTCATTTGAGCAGAATCATTTGCTGGTGCTTTATGGAAGGTGGGGGAACAAACCAGAAACACACCTGATATGAGTTGGACTGGAATGGATCTTTTGTGTTGTGGGAGGTAGAAATTTGGGGAGTGATTTACAGCTGTAAATTGGAGCAGCTGACAGCACACAATTGAACTTGATCTCTTGGAGAAGGCGTGGCAACCCACTTCTCTATTGCTGCCAGGAAAACTTTATAGCAATATTGTGTAGGTAAGTGTTTCTTAACCCCAGCAACTTTAAGATGCGTGGACTCCAGTTCCCAGAATTCCCAAGCATGCTGACTGGGGAACTCTGGGAGTTGCAGCTGGCCCATCTTAAAGTCACTGAGATTGAGAAACAGATGCAGATGCTACAGGGTTGAGAGAAACTACCTTTACCTTTTACCTGCATCAGGGTGAAACGGGAAGAAATGGTGTAGTGTTTGGAGATGAGCAAAGTGCGACATTTCCAACGTAGACTGCAGGCACGGTATTACATTTCTGAGTGGTGTACCATTTTTAAAAACAGTGGTAGTAAAAAAGCAGAATCTTGCCCTTCAATAAATCTGATTTTGGGGGGTGGGAGGTTGTGTTTTGCATGGAGGAATGTTTTAACACTTTTGTGTCACAACTTGCAACTGAAAGGAGACCATCTAGAATTCATTCGTTCTTCTACATCAGTGTTTCTCAACCTCAGCAACTTTAAGATGTGTGGACTTCAACTCCCAAAATTCCCTAGCCAGCATGGCTGCCTGAGGAATTCTGGGAGTTGAAGTCCACCCATCTGAAAGTTGCTGCAGTTGAGAAACACTGACATAGACCTAATGTGCAATTAGAAGGAAAGGGCTTCCAGAATAAAATTTCCATATGGGCCATTAGCTCCATTAGAATATTATATTAAAGTTGAACCTCTTAAATGGGAAGTGAAAGTTTTCCTTTCTTTGTTTTTTTTTCTTTTTCCTTGCAAGACTTCTGGGGGAAAGCAGTATTCCAGGGATAGAGTAAGGACCTTTCTGCTACTGTAACAGTCCAGGGCTCTAGGCTCAACTTCTCCACCCAGTACTTTGAGATATGCAGAGGTTGTAAGAACTGATGTCCAACATATCTGGAAGAAGGACTCCGGGAAAGGCTGACTTAATCTCTTAGACACGACTGTGTGGGGGAACCTTTACCTTTATTTATGTCCTGTCCCTCTCTAGCATTGCTTTGCACAGTTTGGGAGATAAGAGTGAGTTAATTTAGATCGCTGTAGCAATAAGGGAGTAACTTTCCCAGTGGCCCATCTGTCTTTTTTGCAGATAAGGAGTAGACTGTAATGGAATCCATTTCCTAAGTCGAAGTGGATAGCTGCTAGGCTAGATGCTGGATGGGGAATGCATAGTAAGACTTCCACTCCTAGTAAAACATTATCAGTGCTCACTAACAGGTAGAGGTATCATTTAATTAAAGATGCAAAGTTGGTCTTTTCTCTTTTAACCTAACTGAATGATAAGATATAATAATGATAGTAATAATAATTTATTAAACTTGTGCACCGCCCGACTCCCAACAACTCTGGGCAGCTCACAATAATCAAACAAAGAAATTACAGTAAAATCAATAAAACATAAAAGATAGCAAGATATCTTTTATGCTGTGTCTAAGCAAAACCATAATATCCTTGGCATTGTTAAGTGAGTTTTACATCAGTAACTTTTGATAAGCTTATGTTAGATGCATATTCTGAACCTGAGCCTGGCCGGTATTGAATTTGGCCGTGGGAAAATATTGGTTCTAAACAGAATAAATTCCATGCACCAGAAGATGAAGTTCAGACTTTTATTTAGCATACTAACATATTTTTATGTAATTAATATTGGATTACTTCTGATAGTTACGCTCTAAAGCTGTTTTATGGTGTTCTGGCATTAGTTTTATTTATGAATAAAAAGGAAAATGCTGGTTTATTTGTTTCAGTCTTCCCTGATTAACTGACTGCTAATTAAAATAGATTACAATGTAGCAAGAGTATCATCATTCAACAGACTTTAGAATTTCTCCCAACTCAATTGGTTAACTTTCCAATGTGGTTTCCAATGTTTTCAAAATATGTCTGTCTTTTACTTTAAAAAAAAGAAAGAAAACCCCAAAGTGATTATTCTCTTCCTACCATAAGACGCAATGGTGACCCCTGCTACCAAAACTGTGTTAATTCATTCTTGACACCTGTCATTCATGAATCAAAAGTAGCATTTGTACTAATACTTCTTAATAAAAATAATGTCGGGAATTCCCCTGAACCCATTCTCTGGCTGGATTGCTATAGTGTGTGCTACGTGGGGCTGCCCTTGAAGAACATTCAGAAGCTGCAGCTGGTCCAGAAAGCAGAGGGGTGGGCAGTTATGGGCACTTCACAATATAACCTTGCAACACCTCTGCTCTGCGAGCTGCACTGGCTCCCAGGTGCAATTCAAGGTGCTGGTGATCCCCTATAAATAGGCTGACCATACGTACCGTTTTAAATGAGACAGTACTGTTTTTTTTCACATTTCCCGACCATCCCGTCGTTTTAATACAAATGTCAATTTTGTCAGGCATGGCAAGATTGATTCAGCCAAGATGCAATTATCATTTAAAAAGTGCTTGATTGAGGTGCCTGATGTTGGGTGAGACTAGAGAGGGGCAAGGAAGGCGGAAAGAGAGAGAGGGAGAGAGAGGGAGAGAGACGGGGAGAGAGATCTTTGCCACCGCCTCTGCTCTGCTCTTAGCTGGTTGCTCTCTGCTCTCTGTTTGTTTTATTAAAATGCGTTCGGGACGTGATCCTGCCCCCTTTTTTCAAGAGTGAAACTGATTATTTCTCCAGCTTGGCAAGAGAGAGTCTTTCATTTGGGATTGTGGGAGAGAGAGAAAGAGGGAGAAAAAAAAGCAGGAGGAGGAGGAGGGAAGGCAGAAGGAAGAGAAGCCTCGCCGGGCGTGGAGTTTTTGAATCCTCCCTTCCCTGCCTCTCTTCTCTCCCCCTTCCTCTCCTTCCTGCGATCCGTGATGTCACAAAGCCCGTGAGCTGTGCTTTCCCCATTCGCCTCCTGTCAAATACGGTCCCCCTCTACGTCTACCTAAATTTTTGTATGAGTTCTGTCACTGAAGAATAATTGTTAGCTCAATATGTTAATGTAATATAACTTTCTCATTTGAATGAAACCAAAAATATTTTTATATATACAGTAATCTGTTTAAGGACCAGCAAATGGATCTTAATGAACCCTTTTAAACTTTTTTTATCGTCTTACATTTTCATGAATACGGAATATTACATAAGTTTAACCCCGTCCCATTTTTGCCATCCCAATGTCCCGTTTTTGTCTCAAGGCAATATGGTCAGCCTACCTATAAAACCCTATGTGGCCCAGAACCAGGTTATTTGCAGGACCACCTGTCTATGGTGGTCTCTGCTCGCCCACCAGAACTGTCAGTTGTCGTGCTCTGGGTCCCATCTATTAGACAGTGCCATCTAGTGGCACCTAGCAGTGGTGCCTCCTCTGTTGCTGCACCAGCCCTGTGAAACAGCACCCCTCCTGAAATCCGGTGGTCCCTGACCCTGTTGGCCTTCTATAAGCCGCTAAAGATCTGGATGTGCCCACATTTTTTTTCTTTTGACCCCAAATTAAAAATAGATGATGATGACGATGATTTGTATATTGTTTACACTGTGTTTTGTTCTTTTGGCTTTAATTTTTTTTGTAAGCCATCTAGAGTCACTATGGTGAGATGGGCAACTGTATCAATTGTATCAGTCCCTCCATCCATCCAGAAAGAAAAAAATTTGGCTCCTATAAGAAACACCTTGTCTCCTTGTTCCTATCTCACAGCCACCAACACAAAACATGAACCTCGGCCCGGCTGGAATGAGTCAGAGTGCCTCCAATCAGTCCCTCCATTCACAGAGCAACCTCAGTGATGCCATCAGCACAGGGCTTCCACCTTCCTCTCTCATGCAGAGTCAGATTAGCAATGGTAAGATTTTCACGGTTGCCTGGCAACTGCATCACGGATGCTTGGAGCGGGCTTTAAAGCTAACCAGGGTTGGGTGTTCAGAGCCTAATGCTTGGAAAGAGCTTGGATGTTTGTTTGTTTGTTTATTTAATTTCTATCCTGCTTTTATTATTTTTATAAATAACTCAAGGCAGCGAACATACCTAATACTTCTTTCTCCTCCTATTTTCCCCACAACAGCAACCCTGTGAGGTAAGTTGGGCTGAGAGAGTGACTGGCCCAAGGTCACCCAGCTGGCTTTCATGCCTAAGGCGGGACTAGAACTCTCAGTCTCCTGGTTTGCCATTGGCTCCTTCCTAGGGCTGAGAGAGAGTGACTGCCCAAGGTCACCCAGCCGGCTTTCCTGCCTAAGGTGGGACTAGAACTCTCAGTCTCCTGGTTTGCTATTGGCTCCTTCCTAGGGCTGAGTGACAGGGACTGGCCCAAGGTCACCCAGCCGGCTTTCATGCCTAAGGCGGGACTAGAACTCTCAGTCTCCTGGTTTCCTATTGGCTCCTTCCTAGGGCTGAGAGAGAGGGACTGGCCCAAGGTCACCCAGCCGGCTTTCATGCCCAAGGCGGGACTAGAACTCTCAGTCTCCTGGTTTGCCATTGGCTCCTTCCTAGGGCTGAGAGAGAGTGACTGGCCCAAGGTCACCCAGCCGGCTTTCCTGCCCAAGGCGGGACTAGAACTCTCAGTCTCCTGGTTTGCCATTGGCTCCTTCCTAGGGCTGAGAGAGAGTGACTGGCCCAAGGTCACCCAGCCGGCTTTCCTGCCTAAGGCGGGACTAGAACTCTCAGTCTCCTGGTTTCCTATTGGCTCCTTCCTAGGGCTGAGAGAGAGGGACTGGCCCAAGGTCACCCAGCCGGCTTTCCTGCCCAAGGCGGGACTAGAACTCTCAGTCTCCTGGTTTGCCATTGGCTCCTTCCTAGGGCTGAGAGAGAGTGACTGGCCCAAGGTCACCCAGCCGGCTTTCATGCCTAAGGCGGGACTAGAACTCTCAGTCTCCTGGTTTCCTATTGGCTCCTTCCTAGGGCTGAGAGAGAGTGACTGGCCCAAGGTCACCCAGCCGGCTTTCCTGCCTAAGGCGGGACTAGAACTCTCAGTCTCCTGGTTTCTAGCCCGTTGCCTTAACCACTAGACCAAACTGTTTGCAGTTGTTAGGATTCTGCAGCCACGGCTTTTCCTATTGTTGCAGGATGCCCAGAATGGGGAAAGCTGAGCCTGGGAATGTTGACCCGGCCTCAAATCTGTGCTGTGCCACTTCTCCTTTTGTTGCAAGCTTTCAAAGACAGAGCATTCACGGAAGTGTGTGTGTAGTGTGGAAGAAAAGTGGTGGCAAATTAAAGAAATTAGGAAGACTTAACAATTTGTTATTGCAGAAGCTTTCATGGATTGCAGCCATAGGATGTTATTGTCACTGTTTTGTTGTTATTACTATTTATTTATTTATTTATTTATTGGTTGGATATAGAGGCTTCCCAATTCCCAAACAACTCTGGGCATCTAACATCACAAAGTAGGAAACAATAACATGAAGGAAGAAGACATGTACATCTGGGGTACATGTCTACCCAAGTTACTTGCCATTTACAATAAAAAGATAAAATCATGAAACTAAGAACATTAAGAATGCATTTAGATTACGAATAATTGTAAGTCTGTCTAAGAGATGTGCATTTAAGGGCTTTTAAAAAGTGAGCTGAGAGGTTAGGTCCCGCAGCTCAGCAAGGATTGAGTTACAAAGAATTGGGGCAGATCCAGAGAAAGTGACACGAGAGAGATTTTTGTTTTTCCTGCAAAGGACTAACACAGCGATGTTTAGTCGTAGGTATGAATTAATGGCCGGGTTCACACAACACACAAAGACATAATAAGGGCATAATATGGACTGTTCTGGCTTAGCATGGTTTGCAAAACAGCTAGTGAAAGTTTAATCAATAGAGTCAGGACTATTTAATTAAACCATGACTAAACAAACCATGGCTTGGTATAATTTGCAAACAAAGCCAGTATTTTTATTGCACTTTATTCCCAAATAGAGATCCTCAAGCTCTTTCTTCCTCTTTATAATACCAGTACAATTTATTCCAAAGTCACTCTCCCCATGCCTAAAGGTATCTCATACCTGGTAGGTGCTGAAAAATAAGGATCTCTTCACCTACCCTATCCTAGAAGCTTTGAGTGTTTTCACTAATAATTTTCTTATATGTTAGTTGTGACATTAAGGGAGGGGGGCACATAAATGCAACCCTGCATTGAAGAAAGTTTCACTGAATTCCATGAGACTTACATCCAGCTAAATGTAGCCCGGGGGGCCAATAGCATTTTGTAATACTGAACATTAACTTACCAGAAGAACAACTCCATTCAAAAAAGGAAAGCTATGTTTGGCATGATGCAGATCGATTTAAGGGTAGATCCTGGTCTTGTTCACAGGGACTTACTCTCAAAAAACGATGCCTTTGGGCTTGAGTGTGGAGAATGTTTCAAACATTTCAAGCTTGAAGCAGATATATTTCCAGCCTTACCTCAATTGGCTGTTGTGGGTCTTCCGGGCTGTGTGGCCGTGTTCTGGAAGTTGTGGTTCCTAACGTTTCGTCAGCATCTGTGGCCAGCATCTTCAGAGGGCAGGAGCACAGACAGAAGCGAAATCTCTGTGCCCAGGTAGAGTGGCAATGTTTTGTTTGTTTTCTATTTATAGAGCTAAGTTATAGGAGATTAGGTGTTGAAATGTTAACGAGTGGCTGATGAGCGTGATTAGCATGTTCATTGTGAGAAGTATTCCCATGTCCTGGTGGTTGGACTGAGTTCGTTGACCTTTTGCAGGCTGTGTTTTTCAGGACTGGTAGCCAGGTTTTGCTAATTTTTAGACTTTCTTCTTTTTTATTGTCACTGTGCTGGTGTTTGTGAATTTCAATGGCTTCTCTGTATAATCTGGTGTAGTGGCTTTTGGTGTTGTCCAGTATTTCTGTGTTTTCAAATAGGATTTTGTGTCCCGTTTGCTTGAGAGCATGTTCAGCTACTGAAGATTTTTCCGGTTGCTGTAGTCTGCAGTGTCTTTCGTGTTCTTTTATCCTGGTGTGAATGCTTCGTTTTGTGGTTCCAATGTATACTTGTCCGCAGCTGCATGGTATGCAGTATACTCCTGCAGCGGTGTGGGGGTCCCTTTTGTCTTTTGCTGATTTTAGCATTTGTTGTATTTTCCTGGTGGGTCTGAAGACTGTTTGAAAGTTGTGTTTTTCCATCAGTTTTCCCATGCGGTCAGTGACTCCTTTGATGTAGGGCAGGAATACTTCGTTTGTGGGGGGCTGTTTTTCTTCAGTTGGATGTTGTTTTCTTGGTTTGATGGCTCTTTTTATTTCATTCTTGGAATAGCCATTCGCCTGTAGGACCCAATTCAGGTGGTTAAGTTCATTGTTGAGAAATTGGGTTTCACAGTTTCGATTAGCACAATCCACCAAGGTTTTGATCATGCCTCTCTTTTGTCGTGGGTGGTGATTGGAATTTTTGTGCAGATACCGGTCTGTATGGGTGGGTTTTCTGTATACTTTGTGTCCTAGTTTGAGGTCTGGTTTGCATATGACCAGCGTATCTAAAAATGGAAGTTTGCCGTCAGTTTCTTTTTCCATAGTGAATTGTATATTGGGGTTGATGCCGTTTAGGTGGTCCAGAAATTTCTCCAGTTCTTCTTCAGTATGACTCCAAATTGCGAAGGTGTCATCCACGAACCGGAACCAGACTGTTGGTGTAATGAGAGCCGATTCCAAAGCCTGTTTTTCAAAATGTTCCATGTAAAAGTTTGCTATGACTGGGCTCAGGGGGCTTCCCATGGCAACGCCATCCATCTGTTCGTAGAACTCATTCTCCCATTGAAATTAACTAGTTGTTAGGCAGTGTTGAAATAAAGCTGTAATGTCTTCTGGGAAGATTTGCTTGATGAGTGCCAGGGTGTCCCTTACTGGCACCTTGGTAAACAGGGAGACCACGTCAAAGCTGACCAGTTTGTCCGTGTGGTTGAGTTTTAGGGTGCTGATTTTGTTGATGAAGTGTCCTGAGTCTTTGATGTGGGATGGAGTCTGTCCGATGTGGGTCTGTAAAAGGGTTGCCAAATGTTTGGATAATTCATATGTCAGGGAGCCAATGGCACTTACAATGGGTCTGAGTGGGATCGAGTCTTTGTGGATTTTGGGGAGTCCGTATAGTCTTGGTGAGAGAGCTTCTGTCTTGCAAATACGTTGTAGTACGTTGGGATGCAGGGTGGAGCTCTTTATCAGTGTGTTGGTTTGCTTCATGATTTTGCTGGTCGGATCCCATCTTATTGTTCTGTATGTGGTGGGGTCTAGTAGTTCTCTGATTTTGTCTTTGTATTCATCTGTGTTCATAATTACTGTGGCGTTGCCTTTGTCCGCTGGAAGGATGATGATGTCTGGGTCCGAATTGAGGGTCTCTATGGCGTTTCTCTCTTTCTTAGTAATGTTGCTGGTGGGGGGCTTTGCTTTCCTTAGGATTCTTGCCACTTCACCCCTTATTTCTTCTGCTTCTTCCTCCGGCCGTTGGTGAATGGCTGATTCCACATTGGCAATGATATCTTCCACCGGAATTCTGGTGGGTGTAATTGCAAAGTTTCCTCCTTTGCTTAGGATGGAGGTTTCTTCAGGAGAGAGTAGGCGTTCTGTCAAATTGATGACAATGCGTGAAGTATCCAGTGCCGGTTTTGGTTGACTGTTTTGGCATTTGTTGAATTTTTGCTTTTGTCTGTTTGTGTAGTCAATGATGTCCTTTTCCATTTTTCTGTAGGATATGGTATCAATCTTGTCCCAATCCTGGCTTCTCATTTTGTGACTGAGGCTCATATGTGTGGCGAATAGATCTTTTTCTGTGATGGCAAGATTTCTGCGGGTTGTGTGAATTCTCTCGCGCAGGAGGGCTTGTTCAAGGCGGTCGTAAATGCGGCTGGCTTGTGATGATTTGAAGGTCCTTTTTGTTCTGAGAAAGGCTGGAATGGTCCTGGTATCTCTGCATCGCATTGGGAAGGTTAAGGAGCAGAGTAGGTGTGCTTTTCTGTTCCGGAGTGTTTCCAGTCTCCGTGTCTGTCAGAACGTTTCCTCCCCGTAGAGGCGTTCAATGTATTGTCGAAGGCTTTCACGGCCGGAGTTCGATGGCTGTTGTGGGTCTTCCGGGCTGTGTGGCCGTGTTCTGGAAGTTGTGGTTCCTAACGTTTCGCCAGCATCTGTGGCCAGCATCTTCAGAGGGCAGGAGCAGTAGAGTAGCAATGTTTTGTTTGTTTTCTATTTATAGAGCTAAGTTATAGGAGATTAGCCCGGAAGACCCACAACAGCCATCGAACTCCGGCCGAGAAAGCCTTCGACAATACTTACGTCAATTGTTCCAGCATTGTTCCAACCATTTTGGAAGTATTCTGAGTGTAAAATAGTGCCTTTTGGAACTAAGAAACACTTGTGGAATGGCTATGGCAGCACTAGAAGGTTTTTAGTAAGATGAGAATAACTATTTCAAAGCTGAAATTGGGTGTTTTGAGTTTGAAACATTTAAGAGAGCCAGTTTGGTCTAGTGGTGAAGGTACCAGGCTAGAAACCGGGAGACTGTGGGTTCTAGTCCCGCCTTAGGCATAAAAGCCGGCTGGGTGACCTTTGGCCAGTCCCTGTCTCTCAGCCCTAGGAAGGAGCCAATGGCAAACCAGGAGACTGTGAGTTCTAGTCCCGCCTTAGGCATGAAAGCCAGCTGGGTGACTTTGGGCCAGTCATTCTCTCAGCCCAGCTCACCTCACAGGGTTGTTGTTGTGAGGAAAATAGTAGGAGGAAGGAGTATTAGGTCTATTCCCCACCTTGAGTTATTTGTATAACTCAAATCTCAAGGGATAAAAAAATATTAAAAAAATGCCAAAGGTAGAAAATGACCATAACATCTAGTATCCTTTGGTAGCCTGATTTTTCTTTCATGACTGATATTATATCATGATCACTTATTGATTGAAGGCCATAGATCCACATTCCATACCATACACAATTCAGAAGAACATTTGAGTAAAGTTACATGCTTCGCAAGGCGTGTGAAAGAAAGGCAGGATTTTGACTGCATGGTAGTGAATGCTATCCAGACTTTTTTGGCCTCCTCTTTGCGGAATTCAAAGGGCATGTTTTGCGGAGTGGAGCATCTTTTTCTTGCTTGCTTTCTACCTAGGTCCCAACCATGTGTCTATGCAGCAGTCGGGCCAGAATACCATGCCCACGACTTCCCTGAGCATGAGTCTCAGTAGCCATGGAACCGGGCCCACTTATAGCCACACGGTGCCTGCATCTCAGAGCGTCGCCATGCAAGGCCAGGGATCGATTGGCAACTACGTCTCGCGAGCAAATCTCAGCATGCAGTCCAACCCAGGTACAGTTGACTTAACCTTTGCCCTTGTATGAAACGTCAGCAGCTACCTTGGTCTTCAAGCTCTCGTTATAGCAGAGAATGGCAACGTGAACTGCCCACCTTTAAAACTCCTTCCTGTTTTTTAAAAAGCTGTCTGGATTATTGAGAGATGGATAACTATTGCAATAGTGATTGATCTGATGTGATTGATCTCACTTTGGCAGCCTTGTGCTGAACCACTGGTAGGCTGCACGCCACACTTTCACCTGAAATGTGGTAATTTTGCAACATTTCTGCCATTTTTAAATTACTACAGGTAGTCCTACTACCTGTACTACTACTACTAGAGGGGCGTGGTGGCTCAGCGGGTAAGACGCCAGGCTTGTCGATCGGAAGATCGCAAGTTCGGAGGTTCGAATCCCTAGCCCTGCGTGCGGAGTGAGCTCCCGCACTAGCTCCAGTTCTTGCCAACCTAGCAATTCGAAAGCATGCAAATGCAAGTAGATGAATAGGTACCACTTCGGTGGGTAGGTAACAGCGTTCTGCGTGTGTCATGCGGCCACATGACCGTGGAAGTGTCTTCGGACAACGCTGGCTCTTCGGCTAACAAACAGAGATGAGCACCGGCCCCTAGAGTCGGACACGACTGCACAAATGTGCGGGGGGAACCTTTACCTTTACTTACAGGTAGTCCTCGCTTAATGACCACAATTGAGACTGGAATTTTGGTCGTTAAGCGATGTAGTCATTAAGCAAATCACATGGCCATTAAGCGAATTACGTGGTAGTTAAGCGAATCACATAGTTCCCCATTGATTTTGCTTGCCGGAAGCCAGCTGGGAAGGTCGAAAATGGTGGTCACGTGACGGTCATAAATGCGAACTGTTTGCCAAGTGCCTGAATCGCGATCACGTGACTGCGGGGATGTGATGGCCGTAAGTGTGGGGACCGGCCACAAGTCAGGTTTTAAGCACTGTTGTAAGTCCGAACCATTGCTAAACAAATGGTCATTAAGCGAGGACTACCTGTACCATTTTTTTAATTTTGAAAATTTATGGATTCCATTTTGGGGTATCACAGATGTTTTGGTGTCCATAGGCACCAGGTACCATATTTCTGACCTTTGTACTACTGAATCAGGACCTGGGAGGTCATTTCTATTAGGGAATCAACATTGGAGCAGGACTGTTGAAGGAAATGTGAGGAACTCCAAAGTTTGCATATTGATGTTTTCACTGTTTATTTATTTAGTACAGGTACACATATACTTCAATAGTACTGATAGAAATAGAGACAAGAGGACTGGAAATGCACAAAGCATGCAATTATTTACTTAGTAAACAAAAGGCTATTTTCCCCAACGTGGTGGCCTCCCATGATAACTTTGCAAGCTTGGTCCAACATTTCTGGAGGACACCAATCTGGGGAAAGCTGTGGGGAGATATTAGGACTTTATTCTTCTTCAATTTTATGTAGTTATTTTATTTTCTCATGGCTCAGGCGGGCAGTCACAAAGAGCCCGGAGGCCCAGCTTCTTCTGAGTCCAGGCCCTCAAAGAGACCGACACTCAAGAGTAGGTGGGAAGAGTAATATCAAGATACTGTAATTTGGTTTCACTTCAATTTCAATTCATACAAGAGTCCCTTGTATGGGAGATGGGCGGGGAATAAATTGAACAAATAAATAAATAAATAAATTTAGATTAATTCAAATTAATTAAACACAATTGATAGGCTTGCTTCCCCATGTGTGTAATCATGTTTTCTTCGACCACATTAAATTTTACAATGGGGTGGCAAATTGGAGAAGGACTCTGCAGGCTGTCAACAAGGTGTCAGAAAAACAGGAGAATGCATGGTTGTGATCACAGATGTCATAGCCAGTCAGGTAAAGGCCTAACAGAGCATTCACACAACCTACTAGGCTTCCTTAATATTGACCTTGGTTCATTTCTCTGGGGCTTAGCATGTTGGGTGAACCCAGGCTGTTTTGGTTAATTAATGGCGTTAATTAATGGTTTGGGGTTTTGTGCAAGCTCAGAAACTGGGTTAATTCAGCAGCCAAGTTAAGCATGTCGTGGGAACCCAACCTGTATTTTTTCTGTTGCAGTTTCCATGATTCACCAGCAAGCAGCAACATCACATTACAACTCTCCACAAGCAGGAACACAACATTACCAAGGGCAGTCTTCCATTGCCATGATGAGCCAGAGTAATCAAGGAAACAGCCTCATGGGGCAGCGGCCAATGGGCACTTACCGGGCCTCGCAGCAAGGTGAGTGTAAGAATTGGTTCCCAGATTGATAAAGATTCAAGAGACTGTTGTGTAAACAGCAAGCAGCAAGCTTCTCAGTTACCCATGAGGGCCCCTGTCTCTGCCAGCCTACAGGAAGGCTGTTGGAAAGAAAATAACAGACACTCTAATGTATTAATTGGTTCAGTTGGCAGAATTCATGTGACCCCACCCCTTTTATCTCAATAAACCTTGCTAAAGAATACTCTGAAAATTGTACTTGAAAAGAATCACTTTTAGTTCAAGCAGCTGCCCAAAGGCTTGACAGTAAGGACTTGCACAAAGCAGCATAGGTCTCTTCAACTAGATTGGATGGGTTTCTGCTAAAAAGTCTTGTGTGTGCTTTTTTTTAAAAATGTTTATTTATTTACAGGTAGTCCTCACTTAACAACCCTAATTGGGACTGGCAACTCTGTCGCTAAATGAAGTGGTTGTTAAGTGAAATATCACATGACCGCCCTGCTTAGCGACGGCAGTTCCGGTTGCAGTTGTTAAGCAAATCGCCCATGGTCGTTAAGCGAGATGTCACGTGACTGTGACTTGCAACCGCCTGCCGGCTTTCCCATTGACTTTGCTTGTTGGAAGCTGGCTGGGAAGGTTGCAATGCATGTGACTGCAGAACGCTGTGAACATTGTAAATGCGCGATGGTTGCCAAATGCCCGAATCACAATCATGTGACTGTGGGGACGCTGTGATGGTCGTAAGTGTGAGGACTGGTCGTAAGTCACTTTGTTCAGCGCCATTGTAACTTCAAACAGTTGCTGAACTAATGGTTGTTAAACGAGGACTATCTGTATTTGCTTGCTTACTACAGTTGCCGCTGCAGAGAGGTGACATTCAGATTAAGGCCACTGTTTTGGAGAGCAATGCCCTCCATTCTGTTGGCTTGCAACTCCATTTGTCTCCAACCAGCAATGTATAGCCGTGCAAATTAGGACCATCAAATTGCACTGACACACTTAGAGGTCAGTGGCATGGAGGAGCTGAGGTTAACTTATATCACTTACATTTATATGACTGGACTTGTTGCTAGGGAGTGAATACATTTCAAACCAGGTGGAGCCACTTAAAATTTCTAACAAATTTTAAAATGATATTTTTAGCTATGCTCAAGCCATAACTTTAATACATTTGATTTTGATGGCGCTTAATTTAATTCCCCTCAAAATTGCTGTATTTTTTAATCTCCCAGATTGCTATTGGCCATGCCAGCTGGGGGATGATGAATGCATGATAATAACACAGTCTGTTTATTTATGAATGAATGAATGAATGAATGAATGAATGAATGAATGAATGAATGAAAGAAATGTATACGGCCACTCACCTTTCCAGTGGAACTCTGCTCAACAAACAACATAAAACAATCTGCTGCATTAATAACCAAAGTTATTCATACATAGATTGAATTTGATGTATCAGTCAACACCTCAACACCACATTAACAAATTCAAGAATCTTAGACCAAAATGGGAGAACTGTAGAACAAGACTGGATCATGAGTCACTTCTTTAGTACTATATTTCCCTGGCTCATTTTATACTTCCAACTTATTGAATCTGATATCCAGCCCTTCCTAAACATCTTCCTGGATGTCCAATAAACTTGAAAAATAATATTTTGTAAGCGCAATCTCATCTAAAGATTCTAAGTCATATATTTAACATTTTTAAAAACATTAACCCATTTATCTTACAACAGGATATGCCAACTCTTCATTCCAAATTTCTCACACAGTTCCATCATCTGACTTAATGATACTCTTCAGTTGTCTATAAAAATATGCTAGGGTTAGAGTCATAAGAACTTCTTTTCAATACTACTGTAATCAAAATGTAGGAATTTTCAGTGCTGCTAATATTTTCTGTGTTTTTCAGGTTCTTCTCAGCAGTACATGGGTCAGGAGGAATATTATAGTGAGCAATACAGTCATGGACAAGGATCATCAGAACCCATGAATCAGCAATATTATCCTGATGGTAATGGTGCTGAACAGTGGGAGACATGTTCCCACGTGCCACTGAACTTCAAGAGGCTTTGGACATCTAAAATAAAATGATAAACTAGAGGCTAGTTCTCATGCTCTGAAGCTTTGACCTCAGTATCACTGATTTTAATTTAAACTATGTGCCTTGACACACTCAGAGGTCACCAGCACGGAGGATGTGTTAACCTGGACCACCATCCCCATTTCCTGGTTACAGCTTTACTCAGCAATTTCAGGAGGATGGGTGGACTTGTAGCTAGGAAGTGAATACACATCAAACCAGGATTTTAAATCAGGTGGAACCAATTAAAACTTCCACCAAGTTAAAACGACCTTTTTATCTACGTTCAAACTGTGACTGGAATATCATTGATTTTAATGGCACATTTAATTCCCTTCGTAACTTCTGTATTCTTTTAATCATCGACTCCCATAATCCCCCAGATTGCCATTGGCCGTGCTCGCTGGGGGATTTTGAGTACTGGAGTCCACGGGGAAGGTGCAGGGGCAAATAACAAAAAGTGCATTGCAACCTCAGGAGGCCAGCTCCACTCCTTTGTACTTGGGTTATGACATCACATGCAAGTATGGAGTTTGCACTGTGACGTCACAATGCACATTTAGTGATTTGTACAAAATTCCAGCTTGCTGCAGACATCCCTGACTGTGGATTGTTGCAACACATCTAGAAGGTGCTAGGCTAGGGACACGGCATCTGATATGGAGATTGCGTGGCCTCCCTGGAAAGCACCTTAGCACCTCCTCTGAGTAGTCATATCCCATGCAATATCATGTGTGATCTGTTACGATGCAAGCAGAGTGGGTACAGGGGTGCCTGCAGGGAGGGGGCCAAAAAAGTCAAGAGGGCGGCCATAACCACGTGATTGAAGTCCCGCCCTTTTTACGTGCAACACAGTCCCGAGTTGGTGAAAGTAAATATGGGTAAATAGCACTGGAGGCAGTGAAGTTGTCTTGTCTAGTTGATTAAAAAGGGGCAGAGACCTATAAGGAAAAGCCCTATTGCAGTGTTTTTCAGCCTTGGCAACTTTAAGATGTGTGGAGTTCAGCTCCCAGAATTCCCCAGCCAGCCATGTTGGCTGGGGAATTCTGGGAGCTGAAGTCCACACATCTTAAAATTGCTAAGGTTGAGAAACATTGCCCTACTGTATTTTCTCTGCCCCTGAAGTTTTCATAAGGGAAACTGTTTCTCATTAGATGTGAAATTCACCATTCTAAAATTCAGACACTTAAAATCACTTTGAAGTCTCTGACACGTCTTATTTTAGAAATTAAGATCTGCTATCTTTTTCCTCACCAATCAAGGTGGTTTCATCCAGGTATCCCTTGGTCATTTCATTCTATAGAACTGGAGGAATTTATTGCCTTTTTAAAAAAAATTAATCCTGCCTTTATTAATTTTATAAATAACTCAAGGCGGGGAACATACCTAATACTCTTTCCTCCTACTTTCCCCACCACAACAACTCTGTGAGGTGAATTGGACTGAGAGCGCGTGACTGGCCCAAGGTCTCCCACCCGGCTTTCATGCCTGAGGCGCAACCTTTCCTTGTCCTATGGAGAGCGGCAGTTGGTAAAAGAGGGCAAAGGGCCTCTAAGAGTTTGGAGCATCTCGGCAATCTCCAATGTGTGGGATGCTTTCAGGCAAGCTGTAATAGTTTGATGCAAAAACCAAGATAAAATGTAGCATTCAGGGTACCCTCTCCATTTTACACTGTTTGCGGTGCGCTTCTCTTTCTTTTCTACAGGTAGTCCTCACTTAACAACCACAATTGGGACCAGAATTTCGGTTCCTAAGAAAAAGGGTCATTAAGTGAATCCGACCCAATTTCACGACCTTTTTTGCGGCGGGCGTTAAGCAAATCACAGCGGGTGTTAAGTGAACCAAGTGGTTGTTAAGCAAATCACGCAGTTCCCCATTGATTTTGCTTGCCAGAAGCTGGCCAGGAAGGTCAAAAATGGCAATCACGTGACCACGTGACGCTCCGACGGTCATAAATGCGAACTGGTTGTCAAGCACCCAAATCGTGATCACATGACTGCAGGGATGCTGCGACGGTTGTAAGTGTGAGGACCGGCCATATGTTGTTTTTATCAGCAAGGTCGTAAGTCTGAACCATCACTAAATGAATGGTTGTTAAGTGAGGACTAACTGTAATGCATACATTGTTTTCTTTAAACTTTTTCTGACCTAGCTGTCTTTTATGTTTCGCGATCTGAGAATAGGCCACGGCGATTATGCGTATCAGCAGTCGTCTTATTCTGAACAAAGCTATGATCGATCATTTGAGGATTCCACACAGCACTACTACGAAGGAGGTATGGGGATGAGTGATCTTTCAGATGGTATCAAGTTTGGAAAAACTCATGCATGTGTTTACTTGCAGCATGAAGGTACATTTTCTCCATGTTCCCGGGGTGCGCAGTCCACTGCTACACGCCACACCTCCCTTCTCTACTGCATGCGTAAATGTTTTGAATAAGTGGGAAAAGAATAAAAGTTCACCCAAGGCAAACAACCCTAACAGTTGTTTTTAAAATGCAACCTCTTTAAAATAGACTTGCCTATGTTACAACAGAGAAAAAGAATGTGTGTGTCATAGACTCATAGCCTTGGAAGGGACCTTGGAGGTCTTCTAGTCCACCCCCCTAGTGTGCACTAGCCACTAAGTTAGCGTGTTCCAACCTCCCTTCTGTCTATTACAATACTGCCATTATTGTACCATTGTGCTGATTTGTGGTCTTTAGGGAATTCTCAGTACAGCCAGCAGCAAGCCGGATACCAGCAGGGAGCTGCCCAGCAGCAAACGTATTCCCAGCAGCAATACTCAAATCAACAAAGTTATCCAGGACAGCAGCAAGGATATGGTGAGAACATCTCCATCCTGGCTTTTGTTGGTCTCCTAATCAGAAAATGTTGATTCTGGCTTCAGTTTCTGGGGGAGGGAGGGGGGGGGCGGGCGCTGGGAGAGATTCTGAGCAAGATCTATCCCCAGAACCCTTGTGCTGAAAAAGGCTGACCAGGTTCAGATTTTTTATTTTGTATTTGTTTGTTTGTTTGTTTGTTTACTATCCCGCCTTTCTTATTTTTATAAATAACTCAAGGCGGCTAACATACCTAATACTGTATTGTCGAAGGCTTTCACGGCCGGAGTTCAATGGCTGTTGTGGGTCTTTCGGGCTGTGTGGCCGTGTTCTGGAAGTTGTGGTTCCTAACGTTTCGCCAGCATCTGTGGCCAGCATCTTCAGAGGGCAGGAGCACAGACAGAGATTTTGCTTCTGTCTGTGCTCCTGCCCTCTGAAGATGCTGGCCACAGATGCTGGCGAAACGTTAGGAACCACAACTTCCAGAACACGGCCACACAGCCCGGAAGACCCACAACAGCCATACCTAATACTCCCTCCTCCTCCTATTTTTTCCACAACAACCCTGAGGGGTGAGTTGGGCTGAGAGAGAGTGACTGGCCCAAGGTCACCCAGCCGGCTTTCATGCCTAAGGCAGGACTAGAACTCTCAGTCTCCTGGTTTGCCACTGGCTCCTTTCTAGGGCTGAGAGAGAGGGACTGGCCCAAGGTCACCCAGCCGGCTTTCATGCCTAAGGCGGGACTAGAACTCTCAGTCTCCTGGTTTGCCATTGGCTCCTTTCTAGGGCTGAGAGAGAGGGACTGGCCCAAGGTCACCCAGCCGGCTTTCATGCCTAAGGCAGGACTAGAACTCTCAGTCTCCTGGTTTGCCATTGGCTCCTTTCTAGGGCTGAGAGAGAGGGACTGGCCCAAGGTCACCCAGCTGGCTTTCATGCCTAAGGCAGGACTAGAACTCTCAGTCTCCTGGTTTCTAGCCCAGCACCTTAACCACTAGAGATGCTAAAAGGCCAACTCTAGCCTTAGAGCAGAGCTTTCCAAACTTTTCATGTTGGTGACACACTGTTTAGACATGCATCATTTCGCAATATAGTAATTCAGTTTGACTAGCAAACCGGAGGCTAAACTAACCTCTTCAGGTGCGGCCGCGTCACCGGAAGTGATGTGGAATCATCTGTTTCGACCCAATTACGCATACTGCGCATGCTCAGTACCTGTATGATCCCTCGACTGTGGTGTGCATACACGGATACGACGGAAGGGGAATATATTAGTGCACCATACTAATCAGCACCTTTGCTGCGTAAAAATGCATGCAAGTTGGTATTGCTTATTTCACATAGACTCAGAGGTTTCTCGTTATGTTCGCTCGACACACCTACACACTGCAGCCGACACACTAACGTGTCGCGACACACAGTTTGGAAAGCTCTGCACTAGACCAAACTGGCTCTAAAGATGTGGCTTGTTTCTTGGTTTGGCGTGTTGCTATCCAATGGTGATGTATTCAATAATCCCATCACAATGGCCTGCGGGTTACCCAGGTAGATTGGTACCTGAGTGGAGACTTCCACCCCAGTCAGACTAAATCAAACACTCTAGTTACTGCACTTTTAGTTCAGGGCTGAGCGGTGACCAGACACAAGTGAATTAGCACATTGGTTCTAACTGCTGTAATTAGCTTGGCCGTAAATGAGTTCAGAACATAAAGAGAGTTAACACACAAACTAATGGTTGTAACTCAGACAGAGGCTTTCACACAAAACGAGACTGCAGTTTGTAAAAGAGGAGAAAGGGTCTCTAAGAGTTTGGAGCATCTCAGCACATTCCAATGTCTAGGATGCTTTTAGGCAAGCTGTAGTAGTTTGATGCAAAAACCAAGATAAAAATGTAGCATTTTCTCAACTGGAACAAAAAGCATGTCAAATTTATGGAAAGAGCCTGCAGGACAGACAGCTTGAGGAGCGTAGAAGGAAGTCCATTATTCCAGAGCTGAAATCCAGGCCAGCCATCAAGCCAGGGATGACTCCACCAGAGGAACTAGGAGCTGAAGAAATACAGGTCAGGAAGCAGGAGAGTTGTTCCCAACGAGGAGGGAAGCCCAGGAGATGCTCCTAAGGAGCAAGAGTTCTGACTGAGTACTGTATACCCTTTCCTCTTGAGATGTACAGTTCTCCTCTGCTCACTGTTTTTAACTGTCTTGTTTTAGGCTTGGGCTCTCAGTCAGGGCCAGAATCTAATTGCCTATGATATGAGTCAGCATCCACCTGCACCAAGTCTAGGGCATTAGGAACAGCCCTAGTTGGCCAACAACCCGATGGTTCCCCAGATACAGCCTGTCAATCCACCAGGATCTCCCCTCCAGTTTCAGAATCTGAGGAGTCCATAACATGGCACCATCCAGGCATTCTTCTCGGGGATCCATTAATTCATGGAGAAACACACAAGCAGCATGTGAAGTCTGCCTTCTCTGTTATGGTGCTCTCGAGAAGAAGTGGTACTAACATTTCCAGAATTCCTAGCCAATATGCATACTAGCATAGTTCCGCGTGCGTCATGCCGGCCACATGACCGTGGAAGCGTCTTCGGACAGCGCTGGCTCTTCGGCTAACAAATGGAGATGAGCACCGGCCCCTAGAGTCGGACACGACTGCACAAATGTGCGGGGGGAACCTTTACTTTTTTATGCATACTAGCTGAGAATTCTGGAAGTGTTGCCTTGTATTATAATGACGACAGTGTGATAAAGCCATGTGGTCAATTTAAAGCAGACTTGGAGATTTGGAGCAAAAGTGTTGTGTTATTTTGAAGCTGTACAAACATATTATCTCCTTCCATAGCCTAAGTCCATTTCTTTAAGAGTGCATAAGACACTTTGTTAGACCTACAGCAACAGATTATACACTGCTGTCTTCTGGAAATAGTTGCATTGGACAACAGACAAGCTTGCACTGGGGTTTATAACATTTTTAAATTTTGAAGAAGGCTTCAAGTCAGGCATAACTTTTGGGGACTCCATAGATGTGCCCCAGTGGTCGTCTTTGCCACAGAAGAATAAGTATAAACCAACTTTGACTCTGCTTTGTTTCCTGCTAAGTGAAGAGTGCTTCACTTTTACAGCTTCAACTAAAATGTTCTACTTTTTCTCAACTTTCCTCTCCCTGGCCCTACACTCAACCTATTTCAAAGGTTGGAGAGAAATTCCAGGCCGTCAGAGACTGTCCATTTCTTTCTGCTAAACTCCTGATTACTAAATATGTAAAACCTGGTCACAGGAAACCAGCAAACCAATAATAATAAATTGAATAAATTGAAATAATAATAATAATAATAATAATAATAATAATAATAAACCAAGAACACACAAGTTGGGATTTGATCTCTGTCTTCTGAACTCTTGTCAAGACTTCTGCTGTTTTTTTTCCAGGTCCTGCCCAAGGAACTTCATCACAGTATTCTAGTTACCAACAAGGACAGGGCCAACAGTATGGAAGCTACAGAGCTTCACAGACTGGACCAGCTGCGCAGCAACAGAGAACTTATGGCTATGAGCAGGTAAGCTGGGAAGGTACATGATGGAGTTTTGAAGGTTAATAAAAGAACTCGAAGCAGCTAACAACAATCTTGCAAAGTAGAAGCGTGAACCAAAAAAAAGGACTTGCACATTAAGCTTAATTATGTTCAGAAATAAATTCAGTCTTCACACAGTAGTTAGATGAAGAAAAGAATAGAGATAGCTTACATTTATTCAGTAGAACTGGATACAAGTAAATTCATAGTAGAAAACACTTAATCATCACCGGTTCTTTGTAGACAATCATTATGGAAATGGAAATGTCTGTGTGCAAGCGAGATGAAAGGACGAGAACTGCATTCTGCAGCACCTCCTGCTTGCAGGTGTGCCCAAAGAGTAATGGAGATTGTTAATCCCCAAACTCAAGAAGGAGAAAGGAAGTGGAAATCAGGTGACCCATGTGACATCCCACAAGCACAGTAGAGATGTGTTTACTAGAAGGACCCCCCTTATGCTTATGAGACAATGCTGAGTTGACCCCTGATAATTCCAACAGTACTGAGGTGACATGAGAAACATTGGGCTGGGCAAAATGAGAATCATGGACCAAATAGCATTGGGAAGGCTCCAGGTATGGGAAGTTTCTTCCAGAATGGAAATGGTTGGGAAATAAGACATATTTGCTTGAACTACTTGTTTTCAGGGCAGAGAATCTGTGTTGAGAGCACTTCTACTGTATTTTTAAGGTAATCCTATGTTTACTCTGAAATATTTAGTGAAAGGGGTCAACAGCATTGCACCCACAATATTCCAATAGGGGGTCTGTGAGCTTCCAAAACTAAACCAGAAGAAGTACTTCTTAGACAATGAAAATGGATGAAAACATGTGATGTTTCTTGAGAATGGAATTACCAAGTTCTAATGCAGAGCATTCCAAACTGTGTGTCGTGACACAAAAGTGTGTCGCCACACACAGTCTGGTGTGTCGCCACACAACCCGGAAGCGCTGATCATCATCAGCGCTTCCGGGTTTTCCTGCGGCGACACACCAACGGCGGCGCGCAAAAACCGAAAGCGGCAGCAGCACTTCCGGGTTTTCCCGCGGCGACACACCAATGGCGGTTGGTGTGTCACCGCGGGAAAACTTTGGAAAGCCCTGTTCTAATGAATTACATTTTGAGTATTTTTTTAAAGTAAAAAAAAACATCTTTTTTGGTACATGTATCATCAGAGATGAAGCCTGGTATTTGAAAAATTATCAATATTATATTTCTTTGGCCCTGGCCTCAATTGCACTTAACTATGGCCCAGTCATGCTCTGGCAACCCAATTTCCCCCCTTATGCCCATGAAGTTGCCTTCATCTCATCCCCAGCTGACGAATGAGAAATCTTTGAGTCATCCTTCGCTGTATCTTTTTGAAGCGGTATTTTCTTCCTTATTCCAACACCATCCAAGTACAACTTCAAGTTGCATAACATCTGTGATGCTTTGCTATCTATTATCTTGGAAGTGACGTCAGATGGCCTCTTTTGGGTGTGACTGAGGTGTGTTTTGGGAATATGGGAAAGTACAGGGGAAGTACAGACCTACGAGTCCAGGTCTGGTCACCAGTCTGCCCCCATCGCAGCCACTGATACTCCAAAGTTTGCCTTCTCCATTAGCACTTTGGTGTTTTTGGAGTTTAGTTCCTGAACATCCTCCTCCAAGCTTTCTGTTTTGACACCATCTTCTCTCCAGATTCCCCACAAGGTAAAGAGAACAAATCTTCACTATTCCATCCATTGGAAGAAGACTAGGAGGAGTTTTTGCATGAACCCAATTTAACCGTATTCTGAAATGTGCCTTCAAGATTCAGCAGCCTGTTTTTCCTCACTGCAGAGACCAGAAAATATGCTGAGCTCTGCTTTTGTTGCTTACCTGCCAGTTTCCCTTTCTTTGTCAGTTTCAGTCACTTTTCTCCTAAAGCAGTGTTTTTCAAACTTGGTAACTTTAAGATGTGTGGACATCAACTCCCAGAATTCCCCAGCCAGCCATGCTGGCTGGAGAATTCTGGGAATTGAAGTCCACACATCTTAAAGTTGACAAGTTTGAAAAACACTGCCCTAAAGTAAGAGAATGCTGGTTATTTAACAGCTATTCGGTTTCACTTCTCCCACTCTGTGGGCCCTTGCTTGCATAATTATAGCAGCATCTCCCTCCCTCCTCTCTTGGGCCATTTCTGCTTTGGTGTCTTCTTCCCATAAGTTTGTTTATTTTACGTTATTTTAAATTGGGGGTTCCTCAACTAGGGTGCGGGCAGAGGCAAATCAGCTTGGAAAACCCCCAATCTCAGTCCTTCCCCATCCATGCTACAGTGTCCAGATTGGTGGGTTTTTTTGCTGCTGGCTGTCAACATACTGAAAGTGGATGCAGCAAAGGTAGAGGAGAAGACCAAAGACTTTGTCCATAATGAGTGGCAGAGGAACACATCAGGACAACACCATTTGGCCGTGATTTGGAACAGATACAGTAGGAGAGAATATTTGTAGCTCAAGGTTGAACTGTGGAGTCCTTGGTGCTCTCTGCCCTTTGTTGTTTTCTTGCAGACATTTCATTGCCAGGCTAGGCAACATCTTCAGTGCGAAAAGGGAGTGGGACTTGCTCTCTGTTTATATACCTGGCTTGTCCTGCTTGTGTTGGTGGAGGTGTTGTACTCCCCTTGATTGGGCTGTTGTTTGCTGCTTGGTTGATTGACTGAGTTAATAGTTCCTTGATTAGGGTATATTGTGCTGTTTGGTTGTTCCTCTGGTGCTAATCCTGGTGTTAATCTTTGCATATCTAGGTGTTGATTGCTGGCCAGGAGGTGTTCTGGTCTTTTGGCTTTTCTGTTGTCTCTTATGAATGGTATGTAAATGTTGTTTACCTCTATGTGTCTGTTGATGGCTGCTTTGTCTGAGTGCCAAGCTTCCAGGAATCCTCTAGCGGTTTTGGATTTGGCTTGGTTTAAGATGCTCACAGTTTCTCAGTTGAAAGGATGGTTGAGTCTGTCCATGTGTTGTGAGATTAAGGAGTTTTCATCGTGTCTTCTGACTGCTAGTTGGTGTTTGTGGATGCGCTCTTCTAGTCTTCTGCCTGTCTGTCCTACATATTGGCTGCCACAGTCCTTACACTGTATGTTGTAGATAACTCTTGTTTTTTCTTCTTGGGCTACTGGGTCTTTTGGGTTACTTAAGATGTTCTGAAGGGTTTTGGTTGGTTTATGTGCTACGGTGATGCCATGTGGTTGTAACAGTCTATTGGTAGTTTCTGAGATGTTTCTGATGTATGGCAGTGTTATACTTTTCATAGCTTCTGTTGGCTGTATTGTAGTGGGTTGGGTGGTCAGGCACTTTTTGATAAAGTTGAATGGGTATCCATTTTGCTGGAAGATGCTGTATAGATTATCTGTTTCCCTTTCAATCAACCAAGTCAATCAGCCAATCAACCAAGCAGCAAACAACAGCCCAATCAAGGAACTACCAAGGAGAGAACAACACCCCCACCAACACAAGGAGGACAAGCCATGGTATATAAAGAGAGAGCAAGTCCCACTCCCTTTTTGCACTGAAGATGTTGCCTAGTCTGGCAATGAAACGTCTGCAAGAAAACAACAAGGCTCAGAGAGCACCAAGGACTCCACAGATACAGTAGAGTCGGGATAGGGATTGGCAAGGTGAGCAGCAAATTTTAAGACAGCAGTGTTTTGGACCAACCTAAGGATGTGCTGATGTTTTGCCAAGTGTCCAGGCACTGGCCAGGTGCCAGACAATTTGTTCTTTTAGAATCCAGAGACAATGAACACACCAGTAGGTAAGGAGATGCAGAAGACATTTCCTTTTTTAGGAGGACTTTAGCAGGCAGATTAAACAGAAACATGAAAACATAGCACAACATAGCAAGCCAGGTGATAACAAATCTCACTTCAGCTGTCAGTAGCCCCAGTGAACAACAGTGGAGAGTCCCCCAAGCCAATTTTGCATAGCACCCAGTGCTAGGTCCGTGCCCAGGCTCAAAACTCAAGAGACAATCTTAAGTCTGTAGCTTGAATCATTTCAACTGGATTTCTGTTTTCTCAGTGGAAACGTTTCGCTCCTTATCCAAGGAGCTTCTTCAGTCTGAGCAAAGTTGGTAAGGGAATCCTAAATATGTTTCTAGGTAGCTGTGTGGACAATCTTAAGGTTTTTATCAAAGTCTGGCCCTAAAACCTCACAACCCTGTTTCCCTGGTGCCAAGACTGCAGGACAGTGTTTCTCAACCTTGGTCACTTTAAGATGTGTGGACTTCAACTCCCAGAGTTCCTCAGCCAGCCAAGCTGGGTGGGGAATTCTGGGAATTGAAGTCCACACATTTTAAAGTGGCCAAGGTTGAGAAACACTGCTGCAGGACTAGATGGTATACCTGCTCATCATGCAAACTAACAAAACCCTGGAATAGTTGGGAACTATACAGATAAGACACTGCTACCCTAAACCATCTTGAGGTCTTCCCACCACTGTGTGAAGATTCCTCCCTCCTTTTTGAGCAAAAGTGAAAAACAAGCAGGTTAAACATAGCTCAGAATGAACCCAGAATTCCCCAGCCAGCAACTTCTTAATATGAAGGAGATGTCACTTAAACTCCTCGAAATACAATGGTCTTCTGCATTGCCACAACAGCTGATGGCACTTTAGTGCAGTAGCAGAGAAAGATCATCCTTACACTGATAACATAGCTAGTAACCATTATGTAAATTAAACCTAAGGGCAGACCAGCCCACCTTCTTAGAACAGATTGGTGTCTTTTGTGCTATACCAAAAGGAGGAGCATCCATAGGGATGGGATGAAAAAAGTCAACCTGGGGGTTGCAAGCATGTGACTGAAGCTCCGCCCCCTTTTCACATGCATTGACTTTGACTCCTTTTCCATGGATGCCCCTGAAACAAGGGAGGAAGGTAGCCAGAATCTAATGGTGTTGAATTGCCTATAAATAGGCTCCATGTTTGAAAACAAAGTTCCTTGCTGGAATTCTTCTGTTCTCCCTTCCAATATTTTTCCTAATCTTATTCATCTAAGCTCAGAGAGGATTGTGTCTTTGCTCTTCTCCTCCAGTCCTGGTCGTTGCTGGGAAGATCTGACAAATGTTTTGAAAGTTTGCCTCCAGCTTCCTTGAATTCTGTAATGGAAAAAGGAAGACATACTCTATATTGTGTGTAGACATGCATTATTACATTAATTTTTCTCTCTTATTCCCTTTCCCATTGTTTAACAGGGCCAGTATGGAAACTATCAGCAATAAAATGACAAGCGCCTGTGTCAGATTTGTTTCAATATTTATGTCCATTTTTGGAACTTGGATGTATGGGCAAGTTTTTTCTTTTTTTAAATGATTGATGGATGGATCGTAAGATGTTGGATACCGCTATAGCACAAAGAAGCGTTTGTATGTGAAATAGTATTCATTTCATGCTGGATATGAAACAGTGCATTCCTGGTAACAAGGCAACGTTTGAATGGTTTGGTACGTTTTGGTGCTGTTAATAATACTTCCAGAGGTTCTTCCGTCACTTGTTCCCACCTCCTCTTTTGATGTATTAAACTCGTTTTAGAAATCAACAGAGGTCACATTTCATTTGTTGACCTGCTTATTTTTCTGACAAGGTCATCCCCAACCTAGCATCCTTCAGATCTGGTGGACAACCACCCAGCTGGAAGGTGTTTCTCTGAAGAGGGTTGTATGCCAAGCATGTAACTGAATATATCTTTTGTTTTCTGTCCACCCAGCTGGCCTGGCATTGGAAGATCCCAACCCAGATGTGTTTCAGCTAATCTGGGTGCACTTCCTCTGAAATGCATTGGTCTTCATTGGATCCTAACTGGCCTCAATGCATTTAAAAATATACTTAATTGATTTATGATTTGAACCACAGCTACTGAGATGCAGGGATATAAATTTGAGATTTGCTCAATATTTATGTGCAGCAGTAATTTTGTACAGCGGTAACTAATCCTCAATTTGTTATTTGATAGCTGGAATTTATTCTTGAATTAACATTGGAACAGACCCGGTGATGGGATGTATGATGGCCTTATAGCTCATAACAAGTCAATACCAAGGAAGCATTTATCTGCAGAAACATTGGCAAACATTGCAAGGAATGTATATTGAACCTCTAGGAAGGATTGCTTAATTTTCAGTACTGCGATTTTGGCTTTTTTTCAGCAAATTAAAATAGTTAAGCCATTTACCACATGCATTTTCACCTTAGTTAACCCCACCAAAAAAAACCCCACTAATTTTTTTCTGCCAGCCAGTGATACCACCAGAACATATCTTTTGAACCCTGGGAGGCCAAAATGCAGGTTTTAAAAAAAATTCTCCCCAACCCAAGAAAAGTTGCCCATCCTTTGTTTAGCGTAGTGGGTGAACTGAGTCATCAATTGGTATATATAAGTTTGGCTTAGTGTAGTTTGTATGTTGTACCCTCAGAAGACATATGAAGCGGGTTCAACAAACCATGGTTAAAGAATTCTGGCTTAGCATTATAGGTGAACACAGAATATGGTTAGTGAATAGGGACTGCCACTCTAGAGCAGTGTTTCTCAACCTTGGCAGCTTGACGATGTGTGGACTTCAACTCCCAGAATTCCCCAGCCAGCTTCCCCACACATCTTCAAGCTGCCAAGGTTGAGAAACACTGGTTTAGAGGGACCCAACCAGTTCTCTGCAATCTCGGTCTCTTTAATCAACACAGTTCACAGCACACCGAAAGCCTCTGGGTGAATAACTACATTTTCTATAGTGGCTACACATCCTCTCCTGCAACATGTTTTCCACCCTTCATGTTCAAAAAGCAGCCATCCATGTACCCTGCCCCAGACATTGCTCAGTCCATCATGTAATCATAGCATTATGGAGCAACTGACTTGATTCTAGGTGCCCTATCTTATCTTAACTAGTTACATTCCTAAAGTGGGTGAGATACTTAACTAGTCCATTCAAAGTGACTGGAACTGTCCCAAAGGGATTGCTAAATTAAGATATTAATTTAATAAAGATTAATTTAAACATCCAGAGAACCGTAGGAAGAACTAGGAGGCTAGACAAGCTGCCGTGGCACGCCAGCTTTCCCCACTGTCATGTCTTCCAATTGTCCTGGGACTGCAGCTGCAAAATTCCCAGCCAGGATGACCAACTACAATATCCATCATCCTGCTGGCCAGCTTTGTACAAGGAAGCAGAATAGACCTACATAACAGAACAGACTGAGTTGCAGTATAATTCAGACTTGCTGTACTACTGATTATCACTTATCTCTCATACATAATCTTTGTATCCTGGTATATCTGATGTTGTGAAAAATCTGTTTCCACAGGTAGACCAAATTTGCTCACTTGGTGTGGAAGAATGTAGCCTATAATATTCTTTAAAGCCTTACTTTCAGTATGCTCTCATTTACATTTTTGGATGTTTTAGATTGTGCCCCAAGATACTAACGTGGAAAAAAATGAATCTCCGGAAAATACAGATGAGCCCCCTGCCCCCGCAAATCTCAACACTAAAATGTTTATAGAAACAATGGAATGTTATAGACGCATCTATAGATAAGAATATCAATGGCCAGACTATTTATATAGATACTAAGTAAAGGTGCTGTGCAAGATATACCCTTGCCAAATGTATTTTTTTTCTCTCCTTTTCAGCCAAAGGAGCTTACAAAGTAAGAATGAACCAATATACATACATACATACACACCAATTAAAAAGTTATCAATTAAAAGAATTCCAGTATATCTAGTGCTACTAATAGAAATCAAACATATAAAAAAAAACTATAAACCCCCAAGGAAACTGACATTTTGAGAGCTGGAATAATGTGTTCCTAATTTTTATTTTTTTTCTACCTTTAAAAAAATAAGTTTCCACTAAGGTAAAGGTAAAGGTACCCCCCGCACATTTGTTCAGTCGTGTCCGACTCTAGGGGCCGGTGCTCATCTCCGTTTGTTAGCCGAAGAGCCAGCGTTGTCCGAAGACGCTTCCACGGTCATGTGGCCGCATGACACGCGCGGAACGCTGTTACCTACCCACCGAAGTGGTACCTATTCATCTACTTGCATTTGCATGCTTTCGAATTGCTAGGTTGGCAAGAGCTGGAGCTAGTGCAGGAGCTCACTCTGCACGCAGGGCTAGGGATTCGAACCTCCGAACTTGCAATCTTCCGATCAACAAGCCTGGCGTCTTACCCGCTGAGCCACCACGCCCCCCAAAGTTTCCACTAGGAACAGCTAAAACACTCTAATATACAGGTAGTCCTCACTTAATGACCATTTGTTTAGTGACGGTTCAGACTTACAATGGTGCTGAAAAAAATGACTTATAACCAGTGCTCTCATGACCATTGCAGCATCCCCTCGGTCACATGATCACAATTTGGGCGCCTGGCAACCGGTTCATATTTATGACCGTCACAGCATCCCGTGGTCATGTGATCACCATTTTTGTCCTTCCTGGCCGGCTTCTGGCTAGCAAAATCAATGGGGAACCGTGTGATTCGCTTAACGACCACGTTCACTTAACGGGCGTGGTGATTTGATTAATGACCGCTGCAAAAAGGTCATAAAATCGGGTCAGATTTGCTTAATGACTGCTTCACTTAGCAACTGAAATTTCAGTCTCAATTGTGGTCGTTAAACGAGGACTACCTGTATGCTGCTGTATGATACAGCAGAATGGGTGAATGACCCCTGGCTTCTCCCACTGCAATCGCTGCATTGTCCTAGCCGCGGACGATGCCCTCTAAAAGTTGTCCAAAAAGGCAATTGAATGTAGTAACCTGCAGCTTCTGCTGCCATTTGTCTTGGGTATTTGTGCTGAAGGGAGGGGATATGAAAGTTGCACCATTATTTAGTCAAAACAGAGCACTCCTCCAGTTGAGCTAAATTCTGGATGACTTCATGGACAGCTCCGTGTTATTTTCTTGGCAACCATATGGGAGTGTTTGCATTGCCTTCTTTCAGGATGGTTTTATCAACTTCGCAGTATCGACTATGAGCCTGGAATTTCCTGGTTGTCTCCTATCCATGTACTACTCAAGTCCAACCCTGCTTAGTTTTTTCAAGATCAGCCAAGGTTGGGTAGGTACCACCACTTGAGGGGAGATGGCCTGATACTGTGGACCAGTGTTTCTCAAACTTGGCAACTTTAAGATGTGTGGACTTCAGCTCCCAGAATTCCCCAGCCAGCCTGGCTGGGGAATTCTGGGAGCTGAAGTCCACACATCTTAAAGTTGCCAAGTTTGAGAAATACTGCTGTGGACTGTGCTTCTTAAATACCACCAGGGGATTAGTAGGAACATGGCTGCCTTTATGTTGGAGTTGTGGATATCCAGAAAGATGCATCCCACATTGCTTTTTACCAGCTTTGATATTTGTTTCTTCTATGGGTATTTTTTTTTTTAGAATTGCTGAAAATCATTTTGGAAAAAGCCACAGCAGCATTTTAACGTCTACAAACAGCAACATAGCATCTGTTGGAAATGTCTTACATTAAGAATTTCTTGAATGTTGTATATAAACTGTATTTGAAAACGCGCTTTGGAAATAGTTTGTACATTATTTCCTAATTTATACTTGATATTTAGTGTTAATATTTCTAACTGTTAATAACAAGATATCTAACCTGTGGTGATTTTTATGTATTGGTGTGAAAACAAGGCAATGCCAGCATTTTAACATTTTCATTCCTTGTACCATATTTTCTGTTTTGTAATACAGAATGTTAAAATACTCTAAGTTAAAAAAAACTTGATTGTGAAGCCAAGGAATGGCACCTTTTCATATGATGAAAGACTTTTAAAAGGACTGGTGTAATCATATTTGAAATCTGTTTTAGTTTTGGTTTTTTAAATTGCAGGTTTAATGAAAATGATACATAGACTACATTCTATTTATAATCGGAAATATTTCAAGTAAAGATCATTGCATGAGAAAAAGCTTTAATGTCACTTTTCAAAATGTAAAATTGTAATGATCAAGGTCAGGCCTCAGCATTTCTCTTTTATGTGCGAATAACTTTTAGAAGTGTGATCTGGAATAGAAAAATTGCATTCCAAGAATTTTTAATATCTCTGCACAGTGACAGAAGAATCACTAGTCATATTTTCGGGGAAAGGTAAGATTCTTTCAAATGGAGGCTAGACAGATAGCTATTTGGGATGCTTTAATCTGATTCCTGCACTGACCATGGGGTTGCACTTGGTCTAAAGCAGTGTTTCTCAAGCTCAGCAACTTTGAAATGTGTGGACTTCAACTCCCAGAATTCCCCAGCCAGCATGCTGGCTGGGGAATTCTGGGAGTTGAAGTCCACACATCTTAAAGTTGCTGAGCTTGAGAAACACTGTTCTGGGTCCACAGTCCCTCAACTCAGTGGTGGTGACACATCTTAAAGTTGCCAAGTTTGAAAAACACTGGTCTGAAGGGCCCTTCTCTCTGTTATTTAACTGACTTATTTGTATATGTTGCCTTCTAGTATAAAAACTTTCCAAAGGCCTTGCTGAAGAATGATCAAAATAAATCAAAAGATGTGCCAGCGGGAAGAGTCTTAAGGCAGGATGTAGAAGAAAGAACGATTCATAGAAAGGAATGTAGAACATAAATGATTTGTAAGAGTAGTGTCTGAGCAGAACTAGGAGAACTGGAAGTAGTATTGTGGTAGGTTTGAGAAACTGACCACCTCATTCATACTAGCATCTTGACAACACATACTGGAACAATTGTTCTTTTAAAGATCAATTAACTTAGCCCAACTGGGAGGCGCAGTACGGGAGTGATCGATCTTTTTCAAATACAACCCCAGTTGATGAAGTTACTGCATGAGAAGCTAAGTGCATCTTGGGCAGCCACACGTGAACAATAAATTACACAACTTTTTCCTCCAGCAGTTCCTCAAAGACAGGCCAGTGGAAGTGGGAAAACAGCACTTCTGATGTGGCACAACAAAAATAGCAGCAGAAGAAAGGTGGAGATAGCCTTTGCAGTCGGCTGGGGGTGGTTTGAGGACAATTTGGTGGGCTGTCCTCACATGGGGCCATTATGAATCAGCCTTAAGTGCTGAATGAAGTGGAATGATCAGGATTTCTCTCTCTGGTCCTTTATTCAGCCTACAATTCCCACTATTTGTAGATCCGCCCCAGCCAGGTTGTTGAAATGCAAGATCTCTGTCCTGTCAGAGTAGCGCACGTTGTGCCATCCACTGAGTGGTCTTGGAAGAGATCTGCTTGGAGTCTGTGGCTTCAATACTTACAGACTTTACTATACAGATCGATATACAAGCAAATCCTTTACCATACATAACCAACAACACGCAGTAATGCTCTAGAAATACTTAACGACACTCAGCAACACCCAACAACACTCAGCAAGAATACGTTTATCTCCCACTGCTTATATACATTGATATGTGCTGAGTCATTTACAGAAACTTCCTAGTAACAGTACAGGTGCTAGCAATTAGCTCCCATGGTCCTTCTGAGCTAATTACTCATTATTCTCAGCTGTGTACTTTTGCTTTGTCATTCCCTTATTCACACAGTAAAATTATACATTTTCTGAGTATACCCTGACATATCCTATGCTGCTTTCAGCTCTCTTTTCTTGCCTTCGCCAATATACCTAGTGGAAATGTATCAGTGGGTGTGTTCGTACAACATACCAAGCCATGCTTTGTTTTATAATAGTTTATCGAACTGTGATCAGATAAACTAAGCCATAGTTTACTTGTGGTTGATAAACAACATTGGCAGAGTACATAACATCTGCTAATCCCAAATGAGTGAAATGGGTGCTTGCTATGTTGTGTGAGACCCTGGACAACTAACTTTGGTTACATGCTGCTCTGGGTCTTTGTGCAAACCCAGCAAGTATAATTAGTGCAATCAGTTAGGTTGAATTTAGTACATCTCACTTAACCACAGGTTAGCATGTTGTCCAAATACAGCCCCTGAACCGTAGTCTTCACCTAACAGGCTAGTTTGTGGATGTAGCATGGGCATTCTGGGAGTTGGGTCGAAAATATCTGCAGGGCACTCCATTGCAAGGAAGTCAGTGGTTTGCCACTGCTTTCTTCCAGGATATTTATTGACTTCCCTGTGTAGCCTACAGGCTTGGGATTTCCTGGTGGTCTCCCATCCAAGTAATATCTAGCTTTCTCGCAACTAGGTCGCGACAGCGTGCCATCTAGCTGGAGTGTCGAAAGCTATTCATCCACAAAAAAATTAAATAGGCAAATGTACGTAATTAATGATGGATGGATGATATTCTGGAGGTGACGGACTCGACCTTGGGGGAGCTGGGGGTGGCGACGGCCGACAGGAAGCTCTGGCGTGGGCTGGTCCATGAAGTCACAAAGACTCGGAAGCGACTGAACGAATAAACAACAACAAAAAAACATAATTAATGGAAAAGGCTTAGTGTTTGCTTTGCTACCAAGATCTGCCAGCTTCTGCGCAACTTCACTTCCTGAAGCAAAATAACCGGCCTCCGCCTTCAAAAAGCTCCACCTCACTTCTGCTATTCCCACCCCCGATGCTTTCTCAGCCACTCACAACGCCGCGCCTACTTTTTGCCCTCCAATCCCATTCC
Source organism: Charina bottae (assembly GCA_023362775.1). NCBI lineage: Eukaryota > Metazoa > Chordata > Lepidosauria > Squamata > Charinaidae > Charina > Charina bottae. The sequence goes on from JALMGJ010000003.1 coordinate 117,399,104, forward strand.
CCCAGAGAGGCGGGGGATGAGAAGGAGGAAAGGCAGCCTCGCGCGACGTTTGAAACTTTTGGCCGAGAGCGGCGCCTGCGCACGCGTAATAGCGACTCCAGGTGCCCCCTCGCCCTCCATTTTCCTCGCTTCCTCGATTGCTTTGGGGCTGCGCCTGCGCAGGAACATCCGCACCGCTAAGGACGCCGCTCCGACTCTCTCTTTATGGGCCGCCGCTGCCTCCTCCTCGGCGCGCTACTTTGACGTCAGGGCGCGCGACGCCGAAACCTGGAGCGGCGAAGAAGGCGCGTCAGGAAGGCGCTGCGCGTGAATGAGGCGAGGGACGCTTCTTACGTTGACAGTCTCGTGCCCCCCCTTGTCCTATGGAGGGGGGAGCGGGGAAGAAATTGAGTCCCTGAAGGCAGAGGAGCTCTAGTAAGCCAAGGGAGGGGCGCGGGGGCAGGATCTCAATCTTCGTTTTGGGTGTCCAGGGGTCCCAGGTAGTGGGAGACGAGGCAGCGCGTGTGGAGGTGAGAAGCTGTCAGACGCGTGCTTTGCCTCGCTTAATCCCCCATTTTGTAATTTAGAGGCAGCCTCTTCTGTAATTTGAGGCTCCCCGGGTTGACCATAGTAACGTTGGCCTATCAGAGTTTCTCAACCTCAGCAACTTTAAGATGTATGGATTTCAACTCCCAGAATTCCCAGCTGGCTGGGGAATTCTGGGAGTTGAAGCCCACACATCTTAAAATTGCTGAGGTTGAGAAACACTGGCCTACCTTGTAGGGCTGTAAACATGGGTGAAATAATCTGTCTGAGGAACCTAGAGCCCTGCCACCTAGTAATAGTATACATGTGAATGAGAGAAAGAAAAGGGATTCGCTTGACCCGCACCGCAAAGTGAGGAATAAACCTGCTTCTCTCATTTCGAACCAACAAACTTCAAGTCAAATCTGTCAATTTATCTTCATTTCTCTGTTGCAGCTTCTGCTGCTTGGTCCCACACAGAAGTGACAATATTGGAGCAGATCTTTTGCCACTTCCGTAAGACTTAACTATGCCCAGCATAAATTTGATCCTACACGCTTGTTGAGCTGGATAAAAAGGATTTTTTTTAAAAATGTATTTTACACACAGAATTGCAGGCCTGGTTTTTTTTTCCTATGTGAACTTCCACAACAATAACAATATTCTTGGGAATGTGTTCTGAAAGGTTTTCTAATCCTTTTGCAACCACTGAAAGTCAAAAACGGGAGCAGCTGATCTTTCTAAGAAGTAACTCTGCTCATTTTTGTTCCAGGTGTGCTACTTATGCACTGAATATGTATGCTTTTTGGCATATCTTAGTTATCTCACTGTCTGCTCCATCTTTTTTTTTTCTTTTCCTTCTAGGCAAATATGCTACAAATAATGGTCAGAGCTTGGTTGGAAAGTCAGTGGAGGCCAGCGTATTCCCAAATACATAGTTGCTTATTACAAAAGCAGGTTAAAAACTGGCACAGGAGCCTTAGCATAACCAACACAAAATGTTCAAAATCTCACCGGAGAAGCTGTAAAGCAAATATATCTGAGAAGAAGCTGGTAAAGTAAACAAATGTTCAGATTAATTGGAAATAGTATGTCAACTGTATGTCTTTGGAAGACTTTTCTTAATTGCTTTAGAATCTCTCATTTCCTCTTCCTGAAAGCACAAATTTAAGAAAAAATACAAAAATAATTAAGATTTAAGCATTTAGGTGAGAATTCTGACATGTTTTTTTCAATATCTGTTGCATGCAAATGTTCTCCTGTGTTTAAATTGTAGAACCGTATAGATAGACTTAAGGCTTCAATTCTACACATACATAAATACATTTTACTGAATTTGGGGTTTTCCTTTGAATAAAAATGGTTAGTGTTAAATTAAATATTATTTGTTGAATTTGCATCCTATCCTTTTTCTTTGGAACTCAGAGTAACATACAATGTTCACTTCTTCCTTTTAATCTTGCAGCAGTATTATGAAAGAATAGATAGGGTAACGGTGAGTGGCCTAAACTTATCCATCTGGCATTCAGTTAACATTTCTTGACAGTGTTCTATAATATCCTGGCTTTTGAATTCAAATATAAAAAAATGAAATGTAAAAAATCAGTGTCAGACTTTTTCCTTCTAGTTGCTGGAATGTATGATTGGTTTATAAGATCCACTAATAAGTAGCTGGCTCACAATCTAAGTTTGTTTCATTTGGAATATCACAGGAGAGCTGTTAGTCTGTGGTAGCTAAAAATCAGAAGTACAGTAGCACCTTTTCCAACTAACACACTTTATTAAAAAGCATGTTTTTGTGAGCTGCAACTCAGTCACAAAGCTTATGCCTTTTAATAAAATTTGTTAGTCAAAAAAAGTACTAGGCTCCTTCTGACAGTACACATAAACATCTCTTCTGAGTCCTGAGGTTATGGAAATTATTATTAAATAAATTCCCTCTTAGGAGAGAGGTCTCAGTGAATTTCTGTTTATGTGAGAGATTTCAGATTGTTGATTTTATAAATCTTTTTGGCAACAGCAAGCACACAAAAGAGGTATTTCTTGCGTCCTCTCTTCAGCTTTTCTCAACCTTTTGACCCTGGAGGAACCCTTGAAATATTTTCAGGGAACTCCTTCACAGGCTCAAATATAGGCCAGAAGTTACAAAATTATTATATTTGTTTCATGCGTAGGCCTGTATATATACATTAACAGTGTTCTTAAACTAAAAATAAAGAATGAAACTTACCTCTTTAATGTGAAGTGGCCCGAATTTGAAATAATTTTTAAAATAAATCGTGATCTCCAGTGACCTCTCGTGGAACCCTAGGGTTCCGTGGAACCCTGGTTGAGAAACCCTGCTCTAGGTAATACTGTATGCTGTAGCAATTTTCAGTGTAACCACTTGGTGATGCTATGCAAACTTGAGAAAGGACATGTTTAAGATATTTCTTAGAAACTATCACAGTTAAGCATATAGCTGGCCATCTGTATTTTGTTCATGTGATAAGCCAGCATTCTTTTAAAAATCCAAAAGAATTTTTCAGCAGCTTTTTTGTCTAATTGTCATGTAACAAACACTGAGCTGGTTCAGCTTTTTTTTTTTTTTTTTAAAAAAAAGGAACAAAGAACCTCAGAAGTGACTTTTTTCTTATATTGTAGCAGGGTAGAAGGGCTGAAAATGAAAGCAGGAACCAACTGGGTGTCTTTATCGTAACTGTTTTTTCAGCGAAGTTGTTTTGGGGATTGCTAGTGTTTCTTTCTTCTAGGAGAGAATATATTGGGGATCTTTTTTACTGTTTTTTAAATGGTCAGGGTTAGTTTTAGGGAGTTCTTATCTGGAGGTGTCAGGTATTGAACCTGAGATGAATGCCTAAATTTCAACTTCACTAAATTTCTCAGCATTGCGTGGAGAATGAACCTAAAGGTAGGGATGGGTGTTTGAGGAATGTTTAGTACTGAACAGTAATACGCCAGATTGTATTAATTTTTTTTTTGTCATCCGTATTTGGGATCACCGTGTCCTCTTTTAAATGATTTTGTGTTCCTTTAAAAGACATGTGCAGATCCTTTGTGAGGAGTATGAGGCTTGTTCCCAGGGGCACTGTATGGGAAAAAAGCAAGCTGTACTTATGAATTCAGAAAAATGGAAGGCCTGAATAATTGGTAGAATTCAGGAAAAAGACCAAACTGTCTCTGGATTGCACGCCACCATAGTAGGTTTCTCTCAACTTTAAGTATTTTTCCTGAATAAAAAAGCTGGATCACAATATTCATCAGATCAATCCCCAAAATGAACCCTACATGTTTCTCCTAGAATTGAACAGAAATTAGTATGTTTAGAATTGAAAGCTTTTGAAACTTTAAGTTTCACAAATAATTAGCTTCTCTGAATAATGCTTCTCCCCATTTCAGAGTCGATATTTTGTCGATCATCGAAAGGTACATGTGGTAGGAGGGAAAGGAGGAGATGGAATTGCCTGTTTTCTTAGTGAACCTAGGAAAGAATTTGGAGGTCCCAATGGTGGAGATGGAGGAGATGGGGGACATATTATATTTAAAGGTAAGAAGATTACTATATCTCATACGCACCTTTTCAGTTTTAAGACGGTCTTATGAGATGGGGAGTTGTCTGAATTCTTTGCTAACCTCTCCCGTGGCAAGTTGAGTTTGGGTAATGGGATTGATAAATGTTTTTGTGCCTACCCACAATGGAGGAATGGTTGGTGAAGATGATGGAGCTTGCAGAGATGGTTAAATTAACTTCCTTGATCAAAGAAAAGGTAATATTTACATTTATGGTTGACTGGAAACCCCTTACAGACTTTTTGCATGAGACGGGAAAAAATGCACTTAAGGGTTTGTGGTTTTGATGATTAGGGAAAAAAAACAGCTTTTTTTTAATCATAGAGTAAGAGATAACTTTGTAATTATATTTGCTGCAGAGAAAATTGGAAGCTGCTTTATTTCTTTTTATTCATTGTACTTTTGTTTTTTCTTTTCTCTTTCTTTATTCTTCCTATTTTGTATTAGTTTGTGTTAGTTTTTATGTTCTCTTTAAAACTTTTAATAAAATTTATTTAAAAAAAGATAAATATCGTTGTGCCAAGAGAGACTCCTGGAGGGGAATAAGAACTTCCCATGCCTTTGATACAGTGCTGCTTCTAATGTGTCACAGAACTGCAACAGCCCATCTAGCAGCTGTCTTAACTGCTGGCTCATATTCAGCTTGTTGTCAGTGACCACACCAAGTGAATTTTCAGTACTTTCAAGTCATGAATCCCTGACATTTTTCTTCTTTAAATGTAATTAATTTAAATAAATGTATTAAATAATTGAATTTTAATTTAGATAAATTTAATAAAATTAATAATAAATAATAATACTGCATTTCTTCCTGTTGAAGGATATCTTGTTCCTCTAAGCACAGTCTTCTAACCTGTCCGCATTAGACTGCAATCTCATTCTATCATCCTGGATGTTTGCCACATCTTTTGTCAGGGCCAGCGTAAGAACGACGACGAGTCAGTGCATTCAAAACTCCAGTTCTTTATTTGCTCACACCGTACAGACAGAATCTTGCCAGACTAAAGCTACTCTAACTAACCTAAGGGGAAATAACCTGGGAGACTCTAGGGCGGGGCTATCCTGAACCTCTTTACTTTCCCAGCTACACTTTCTGGACTGTGAGTCCTCTTACCTCCTTGGAAGGCGCTCCCTCCTACCTGAGAACCAGTGGCAGCGCCAAAATCCACCACACCTTTTTTGTCATGAGCAAATTCAACAAGCAACCCATCAGTCCCATTATCCTCCTATGTTTCTATAATTCTGTAATCTTATTATATAATCAAATCTTTCTTTTTTTTAAAGTTTTATTAGATTTTAAATATACAAAGTTAAAAGTTAAAAGTGAAATAGAAATAGAAATACAAATTAAAAAGAAAAGAAAAGTGCAGTAAAGAAAAAAAAGAAAAAGACAAACATAGAAATTAGATAACCTCCGATCCATCTATGGTCATAAGAATAAAATAGATAGTTTGTTCTTACATGCTGGCTATTCATATAACATTCATATCTTTTTCTTGTCTATTATATACTATTTATATATAATCTAATCATCAAAACCCCACACTAGCTTTACTCCTCCTGCTTTTTGCAAATAGTCCATCAAGGGTTTCCACTCTTTAAGAAAGTAATAATTTGAATTGTCTTTTAATAAGCAAGTCAGTTTATCGTTTTCTGCCATCTCTAATAATTTCAACATCCATTCCTGTATTGTTGGTACACTTTGGTTTTTCCAATTTTGTGCATATAAAAGTCTTGCTGCTGTAATCATATATTGTATTATTCTAAAAAAATGTTTTTCTATTTGTACATCCCAAATTCCAAGTAAAAAAAAATCTGGTTTAAATGGTATTCGTATCTGTAGTATATTTTGCATCAATGAATATATCTCAGTCCAAAATTCTTTTGCAGTGTTACAAGTCCACCACATATGGTAAAAAGACCCTTCTTGTTTTGTACATTTCCAACATAAGTTGGAGATGTTCCCGTACATTTTTGAGAGTTTTTGCGGGGTCATATACCATCGATACATCATCTTATAAAAGTTTTCTTTTAGGTTGTAACATAAGGTAAATTTTAATCCTTTAATCCACATATCTTCCCATTGTTGAAGTTGTATATTGTAACCAATATTTTTCGCCCATTGAATCATACAGTCTTTAACTTGTTCCTCTACCATTTCTCCTTTTAACAATAATTTATACATTTTAGCAATTAAGTGTTCATCATTTTCACATAGTTGTATTTCAAATTCTGATTTAGTTTGTTCAAATTCCAAATTTTTTTGTCTAATTTAAATTTCTCTATAAGTTGCATATAGGAGAGCCATTGAAAAGTATATCCTTCTAGAGCAAGTTCTTCTTTTGATTTTATCACATAGTGTCCTTGTTCTTTTTTTAAAAAGTCCTTATATGTCAACCACTTATCTTTATTTCTTGCTTCTGTTCTATAGAAAGCTTCTTGTGTGGAAATCCATAAAGGTCTCTTACAACATAGAATTGGTTTATATTTATTCCAAATTCTCAACAAAGATCTTCTAATGTAGTGATTTTTAAAGTCCACATTAATTTTAGCCTTATCATACCACAGATATCCATGCCATCCGAATCTCAATTCATGTCCTTCCAAATTTAATAATTTTTCATTTCTCAGAACAATCCATTCCTTAAGCCATACCAAACCACAGGCTGCATGGTATAATTTCAAATTCGGGAGTCCTAAACCACCTCTTTCTTTTGAATCTTGCAAGACTTTATATTTTATTCTTGGTTTTTTCCCTTGCCAAATGAACTTCGAAATGTATTTCTGCCACTATTTAAATGGTTCCTCTGATGTCAATATAGGTATTGTTTGAAAGAGATATAAAATTCTTGGTAATATATTCAATTTGATCGCTGATATTCTCCCCAATAATGATAATTGTAGTTTTCCCCAACGATCTAAATCTTTTTTAATGTCAGTCCATAATCAAATCTTTCTTTATTACGGCCATAGACCAGCATGAGGCGGATAAGGTACAGTCAATTAAAACATACAAATGAATTTAAAATATAAAACTAAAAGACAGGTCTAGAGGGGAAGAAAAGGGGGTGAAAGAGAAAGGAGGGGTAATTATAGAGGGGCATAGAATTAGTGTAACTGGAAATGCATTACTCTAGTAAATTAAAATTGAAGGCTAATTTGTGGTACCCGTCATCACCCGGCGAATTTTAAGCGCTGCTGCACAGAATCTGGCAACAATGTATGTTGTGGTAGGGTTGATGTCTGATAGCAGCATGGAGGTATAAAATTGTCCTGAGCGCCCCGGATATTTGTACAGCAATGGTGTAATGAGACTAGTTCGAATGTCTCTATAAAACAGGCACTGAAGGAGCACATGCTCTGTTGTTTCTATGTGGTTCTTATTATATAGTAATTATGTAGTCTTATGAAATAGTAATTGTCTCTGAGCAGCTGTTAACACTTTAAGCAAAATATCAGAATTGTAGGTAAGGTGCAAGTTAGTATGTTAGTATGTTTTATTTGGGGTATGTCACTATAAGAAAGAAGATAATCCAAATCAGCCTTTCTCAACCTTTTGACTCTGGAGGAACCCTTGAAATATTTTCAGGCTTTGGGGAACCCCTGCACATTCAGGCTCCAATATAGACCACAGGTTACAAAATCATTATGTCCATTTCATGCATTAAGAGTGTTCTTAAACTGAAAATAAAGAATGAAACTTACCTTTTTAATGTGAAGTTGCCCAAATTTGCAATATTTTTTTAAATAAATCGTGATCTCCCAGGGAACCCCTAGTGACCTCTCATGGAACCCTAGGGTGCCACGGAACCCTGACTGAGAAACCCTGATCCAAATTAATAACAGTGAGAATATTATTGAATTGGTTATAGTTGCTGTAGTTGTAGAAAAATGTCTCTAACTTTGTTTTGCATGGAAGTCAATAACATTCCTCCATCTTTCATTTTACCTTGAGAGTACACTTTGGAGATCAGAGTGGCATAAGAACCTAAATTTAACAAATCTTCGTAAGATTCTATTCCAAACACACTTAAAAAGAATCTGCATGTTTGGTTTTACTAGCTGAATTTAGCAAGGCAAGTATTCTGAAAGAAGCTCTTAAAATGGGTGTTCTCAAAAAATGGGAACAGAATAGTCTGTAGCTTGAATCATGTCAACTGGATTTCTATTTTCTCAGTGGAAACGTTTCGCTCCTTATCCAAGGAGCTTCTTCAGTCTGAGCAAAGTTAGTAAGGGAATCCTTAAATATGTTTCTAGGTGGCTGTGTGTGAACAGAATAGATCAAAATGGTTATGTTCCATCTGTTAAAGCATTTGTTCTGTATATTATAGTGCCTTTGGACAGTTCAGTGTTTTATTCCTATAAGGAAGTAACTTTGATTCATGAAGCATCTTTGATTCAATAAACTTGAAATATGTACAGCTGATGCCTTCCTGCACTTGAGATTGAATGCTAAGTTTCATTGACTTGTATGGTGCTTAGTGTTCCCTGATTTGCTCCTCCTGTTAAATTTTACCCTAAAGCTAACTTCAGTGTGGCTAAACTAACAGTTCACCAACACGGATTGCAAGAAATATTTCCCTTTTGTAGTAAAACTGGTAAGGCCACCACAATATGTCCTTTCTAAACTAAGATTTGGGAAACAACCCACTCAGTTGTTGCTATTTTTATTGCTTATTTTCTGAGTCTTAGTAAAACAGTGGAGGTAGCAACAGCATATCTGCATAAAGTAATGTTGCCAGAATAATGAACTCTTCCCTTGGGTTAGTCAGAGCAATAAGCATATACTTTTTAATGACTCATCAGCTCTGCCTCCAAAATTATTTTGATGATCAAAAGGAGTATGGGAAGCCTTTTCAGGGTCATAAATCTTTTGGTAACTTATTTGTTCAGGCCAGGAGGCAAGCTATTTACCCAACCCGGTTATGTGTACGAATATTTTCCCCTTTTTCTCTCTTCCTGGCTTTCTTTGGTTAAAGTTGTCCACCTATTTTGCCTCCCATTTTTCTCAGACCTATCTAGACTAGCAATACTTTCGGCTCAGGTTAGAAACCTTTGGCAAGCCTCACTTGAAGTCTTTTCTCTCCATCAGTAGCCGAAGTCATCCGGGAGAGCAGCAGAGAGAATCAGCCAACCCCGAGGTCTTCCTGCCACCGCCTGTCAGTCTGTTTCTTACAGTACAATAAAATATGAATTGCAGTTTGTCTGCCTAAAATAATTTAAATATTTCAAAGTTGGTGATCATAAGGTTATCTTTGCAAATGTTTCTTTAACACGTATGTATGTATGTATATTATTAGCACTTTTGTCATTTAGGCAAAGGAACAGCTGCAGATTGCTCCCAATATATCAGCATCTGGTACCAAATAACACAAGATTTGGCATTTGTGGTGTGCTCTCATCCAGAAAACAGTTTGTCAATCCATAATGAGCACAGTTTTTTTTTAAAAAAATGAATTCATGTGTAGCATCTTGAATTGTAATATATTTTATTTTTACAGTGGATCAGCAAGTCAAATCCTTGGCCTACCTCTACCCATTTTATAGAGGTTTCAGTGGGGAAAGGGGGGGAAGCAAAAACTGTTATGGATCAGCTGGCAGACACCTTTACATTAAGGTAAGTTGTTGATACTTGTTAGCATACATACGTTGGTCGAAATGCTGAGCCTTTGCTGAATGGCCAATGTCCCGCATTCGGAAGACCTTTGCTGGGCACCTCTTTGCCCACAGATAGAGCAGACAGCCAAGGGTTGTAAACCCCTAGCTGTATTTCCCTTAAATGTATCTTTATTTTGTAGGTTCCCATTGGTACCGTGGTTAAAGAAGGCAGTCACCTTGTAGCTGACCTCAACCGTCACGGTGAAGAATATGTTGCCGTGTATGGCGGAGCTGGGGGGAAAGGCAACCGTTTCTTTCTGGCTAATGACAACCGAGCACCAACCACTGCCACTCCAGGAGAACCGGGTCAAGAAAGGTTTCTTCACTTGGAGCTCAAGACTGTGGCCCATGCAGGGATGGTGAGCACGTTTGCTTGTTTCTCAGTATGATATTTCACTCCGAAGAAACAAGCCTTCATGTTAAGTCAGAAAAGTTGGACCGTGGGAGATGTCTGCATGTTAAAAAATGCACTACTTGGAATAATTAGGTGCCCCTTCCCCCAAATTGGAAGACCTGAAAGACCAGGTTAGGGACAGATTGTCGTGGAGAAAATTTATCAATGTGGTCTCTTAAGAGTCGACAGCGACTTGATGGCACGTCATCAATGACATCTGCTTGAGTGTTGTTTGAAATTCTTGGCTTACAGATTGTTGATGATCGGGCTAACAACAGCCTGAAAACCTGGGGGTGGGAAGGTGGGTGGCCTTGGGATGAAACTTCTGGATTTGTTTGTTTGTTTGTTTAAATGTATTGGCTGCCCAACTCCAGTGGACAAAACTAGAAAAAACAAAAACTGCTAAATATTTGTTCCGATAGATTTAAATGTAAGGTTGAAGGCAAAAGCTGCCTCCCTTTCAAATGGGACTCTTTATTCCAGATAGGATTCCCTAATGCTGGGAAATCTTCACTCTTGCGAGCGATCTCCAGAGCAAGACCCGCTGTGGCTCCTTACCCATTCACAACCTTGAATCCTCACGTAGGCATTGTTCACTATGAAGACTACGAGCAGATTGCAGGTACAGCTTTATATTTCCTTCTATTGATTTTTTTTAATGATGTTCATGGCATTCCTTCCTTCTGGAAAAAATAAAACATTTGGGGACACTGATACCACTCGGAAGAGCGAAAGTTCGTGCTAGGCAGGGGGGAAAGAAAGCTTAACTGCAGAACCCCCTTTTCCATGTCCCAAAGCTGGAAAAGCATGAAGCAGCTGAAAATAAAATGGAAACCTTTTTGATTGTCTCTCATTGTACATGAACTGCAAACAAATCAAGGGGTCCAGAACATGAGGGTATCCAGCTGCCCCTCAGTCCTCTAGCCCAGAGTTTTTCAAGCCGTGTTTCATGGGACTGTAGAGTTCTGGAGAACCTTGATGGGCTTCTCTAGGAGACTAAGGGAAAAAATCATGCCAACACAGCCAATTTTCTATCATTAGAGCTTTGCCTCTCGATCGGGGATTCAGGGAATTTTTTTTTTTTTAACAGATTCCATGGCCTGAAAAACTTGGAAAACTCCTGCTCTAGCCATCCACATGCTGGCTTTTTTTCCAGGCAGTTTCCCTCTCTTTATCATTCCTCAGCAACCAGAATGTTATTAATTGTGTTGTTCTGTTTTGTCTTGTTTTGCAGTTGTAGATATCCCTGGAATAATAAAAGGAGCCCATGAAGACCGAGGGCTTGGCTTAGCCTTCCTGAGACATATAGAACGCTGCTGCTTTCTTCTGTTCGTGGTGGACCTCTCTGTGGCTGAGCCCTGGGCTCAGCTGGAAGCCTTGAAGTACGAACTGGAGCAGTATAAAGTTGGCCTGTCAAAAGTTCCTCATGCCATTGTTGCAAACAAGTTTGATCTTCCAGAGTCAAAGAACAATTTCTCTCTCCTCAAGGAGCAAGTGAAGCAGAGAGTCATCCCACTGTCTGCTCTGACGGGAGAAAATCTGGAGACATTGTTGCTGCATCTGAGAGAACTCTATGATGATTACCTAAAAGCAGAAAAAGAACAGGCTCGCAGGCCAATGAAATGGTAGTCAGTAACAGCTCTTCCGTTGTCATACTGAGATAGGAAGGGAAAGTATGGTTGGAGTTAGGGGGCGGACGGCAGATACAGTCTCTGAAAGCAGAAGATGGCTTTGAGATACACTCAGCCCTACCAGCAGAGCGCACTAGTAGCAGGTGAGAAAGAATGGTCAGTCTGTACAAATAATAAATCAAGCAAACCACGAGTCCACCATGTGACAGAGTGAAATGTTCTTAAGCCTATTGAGATCTAAAGGGCATAATGTAATCAAAGGTCCATTCAATAATTTAATAAAGGTAAATTTGTTTGTTTATTATGGCATTTCTGTACCACCAATTCCACATGGACCCAGTTTCCAAATTCTTAAAACCATCAAATATAGCAGAACCAGAGTTCCACTAGAATTGTACTCAAAACTCATAGCGATCATTCCCAAGGAACATTGTAGATCATAGACTCTTAAAAAAAAGTTGTGTTTTATCTGCCATCAGGGAAGGTGCTGTCTGGGTCTCCAAGAGAAGACTCTTCCATAAGGATAGAGAGGAAGTTTCCTCGCCCCGCCCACCCCTCCCATATCTTCCAAGGGGTGGAGGGACTCTTTGGAGCAGGCTGTCCTGAGCACATCTCAGTGCCAACCTTGTAGGGCTTTATACGTGATGACCAGCACTTTGAATTTTATTCGGAAGCCTATTGGCAACCAATGCAGCACCTACAACACTGGTGTTATATGATTCCAGTGGTTCTTGCCTACAGGTGGGTTGTTGGCTGTGTTATGCACCAATTGCAGTTTCCGTGTACAGTGCACTGCATTGGTCCAAGCTAGGGGTGATAAGGACATGGGTGACTGATGCTAAGACTTCGTGCTACAGGTAGGGTCACAATCGGCACTTTGTATGGGGGAAAGGCCCCTCTAGTCTTGGCTTCCACCTGCCTATCAGCAGTAGCTGTAAGTGTAGAGGGTGTAAGCTGCTTCTCAGGCAATCGCAAACGTTTCTCCCAAATAAAGACTTCAGCTCAGATATCGGTGAGTAAACAGTTTATTGCTGTACATGAGTAAGCAAGCGAAAAGGCACGGATGGTTCCCGGGCGCTCGGCTTGGCTTTTTAAACCCTCCCGCCAGAGCGCCCGCCCCCTCCCTGCTGAAGGCTTCCCTTCGGTCTGCTTCGTGTCAAGGTTGGGTCAATGTCCTTGAGTTCTTTATCGCCCCTTATCTAGGAGGCGTGGTTGGTGGTTATCCTTCCGTTTCTGTGTCTTTTGTTTCCTTTGTCATTTTCTTATCCCTTTGTGATACTGGGTGCGCTGGGGGAATGGCGGGACCCTGGGGCATGCCAGGGTTCTGACAGAGGGACACCAAAATCATGGTGTGGCTGTGGCTCCTTAGGGGAAGTCCTGCTTTGTCTAGAGCAGGGCTTTCCAAAGTGCCGCCGCTGGCGACACACGCGGCAGCGGCGGCGACACGCGCGTGCATGGCGACGGCGTGGGGGGGCGTGCGGCGGTGCGCGCGCGCACGGCGGCAGCACGGGAGGGGCGTGCGGCGGCGCGGGGGGCGTGCGGCAGCCGCCGTGCACGCGCGCGCCGCTGCTTCCGGGTGGTGTGGCGACACACCACGCTGTGTGTGGCAACACACTTTTGTGTCGCGACACACAGTTTGGAAAGCTCTGGTCTAGAGTAATCACCAAGGTAAGTAAAGAGACATATGGTTTCTGGACAAACAGCCCCTCACAGCTTGCAAAGACCATTTGTTTGTTTGTTTGTCAAATTTCTTTGCCCCCCATCTCGTGTACCACGACTCTGGGCGGCTTACAGATAATAATGACAGTCAATAAAAGCACTACAATAAAATATTAGTACAAATATAAATACACGTAAAAACAAATACAAGTATAAAAAATACAAAAGTATAAAATATAAAATTCAAGATGGGCATAGAATCTTATCCTTGGCACAATCACGTTGCCAGCCACCCCCATGAATGGCTATCCCCCCCTCCCATCTCAAGCGAGGAGGCATAACCATGTCTTCACCCCCTTCCAGAAGGCCGGGAGAGAGGGGACCTGTCTTATCTCCGGGGGTAAGCTGTTCCAAAGGGCGGGTGCCACAGCAGAGAAGGCCGCCTCCTGGACCCTGTCAATCGGCAATCCCTCATGGACAGGGTCTGTAGTATGCCCTCCATGATCAGGTGGGATGAGTCGATGTAATGGGGGTGAGGCGGTTCCTCAGGTAACCTGCACCCATGCCATGTAGGGCTTTAAAGGTGATAACCAACACCTTGAATTGGACCCAGAAGCAAACCGGCACCCAATGCAGCTCACGCAGCAAAGGTGTTACATGTGCCCTCCTTGGGGCTCCTAAGACTGCTCGCGCAGCCGCATTCTGGACCAGCTGTAGCTTCTGGATACTCTTCAACGGTAGCCCCATGTAGAGCGCATTGCAGTAGTCTATGTGGGAGGTGATTAGGGCATGAGTGACCGGAGGGACTCCCGATCCAGGAAGGGGCGTAAATGGTGCACAACACGAAGCTGTGCAAAGGCTCCCCTGGCCACGGCTGCCACCTGCTCTTCTAGCGGGAGTGAGTCCAAGAGGACCCCTAGGTTCCGAACTGGGTCTGTCGGGCACTGCAACCCCATCCAGAACCAAAGATGGTAAATTCCCGGATACCCGGGAGCCCCCAACCCACAGCCACTCCAACTTCAGCTGAAGCCTGTTGTTCCCCATCCAGACCCCTACAGCCTCCAGGCCCCAAGAGAGGGTGGCCACAGCCTCACGTCACCCGGGATGGAGATGTATAGTTCAGTATCATCAGCATATTGATGATACCTCATCCCGTGGCGACAGATGATCTTACCCAGCGGTTTCATGTAGATGTTAAAAAGGAGTGGAGAGAGAACTGAACCCTGCGGCACCCCACAGAGGAGGGGTCGAGGTTCGGATCTCTCGCTCCCTATCACCATCGATTGGGACCATCCCTGGAGGAAGGAGGTGAACCAGCACAAAACCACGCCCACCTCTAACTTCCTGAGCCACCCCAAAAGGATACCATGGTCAATGGTATTGAAAGCCGCTGAGAGGTCAAGAAGAGCCAGGATGGATGCACTGCCCCCATCCCGCTCCCGCTAGAGATCATCCATAAGTATGACCAAGGCTGTTTCCGTCCCATAACCGGGCCTGAAACCCAACTGAAAAGGGTCCAGATAATCCGTTTCATCCAGGACCCTCTGGAGCTGCAATGCCACCATTTTCTCAACCACCTTCATTTCATGTTTTCCATAGCATATCCAGCCAGGTTAGGGGTAGAAATAATATAAGCGAATATCATCAGCATATTGATGATACCTCACCCTGAACCTCCTGATGACATCTGCTAGTAGTTTCATGTAAATGTTAAAAAACGGGCAAGAGAGATGAACCTTGCAGTACCCTACAAGGGAGCAACTGCCTAATCACCCTGACTGAAATTGTCTGCTCAGGAAAGAGCAAAACCGTTGAAGAATAGTGCTCATAACTTCTAATTATTATGCCAGAAGGATGCCATGGTAGGTTGTGTTGAATGCTGCTGAGAGGTCTGTTTCATCTAGGGCAGGGGTCCCCAAGCTTTTTGGCACCAGGGACCGGTTTTGTGGAAGACAATTATTCCACGGACCGGTGGGGGGGATGGCCCGCCTCTCTAGCCTCCTTTGCCACGCGCTGATAGGCGTAGGTGCTTCTGCTTCCTGGTCTCCTCCTATCAGCTGCTCCGGCTCAGCCTCGGCTTTCCTGCCTTCCCCGCCTCTTCCTGTTATCGGCTCCTCTTCTTCCGAGTCGTAGACTGGCATGGTGGCGAGGGAAGACTCGTTCTGGACAGTGCATCCCGGTTCCTAACAGGCCACGGACCGGTACCAGTCTGCAGCCCGGCGGTTGGGGACCCCTGATCTAGGGCATTTAGCAAATGTAGCCCTACCACCTTCTCAACAACTTTCTTAAAAGGGGAAAGTTGGAGACTGGGTGAAAGTTGTCTAAAGTGGCCAGATCTGGGGAGGACCTCCAAGAGGTGTACCAACTCCTATTTCAATATAGGTAGAACATCATCTCACCAGTGAGGCATTGACCACGTTCCAGATCCAGTCATTCAGATACACACCAGCCTTGCAAAGAAACCAGGTTGGGCATGGATCAAGCCACAAGTGGCACAGTTCCTCCTACCCACTTCCAGAATCAGCAGACTGAAATAATTCTAGGTAACTTGACAAGATGTTACCCACCCACTTCCTTGGACCCCATCCATGTGAAGTCCAGATTTGATGGATTTCATCAGAAAAGTATCCCCCAGCAGCCCTCAGTGAGTTCTTCCTGTACTTCACCCTCCAAAACAGGAAGGTTGGGGCACAGTCTGATGATGCCATTTCATCTTCTGGCATTCCTCTGTGAATCAAGGAGTACTCCTGAATCATTGAACAGGGAGAAGCTGCTGCTTGGGGGTAATCTGGCTTTGGCATCTTTGAGTTCTGGCCCTTGGCCTGGTGCTCAGCAGAACTGCCTGCCAACATGCCAGGGAACTCCCCAAACACCCACAGGAATTCATCCGGGATGGACCATCCTAATCAATCTTCCTGCCCTGAAGCATCTTCTAGGGCAGGGGTCCCCAACCCCCGGGCCGCGGACCGATACCGGTCCGTGGCTTCTTAAGAACCGGGTTGCACAGCCCGCCCATCGAGCTCCGCCCATGGCCCACATGGCCCGCCCGTCAAGCTCCATCCATGGCCCGCCCATCCCCCCCCCCCCCCCCCCGTCCATGGAAAAATTGTCTTCCACAAAACTGGTCCCTTGTGCCAAAAAGGTTGGGGACCGCTGTTCTAGGGCATGGAGTCTGAAATCTCCCCTCACTAAGGACTCCAAAACCAGTCCATTGATAAAGTTTAGGAGGCAATCCTGCCATGCAGGAAGGCATCTGGTACCCAAGCAGGAGCCCCAGGTTCTCCCTATGGCCCAACCTGATAGGCACTCACAGAAATATGCCCTTGATCAGCATCAAGATTTATCTGAGGATCACTGCCACCCCTGCCTCAATACTTGGTGGGCATATCTATGAAAAGACATTCACCCAGCCAGGTTTTGGTATGTGAAAAGCAAAGGCAAGTCACTTTTTTGTTCAATACGGTGGGGAGCAGAATTGGAAGGCAGTGACTGGCTGGTTTATTTTAGTATTATCTTAACAAATTAACAAAAAAACCTTAATACTTTCAGTTATATTGCTTAGTTGTCTGTTCAAAGAATACAAAATGCTGCATAGCATGGAAGGAATAAAAGGTGCATTTTGCTATTCATTGGATTGTTCCTTTATTTTATAAGAAAAGTGTTTTTGTTGATTCTGCTTCCTCCCTTAATGGATGGGAAATGTCAGAGTGCGAGGTTTGATTAATCATTGTTAATTAAAATAGCAGGAGGAGAAGTGGCTGGCTCCCATACAATAATTCAATACCATGGTCCCGATTCTGATTAGTTTTTCTTGCACCTGCTGTGAGTAACATTAACAGTCAACCCTGCTATTACATGATCTATAAATTACTATTTTTTTTTATAGGACAACAGACCAGACTAAGAAAACAATGCCATATAGGTCTGAACTACTTTTACTGTAACAACTTTAGTAACAGAATCTTGCAAGTCTGAATGTGCTTCCCCTCCCTCTCTTTATCTTCATGAGAACTAGGGTGGGGCTTGTCTGAAACGTTTCCTCATGTTACATTCTTGCCCTGGGCTCAAGCCCCACTTATCTGACTGTTGCCTTGGCAGTGGCTCTTCCTCCTGTCCTCCAAGGCCATTCTCTATGCCCTCTACAAGTTGTTTCAGGAGGATACAGAAAAGCAAAGTGCCCAAGTGGAACTAACATCCAGAGGAGAAAACAGTTATTGCTTGGAAAAAGTTGAGAATACTTCCCTGTGTCTGTGACCTGCAAGCAGCTTGAACCCTCTCTGCCTAATACGTATTCTAGAACCTGCTGAACCGGGTAACCAGAAGTGCTGCTGACTGGTCATTGGTTTCTTTTTCAAGACATGTGGCTTTGATATGTCAACAAACACTCCTTAACAGGATTAAAGTTGAAAAGGTTTCGGAAGAACCCATTGTATACTTCAGGTGAAGAGTGCTAATTGATTCCTTGTATTTGTTCTTTTCTTAACATTTGATTACACTAGAAAGAGGAGGAGAATGAAGGGGTAGAACAAACTGGTGTAAATGGTTTAAGGCAGCGGTCCCCAACCTTTCTGGCACCAGGGACCGGTCGTGGAAGAAAATTTTTCCATGGACTGGGGGGGGGGGGCAGGGTTTGCAGGCGGGAGCCAATCGCGTGCACCGGGGGGCGGGGTTTGCAGGCGGGAGCCAATCGTGTGCACCGGGGGCGGGGTAATTGCACACACCGGGGGGCGGGGTTTGCAGGAGGGAGCCCTGTGGCCCACTTCCTAACAGGCCACGGCCCACAGGTTGGGGACCCCTGGTTTAAGGTTAGCTTCTCCAAACCAAGTTATAGCTATAGCCTTGCATTGGATGGTAGAGTGTTCTAGGTAATTTCTTATTTATTTAGTTATTTAATTTCTATAGCCACCCATCTCAACAAGTGACTCTGGACTCATAAAAACCATAAAACAGTTAAAATAATTAAAAACAATTAAAAAGTTCAAAATAAATATATATAGTCGCCAAGTAAACAATGCATAGATGTTAGTATAGCCAAGAAATGGGGCCCTTAACACATTATTTCTTACATTTTAGGCTGCCTCTATCCTGAAAATCCAATATGTATTAAAGGCACATTAATGTCGCAGGGAAGCAGCTGCATTCTGTCCATATGTTTTAAACTACAACAGCCATCGTCCGGATCATTTGCTATGCAGCTAACACTGATGTGAGCTGCCTTTCGTGCATTATTGACCAGCAAAGCTCTCTGAATATCATACATAATGATTAATATTATTAATCTTAATAACATGACTCATAATGTTAATAATAAATAGCATATTGGATTTGTATGGAAAGGACAAAGAATGAAAGACAAAACAAAAAGAAACATTTGCTTAAAAAATTGCATCTGATACTGGAAAATTGTCTAGATTGGAATGGCCAGAAACACCACTGAGGAAGAGAGAGGAAAGGAAATAGAAAGGTGGTACAGTCAAGGTGAGGAGACTAACTAACTGTTGAGAAGGCCAGAGGGAGGGAGAAAAGAGGAAATAAAAATGCAGGCTTGGGCCCCATTTGAAACTCCAGGCAAGGACCTAGATCAGAGCTTTCCAAACTGTGTGTCGGGACACATTAGTGTGTCGGCTGCAGTGTCTGGGTGTGTCGCGGCTGCTGCTGCCTCCTAGCCCTGCCAGGATTCTGCGCAGGTCCTAGTGCCTGCCTTGTGCCTTGCTGCCTCCAAACCTGCTGTGATTCCGCGCAGGTCCTAGTGCCTGCCTTGTGCCCTGCTGTAAGAGTGTGTCGCGAAATGATGTCCTGCTGTAAGAGTGTGTCACGAAATGATGCATGTCTAAAAAGTGTGTCACCAACATGAAAAGTTTGGAAAGCTCTGACCTAGATGCAGAAGTGGCAGTGAGGGGTCAAAGTGACCAATGCAAGCAAAGGTTCAACAAATACCAGGTTTGTGGTACTACAGTATGAAAAAGAAAAAAGCAACACTTCCAAGGCTGTGAGGAAGTGACAGAGGCAAATCTGAGAAAGCAGAAGCTTTTGTTTTGATGGCGATCAGGATCTCGGCAGTCTGAATGGCCCTTAGCAAGGAATGATGTTCCCGCTTGTACAAGAAGAACAAACTCTGGTGTTGCGGTGGTTTGTCCCTGGATTAAATGGCACAAGAGTAGATAAACCTGGAATGACTGATAAGCGATTTTGTTTTTTAATGCTGTATTTCTAAATCTGCAGATGGAACTAAGGATGATTTTTTTTTTTTGAGTTTCAAAACACACTGGGAATGGAGATGATAATGAAGAAGATGGTAGAGTTGTAGAATGATTAACAAATTACTAAAGAAAAGTTATATTCTTGTATATTCATTGTATCTATGTAATTTTTTGTGTAGAGCCTATTTTTTTCTGGTGGGGGCTTTATCTTATATTCAGCATTGTCTGCCTGATGAGTATATATGGTTGGTAGTCCTTCAGGTTTGAAGAAGAAATGCTGTTGTGCAGTTCATCTGTGGGCACAGAGGTGGGCCACAGGGCTCAACAAATTAGGTTTGGACTGAGATGATTTGCAGATGACTTGTAGATGAAGATGAACTGCACAACAGAAACCTGTGCGTGATGGAGTTTTAAGTAGAATAGCCGTTGCACAGGGGCAGTCCCGCTCTCTCAGCATAAGAATATTTGATCCAGTGACATGGAGAACCATGACGGCTGGAGATCTGTCCTGCTGCAGTGGATGACCAGGACGTCTAAGTGTCTTGTGGTCTTAGCACTCCACAATGCCTGCTGGGCCTGCCTTCTTGACTGCTGGACCACTGATAGGTCCCCTCCGTTCAATCTGCCAGGACCAGACTTCACACCCTGGGAAGTATATATTTGTTGTTCAGTCGTTCAGTCGTGTCCGACTCTTCGTGACCTCATGGACCATAGCACGCCAGGCCTTCCTGTCCTCCACTGTCTCTCGGAGTTTACTCAAATTCATGTTCATTACATCGGTGATGCTATCTAACCATCTCATCCTCTGCCGTCCCCTTCTCCTTTTGCCCTCAGTCTTTCCCAGCATCAGGGTCTTTTCCAGTGAGTCCTCTCTTCTCATTAGGTGGCCAAAGTATTTGAGCTTCAGCTTCAGCATCTGTCCTTCCAATGAGCAGTCAGGGTTGATTTCCTTTAGGATTGACTGGTTTGACCTCCTTGCAGTCCAAGGGACTCTCAATATTTCACAAAACTACCTCTGTACACACGGAGCAAAACATGAAGGCAGGCATATTTTTCAGAAAGATAGACTTGGCAATGCTGCCTACATTCTGAAAGCAGATGTAGAGCCAGGAGGTCAAATTCAGCCCAGAATTAAATAGATAACTGACATTAAGTTTTAGGGTCATTATTATAATATCCCCAGGCTCTGTGCAACTTAAAAATCTCATTACCACATTTTGTGTCACATATAATTTCTGGACAGCCATCAAAGCCAGCTACAGATACTGCATTTTAGAGATGGAGAAGAGATAGATTATGCAGTCAAGGTCTCGATGTCCTCCAGGGAACTCTTCTTAGTTTCTACCTCTTGACTTCCAATCACAGAGTTGCTTAAAAGAGACAATTCATATCCAAAGCATTTTAATCTTTCTTCAAAATGCGTCTTCTAAAACTTTGTCACAACCTCGTCATTCTCATGTCCCACTCTCACAAGGCTAGTAACTAGATCTCAAAACATGGAGCTAATTTTTTTTCTTTAACCAATTCCTATTTTCCTCCCTGTTTTCTGTGTCAGATCTTAAATTGTAAACTGCATGGGCTAAGACTTGTTCCCTTACAACAACTTGAATTTAGCAAGTCTCCAAATGCAATGTGCCATAAGCAGCGGTCCCCAACCTTTCTGGCACCAGGGACTGGTTGTGGAAGAAAATTTTTCCACCATGGACCGGGTGTGTGTGTGTTTGCAGGCGGGAGCCAATCGCACACACCGGGGGCGGGGTAATCACGCACACCGGGGGGCGGGGTTTGCAGGAAGGAGCCCCGCGGCCCACTTCCTAACAGGCCACGGCCCACTAGTGGGCCATGGCCCACAGGTTGGGGACCCCTGCCATACAGTACACACCGATCACCCTATGTAGTAAAAGAATTGAAAAAGTTCTTTCTAAACACAGAGACAAGAGGAGGAAGTATATTCAAATGGTTATTACATAAACAGAACTCCTGAGTGTTTTGCCAAAACGTGCTTTCCTTAAGGAAAAGTTTGTGCTCAATCTGAGTTTGAAGTTATTTCAAGGAGATAATGGTAATGTTTCAGATGCCAGTTGGATTTCCCTCCCCCCCCCCCCCCCCGGGAAATTATGAGGTGTTGCTGTTGGAATACAAGAATCAGAATGCTGGTCTTATGTTAAGGATCAATGCAACAACCCTACCACCCCCTTCAAAGCCAGGTTTGGTAATAGACTTTATAATCATTTCTTACTGCTTTGGATCTGCTTTCTTCTATTCATGATGAAAAACTGGTTTTATTGATCGGGAAGGGGCATTTTATTGGTTTGTTTATATTAAGTGCTCATTTGCAGTTGTGTAGGATTGCAGATAAAATAGCCCACGTGAAAGGATGTGGGACAGCAAGTTGAGTGTGGCAAGTATGCAAATTCATTTATTGGGTTTTGCATCAAACAGTGCATGGGTTCGTTGGTAATGACACTTTCCTATATTGAGTGTTCCAAAACATTTATGCCGAGTTTTTCTTTTGACACAAACATTTAGAATATTTGTATGAATGTTATTATTTACATACTGCTTCCTAAACTGAGGCATTACTCTTAGCAGTTCGACATTATCAGAGGCCCCACATTTACTGAATCTGGCATTTGTTTCCATGATTTTCTGATATTACGAAACAGGCTACACAGGTGAATGTGAAATACATAGAGTGTATGGCAGTATCGATTTAATGTGCCTCATTTGCTTATTGAAGTTCTTGAGCAAATTCACTCAAACTCAGTAATGCATTTCTAAATGCATTAAAGCTTAGCTGATAAACAGCTGCTAATAGACCTTTGATTATTCTATTTTTTATGTTTCAGTTACAATAAAGCAAGGCACTGAAAATACTTCCTTTTCTTTTTTTGGCACAGTGATTATATCAAATATCCTCATGCAATCCAAGGGCATTTTAATTTGTCATTTGGCTCTTTGACACAAGTGCATTGACAAGCTGCTACACAAAAGGTTGAGTAGGAAGAAAATGTTAATCTTTGCAAAGTGGCTTTTGTGGTGTTTGCTTTGCAAATAACACTCACCTGGGCTGCAAGGGGCAGCTCCTACAGTATGTGTTCTTTAGGCCCTTCTCAGCAGTTACCACAGCAAAAACAAACCAGAAACCATTCACAATAAGTACATTGACCTATGTAATCATTGTTAAGCCGCAGAATTCATTGATCAAGCTTATCTACCTTGGAGAGTAACAACCGGCTCATATTACCTGTCCTCATTTTCGTTTAATTCTATAACCTGCAAGAATGGTGGAAAGATTAGAAAGGAAAGGGTTGGGAGTATCAGGAATGAGACCTGCAAAGTTTGAGAGTTATAACAAGCTACTTGGCCACTATGACTCAATATTCCAGCTTTCTATCTTTTGGACATTTTCACCAATCAGGATCTTTTCATACCCTGGTATTTTCAACCACTGTAATAGACAAAAGGATGGGAAATCATTCTGTCCATTCAGTCCTCCAGTTTGTTTGTCATTGGCATATTCAACAACAAAGGTCCAGAACATTATACAAGGGCAATTGCAGAGAATCAAAATGATTGCATTGTGTTAGTCCTCCTGAGGAAGATGCTTGTTAGAAACTCATGCCTCAATTAGGTTTGGGGATGGGGGTAAGAGGAAGCATCTAATGAACAAAGTCCACTGGAGGTTCCATTAGTTTTATTAATATATTCAAGGGCTAACTGGCAAAGTAGAAATGTGAAGGAGTTGAGATGTGAAGCTGCCTGCCATCTATTAAAGTAATGCTACTTATCACTAAAACCTGCTGGTATTGCACAGATTTTTTTAAAAATGGGTTGGGCTGGGGTTCTGTGTGGAACAGCTGATTATAGATCTATGATCCTAATAAACTTCCTAGAAAAATGGGATGACAAAACTGCCAGCTTTTCGGAATGATTTCGCAGCTCAGCAAACATGTCCATGGGGAATGATGTCATTACCATTATTTAATGATGTCATTAAATTTGAACTTCCAAAAACCTTTTGACAAAATTATTCAAGGTGAAACACTTGTCCTATATGCACAATCAGCCACTAAACAATCATGCCTCTTCACTGGTGGTTGTGGCAGCATGCCATCCCAGAAACTTGAATCAAGACACTCTCTTCTTCCTATTTTTTCTGGAATTGTATGAGCCCTGACATGTCCTCCCTTCTCTTTTTTTAAAATAGTTTTTATTAAAAGATTTTACATGCATAATAAGAAATACATTCGAAGAAAAACATATAGTAAAGTAAATGTGAAAAAGAAAAAAAGAAAAGAAAAGAAAAGAAAAGAAAAGAAAAGAAAAGAAAAGAAGAGGCAAAGAAAAAAGGAGATAGAAAAGAGAATATAGATAGATAATAGATGATAGATGGATGGATGGATGGATGGATGGTAGATAGGTAGATAGGTAGATAGGTAGATAGGTAGATAGGTAGATAGGTAGATAGATGATGGAGGATGGAGGATGGATGGATGATAGGTAGATAGGTAGATAGATGATAGATAGATGATGGAGGATGGATGGATGATAGGTAGATAGGTAGATAGGTAGATAGGTAGATGATAGATGATAGATGATGGAGGATGGAGGATGGAGGATGGATGGATGGATGGATGGATGATAGGTAGATAGGTAGATAGGTAGATAGGTAGATAGGTAGATAGATGATAGATGATAGATGATAGATGATAGATGATGGAGGATGGATGGGGCTTCCGATCTTCCTTTCGGGAGTTATACATACAATTCTAATCAAACCTCTCTCTCTAGGATTACAACATAACTCTCTTCTTTCTATAACCTATTCTTTCTAATCATCCAAACCATAAGTCACAAAATCATTTTCTTTTTTACGCAAAAAATCCATAAGGGGTTCAAGTCCTCCCTTCTCAATGAAGGGAAGTAGGCATAGTTTGTGTTTGTTCAATTCTTTTAGTGATGAGGGATATCTTTAACCGGATAGCTCTTCTCTCAAGGTTCATTGAATGAGGGCTTCAATGAGAACTTTAGGAATATCCACATTATTTCTAGTTTATGATATTTGTTATAGGAGGCAGAACTCCTCTCTCCCAACTCCACGTCCAGAGCAACTCTCTTTCTATCAGACTCCTAATGGAAGAGAGGCATATTGGGGAAAGCTTTCAAATTATCAGGCAAGTAGAAAATAAATAATAAACTGGCATATAATTCTACTTTCCTTCTTTTGTATATGGAATTCTACGATGGTTTGTGGATGCATTCATTTTCTGGCTTCTCCGATAAAGATCCTACAGTTGGAAAACTTGGACTTAGGTTTTCCTCTAATGGCAGATTCTTGGATTATACAAAGGTGATATTCAGTACGGTGCAAATGTCCATGCACAGAATAGGTATATGCATATCATACTGGAGTGACCATTCCCAAGTTAAGTATCTCAACTGAAAAGCTATCAGAGTGGGCCCAGATGGCCTAGACCACAGCTAAAAGTTTAATGAGACACTAATTTGACAGCAAATGACAATCAATTAGGAGCATAAAGGATGCTGGGAGTTTAGCTATTAGAAATAATGGCTGAGTCCAGAGAAAATGACATTTGGAGGTACTTATTACCATGGTCTCTCTTTATAGAAACATCACTATTTATTTCCTATAGTAAATGTCACTGGTACAGTCCAATGCTAGTTGCACTTAGCTATTCTCAGAGTCTCCTGGGATTGGTTTAAAGAAGAAACGTTTGCTTCAAGGCTTTGCTAAGTTATCAAAGCTGATAGCCAGATAAGGCAATAAGAACCACATTTTGGTTTTCATTTCTCCGTGTACTCCAAGTCAATGTAGAACAGCAACTATGACAAGATGCACTGAAGTTTCTGTCTGAGTCTTCTCATCCTTTTAACTGAATGGGAGCCATTTGTTTGGCTCCTCTGTCCATGGTTTGGCTAACATGGACTGCCCACTGATCGGGCATCATGCAGTTTGCCAACCTGTTCTCCCATTTTCCCTCGGGTGCACAGTGGCCGGATTGTAGGTTCAGCTATGGTGCACAGGTTGGGGAAATGTTTCCAAGCAAGCACAGGTGACTTCCTAACAAATGTAATTCCTAGGTATGGGAATGAGAGGACTTGCCCTTTATCTTCCCCAGAAAGTATGTATAGTGCCAGAGGATTCCTAGAGTTATCACTATTATTGGAGGCCCAGGTGACTCCCCTGGCCAGGAGTGGCTATCACTATCTTTGGTTAGAATGCCACCTTTCCTAAACAGAGAAAGGTTAACTGCTCTGTTAACCTCCTAATTATACTGCTATAATGGGCTGTATGTACAGTATGTCTACCTGGTACAGAAGCTGACGCTGGTTCAGAATGTGGCAACCAGATTACACTTCTGTTGAAGAAAATCATCAGCCGCCAATAAACCGTCTCCTCCGGTGGGAGGAGATGGACAGTGACAAATCTAATAAATAAATAAATGAATAAATAAACAAACAAACAAACAAACTGCCAAGCTCTGCTTCTGACATAGATGGCTCTAAGCCAGTGTTTCTCAACCTCAGCAATTTTAAGTTACGTAGGCTTCAACTCCCAGAATTCCCCAGCTAGTGTGCTGGCTGGGGAATTTTGGGAGTTGAAGTCCACACACCTTAAAGTTGCTGAAGTTGAGAAACACTGCTCTAGATAATGTGAGACCGTGAGACTTGACTGACTGTCTTTGCCATTACAGACATGGTCTATCACCAGCTTCAAAGGCGGTCTTGCTGCATGTGTTTTTGGCAGCATGCCATGTTGTGGCTGCCCATAGGCCTTCTCTCTGGTGGTGCCGGGAATGATCTTCCTCTGAAATGTATGAGCTTCCCCACTCATACTGTTACATGTTTTAGGTACCTTTAAAAGACCTACCTCTTCACTCAAACCTTCCCTGCATGAACAGTCCATGAATGGGTCTTTTGCTACTGGTCTTCTCCTTTAATGCTGATGGGTTTATATTGTTTTTATCATTGACCTACATATTCTGTACACTGACTCAGGAGGGTTTTGCAAAGGAAATGGGATTTAAAACATCTTAAATAAGTAAGCCAATAAATAAATAAGCTAAATGGCTGTGCTTAGAAATTACACTAAGCCCAGATTAGTGGGTTGGCTGGATTCACATATCACCTTCAAGCCCAGTTTAAAGAAAATGCATTGTGGCTTAGAGCAAGCTGTGAACTTAGTCACTGTGAATCCCTAGTCACTTCTGTACTGGCCAAAAGACCAGTGCAGCAGCACCAGAAGAAATGACTGGATTGGAGCATCAAAAGCCAAGGATTTGGCTTCCTTGAAACCAAATGTCTCTCTCTTCAGATAGGTGTGGTGATGCTGCTTTCAGTAAGCATATTGGCTTGGGGTTGACTCAATCTATCACTCTTAAGTTGCATTATACCACGAGTCCAGAAATGTTTTTTTCCTGCACAACTCAATACCAAGAGTATTACAGCATCTCCACAGGCATTCTGTCACCTTTCTTGGGCAGTTGAGTCCAAACTTACTCTGGAAATTCATGTTCCTTGTGGGAAACAAAATTATCTTGGGGGATGCTATTAGCAGCCAATATTTTCTCACTCCTCAGGCATACAACCATTCTTCTTCCCCTCTTCAAAGGAGAAGAGGCTCTTTTACATACTTTCTTTCGCCAGATTGTTTTCAGCTCTTGCTTCTAGCCTGCTAGACTGAAGGAAGTGGTTTTTCCAGTGGTGTGAGGCATTGGCTAGAAAAGCTAACACAGTTCTGTGCTGAATTAGAACTGTGTCAAAGATGTCTCAAGTCTTTATTCCTCTCTACTCTGCATTAGTGAAAGTACACCTGGAATACAGTTTATGATTCTGGGCACTGCCTTTCCAGAAGGATACCTATCAAGGATGATTCCTGCTCATTGCAGAGGGTTGGACCAGATCAGTGTTTTTCAAACTTGGCAACTTTAAGATGTGTGGACTTCAACTCCCAGAATTCCCCAGCCAGCATTTATCCTGGCCACTATCACTATCAAACTTTATTATTACAGTCATAGACCAACATAACAAGAGAGCAGATGTTCAAGATATCACATTTAAAACTGGTTATTATTAAACTACGGATATAGCTGTATTTAACATTTAGATTGGCTACTTTAAAAATAGAACTGAAAATCAATGGGGTCCATGGTATTAGTAGAAACATAAGATCAGTCACCTTTTAAGGTGTATCTACAATGAAGTTCAAAGTAACATCAGCTAACTTTACTGAGAATGCAATTTGATACGTAGTTCCCATAGCATGCATCCAATGTAGGAATAAATATAAGACAAAGAGATTATGTATAAGGCAGTAGAGCTATTCATTTGCGGAATTTGCCATTTGATTTGGAAAAACTATATAAACTAAAAGTTTCTTAACTGACAACACAACATAATAGTGTGCCAATTTAGTGGAAAGTAGTATTACAAGGAGAGTAATATTTCTCACCCTGCCATTGCAGTCCGTCCTTAGTGAGAATGCAAAAGCCCCCAGAGGCTTGCCCTTTATTTTTAAATTTTTAGGCAGGGGTATTTCTCCTGGCCAATCCTTAAGAGGCTGGCTGGGGAATTCTGGGAGTTGAAATCCACACATCTTAAAGTTGCCAAGGTTGAAAAACACTGGACTAGATGATCTGCATGGTGTCTTCCAACTTCATAATTCTATGATAGGTAGCACATATGAGGTGCTATGCAGGAAGCAGCAACAGCACTTTTCCTTCTTTTGGAGAACTTTACTCATGAGGTAGCCTAATGTCCCCTGTGAGGCAGATAGTCATATCACCAAGATTTGTTTCTAGAGGAGGAATCACCAAGATTAATTTCCAATGAAGAAATGGGGATGGGTGGACGCTATGCTGATCCCTCCTTCCTTGTAAATCTGTGATCACCTAACCTCTCCCTTGAAGGTCATCACTTCAAGCTGCAGTTATCACATGATATTCCGGAAGTCCCTCAAGACCTTGTTATGTCACCAGAGTTGGGGGTCCCAGGGAACCGGAGACTTGTTTAGATGGCTCCACTTCTGAGGTGGATATACTCACTCTCTCCATTCCTGAGGTTTGTATATTTTAGTTTTAATAATATTTAATTTTTAATACTGTTTTTTTATTTTTTTATAATGATTGTTTTTGCATATGCATTGTTTTATTCGATGATTGTATGCTGCCCACAGTCACCTCCTGCGAGATGGGCAGCCATATAAATTTGCTTAATAAAAAATATAAAACAAGGGCGGTGTGTGTGTGTAAATCAGCTTCCTACTTCTTGTTTTATATTAGAGTGCCACTGAAATGGGAAGCCAGGCAGAGTCAGCTGGGATCGAAGTTGTCCCTAGAATAAGACATTGATCTACTTAAGCCTAAAGGGAAACTCAGTCTTATCTGCGGAGCTACTTCCCAGCTGCATGCCAAACATGTAATTAACAGAAGAGAATATCTGTAGCCCAGGGTTGAACTGTGGAGTCCTTGGTGTTCTCTGAGCTTGGCTGTTTGCTTGCAGATGTTTCATTACCCGACTAGGTAACATGTTCAGTGCTCACTGATCATCTAACTGAACATTCACTGAAGATGTAACCTAGTTGGGTAACAAAACGTCTGCAAGAAAACAACCAAGCTCAGAGGACACCAAGGACTCCACCCAATTGGAATTACGTACATGTTTGTGAACTCAGCTACTCAGCAATGTTAGGCCTGTTCTTTCCATAGAAAAGAGGGAAGAGACTAGTCCCTCAAAATGAGATCTGGAGAATATACAGTATGTGTTCCAATCAGTACTGTTACTTGACATGAAGTCGTCACACTTCTGCCTTCCAGTGTCCTGGACCACCTGGAATTCAAAAGCATTTGCATCAGTTGTGGTTGCTTATAGTTCTGCACTTATTCCTTCTCAACTTATAGAAGTGTGAATATATTTATTTTCACCTAGGGACTGAAGACTCCAGGGCAATCTCCCAAAAAGAAACATGCTCTGATTCAATTTTCTGATGCTACTTATTAAGCTCAGTTTAGATTGGAATTTCACTTCTTATACTATCCTCAGAAGGAAAAGAGGTCTTTCTCCATTTCAGAGTTAACGAACTGAAATGTGCGCAATTATAAAATTGAAATGCTAGTACCAATGAAATTTAAAAGCCAACTTTTAAAAATAACATTCACTCTGGAATAGCCAAACTTTATTCTCAAATAACTGAATATAACCCCTGACAGTATCATTTGGCTGCTTCTGTGTGTATGTATGTATGTATGTATGTACTGTGGAACGCTGTTACCTACCCACCAAAGTGGTACCTATTCATCTACTTGCATTTGCATGCTTTCGAATTGCTAGGTTGGCAAGAGCTGGGGCGAGTGCGGGAGCTCACTCCACACACAGGGCTAGGGATTCGAACCTCCGAACTTGCGATCTTCCGATCGACAAGCCTGGCGTCTTACCCGCTGAGCCACCACGCATTTTTTGTACTGTTTCTTTAATCTTCATATATCTGAAATGTTTCTGCATTTTGGAATTTCAGTCTTGTGTGATGACAAAAACATACAACTGTGTGACATCAGGTGTGCAAGGATGCTTTCTGAGCAGTAGGAAAATTCCTGCCCCTGAATTAATATTTCAAAGATTATTTGGTTCACTGCTGCCAAGGAAGCACCTTTTGCATGCAGATGCTTTGTGTCCTTGGTAAAAGGTAAAGCACAGTTGTTGCTTGGGCTCTGATGCACTGGAAGAGCGTTATATTACAAAAAGCATCCCTTCTTAGCAACACCACCCCCAGACAGAACTTAGCAAATAAAGAAGTCTGCCATGTTCTTATATGTTAATTGATGAATTTATCAGTTTAACTAATAGGATGGATGGATTGATTATGTGCCATCAAGTCGTTTTCGACTCCTAGCAACCACATAGATAGATTTTCTCCATTTAATAATAGGAACGTGGATGCTTTTTGCAATGTTTTGGTTTTCAGTTCATGATATTTGTATTCCAATTCTTACAATGAAAAAAGGCAGCAAACAGTAAAAAACAATCTCATTTAAATGAAAAAATTTAAATGTCAAGATTTCCACAAGAAGAACATTAAATATATATATTTTTTTAAAATGCAAAATGTTAGCCTTAAATTACGGCTGTTTCAAAATAGTTCGTCCCGAAGACCCATTCAAGAGGGCATTTTAAAGGTTGCATCACTCATTTGGAAGAATTGCAAAGAGTAAGAGGAATGATTACACTTACACAGAATGTATTTGGACAAAAAATTCTCTTTAGGCTGAAACAATGTTATGCAAAGTAGAAGAGCCACTCATTAGATATGAAGTCAGAGAATCCATTGCAAGAACTTGAATCACGGACCAATTCTCTTTGGATCACTTGGGGAGTAGTGCAATCTGATTTGGTTCCCACAAGCAGAGCAGGTTCTGGAAAAAAGAGTCTTACAGTATACTCCCGTAACTTTGCATAGGGAAAGCACACTGGACTATACATTTTGGGATGTTCAGCAGAATGAAAAACAACAAAGCTTTCTTGCTAAATTTCAAAAGTATTGATGCAGAGGCTTGTGAGCTATGCTCACAATTTTGTTTAAAAGTGTTCCTGAATGATGTTTTGGGGAACAAGGGGATGAAATTTACAGTGACAATACCCCACTCTGTGGGAAATACTCTTCCAATTCTCAGACATGCGGAGAATTGTGTGTGAAGAAGAAAAAGCATTTGTAAGAAGCAATAATGTCTCTTCCTCAGTGTGTTGGTGGTAGAGAATATTCAGATACTATATGAATGTAGTAGTCTTTTGCATAATATTAATATGCTGCACAGTCAGGTCAGCTAGCTAATGAAGTTCAGAAAAGCCTGAAATGAGAGACAGGGTGACCATAAATTAACTTTGTGGAGCAAATGATCCACCCAAGGATTTCTCACTTCTCTGTGTACATAATTTTGCTACTCCTGAGAGGGAGAGAGATTGGCCCAAAGTCACCCAGCTCTCTTCATGCCTAAGGCAGGACTAGAACTCACAGTCTCCTGGTTTCTAGCCTGGTGCCTTTAACCATTACACCAAACTAGCTCTCTAGAGCTGGAACATTGACCACCAGGAGGCATCGTGACCAGTTTTATCCTATCTGGGTGACTTTGGGCCAGTCACTCACTCTCAGCCCAACTCACCTCACAGGGTTGTTGTTGTGAGGAAAATAGGAGGCGGAAGGAGTATTAGGTATGTTCGTCACCTTGAGTTATTTATAAAAATAATAAAGGCGGGATAAAAAAAATATTTTTTAATATTAAAAATATTGTGATTTATCAGACATGGATAGCTAGATGTTATTCTATGGAGTTCAGATCTTCTACTTGGTATTAAACTCACAGATCTTGGCACTTTAGATGATTCTATTCAGTGCATTGGCTTTAGAAGTTATACAGGTGCTTTAAAGGGGGTTGTCTTTAGCTTAATTGCTGTTTAAAGGCAGTCATTCTGTGAATATGGAAGCCCCCTCTCCTTGGTAAGCATTTTAAGTTGGCAAGAATAACATGTTCTCAAAAATCTATCTATGTCCACTAGTCCCCAGAGTTGCCTACCTCTGTTTTAGCCTAAGGTATATTTCGACTCCAAGATCATTTCTGAACTTGGAATGACTTGGCGATCTATGGAAACTGAAAGCAGAAGGGCAGCTATCTCAGCAAACAGAAATTGTGTTTGTGGTGTCTTGGGAAACTGGAGCTGATCTTCAATATTTATTTATTTATTTATTATTTATTTATTTATTTATTTATATGTTAACTTGTATTACCGCTCCATCTCCCCCGAGGGAGACTCTGGGCGGTTTACAGTACAACAATTTAAAATCTTTAAAAGTAACTACAATTTAAAATACATTACAAAACTAATACATTAAATATAAAAATCCAATAGGCGATAGATGGTTCTCTTTAAAAGGGCTCTATGGCACTAGCCATCCGCAAGAGGAACTATTCCCATTCCCATACCACGCTTGTGTCTTGACAAAAAGTGTTCCCCCTTTCTTTTGTAACCCACTTGCACATGGATTTTTTTGGCCCTCCAACTCAAATAAGAAGGACTTCTTATGTAGTCTCCATTAGAATTATTTTATTTAGATGGGATTAGTGGAACAAGAAGAAGGGGCAGGCCAAGAATACGCTGGCTCGACACCATCAGAACAGATACCAAGATGAACATCCAGCAATTGAAAGAAGCCGTGCTTGATAGGGCAGCATGGAGAGCTCTCGTCCATAAAATTGCCAAGAGTCGGACACGACTGAATGGTTAAAACTAAAAACTAAACTAAGATGGGATTAAGCTATGAATGACAGTGGAGAAATATGGCTTTTCCAGGATAATACCAATACTAGTACTGATTGTCCTTTGCCAGGATGCACTAATCCAAACCTCCTGTATCTTATGCATTGAATGCTGATCAGCCATTGATAGAAGTATAGCTGTTTATTAAATCCAGATGAGTCAATCTTTTCCCTAAACATGGACAAATCTTGTGCAAGTAGGAAGACGTGTTATTTGCATGAGATAATATAATTGCTAAAGCAATGGTTATAGAGGAGACAGCTGTGATATTACAGACAAAATATCCATGTTTTGATTATCTTATTCATAAAATCATACTGTTTTGTGACCATTCATTTCCTCTTGTTTCTTGTATAATATAAATCAGAAAGTTCAGCCCCACTATTGAGTTTCTTTTTCCAAGCAGGCTGATCATTTATCACATTTAAAAAATTTACCAGTAAAATGTCATTTTATTAAGTAGAGGAATCTTTTGCTGGTTTATTTTTTTTAACAAATGGTGTTCTGTTTGTTTTTTTTCTTTATCTCTACAATCTTCAAGTTCCCCCACCCCGAAAAGGCTATGAATTTATTAAAATTTAATTTCCAGATTAAAAGTAATTATGGATGCATTGTGCATTGTTTAGGAAAAATATATATTTATCCTTAATATTAAACAAAGTTCACTCTCATTTGGAGAGCAAAGCTGCAATATACATTATCCAATACAGATACAAAGCCTCTGTTAAATTTGGCATGTTTGACACTTTTATTTAACCAAGAAGGAGAAAAAATAGCATAGATTATGCATGTTTTAGCTCATGTCATCCTTGATTTCCATGTTGCATATTTGATTTTTAAATGTGATAGAACAACCTTTCCCAGCTTACTGCCCAAAAGATCTCTTGGATGACAGTTATATCTTCTCTCCAGAATTATGAAACACATACCCAATATCTAATTAGCGTCCATTAGGCATCATTAGATCATCAAACAATTAAATTATGAGATGATTGGGTATTATCTACCAGAATCCTAGCCAGCAGAGTGATTTGATGAAAAAAAGTGAAAAAAACTGGCCCAAAGTAAGTAGCTTGAGCAATGATCAGGCGGTGAGTGCCAAACCATGAAATCAAAAGACTAAGGAAGTCCAAGATTTCCAGAAGCACACACACACAATGTAATGATGGGATCTCTCTTCAAAGCAATCCAATAAAAGCTGAGTTCCATAGTCCTGGAATGCTGACTGACATTGGAGAAAGAAATTCAGGAATCTGGGAAGGGAGGATAGAGTGAAGGACCTGGAAACTTGAATAGTCAGGCTCTACAATGCAATGTTTTGCTGTATTTCCCACCTGCCATAGCTAATGGCCACTAAAGGGTGTTTCCTCCATGAATCTGTAGAACTGGAGAAAGCTTTTGGTGAGTTTGGCTTGCCGATTGTACATCTTCCCAGGAAATATTCTCTTCTCTACTCTTGAATGGTTTTGCCGATTGGTGGTTCCTCTGAACAGATGAACGTTGAGATACTTGTTTGTTTTTATATCTTGATTCCACCATCTTGGGTAAGGATATTTCCTAAACACGAAATCAATAACCCTTGATCCATGATTTAAACTTTGGATTCTGGATTGCTTTGTAAAAACATTTGGCGTGTTCTAAAACATGATGATGTAAAAAAGAATGCCCTCAAGCACATAGTTTAACATCAAACATTGCAGATGTCACTGCTGTCACTAGAGTAGTAGAGTATTTTGCTTAACTGTAAATGAATCATGGCACATAAAATAATCATTTCAATTTTATCTTTGCAATACTTGAGAAGGACTTGGAGGGTTTTGAAGTCTTGCCCTCTTGAATTTATGACACTCTTCGTTTCTTTTTTCCCCTCCCTCAAAGAGCTGATGATTTTTTATATAGCTGATTAAACGCAAGTGTGATGCATACAGATAGAATGAAGACACCCCCCCATGTACTTGTTGCTGTCATTGAGAATAGTAGAATTGGATTGAGTGGAATAAGACTGAGCCATGAATAACTATGGTTGCATTCAGCCTAGAATTGGATACGGATGGGTCACAAGCAAGCCCAGGGCATGGTGGCTTACGTCAGTTGCTTCCTGGGAAGGATCTGGAAGTCCTCCTTCCACAGCAATTCTCCTACACCCAGACCAAACAATCCCATGGAATATTTATTTATTGTCATCAGACTATCGCTCTTCCAGAAGACCGGTAGTCCTGTGGCAAAAACCCACACAAAAACTTGACCTGTTTGTTGGGACGGAGCTGGCATAAATCAACAGCTCCCTCCTGGTTCATCCTGCTTGCCTTATATAGTTTACCAACTACCCAGCTGATAAAGATAGATATGAGAGAGAGAGAGAGAGAGAGAGAGAGAGAGAGAGAGAGAGAGAGAGCGAGCGCCAGTTTGGTCTAGTGGTTAAGGCAATGGGCTAGAAACCAGGAGACTGAGAGTTCTAGTCCCACCTTAGGCATGAAAGCCGGCTGGGTGACCTTGGGCCAGTCACTCTCTCTCAGCCCTAGGAAGGAGCCAATGGCAAACCAGGAGACAGAGTTCTAGTCCCACCTTAGGCATGAAAGCTGGCTGGGTGACTTTGGGACAGTCAAACTCTCTCAGCCCAACTCACCTCACAGGGTTGTTGTTGTGGGGAAAATAGGGAGTAGGAAGCAGTATTTGGTATGTTCGCCGCCTTGAGTTATTTATAAAAATAAAGGTGGGATAGAAAATAAATAAATAAATAAATAAATAAATAAATAAATAAATACATACATACTTTTAGTGGCAGGGGGGAACCCTATACCTTTTCATCTGGATGGACTTGCATAGTGATTGACAGAGCTCCCACCCCATTCACCTTGCTTCTCTGGTACGCTCAAATGACTGGTCAATCAAAAATGTTTTTATTCATTTGTTTGCTTGTTAATGACTTTGTTGTAGGACAAACAACAACAATATGTCGATGAAGGTTCTCAGTCATCCAGGTGGAATCGTCTGTAGCTTGAATCATGTCAACTGGATTTCTATTTTCTCAGTGGAAACGTTTCGCTCCTTATCCAAGGAGCTTCTTCAGTCTGAGCAAAGTTAGTAAGGGAATCCTTAAATATGTTTCTAAGGTGGCTGTGGGACCTTGCACCTGGGGCTAGGTCATGGTTATTTTGAGATGTTTATTTCTAAGTCCCTTTATCATCCAAAGGAGGATCGTTAAGATTACCTTGCTGTTGTTGAGATTGCGAAATGGTCTTAATCTTCCTAGGCACAGAAGACAAAGCAGGAAGGAAAATAGGGGGAAGATTGTGCCTGAGGCCCCCACCTCTATTCAAAGAAGGATTTTCCAAGTTGGCATAAATGGATTCCTTGACCCCTCTTTCAAACCATTTATCTTCTCTGTCTAAAATGTGAACATTAATGTCCTCAAATTAGTGTCCTTTTTCCTTTAGATGAAGGTAAACTGCTGACTCTGGTCCTGTGGTGTTGCTCCTCCTGTGTTGGGCCATCCTCCTGTACAAAGGTTGTTTGGTTTCTCCAATGTAGAGCTCAGAGCACTCCTCACTGCACTGGATTGCATACACTACATTGCTTTTCTTGTGTTTTGGAGTTTGATCTTTGGGGTGTACAAGCCTCTGTCTCAGTGTGTTGGTGGGTTTGAAATATACAGGTATGTGGTGTTTGCCAAATATCCGTTTTATCTTTTCAGACACACCAGCCATGTAAGGAATGACCAGGTTCTTCCGTTTACTCTGAGTCTCAGCCCTGTCTGTCGCTGTTTTAGGTCTGGTAGACTTAGATTTAGTGAAGGCCCAATTTGGATATCCACAGACCTTCAGAGCTGTTCTCAGGTGCTGATTTTCATTGTTTTTGGAATCCATGGAGGTGGGGATGGTTTCTGCTCTGTGTGACAATGTCCTGATGACTCCTAGTTTGTGCTGTAGTGGATGGTGGGAGTCAAACATCAGATATTGATCTGTGTGTGTGGGTTTCCTGTAGATCCCTATTTCTAGCTTGCCACCGGTCCCAATGAGGACTTCACAGTCTAGGAATGCCAGTCTGTTGTCCTTGGTGTCTTCTCTGGTGAACCTAATGTTGGCATCTATGGTGTTTATATGGTCCGTGAAGGCCTGTACTTCCTGGGCCTTGATTTTAACCCAGGTGTCATCCACATACCTGAACCAGTGGGTGGGCACTGTTCCCTGGAATGTTGAAAACAACAACAATAGCAACGACTTGCCATAGGACTATAGGATTGTTGATCTCCTGGAAGACTGATGGTCCTATGGCAAAAATATAAATATAAATTTAAAATCCCAGCTGACAAATCTTTTCAGCACAAGCCAGGGGTCCAGTCTGATAAGAGGACAAGGAGATTGATGTTCCTATGTTTAATTTCTTTTTAGAAAAATTCTTCCAGGAGATTAATAGACCCACCCATGTTTTTAAAAAGCACAACCTTGTCATCAATCAGGATGGAGCTTACAGGCAGATTAACAGACCTTCCTACTTCACCCAACAGCCATCTTAACATCCACCAACCTGTCATCCAGGATTTGTTTGCTTTTGGCACGTATATATCAAGCTCCTGGAAGTTCAGCATTCTTATGGAAAGCACAGGTCTTCCAGGAAGTTGACATTTCCCTGGCAAATAACAACAAGGCTCAAAGTTAGTCTTCTGGTCTGTCTTACAGCTCAAGACATAATGGTCATAGAAGGTAGTGACCAGTGACCAGGTGGGAAGATCAAGCTTACAGCATCATTACCAGTCTTGTCACCAAAGTGTCATAGGACTACTTTAACAGAGGAACAACTAAAAGTTGCTTCAGACTGCAGCAGCTTAGATGAGATACAGGTTAGGCTCCGTCTCATATAACCAGTAGGTTGAAAATAGAAAATTAAGATAACTTGTGATTTACATCATTTTAATTGGGATTTTCTCTAAGTTGTTTGTTTGCTTGATTTTTTAAACTAGTCAGAAGCTATTGGTACATTTTGTTGCTTCTCCACTTGTTGTACATTTTGTTGCTTCTCCACTTGTTGTGTTTCATTTAATTTGTTTTTCACTCCATTGTAAACTTGTGAAAGTCTCCGCCTTCTTCAATGGGAGATGCTGCATAAATATAAAATCCTGAGTATCATAAAGTACCTGCACAAAAACTCAGCGAAAAGGTTTGAAGAAATGTTTCTGGAAGGTGTTTGATTGAAATTTCATGGCCCAATTTTACACACAGTATTTCTCCCTTATTTGTTTAATCTGTGGCATAACATTGGTTCTATACCAGAAAAAAAAAATCACTAACTTCCATTTGAGATTTTAGGCTGCTAATTATGTGTTGAGGACAATTATGATTACATTTAGTTAATCCACAGTTAATCCTCAAATGCTGAGTTCATATATAGTATAAAAGGCCTGGAATTTCACCACACAATTTTAGCTACTGTTTGTATTTCAGTAAATGGGCATTAATATCCCCTAGTCAATGTATGCTGCTGCAAAAAATCTGCAATGTTTTTCAAACGTGGCTATTATGGTATTAAAAACCCATTTCCTATAGCAGGTTGAATACAAGCACAACACTACCTACTCTTGAAATGATTAGCCAAAGACTGTATTCCAAATCCAAATGCAATCTTGAAGTTCAGTTCAAGCCAACTATTCAGTGGTGGCCATATAATTGCTTCTCCTTATTTCTGGAAGGACAAAACATATTGCAATTGCAAATCGATTTTTATGTATGACTGTTTTTTCCATTTTCTTTCCATTTTTTGCATTTTGGGGGGCGGGAAGGTGCAAGGGGACATGAGTTTCTTTCAAATAAACTTAAATATCACAGAAAAGGCCATGGATAGTTATGAAAGTTTAATTAATTAATTAATAATTTTTCTATGGAGTAGCAGTTGTTGAGGTACACAAACCCTTAAGGCGGAGCTTTCCAAACTGTGTGTCGTGACACAAAAGTGTGTCGCCACACACAGTCTGGTGTGTTGCCACACAACCCGGAAGTGCTGATCATCATCAGCGCTTCCGGGTTTTCCCGCAGCGACACACCAATGGCGGCGCGGAAAAACCTGAAAGCGGCAGCAGCGCTTCCGGGTTTTTGCACACTGCTGCAACGGCGGCACTTCCGGGTTTTCTCGCGGCAACACACCAATGGCGGTTGGTGTGTCGCCACGGGAAAACTTTGGAAAGCCCTGCCTTAAGGATTCATAAGATGTTGGGGATGATTGCTATCACACTGTGTACACAGACCCAAGCCTGATGTTTCATCTCATCTGGGCAACAGGGAATGCAAGTAGCTGCTTGTCTTTAGATTCCTTTATGCGCTTCTTAAACCAGCTTCCCCCCTTCCATTGAGTACAGCCACTGGCCATGCTGGCTATGGAACCAAGGAATTGTAATCCATCACATCTGGAGGCACCAAGTTAGAGAAAGCTGCATGAAACTATGAAGGTGTCATGACCACATTTTGCTTCCAGGGGAGCTCTCCATGGTGCTGAATCCATTACAGTACTGTAAGTGTAACTGGTTGACCAACACCAATTTCCATCGGTTTAGCCAATTGAAGAAAAGAACCTCTTTCTGATGCCAGGGATGAGATACCTGTAAGCCTCCAGATACTGCTGAAATGCAAGTGCATTCCAGCTGACACAGCCAATGGTGAAGGATGATTGAAGTTGCAATCCAACAATGCCTAATATTTAACATGCACCTGCCACATCTGAATGTCCTTTTGGCAAATATTCTCAAGCTAGTGTATGTTGGAAAACTTATAATTCTCTAGACAACTTAGTAAAAAACCATGTTCATTGGCTATTATAGGACTGAAGGTCAACACGTTTGGTGGATATCGGCTTTGGGCTCCAGCCTGGAACTGAAGAGAATACCATGGTTTAGAACTACATCTCACAGTATAAGATTGCAATCTTGTATTATATCTTTTAAATTGTCCTGGCTGACTCAGAGAAGTATTTCTCATACTAACACAAAAGATTCACATGTGATTCTTATGGTTACATTTGTGTGATATATTCAGCTAGAAACCTGTTTTGGCAAATATGAATGTTGCCTCTTTTACACTATATACACACAGGCTGCATGCAGCAATCCAAACTGATATTTCAAGATTGATGTCATGTCATACAAATCCCCAAAGGCCATCATCTTGGATTGGTATGAAATGGATTCTCTTATTTACAACATATCAATCATTTAGCAATCGTCTTTTTTTCTTTGTGTCATAAGAAAGCCCCGACTTCTACATATCAAGCCACAAGTAAATACTGCCTTCGAGTCAGTGTTGACTCCTGGCGACTCCCTGGACAAGTCCCTGCAGTTTTCTTGGCAAGATTTTGTAAGTGGCTTGCCATTGTCTGCTTCCTAGGGCTGAGAGAGAGCGACTGGCCCAAGGTCACCCAGCTGGCTTCCTGCCTATGGTAGGACTAGAACTCATGGTCTCCTGGTTTCTAACCTGGTACCTTAACCAAACTGGCTCTCTATCTGGTTCATACATTGTGCCAAGTCATGGTTCACTTAGGCATGGTTTATTGAATAATCACAATTGTCTGAGTTGATAGATCTTCTTATGCCAAAACCTGTGCCATTTTCATTATACCTAAGTGTCATGAATGAATTCAGCAATAAATATATGAAGCATCACACAAGCTGCACAAGCTTACAAAAAGCCATTCTATAGCCAAGAAAATAATGCCTCAGCTGATCTCTGGGCACTGTGAGATAAAACCTAAACCTGTAGGGATTAAGTCATTTATTTATTTGTTTGAAGAAAAAATAATAGGAAACTTGCCAGGAATGACAAAGCAGAGACTCAGTTTGACAGTATCAATCTCATCATTGAGCTTCGAAGGAGAAATCTCATAAGCAGTGAAGACATGCGGATCCTGGCAGCTGAAAAGATAATCACCTCTTCTTGATTTCAAAGACCATCCTATGTGGTAAATGCTTTCATTAATTTAGCTCAGGCAGAAGCACACTCTGCCAGGGGTCTTTTCCTCATACTTGGAGATAATGAAGTCTGTATAATGTACTCAGAACAATGAAACAATTCAAGTAATCACTGATTAGGAGAGAGAACAAACTAGGAATCAAGAGGACAGAAGGCTGCTGAAAGGGGAAGATTTTGGGAGAATGGAAGTCCAAATGCAAGGGTGTCTCATTATCAGTGATTAGGGGGGAAGTTATCCCACAGCTGAGAACAAAAGGTAGCTTAATAGCTTTCTGAACATGCTAATGTGGAATTCTGAGGAACCAAAGTCCTGCTTATGTGTTGCATTTTCCCTTCTTACTATTTTCTACTCATTGGAAGTGCGCAAGGTGTATATGTGGAACAAGAAAAAATATGGATATTTCCAATAGATAAAATGTGGTATTTTCTTATTTTTCTTTTGCAGAAAAAAGAAAGAGGAACAACTGTTAGGCCCTGCTGCCCTTTCAGGGCAATCAGTTGCTCAGAAAGCTATAAGTCTTTGTAGAATTTGGACCAGAGTCAGAGCAAATTCAGAAGACCATGAAAGAGTGCTAGGTACTGAGCCTCAGAGAAGCAGTCTGGAAATTGAATTCATTAGAGCAGTGTTTATATTGGTGGACAGCAAAAGAGATTCAAAGATACTCTCAAAGCTAATTTAAAAAAATGTAATATCAGCATTGAGAACTGGGAAGCCCTAACTCATGAGCGTTTCAATTGGAGGTCAGCCTTTATTAATGGCGCTATGGACTTTGAAGAAGCACGAGTACAGGGAGAAAGGGAGAAAAGAGCTAAAAGGAAGGCACGTCAGGCAAACCCTCATCATGACCGTCTCCCACCCGGAAACCTATGCCCCCACTGTGGGAGGTTGTGCGGATCCAGAATTGGCCTTTACAGCCACTTACGGATCCACCGTTAAAATTTTACCTTTGGAAGACAATCTTACTCGGCTACGAGTGATCGCCAATGATGGTTTCTCAACCTTGGCCACTTTAAGATGTGTGGACTTCAACTCCCAGAATTCCCCTTGCTGGCTGAGGAATTCTGGGAGTTGAAGTCCACACATCTTAAAGTGGCCAAGGTTGAGAAACACTGCATTAGAGGCTAAAGCTGAAGGAAAAGACGGCTTCATGCATGGCTATGTTTCTTTCAACCATGGTTTGTTAAGGAAACCACAATGGCTTGGATCACCCACTATGGTAAATAAACTATTAAATAAAACACATTATGGTTGAATGCAGTGTGTAGGCCAATTTATTTACTTATTTACTGTTTACTTATTATGGCTTCTCTGCCACTCAGTTCTAAATGGCTCTGAGCAGCTTACAGCAAACAAGAAAAATCATTAAAATAAAATAATAATAATCAAAGTCACAATATCCCTTAATGGCATAGCCCATGGGGTAGGTCACTCCTTGTGGTCCCCAAATTTATTTATTTATTTTATTTTTCCAATTTCTATCACCACCCATCTCCCCCAAACGGGGGACTCTGGGCAGTTTCCTGAAGAGCAATGCTTTCCTGAAGAGACATGTCTTCAAGGCTGTTCAGAAGTCCAACAAGGATGGGGTTGACTGGATACTGGAAGCAAGTTATGCCACAGAAGTGGGGCCATGACTGAGAAGGCTTGATTATGGAGTCCCTGTAAAGGTAAAGGCTCCCCCCGCACATTTGTACAGTCGTGTCCGACTCTAGGGGCCAGTGCTCATCTCCGTTTGTTAGCCTAAGAGCCAGCATTGTCTGAAGACGCTTCCACGGTCATGTGGCCGCATGACGCATGCGGAACACTGTTACCTACCCACCGAAGTGGTACCTATTCATCTACTTGCATTTGCATGCTTTCGAATTGCTAGGTTGGCAAGAGCTGGAGCTAGTGCGGGAGCTCACTCCATCACGCGTGGCTAGGGATTCGAACCTCCGAACTTGCGATCTTGCGATCTTCTGATCGACAAGCCTGGCGTCTTACCCGCTGAGCCACCATGCCCCTGGAGTCCCTGTAGATGGCCTTTAATCCCAGTGATGTGACCCTTAACAAGCCTCTTCTCTTGGCTCTTGCTGGGTGGACAGATTCAACCATGAGCAATAGTGAAAGAGAAAGAATGACTAATCAGGTGACTGACCAATCAAAAGATGGACAGACAACAGAAAGAAGATTAGGTAATCAAACAGAGAAAGTCAGAATCTGGATTTTGTTCTGGTAAAAAAACAAGACTGACCTGGAAATGTAGTGTGCCTGATCTTAAAAGGCTAAGAGGGCTTTTCCTCCATTCTGCAACCACAGGTAGCTCTTCCTGAGAAACATGAGTGATAGATTACATCCTACGTGCAAGTCCTGGATAATTCTTACTGATGTACTTTGAACAGAGAGTTGAAATATGGACTGTCCCCAGCCAATGTAGTATAGGTAGTTCTCATTTAGTGACCACAATTGGGTTCGGCAACTCAATCGTTAAGCAAAGCAGTTGCTAAGTGAAAATCATGTAACTGCGACTGTGCTTATAATTTTACTTCAGTTTTCCTTTGCTTCTTGCTACTCCCTTCAGCTGAACTGGGATATGTATGTATGTATGTATGTATGTATGTATGTATGTATGTATGTATGTATGTATTTAACATATTTATATGGCCACCCAACTCACACACAGTGACTCTGGGTGGCTTACAGAATTAAAAACCAGTAAAACAAGAAAAAAACAATAAACCTCCACACCCCACTCCCGGCAGCAACAGACACACTCTAAATCAACCATTTAATCAGCTCCGTATCGACCTGGGGTCCCCAGGCCTGCTGACAGAACATCTTCAGGGCCTTTTGGAAAGGTATCAAGGTGGGGGCCAATCTTATCTCCGGAGGAATGATATTCCATAGGGAGGGAGCCACTTTCTCTTTCTCTTTGAGGACATCTTGGTATGGGGTAAATAAGCAAGTGAAAATAAGAGAGAGGTGCTGCGAAGTTTGTAAAGGCGAGGACTTGTCGCTAAATTGTTTTTTCAGCACCTTCATAACTTTGAATGGTCACTAAACAAGGCAGTCACTAAGCGAGGACTGCCTGTAACATCAGCAAAGGCCAGCTAAAGTTCTAGCACAGAGCTTTCCAAACTGTGTGTCGTGACACAAAAGTGTGTCGCCACACACAGCGTGGTGTGTCGCCACACCACCCGGAAGCGGCGGC
This sequence comes from Charina bottae, assembly GCA_023362775.1. Lineage (NCBI taxonomy): Eukaryota > Metazoa > Chordata > Lepidosauria > Squamata > Charinaidae > Charina > Charina bottae. Next base: position 117,443,189 of record JALMGJ010000003.1, read on the forward strand.
GCGTGTGCGCACGGTGGCCGCCATGCACGCACACGCCACCGCACGCCCCCCGCGCCACCGCACGCCCCCCATGCCGCCACCGCGCGTGCGCGCCGCCGCACGCCCCCCCCGTGCCGCCGCCACTGGCATGTCGCCAGCAGCAGCACTTTGGAAAGCCCTGTTCTAGCAGATGCTAAGCCTAGATAAAGTTCTATGACTTAGCGTGTTGTGTGAACCAGTTCAGGGTATTGTACAAACCTAGGAAATGGATAAGTGGATAATCCATTTTCCACTTCCATAATCCAATTGTGTGGAATACAGTCAAAGAGACAAAAGATCCTGCTGCCACATATTACTGCCAGGAATGTCATATACAGTATAGACATTGTGCCCAAGTATATGCAGACAGAAATCAAAGGAAAAACAAGGGTCATATCAATCAAGAAGATTTTAAAAGAAATACCAAGAAGAAGAGGGAGCCAATGCAGAAGAGAATTCATTCTGGATGGACAATGGGATTGCAGAAATAAGACAAGACAGATATTGGATGGTGTCCAAGCAAATATTAACCCAGTTGGGGGATAGGGGCACAAAAGAGCTTTTTCTGTATCTTAGCAACTGGACCAATCTTCATGATATTATACAACATTCAAGAATAAATTGAAGCTTTGGGGGGGGGGGAGTCAATAATTCAGAAGAACACCAAGCCTAATATTTTGGGACTTGTGGGGGAAGTATGCAGGATTTGGTGCCTTTTTAGACAGAAAGCACGAAGCAAAGGTGAAATACCATAATGTGTGTTCAAGGTATATGCTTTCCACACCGAGGATACCACAATCAATCCATGGCATGTCCAAGTATGAAATCCAGGGAGCAAATGATGGTAACCTCATTGCCTATTGGAGCAGAAAATGTGGAATCCAATGCAGGGGTGTCTGTGGAAGGAGGAGGTCAAAAATGTCAAGGCCATGTCATCAAAACCCCACCCCTTCTTCATATGCATTGCACACACATAAAAAAGAAACAGGACTTTGATCACAGTGGCCCCTGCCATCTTGATTTTTTTGACTCCCTCCCTCTGTGTTTCCTCCAATCCAATGGACAAAGTTGTGTGGTTAGCATGAATTAAGACATAATATGATGGATTTGCTTAATGTCTTAGCATGTTGTATGAACCTACCCATTTGTGGTATAGTTAGTATACTGTAAATAATTTTCCTTTTTTCCCCTGTCTTTATCTAGTACAGTGTTTCTCAGCCTTGGCAATTTAAAGATGTGTGGACTTACAACTCCCAGAATTCTCCAGCCAGTCATGTTATGGAAGAGCAACAAGTTTTACCTGACAAGATTGAGACTGATCTGAAAGTGGATTTAAAAATGAAAAACTACAAGCTTGATATGAAAAAAAGATTCTACACTGGATCTACAAATGAAACCAGCTGATGTCTTAATAATTAAAAGGATATACAAATAACAAACCAAAAGAGTGACCTGAATAACTTTCCTATATTGGATTTACAAAAGAGCCTTGTTAAAATTTTGAAGGATTTTGTGAGAAGGGACAAAGAAAAAATGAAAAGAAATCAAGTTCTAGGACAGTATTTGAACGAATTAAAGACCAAGATTGTTAAAAGTAAAAGGAAGGAACATAAAGTTGGTTTAGCTGATCAAAGTTAAAATAGATATGTTGTTATCTCTGGTAACACTTAATAGACTTTTGCTGATCAGGACTGAATGATGAGGTTTTAAGGATTTGTTTATAGATAAGAGATGGGATATGAGAAGAAGAGATCATTTGCTGTATTTTAAGAGAAGGTGATAAGTTAATAAAATTGTTTATACTTGTGATGAAGGGGGAAGTCATTTCTTTATATATTTCTTTTTATTTACTATGTTTGGTCTAGTTTGGTCTAGTGGTTAAGGCAACAGGCTAGAAACCAGGAGACTGAGAGTTCTAGTCCTGCCTTAGGCATGAAAGCCAGCTGGGTGACCTTGGGCCAGTCACTCTCTCTCAGCCCAACTCACCTCACAGGGTTGTTTTTGTGGGGAAAATAGGAGGAGGAAGGAGCATTTGGTATGTTCGCCGCCTTGAGTTATTTATAAAAAAAATAAAGGCGGGATAGAAAATAAATAATAATAAAAAATAAATATTCTTATTTTTTTCTTTTCTAATTTTCTTTCTATTTTTTCCTTCTTTTCTGCACTTTCTATTTTTTCTTTTTTTAGTTTGTACTGGTTCTTATCTTTTTAATTATAATGTTTAATAAAATTATTATTAAAAAAAGGAAAGAGATTTTTATACAATCCTCTTCAGTCAGCAACTGACCTCAAGCAATTTCAGGAAGATGTTTTTGCTCCAGTGTTTTGTGCTGCAGTGCAGAGCTGCAACCACTGATCCAAAGTTGAGTGAGACGTGACCACATATTTATCACGATCTTTCATCCATCCAGAAACTCTTACTACTAATAGTGCCATCACCAAGCAATATTATTAAAAGTATACATCACAGTACATCTTTTAAGGAACATACAGGTGGTCCTCAATCAATGACCATAATTGGGACCAGCAGCTCCATCGCTAAGCAACACAGTCGTAAAGCAAAAAATCATGTGACTGCCTACTTTTGACAGCAGTTCCAGTTGCAGTCGTTAAGCAAGTCTTGTGTGATCATTAAATGCGATGTCACATGACTGCAACTTGCAGCTTCCTGCCAGCTTCCCGATTAACTTTGCTTATTGGAAGCCAGCAGTGAAGGTCACAAATGGCAATCATGTGACCACGGGGACGCTGCGATGGCCACAACTTCAAGGACTGGTGATAGTCTCCTCGTTCAGCACCATCATAACTTTGAACAGTCGCTGAAAGAGTGGTCACTAAGCAAGGACTACCTTTATATGAATACCCCGTATTCAGAAATAGGCAGCGAAATTAAAAAAAAACTATTTATAGCAATTTAAACATTTATTTTCTAGAACTCAAAGCTGTCCTTGGATTGGTGCAGCAATAGAAAGATCTCCCAATTACTCTCTGCCGAATATGGTGGAGTTGGTGAGTTTGCATGTCTTTGTCCCCTTGAAAGAGACATTTTTAACTGACTGCATGCTGCAGATCTAATGGGAAAAATACCTGTGGTTTATTCTGACTTTGGTTTGTTTATGTGCGTTGTGCAGAGAGCAGGGCCGATGGCTGACTGAACCTCGTCCAGTATCCCACCTGCTGTGAAGAAGATAGGAAACTGGACATGGTCAATCTGGCTCAGAATGCTGTATAGAACTCCTGGGCGGTATTTGGAAGCAGCACAGCTGGAGATCCACACTTTCAAGGTGTACTAACAAATAGAGAGAATTTCTCAGTCAGGGGTTCTGCTTGGAGATGTTTTCAGATTCTGTGGCCGTTACAACACACTGACTGAAAGCTTAGAGAGGAGGAATCAAGTGGGATACTTAGAAATGCAAAGGGGAACATGTCCCCTGGATCCCTTCTAACCATTGCTCCAGTGTTGCAGGGTTGTTTTTTTTGTAATTGTAACTATATAGGAGTCGTTGAATGACAGCCACGTATCTTAGGTGCTACTACAATTTAATGACAGAGAGAGAGAGAGAACCACAGGTGAAAGCTAAGCATATTGTTTTTGTCTACCTGATAAATATTCTGGCTTCGATATTCCAGCCCAAACTGTTTTGGTATACTGGTGTAGGGGTTGGGGTGGGGAATAACCTAATCCTGGTTAGCTGTTAAACAATTATCTGTTCCAATATGAGCACATGGCAGCAGAAAAATCAATGATAGTTTAAACAGAGGCTGTTTCACATATTAAAGCATATTATGCATTGATAATTATGCATTGTTCAAATTTCGAAGCTCAGTGAGTGGCTGAGTTACTTTTTTCTTGATTCAGCATGGAAAAGCCACTTTTTAAAAAATCCATCTGTTTTCTTGGAGCATTCAGGGCCAGGCAGTCTTAGGGTCTAAGCCAGTGTTTCTCAAGCTTGGCAACTTTAAGAGGGCTGGACTTCAACTCCCAGAATTCCCTAGCCAGCCATGCTGGCTGGGGAATTCTGGGAGTTGAAGTCCACACATCTTAAAGTTGCCAAGCTTGAGAAACACTGTTCTAGGGACTTGACCAAGAGTCAACACTGACTCAAAGGTGCGCACGCACGCGCGCGCACACTCACACACACAAAAGAAAATACCAAGCTATGGAAGGAAATTAGTTGGAACTAGAATACTTTTACTACTCCAGTTAATGTCAGATTCTTTGGCAAATGGCTAAACTGAAAGTGTTTCTTTTCCAAGCATGATTCTCAGTTTTCTTTAGCAAGATTTACTGAGAGGGATGGAATGGGGTTACAAGAATGGGGTTACAAGAATGCTATCAACTGGACTATTTTCAGTGTAGAAGTAACATAATCCTATGCACATGAGAGAGGAGATTTTTTAAAAAATCTTTTTAACAGCCTTCGGATGAACCAGCAAGGAGGTGGGTGTCTTTCCTGATCACAGGGAACTTTACAGCTGATTCCTTATATAATGCTCTCTTGAATCTCTTTCAGGCTGGGAATCAGCTCTTACAGTTAAGCTTGCAAGCATTTGGAACTATTGATCCCAAAGAGGCAAAGCATTCCTTTTGAAGTTAATGTTTGTCAGGCGTGAGGGTGAGGGTCTGTTTTTCTTAGCTGAAGAACTGAAGAATAAAATGGAGAATTGGATAAAATGCTACGTAAAAATGTTGTCATCTTTCTTTCTGAATGCTTTCTAGTTTGGTCTAGTGGTTAAGGTGCTGGGCTAGAAACCAGGAGTCTGTGAGTTCTAGTCCCGCCTTAGGCATGGAAACTGGCTGGGTGACCTTGGGCCAGTCCCTGTCACTCAGTCCTAGGAAGGAGCCAATGGCAAACCAGGAGACTGAGTTCTAGTCCCGCCTTAGGCATGAATGCCGGCTGGGTGACCTTGGGCCAGTCACTTTCTCTCAGTGCTAGGAAGGAGCCAATGGCAAACCAGGAGACTGACAGTTCTAGTCCCGCCTTAGGCATAAAAAGCCAGCTGGCTGACCTTGGGCCAGTCACTCTCTCTCAGTCCTAGGAAGGAGCCAATGGCAAACCAGGAGACTGAGAGTTCTAGTTCCGCCTTAGGCATGAAAGCCGGCTGGGTGACCTTGGGCCAGTCACTCTCTCTCAGCCCAACTCACCTCACAGGGTTGTTGTTGTGGGGAAAATAGGAGGAGGAAGGAGTATTACGTATGTTTGCCGCCTTGAGTTCTTTATAAAAATAATAAAAGCGGGATACAAATTAAACAAACAAACAAACAAACAAACAAACAAACTAGTCCACCCTCTGCTCCAATTACTGGTGTAGTCTGGATAGATATTAATTTATTAAGAGCACTTTCTGAAAAGCCTTGTATCACAATTGCATTGTATTTTGTTGAATCAGTCAGTGATGTCTACTTCTATTTAGCTGTCATGGGAAAAAATGTCATGAGTAAATACAGGAGTCTTCAAATGGATACATACACATACACACACAGCCTTTGATGCCCAAGGTTTTTTCAAGCAGAGAATGACACATAGTTAGAACTGGAGCCAGCAAGGGAGTAACAATCTAAAAACAGAGGGAAGGTAATTAGAGCTAAATCTAGGAAAATGAATGTTCCTAAAGATTTGTGTTGTTTTGTTTTGTTTCGTTTCTGGGTTGAAAAAGGGGTGATGTGGATAAAACTACCTTAGCATGTACTCTCAGGAAAAAGATGGGAGGAGACAAAGAGACAGAAAAATAATTTGATGATTATTACGTTTTTGTGCCTAGAAGCAAATAGATCACAATATGCTAATTTAGAACAGAATGGTGATCTAAATCCAGTGATACTCAAATCAGATTTGTGTTCCAAAGTACCTTTCTTCATTTCCTTGGGGCTCTACAAAATTTTAATCAAATTTTAATTAGCCCTTCTCTCTCTCTTCCCCCACTGCCAGCAGCTGTCTTTAAAAAATGGTTGAGAAATCAGATAAGTATGTAGCCTTCTTACACCGTTCAATTTTTAGTATCACAAGAATTCTATTCTGTTTTCATCTGCTTCAAAAAGTTATTTTTCATTGGAAGCAATTTCTTTTATATGCCTAAATGAAAAAGAAATAGATTAGAGAGAATCAGCTGCATCCAGAATCTTATTTATCATTCACTTTGTTTGATATTTATTCAGTTTTTCTCTCCATCCCAAAAATGAAGTATCCCAATCCCCAGCCTGCACTATTGATCGTTCTGGACCACTGCTTTCAGTGAGACAGAGGCCAAACTAGATCCATTCTTTCATGGGTAGGAAATGTGTGGGCTCTCCAGATACTTCACAATCACAATTCCCAGTCGGCGTTCTCTTCAAATACCTGGGGGACTATATATCGATACAGGATTTCATGGCCAGCATCAATCGAGTGATGATGAGCTTCCGGGCTAATAGGCCATGATCTAATTACTTTGGTATCCTGGTATTTTCTCCAGGAACTGTGGCTGGCATCTTCTGAGGTAAAAGTGTAGAACATGAAAGGTATTGCTGGCTAGGACAATTTGAAAAATCCTTTTAAAGACATGCGCTGCTACGTAATGGGCACAAAATTATCCAATTTTGGATAATTTGACAATTTTGGATTTGACAATCATGTCAAATCACCATGCACGACTCCCGAGAGAAGCTATTGAGATTTATAAACATCCCTATAACTTTAACAAGAAGGAAGAGGATCTGAAGGTTAAGGAAGCCTGGTTTCCAGCTATTAACCAACACCATATTCTACAGCAGTCTCCCCTAAAAATAAACAGCAGCATGTTTCAAAGAGAGACCAATAAAAAAATACCTCCTTTGGAACTTCTTCAAATCAGACCAATTACAAATTCACCTGGATGAAGAACCAATCAGAAACTGGCTTCCCAGAATTCTGATGACATGGTCCAATTAGAGATTAGTTACAAAAACAAGACCTCAGACAGTTCCTTCTCAGTTACCTGGGAGTTGCCAAGAAATGTGCTTGGCACTTCATCTCTGAAGCAGACCACTTTCACCTCTGAAGATGCCAGGCAGAGTTGTTAACAAAATGTCACAATACCAAATACTTACACCAGCGCCCAAAAGTTCATCACCACTGAGTTGAGGGACTGTTGACCCAGAACAGTGTTTCTCAAGCTCAGCAACTTTAAGATGTGTGGACTTCAACTCCCAGAATTTCCCCAGCCAGCATGCTGCCTGAGGGAATTCTGGGAGTTGAAGTCCACACGTCTTAAAGTTGCTGAGCTTGAGAAACACTGCCCCGGAAGATTGGTTAGATAGCCGCTGACGTGCCTTTCAACTCTATGATTTCTACAATTCTGACTAGTGCCAGACATTGGGAATACATCAGCACCTAGAGGACCATTGCTTCCCCTGTCTCGTTTCATTAAACATTCAGAGGTCCTTTGCTTTGATAAAAAGTAGTTGTAGGAGCCATTTAGACCAGGCTGGTGATGGTAAGAAAGATGAGCAAAGTGGTCATTAAGCAAATCTGACCTGATTTTATTACCTTTTTTGTGGCAGTCGTTAAGCGAACCACATGGTCATTAAGCGAATCACATGGTTCCCCATTGAATTTGCTTGCCAGAAACCAGCTGGGAAGGTCAAAAGTGGCGATCACGTGACCACAGGACGCTGCAATGGTCGTAAATACCGACCACAAGTTACAGTTTACAAATGCCAGTTGCCAAATGCCCAAATTGTGATCACGTGACTGTGGGAACGCTGCGACGGTTGTAAGTGTGAGGACCAGTCACAAGTCAGTTTTTTCAACACTGTCATAAGTCAGAACTGTCACTAAACAAATGGTCATTAAGTGAGGACTACCTGTCTTGTGTATCTCTTTCCCCATCCCCACCCTACCTCCCTGTTTCCTTGCTTTCGGAAGTCCAACATCAGCCTGAAGATTCATACTTGGATGGATCACAGGTAAACTACTCAAAAAAAAACCTCACCCTCTTCTGCACCTTTAATGGGGCCTCCCAATCAGTGTTGCAAAGGTTTGCAAGACCACTAGCGAGCGGTAAACAGGTAGAGTTTTCTGTCTCTCTTGGCTATCTGGAATTTTGCAGCCCAGATTTGGTGGCCCTAACCTTCCCATCCTAAGGCTACTCGATTACAATTTCTGCAAGAGTTGCAACAGAGTACAACAATTCTATCACAACAGCCAGGAAACTGCAGGAAAAAAAAATCAGGATCCTTTTAAGGATTACAGTAAGGAGAAAATTGCTGACTTTTTAAAAACTATACTGATCTTTGCTGAAGCAACATCCTAATTCAGCATGCTGATAGATATCCATAGTCCTGAGTACTACTTAGGTAAAGGTAAAGGTACCCCCCGCACATTTGTGCAGTAGTGTCCGACTCTAGGGGCCGGTGCTCATCTCCATTTGTTAGCTGAAGAGCCAGCGTTGTCCGAAGACGCTTCCACGGTCATGTGGCCGCATGACGCACGCGGAACGCTGTTACCTACCCACCGAAGTGGTACCTATTCATCTACTTGCATTTGCATGCTTTCGAATTGCTAGGTTGGCAAGAGCTGGAGCTAGTGCGGGAGCTCACTCCGTACACAGGGCTAGGGATTCAAACCTCCGAACTTGCAATCTTCCGATCGACAAGCCTGACGTCTTACCCACTGAGCCACCACGCTGCACGAGTACTACTTACTTCTATCCAAACTAAGCAATAATTATCTGGGTTGCTTTGATCTATCCAGATTTATTATGACTTGATTGACTTAAGCCGTTATAGTTGATCAGTGGGGCCTGATCAATTTGCTTCAAAGACAGCTATCACTCGTACTTTATTTCTCACCTGGTGGTTTTCAAAGCTAGCAACTAGACTAAGAAATACATTTTTAAAAGTGTTTTGAAGTGATCCTCATCTGGAGAAATGAGGGCTGGATGAGGCTAGAATTTGAATTACTTGTTTTAACTGTGCTCTATTTTTCTACAAAGAATTTGATAACTCTTGATTTAAGAAAATATTTTTATTAGATTTGTTACAGACTGGTGGCATCACACAGGAAGAAAAGCTTACATTTGAAGCTAGACAAACTCGCAGGACAAAAGGTCTCCATATGATGACACTATTCCAGAAAGACAGTAAACCCCATATGCAGTTCATCACCGGACTGAGCCCATTTTCAATGCCAGATACTGCACACATGGGACAAGATGTTAGATGCTGTACTGCTGAAGCATATTTATCTAACCAACAGAGGATAAGGAGATAATTGGATAGTTATAACAGTGCTCTAATTTCTAGCAGAGATTTAAAAACACAGTTCTGTTTATGATTACTAATAAAGCTGTTCTGAATTTTTAAAAAATAGAACAACAGTGCTTCTCATCACATATATTTTACGTACAATGCTCAGAAGAAAGTTCTCCAGATTTTCAGGAAGAGATATTTGCCTTAACCCGAAGTAACAATATGGAAATAAGTTGAGTCTATACTTGAAGCTCATAAGATCAGCAATAATACAGAGAGCAGGTCGGAATCCTTGTGCCAGAAATAAGACTTTGCCCTTTGCTCTAGAAGCAAAATTATAACTCCCCTTCTCTCTCTCTCTCTCCCTCTCTCTCTCAGACACACACGCACACAAAGAGTTTGGGCAGCAAGCCAACACTATCTCTCAAACATTCACCTTCCTTCCTGAAAGAATAGTGGGAACTGCTATTCTGACCATCGCTTTCCCTGAATTGTGGAGTCCTTGGTGCCTTCCTTTTAGCTCTTTTCTCCCTTTCGCCCTGCACTCGTCAATGATGAATGATGAATGATGGAGTCCTTGGTGCTCTCTGAGCCTTGTGGTTTTCTTGCAGATGTTTCATTGCCAGACTAGGCATCATCTTCAGTGCGAAAAGAGAGTGGGGTTTGCTCTCTGTTTATATACCATGGCTTGTCCTGCTTGTGTTGGTGGAGGTGTTGTTTTCTCCTTGGGAGTTCCTTGATTGGGTTGATGTTTGCTGCTTGGTTGATTGACTGAGTTAATCGTTCCTTGAATAGGGTGTACTGTACTGTTTGCTTGTTCATCTGGTGTTAATCCTGGTGTTAATCTTTGCATATCTGGGTGTTGATTGTTGGTGAGGCAGTGTTCTGGTCTTTTGGCTTTTCTATTGTTATGGGGTATAATAACAGAAACCTGAAAGCCTGACAGAAATCCTGTGCCTCCTCTTATACTAAAGAGAATCAAGGCAGAATGATCTTGAGTTTTTTCCTCACCCCTTCCCGTCTATCTGGGCTAAGCTGATATTTACACAATTGAAATCCTTCTTCAAGGCCATCTTTATACTCCTTTACAGAATGGTTCCTGAGCTAGGCTAGGGCTTCAGCAAATTGTTTTCTTCCCCACTGGGCTGAAAAAGCCAGTGCCATGAACAATATTCTGCTCTTTACTCTTTACTTAGCATTCCCTGAAGAACGCTGGATACACTGCAGTAATGCAATGAGATAATTTTAGACTCTGTCTTTAATGATCTTATGACAGTAAATTTCATTTAGTTTAAAAATGTGCTAAGCTGAACCTGTTGTATTTGAGAACTTCCTGCTCCTTCTGTTTTCAAGACAGCCATTCCTCCTGATGGAGCCATGAATAATATAAGAAGGAGGTGTGCAAGAAAAAAAAACTTGTTGAACAACCTGAGCAAATGGGGGAAAGATGTCATTACTCTGTGATAATGACATCTTTTTACACACACACACGCATGCAGAGTTAAAAGTGGTTCCCTTGCGAATGTAGCTGTTCAAAATGATCTTCTTCTGATCAAAGAGATTAGTTGAAGCAAAAGAAAAATATATCTACAGGCTGGGGAAACCCTTATTAATCATTATTAATATTGGCAATGGAGAACACTTGGGATTCCCCCCCACCCCCGTTAAAATGATCTGTAATATTCCAAATCTGATTTTTTTTGTTTTTGTTTCATCACCATTCATAAATAATTAAGCTCATTTTGCGGTGGGAACTGCATTGAAAAGTAACTTATCCATCTCTACTTTTGGAAATCCTTCTATTCTGATGTGCATTGCAAAAGACATAAACTCAAACTGACTTCAGAACAGAACTTTAAAATATATCAAGGTAAAGGTTCCCCCTGCACATTTGTGCAGTTGTGTCCGACTCTAGGGGCCGGTGCTCATCTCCGTTTGTTAGCCGAAGAGCCAGCGTTGTCCGAAGACGCTTCTACGGTCTTGTGGCTGGCATGATGCACGCGGAACGCTGTTACCTACCCACCGAAGTGGTACCTATTCATGTACTTGCACTTGCATGCTTTCGAATTGCTAGGTTGGCAAGAGCTGGGGTGAGTGCGGGAGCTCACTCCGTCATGCGGGGCTAGAGATTCGAATCTCCGAACTTGTGATCTTCCGATCGACAAGCCTGGCGTCTTACCCGCTGAGCCACCACACCCCGAAAAAATATATACCTATTTGTAACCCAAATGACTCAATCTTTACTTTGCTGGGAATTCATTAAATGCACGTTGGATAGAGGTGGGGAACTAGGGGTAACAGCAGGATCACAGTCTTTTGTCAAAATGATGAAAATAATGTCACACTGTCACAATGCAGGCACACCTCTTTCATATGTGTGTGTGTGATGTCACCATGCATGTAGAAAAGGAGTGAGGCTTGCATCGTAATGGTGCAATGCTACTTTTTTTCAATTGCCCCCCAGCCCCGTAGATGCCTTTATGAGTAACCCAAGTCCTCAGAACCATAGGTGGGCCCCAGGCCTGATTTGGGGTTCTTGGAAACAGTGGCATGGGTTCCCATCATTTTGAGATGGAAAATACTCCAAAGCTATAGAATGAAACCTAATTTAGAAGTTATAAATACCCAAGGAACAGCTACAATCTCACCCCAAATCTCAGAAAAAGGTGGATAAAAAATTCCTATCGGTGTGTTGGATACAGTCTCATCTGCTTTGCATTAATGCCCCAATCTTTCTGGTCTTCACCCCTCCAAAAATGTTAAATGTTCCTTCCCCTTACTAAAGGTTTGCCTATTTCTGGTTTAAATAATTCACTATTCAGCCTCAGTCCAGTCAGAATACAAAGCTACTTCCTCTATTCCTACCATTTAGAACTGAAAAGGAGATGAGGAAAGAATGTAACTGGTTCCTTGGGAAACTCCCCCACTTTTTTGGGGAGGGGGGCTTACAGTGTTGTGTGAATCCAACATTTTTGGTTAGTTTAAGGAAAATGGGTTAATTCAGAAACCAAAGAGCAGTAGATAGGATGTTTTGTGCATCCTATCCAGTGCCCTTTGAAAATCATTAAAGTTGATTACCATTATTACAAAATAGTGACTGTGTTTACTCAATGTGATTAATCAGGTCACCTAAAGACTGAGGAGCAGCATTTTACAACATGTTAAGCTAGGTTAGTGTTAATCTTGGTTAGGTTTAGCATGTTGTATGGTCCCAGCCCTAGTCAGTTCTCCCCTCAAAATGGGTTAATTCAGTAACCCAAGTTAAGCACACTGGGTGAATGACGCTAGTTGGTTAGTGAGTTCTAACATTTATTTGAAAAAAAATATTGCTTTTGTTCATCCTGAATGCTCCACTATTTGCCTTCCTTGGATGATCCAGATGCTAATGTTATTGGAAAAGAGAAACCGGAGGTGTCCACAGGTTTGGTTAAAAAAGAAAAAAAGTGAATATGGCGATTGCAATGGTGCAATCAAAGCTCCAACGCACAAAACAAGGTGGCATTTTGATTGGATTATCACAGCCACCCTCTTGACTTCTTTTAATCACACCCCGCATACACCCCCGGGAGAAACCATTTTTCTTTCACTTCCTCCACAATAGTCCTAACTTTCTATATTTCTAACAGGTCTTTTTTTTATCCTTCACAAAGCCCCAATACTATTAATATTATTAATTAATTAATTAAGTCTTAATTACTTAATTAATTACTAATTAATTAATAACTAATTAAGTATTAATTATTAATACGTTGTAATCTTTCTCATTTGATTGCTCGGTTCTGCACCTCTTTAAACTCTACAATACATTTCCTGTATATAGCTTATTCCAAGTATTGTTTGTTAGATCCTAGATTTGTAATAGTGCGAGTTTTATTCTTAAATTCTTTGTCAGACAAGCAATGAATCAACGTTTTCATTGCACCATTCTTTACAAAACCAAAGTCCCTTTCCTGGTCAGACATCGCCAGTTCAGACCAACATATGTGAAGATCACGAGAAGTTAATCAGACATACTCTTTTACATAAATTTCATGAATTAGCATAGAGAAAATGAATTAAACATGTATGATCTGATCATACGATGCGCAATGGCACTTCTACCAGCAGACAGTGAACTAGTGCTTGAACAATTGAGAACAAAGCATTGGTGCGCGTGCACGTGGTCCTGATCACCTAATCTGGCATGTTGCCCTGTGTATAGAAAAGAATTCTGCCCTCCTACCAGTGTTTCACTACCAGATTCTTTCACTTCTTTCACATGTAGAATGAGAAATGTCTTTCATCTCTAGAAGCAAAATATGTTGGACCATCTTTGGACATGTCTTTCCCTTCCTTGTATCTGAAAAGCTTAACAATGTGGATTTGAAGAGCATATATTTAAATGCATGCTTGCTCAAACTCAACTGAATGTATCCATATCTACTTGGCAAACAATTTTTGGCTGTATAGAACACAGCAGAAAAGATGACGCCAGAGAAGAGAGGAATTTTGGCCCAATTTCTGAGGTTTTACAATGAATGTTTTCGCACTGAAGATGTTGCCTAGCCTGGCAATGAAAAGTCTGCAAGGAAACAACAAGGCTCAGAGAGCACCAAGGACTTCACAATGTTAAGTCTACCAGACTTTTCCTTCCTTCCTTCCTTCCTTCCTTCCTTCCTTCCTTCCTTCCTTCCTTCCTTCCTTCCTTCCTTCCTTCCTTCCTTTCTTTCTTTCTTTCTTTCTTTCTTTCTTTCTTTCTTTCTTTCTTTCTTTCTTTCTTTCTTGCTATAGGTATTCAATGTTTTCCCCAAATTTCACCAGTGCAATTTGAGGGCTCCAGGGATACAAAAATGGAACTTGAGGACCACATACAGTCTATGTATCAAAGGTTACAGACCCATGACCTAGATAGTATAACTTTGGTATCTTCTTCATCCTTCATAACTCTTACTGTCGTACCTCTTAAAAGAAGTCTTGCTGTGGCTACTTCTAACTAATTAGGTTACTTCCACATTTTTGGAGAGAATTGTGGGGCTGGATCTTCAATTTCTTTGGGCACAAGAGTTTAACAAAGGCTCTCCTGAAGCTGTAGTGACAGAGTGGGTAAAGGATGGGGTTGATGGCAGAATTGATCCACAAGAGCCAGAAAGAAGCCTCATACCAATATTCAGGGATACAGTGGCCATGGCAAGCAGCTCGGATAATCATGAGAAGTGTATACGGTGCCCAACAAAGGCCAAAAATGCCCACAATAACGGCTAGTGATTTTGCTACTTTCTTGTCCCTAGTGAGCCTAAAACGCTGGGTCATATTTTGGGAAGCTCCCTTCAACCGTTTCTCTAAAGAAAGAGTGGATGCCAAGTCTTTACAATTCCTTTTGCTAGAAGGTCTTTGTTCTGTATTAGAGTCCTGTGAATGCTTTATATTTCTACTTCCTTGGGCATTTTCTTCTGGGACGCCCCACTTTGGAACGTTAAGCGTTGCTGGATCCCTTTCCTCCCACTTACAGCATTTAATGGAAAGCTTGGGCTCTGGGCTCACTTCCGTCTCCTCCATGAAATTCTGGCTCTCGTGAAGGATATCCAGGCGGACTTTGGTGCGTTTCTGTATGTTCAGGTAGATGCTCAAGTTGAAAAACATCACACTGATGAAAGGGGTAAAAAACTCAATGGTGGAGGCAGTGATGAGAAAATACCAGTTGTAAAAAAATTCAGCGTAGCATTCCCCAACAGGGATGATGCTCTGTCCAGATATGTATTCCCAGCTGATAATTGCAGGTCCGTAGAGCAAGAAAGCTAAAACCCAAACTATCACCATCTTGAATACAGCTTGCTTGGTGTCTCCTTGCTGAGCTCTATATGAGACCTGTAAAGGGAAAACAATGAGATAGTTTCACAAGCCGTTACCCGAAAATTTACTAGAGAATTTCTTCTCCCTGCATAGATATAAAACTCAAAGAAAAATGATTGATTATTCAGCCAAATGCTTTTCTTGCTGTCTGCCATTATCTGCATCTGATATTTTCATTACTCCCCCTAACTTATTTGACTAGCATATTATTTTCTTTCAACATCTAGCTGTCCTCTT
This sequence comes from Charina bottae, assembly GCA_023362775.1. NCBI lineage: Eukaryota > Metazoa > Chordata > Lepidosauria > Squamata > Charinaidae > Charina > Charina bottae. The sequence continues at coordinate 117,458,481 of JALMGJ010000003.1, forward strand.
CTAGAGCAGGAGAGGGAACCTCCTGCATTCTTGAAAGAGTTGCATGAACCTCCAGTTCCAAGGGAAACTGTCCAGGGTCTTGCCTGAACAAAAACTCTTCCCTTGACAGGTATTTGGACCTGTATTCCTGATGAAACCCCACTTGAGACCACCACAAGAAAAATTACACTTACACTTGTTCAAAATGTTGATCTAGTAGTATTCTGGGACAAAGACAGTTGACCGACCGTCCCCCAACCTTTTTGTGTTTCACCTCTCCTTTAATTTGTCTACTCTACCCCGTTCCTCAGCATCCATTCCAATTTTCATTCATTCATTCTTCCTTCCAACATGAACTAGTAACTTCCCTGCATGCTTCCTTCAATCTGGAGCAGATCCCATCCATGTTTCTCTCTCTTCTTACTTATTGAGCAGTTTCTTTTCAACTTTCCACACTCCTTTTTCTCCTCTCACCACACTCTGGGGTCTGATGGTGGCTGGTCCAGACTTCTGCCTTCCTTTCTGGCCTGCACATCTGTCTTCTGTCACACTCCTAGTAGCTGCTGGAATCTGGTCAACGGCACCCACAGACTCACCAATCCATGGCATCTCAGATCACTATGGTTCTATGGAAAGCAATCTCCCTTTCCCACTCTGCTGCAATTTTTTACTCGTCACAATCTTCAAATTGTCCCTATGGAACATCATTCCCCCCGAGGTGAGACTGGCCCCATCCCTGACATCCTTCTAGAAGTCCCTTAAAACATGGTTGTGTCATCAGGCTTAGGGATCTCAAGGAAGTGGTGAATTAGTGAGGTGGCTGCATTGCCTATCATGATAGCTCTGTCTGCTACTGTAAGGCACTCCATCCGATATCTGTAATCTCCCTACTCTAGAGTAACTCACAGACGCATGAGTTCTTAGAAGTAGGATAGTTTATTACAGGATACAGAAGCTAGCACGAACAAAGACTGGAATGGCGATTCTGGGAACAAGCAGCATATTTAAACCTTTCCCTCCCCCAGGGTCCTTTGCTGCTGACACGTGTGGTCAGGTCTACCTGGTTGCTCCAGCAACCGCCTCCCAGATGTGTATTCCCGTGCGTCGGGTGGATGTCAGCTTCGCGCCACTTCCAGGCTTCTGCGGAGCTCTTTGTCTGCCTGCCCTTTTGGCAGAGATCGGGTGATCTCTGACATGCTCCCGCCCCAAAACTCACCCCCCCGGTTCAGTGGGGTTTGTCTGGGAATTCTTTATGGAACTTCTTGACTAATTTAGTGGCGCGTGTGTGTTTGGCGCTGACCCATTCCTTGTCTCCAATTGGTAGGTGTTGCCACTTCACTAGGTACTGTAGCTGCCCCTTGTGTCTTCTGGAGTCCAGGATTCTATCAATCTCGAAATGTGGTTCGCCCTCCACCAACAATGGGGGGGGGTTCCTCTGGTTCAGGGTGCCAGTGTTGTGAACTGTGGTGTTGTTTCAACAAACTGATGTGGAACACAGGATGCACCTTTCTTAGCGCTTTTGGCAATTGTAATTTTGCCGCTACTGGGTTGATGACCTCAATGATTGGGAATGGACCTATGAATTTTGGTGCCAATTTCCGTGATGGTTGTGTTGTCCGCAGATTTTTTGTTGACAAATACACCTTGTCTCCTACTCTTAATTCCCATTCTTCCCCCCTCTTGCGGTCTGCATATTTTTTGTAACTAGCTTTGGCTTCCTGCAATGTTTGCACCATGACTGGCCAATTGCTGCTTAGTTTCTCTATCCATTCATCCGCTTTTAGGGGTTGTGGCAATTCCGTGTTGTGTGACATGGCCAGTTCGGGGATAGTTACAAAGTCCTGCCCTGTGGCGACTTTGAATGGTGAAAACCCCGTGCTTTGATGTACCGCGTTATTGTAAGCAATAACGAACGGCAACAGTTCCGCCCAATCATTCTGTTGGTAGTTAGTGTAACATCTAAGGTATTGCTCCAATGTAGCGTTCAGGCGTTCGCTCGCACCATCTGTGCAAGGATGGAACGCACTGCTGAGCCCCTGTGCCACTCCAATTAAAGTCAAAAAAGCCCGCCAAAATTTGGAAGTAAAAGTGCTGCCGCGATCGCTGATTATGCGTTCCGGCGTTCCGTGGGCTCTATAGATGTGTTGTATGAACAGTCTAGCTAGTTTTTGAGCATTCGGTATTCCTTTGCATGCGATGAAGTGTGCCTGCTTGGAGAATAGATCAGTGACTACCCAAATTGCCGTGTTCTTTTTGCTCGCCGGCAAATCTACTATGAAGTCCATGGCAATTTGCTTCCATGGCTGTGAGGGGTTTGCTACTTCCTGCAGCTTCCCTGTGGGTTTCCCAATTTTCCTTTTGGCCATTGCGCACACTGGGCATGAGCGCACATAGTCTTTAACATCAGTGCGCAAGGATGGCCACCAAAATTTGCGTCGGATTGAGTGTAGTGTTTTTACGAAGCCAAAATGCCCTGCCGTTTTGTGATCATGATGCATGGTTAAGACCTTTTGCCTTAAGGACTCAGGGACATAGGCTTTGTTGTCCTTCCACCCCACTCCATCCTTCTCCACTAGGTTCTGTTTGTTCTCCCCCCACCAGGTGTCTATTACTGTTGCCGCCCGCAGCTCGGCTGTCCACGGGTCGCTTTCAGCCGCGCGCTTCGCGGTGCTGCGGGTGATTGCCATGTTGCCTTCCCCCCTCCCTTCTGTTATTGCTGAGCTCTGTGCCTCCCCAGGCTGGGAGGGGATGAGGGATTCAATGACCTCTTCCATTTTGCTCTCATGTTGCGGCAAGCGTGATAACGCATCTGCCAAATAGTTTTTTCCCCCAGGAAAATACTTCAACGTGAAGTTGAATCTACTAAAGAATTCTGCCCACCTGAGGTGCTTAGGGTTCAACTTCCTGGGTGATTTGAGAGCTTCCAAATTTTTATGGTCCGTCCACACTTGGAACGGCTCTGCTGTGCCTTCTAAGAGATGTCGCCACGTGCTTAGGGCATGTTTGACAGCGAAAGCTTCTTTTTCCCAAATATGCCATCTTTTCTCCGTCAGGTTAAACTTTCGGGAAATGTACGCGCATGGCCTTAATTTCCCCGTGTCATCCTCCTGCAAGAGTATGGCCCCCACTGCGCTAATAGATGCATCTGTGTGTACCACAAATGGTTTGTCAGCTTCTGGGTGCTTGAGTATGGGTTCTCTTGTGAACATTTCTTTTAGGCTATCAAACGCTGCCTGGCATTCCTGCGTCCATACGAGTTTCGTGCTCGGTGATGGGGCTTTCGCGTTTGCTCCCTTGCCTTTTGTCTTTAATAGGTCAGTCAGGGGCAGTGCGATTTGCGCGAAATTCTGAATAAATTGCCTATAGAACCCCGCAAAACCGAGGAACGCTTGCAGTTGTCTGCGAGTACGGGGGGGCTGCCAGCCCAGGACCGCTTTGACTTTCTCAGGATCCATCTCGATGCCCTCATGCGAAATGCGATACCCCAAGAAGTCTAGTTGTTCCCTGTGAAATTCACATTTCTCAAGTTTTACATAAAGCTTAGCCTCGAGTAATTTCTCAAGCACCCTCTTAACTAGCTCCATGTGTTCCTCCAGATTTTCAGAAAAAATCAGTATGTCATCCAAATATACAATTACCCCTTTGTACAGAAATTCATACAATACTTCGTTTATGAACCTCATGAAGATTCCCGGTCCCCCCGCAATCCCAAACGGGAGCACCCTGTATTGGAAAGAACCCAATGGGCAATTGAATGCAGTTTTCCATTCGTCACCCTCCCTTATGCGAACACAATAGTAAGCTTCCCTAACATCTAGTTTTGTGAAAATTTTCCCCTTAGATAGCTGAGCTAACATGTCTTTCAGTAACGGGAGAGGGTACTGTCTCGTAACCGAAATTGCATTAAGACCCCTGTAGTCAGTGCAAAGTCGGAGGGACCCGTCTTTTTTCTTCCTGAACAATACCGGGGCTGCAAGGGGGGAGTTGGCTGGTTCAATGAACCCCCGTGCCAAATTTTTATCTATGAATTTGCGCAATTCTTGCAGTTCTTTTTGCGTCATGGCATACATCTTGGGCTTGGGAAACGGTGCCCCTGGGATGAGGTCAATGGTTGCGTCTGACTGCCTATGGGGGGGTTCTTGCTCACATTCCTTCTTGTCGAATATCTCTGCTACCGGGAGGTATTTCTCCGGAATTGTGCTTGTGAGTGTGCCACCCCCTTGGTCCTGCTCCCCTTCCTCAATTTCCATCCCCGTTGCCCCCAGCTCCATGTCGCTAGGTGTGCTCTCATTGTCCATTTCGTGATAAGTCCCATCCGTAAAGTCCAAATCTCCTGAGACCCAATCCACCTTGGGGTTTCTTGCCCTCAACCATTTCAGTCCTAACACAATGGGTCGTGTTGCAATGGGAGCCACTAGGAACCGCAAAGTCTCTACATGCGTCCCCAAAGTCATTTGCAGTCCTTCGGTGTAGAACTCCACTGGCCCCCCCTTCAGTTCCGACCCATCCAATTGGCAAAATGTGATGGGCGTTTTAAGCTCAAACAGGTCCAGTCCCATCTTTTCAGCTACGTTCGGGTGCATTAAGTTTCTAGAGCAACCTGAGTCTAGCATTGCAACCCCCGCATACTTTTTCCTCCCACCCAAAGTCCTCAACTGTACCTTTAGGTGCATTGTTGGGGTGTTGCGGCTACTTCCTTTGCGCCCCTTTGTGGAGGTCTGTCCTGTGGCGCTCATCAGAACAGACCTGGCTCGTTTCCCGCCGTCTGGATTTCAAAGTCAGAGTCATCGCTGTCTTCTTCTAGGTCCGGATTCTGCCATGGGTTCACGGTTGCCGCAGCCGCTCCTTTTCCCTTGGTGAGTGTTGTTTTGAGGGTACTTCTGTCAGCTGCCTTTTTCGCCGGAGGTTTTTCCTTAACGCTTGTTTTCTCCTGAGGGCAAGCACTTCTTCGGTGTCCCTCCTTCCCGCAGCGGAAGCACAGTCCCTCTCTTGTCCGGCGATCCTTCTCCTCTTCCCAATTCCGCTGTTTCATGTTCGAGCGGGGCTGGTTAATGAAAGTCCCCTCGTTCCTCTGCCTGGATTGTACGTTTCTGATACTTTGTAACTGTAGTCTGTTACTCTCAATTTTCCCAGCTAATTGGATCCACCCCTCTAAAGTTTCAGGGTCATCTCTGTCTAAAGCCTTTTCCAGTAAGTCCTGTTTTAGGCCATATTGAAAGTGTTCTATCTTTATCGATTCCGGCCAGTCCGGCAGATAGGATAATAATCTTTTAAAGTCCATAGCATATTCAGCTACTGTCCTAGGTCCCTGCCTTAAGTTCCGGAGTCGGGCCCTGGCTGAGACTTTGGTCAGCGTATCTTCAAACCGTTTTCGGAGGGCATACATGAACTCTTGGAAGTCCCTTAATTCCCTAGCCCTCCTGTCATGAAGTGTTACCAGCCAGTCCCCTGCCTCACCTTCCAGAAAACTGGAAACGTATCTAATTTTGCTCTCTTCCGTTCGGAAGGTGTATTCGAATTCGCTCATGAACCCTTGTACGTGAGTCAAGAAGCATGCTAAATTCTTGGGGTTGCCGTTGAATTTCGTTTTTAGTTCACCCATTCCAAATGGTGTATGTGCCCCCCCTGGGGTCATGAATTGGTTGTATGACGGGGTCCTGGGTGCTCTGTTGTAGGGGTAAAATTCCTCCTCTTCACTTTCGATGTCTCCCTCTCCTTCGGGTGGCCCCAGGTTCAGTTCCCGCCCTTTGGGTTTATCTACATTGTCCATTAATTTCTCAAAGGCAGCGCCCAATGAGTCCATTTTATTCATCAATATTCCTATATTTAACTGCACATTGGACATCTGTTCCTCCAACCTTATGATGCGCTGGGTTGGGGTGACCTTCTTCTGGTTTCCTTTTGCCCCTTCCTGCGCTAGCCCTTCACCTACAGCTATGGACCATCCCGCTAGCCTTGGTTCGGTGCTGCTTAGAGGAATGGGGGTTTTGGTTACCTCTATGTGGTTTTGCTTCTTCTGTGCTTTCTTGCCCTCTCGCTCACTGGCAACTCCCTCCATCGTCTGGGCGCTAGTTGAGCTGGGTCCGGCTTCTTTGCTCACTTCTGCCGCCTCCACCGACTCCATTTTGTGGTCTCTGCTGGTCGCTGGCTGCTTGGGAGCGCTGGTCGCTGCCGTCGCTTGGCCTCCACGTGGTCTCTGCCGCTGCCTCTCAGCTGCTTGGCTTCCTAACAGCTGCTGGGGCCGCCGATTTCCGCCGCTGCGCTGCCGCCTCCTCTCAGCTGCTTGGGCACCGATTACTCGCTGCTGGGACCGCCGGGAACCGCCGCTTCGCTGCTGCCGCCACTCAGCTGTTTGGGCGCCGATTTAGCTGCTGCTCTGCCACCTCCATTCGCTGCTTGGGCTGCCGGTGTCTGCCGCTGCGCTCCTGCCGCCGCTCAGCTGGTCCGGATCACCGCCTCTCAGCTGATTAGCGCGAGCTGCTTGGGCCGCCGGTGTCCGCCGCTGCGCTCCTGCCGCCGCTCAGCTGGTCCGGATCACCGCCTCTCAGCTGATTAGCGCGAGCTGCTTGGGCCGCCGGTGTCCCGCTGCGCTCCTGCCGCCCCTCAGCTGTTCCGGATCACCGCCTCTCAGCTGATTAGCGCGCCGGTTTCCGCTGCTGCTGGAAAAGCCGGTTCCTCGCTCACCTGGTCCCAGCTGCTGGGGAAAGCCGTTTCCTGCTTCTTCGCTGCTGCCAGGGATCCCCGCCTCTCAGCTGTTTGCGCTGCCGGGGAAGCCGGTTCCTCGCTCGTCTCGCCTGGTCTCCTTCCGAAAAAATTTTCCCCAGGTCTCTGCCCAGTGGGTGTAGAAGCCGGTCTCGACCGTGAGCTGTTGGTTTCGCTCCCGGGAAAACCGGTTGGGTTTTTGTTTTTTTTTGATTCCAGTCTTTATGTAAGGCACTCCATCCGATATCTGTAATCTCCCTACTCTAGAGTAACTCACAGACGCATGAGTTCTTAGAAGTAGGATAGTTTATTACAGGATACAGAAGCTAGCACGAACAAAGACTGGAATGGCGATTCTGGGAACAAGCAGCATATTTAAACCTTTCCCTCCCCCAGGGTCCTTTGCTGCTGACACGTGTGGTCAGGTCTACCTGGTTGCTCCAGCAACCGCCTCCCAGATGTGTATTCCCGTGCGTCGGGTGGATGTCAGCTTCGCGCCACTTCCAGGCTTCTGCGGAGCTCTTTGTCTGCCTGCCCTTTTGGCAGAGATCGGGTGATCTCTGACAGCTACTCCGTTGATGGCAACTTTGACTGGTGTTTTTAATTGTAGAATGCTTTTTTTAATGGTTAGTTTTTATGATGGGTTTTTATTGGATGCTGCCCAGAGTCATGTTCTGTGAGATGGGCAGCTATATAAATGTGACAAATAAATAAATAAATAAATAAATAAATAAATAAATAAATAAATAAATAAATAAATAACACTCTGCAATTTCTGCTTGTCATCCCTGCAGCTACCACACATTTTGTGCTGCCCTACCAATGGGCAAATCAATATGTACCCATTCTGTTTCCTCCATTTCCACTGTTTATCTTTCATTACACACTGCCCTTTTTCATTTCATTCTGTTAGGGAGTCTTTTGATGTATGAAATGCTAAAGAATCTTTTGTTGTATGATGTTTGATGTATGAAGTGTTATTCTCTAACAGCCTTAACCAAGATGCCACCCGACATTCACAAACTGGCAGATGCTTCCCAGACAGGGAATACACATCCTCTCCATTTCAAGCAAAATCACATGGGTTTTGGCAGGTATGCAACCAACAGAGTCCCCTTCGGGGGAGATGGGGTGGTAATAGAAATTGAAAAATAAATAAATAAATAAAAACAGAACCCAACCCTTTCATTTCTACTAGAGAAAAAAAATGTCTTTTTAAAAATCAGGTAGAAATTGCTGGATGACAGGCTGGAAATGAATGGTATTTAAGACCTCCCCTTAGCTCATTTTTAAGTTTCAGAGTTCCACATTTTTATCTCTTCCACCTCTGAATATTTTGCAAGTGACTCCAATTAAAATTGAATTTTTATCTTTTCCTTTTTTAAAAATAGAAGTTGATTCTGTTTATGCCTTGTGAGATTGATCAGTCTCCCAGGGGACGGGAGGTGACAGAGGCTAATTTCACAGGCTTCAATGCAGATGGCCAGCAGGTGGCACTATAGAATTCATTTCATTTTTTCTCCCCTATTACTTGTCAGTAAGGCACATAGGATGTGGGGGCCCTATCTGTTTCCATGCTGGGGTTAGGGAGAGGATGCCAGATAGAGTGCTCTCTAAAAGCTAGATGGTGACGGCAGTAATTGCTAAGCAGCTACATTAAGTCAAGAACGTGGTGCTAGAGTATATAGACCAGTGTTTCTCAACCTCAGCAACTTTAAGATGTGTGGACCTCAACTCCCATAATTCCCCAGCCAGCCATGGGGAATTCTGGGAGTTAAAGTCCACACATCTTAAAAGTTGCTGAGGTTGAGAAACACTGAGGTTGTTGAGGTTGAGAAAGTTGTTGAGGTTGAGAAACACTGATATAGACCCTGGGAACTTCTACAGAAGAGGTTTGAGACCTTTAATATTTCACCCTACAGCAGAGCTTTCCAAACTTTTCGTGTTGGCGACACACACCAACACCAAGGGCGGCGGCACGGTGTGCGGTGTCCTGATGTGTTGTGCTAAAACCCGGAAGCACTGATGGGGGGAAGCGGCAGCCCTGCCAATCAGTGCCACCGCCACTGCGGTGGCGGTGCTGATTGGCAGGGGTGCTGCTTCTTCCACTTCCCCCCATCAGTGCTTCTGGGTTTTAGCACAACACACCAAGACACCGCAGGCGACACAGTAGTGTGTCGCGACACACACTTTGGAAAGCTATGCCCTACAGTCTCAGCCCTCCAGCTACAGGTTCTTTCATACAACCTGTCTGCTAAAACACTTCCCCCTTTTCCAGTACATCTTTTTTTTTCCTTTTTAAAAAACTGCTCTATCCATGAGTGATGATTCCTCTCTAAAAGTACAAATGCCTTCTCTTCTCACTTGTATTGGTTGCTTTGGGAACAGAATACAGGACCACTTACACTTAAAGCAAAAATCATGTTCCTCTTCTAATAATTGTCACTTTTTACCCTGCAGGACAGAGCAGGGCTATAAAGACAGGATCCCCAGAGATCTGTATCTCTGTGTACAATCTGAGCAAAGCAAACATGGTGAAAACTGTGCTCTTGATGCAATGCATTAGCAGCATAATCACAACACTCCCAGAATTTTGGCACACATGGTCTGAACCAGGAAAATGCGTGCTCTGTATTCAAAAGAAACTGTCAATATGATGCTTCTGCATAATAGCTATGCTAATTATATCATAGGTCTAAAAAGGCTTTTAGCCTCCCCCGAATTGTCAGTGTGCTCATTTATTACAATTTGCCTGTTGGTAGCTGGGTCAATTAGTTCATTTATTTAATTAGTTATTTACTATCATTTGTGCCCTACGCAGCTCCAGAGACTTCGGGCATCTAGCATCCAAGCAAAAAACCGATAAAATCATGATCGTGATCTTCTCCACCATCACAACAGAAATGTAACAACAAAAACAAGAGATGACAAAAGCACATATGAAGACTATAAACAAACCCACATCGCAATTCTCAATCGCCAACTTCTCTCTTGAAGTGCCAGGTTTTTATTGCTCGGTCAAACAAAAGGACTTTGGGGGTCCTATAGATTTCAGAGACCAATATACAGTATTCCATGCAAATGGAGAGGGAGAGTTACTGGAAAGGCCTGCTTCTGGATTCACCCTACCCCACCAGGATGGTTCCACCCCAGGACCTCCCAACGGGATGAATCCACCCCACCCCAACAGGGAACCCAGATCCTTCCTTCATGGCTGGATCAAACAGGGTGAGTAGATTTCTCTGAAGTAAATAGTCCTACAGATAGACTGGATCTACGTCATGTAGTACTTTATAGCTAATAACCAGCCCTTTCAACTTTGTCCAGAAACCAACTGGAAACCAGTGCAGCACCTTTATTTTAAGTGTAGACTGCTGTAGTCACTCACAGCATACAAATCCATAAAACATAATCTTTTCAGTCCTGGTGCCAGCAGAAAGTCCATAAAGGGTTGCCGGAAGTAACAACATATCTTGTTTTAACCTTGATCAAATAAACCAACTTTATATTCCTTCCTTTTACTTCTAACAGTCTTAATATTTAGTTCATTCAAATATTGTCTTCAATATTTGTCTTAATATTTGTCCTAATAGTCTTCAAGGGCAATTCCAGGTAGAATTGATTGTAGTAGTCCAGCTTCAAAGTAATAAGGATGTGAGTGACTCCTGTAAAGTCAACCCCATCCAGATTTAACACAAGGACCACCAGAGAACCTTCAGTTTCTGGAACAACAGCCATTTGACTTCCTGGGATTCACTTTCAGTTTTCTTGTCCCATTCAGCTCCTTGCCACCTTGAAATACATCCACCGCATCTCCTGCTGAACCCTGGAGGGAGATATATGGTTGGGTATCATTTGCTCATTGATGATACTCCATCTCAAATGGATGGATTTCCTCTCCGAATGGCTTTTATATAGATGTTAAATAACATAGCAGTGAGCACTTGAGTTATGATGTGCTATCTTGAACTGGAGCAGCCACAAGTTTGAATAATCCTCCCCCACTAACATCCACTGGAACTACTCACTTAGAAAGAAGTGGAATCACTGTAAAACAGTGCTATCATCTCTCAAGCCCAGAAAGATGCCATGATCAATAATATCTAGCAACGCTGAAAGATCTAAAATGTCCACAAAAGCCGCACTCTCTCCATCCAGGTCCCACCAGAGGTCACCTACAAGAGCAACCAATGCAGTTTGTTTCCCATGTCCAGTGTCCCACAAATCCTAACCATAAGGGGGACATCCAGATAATGTGCTTCATCCAGGAACCTCTGCAGCCAACACCATATACCACCTGCTCTAAAACTTCCCCCACAAGAGAGGTTCGTGACTGGGCAGAAGTTATCAACACAGCTAGATCAAGGGTGGGATTCTTTAGAAGGGGGCAAATCTCCACCTCTTTCAAGGCAGGAAGACACCCCCCCTCCTGAAGAAGCCTTTACTGCCTTTCAAATCCAGCCACTTCCCTTTCTCTGGCTGCTTGAATGAGCCAGGAGGTGCAAAGCTCCAAACTCCAGGTGGCTAAATTCAAACTTTAGGTAATCCTGTCTACTTCCTCAGAGCTACTGGCTCAAAACCATCCCAGATGATCTTGCAAGATGTTGCCTCAATCATCTCTTTGGATTCTGCCCATTTGGATTCTAGCTCCTAGCAAATGCAAGTCATTCTGGGGCAGCGAAATGCTTTACAAATATATCAAAGCGGCCTAAACAGAGAACTTTGAGCCCATCTTTTCCACAAAGGTCACCTTAAACAGAGCAGCTGGACATTAGTCTCTGTAACTGAAATGCTGTGCTTCTTTTTTTTTTTAAAGCCATTTGTGTATGTCTTGGGTAAAGATGACTTTATAATACCATTTCAACCTTCTATCATTTCAGCAGGGATAAATTGGGCCATGCTTGAAAAGCACTTGTTTTCTTAATAGGACTGCGGCTCCTGGCATTGAACATCGCTAAAATCTCTACTCTCTCTGCAGTCTTCACTGGCTCTGCAAAGCCTGCCCTTCCTATTTGAATGGAATGAAAAAAATATCCACACCAATCCCACAGTATGTATTCACCCACTGAAAACATTTTCAGCAGATTCAGAATTTACATTTTATTACAAATTAATTGGCTCTCGCTTGCCCAGAGTCGACTGATTGCGTCAGGCTGAAACTGTATAAGCAAACAAATTAATAAATGTCGTATTGCACAGTGCTTGCCGATGCTTCAGCATTTGTGACCGTGCATTTATATCAGAGGTGGGCAGGTCACAGTCTGTGGCACCAAATAATTTTCTTGGGACTCCTAAAATTTGGTATCCAGCTGTCAAGAACATAGTGCGATATTCCACAAGATTTGGTGAAACACACCAAACACATAGCTGCCCCCAATATCGCATAGCTAGCATAGATGCTTCTTCTAGCTTGAACGAGAACTTCATCAGGAAAGAGACTTTTGTCTGTACATTTGTGCACCTTTGCAGGCGGAGGACCACCAACAATTCCCAAATTTGTGCTGTTTGCAAAGTGTCCCCAGTCTGGGGGATTTTAGTGCCTCTAATCTTGGAGGAGAAAATGTAAGGCATGTTTTCTCCCAGCAGCCAAAGATCTGCTGTCCATCCCTTTGATCTGACTTAAGACAAATGAATTTCTGCATGCATCAACAAATACCCTCTTCCACCACAGTAAAGAGCCTTGTTTGACTTAAAGAGTAATGACTACACTGTGGCATAATTTTACACAATCCACTTTATAAAATACAGTGTCTGATTAACCTCAAAGAAAAGGTCTGTATGTATCACCAGGATAACATGAGAAACTAATGAAGTAGGCTGTATTCCACCAGAATAAAATATTAATGTTTAAGGTACCACAAGACACTTCACTGGGCTTGCTACAAGCCAGCTACTATCACCTTCCTGGGAGACGTACTCTTTTCAGAAAGATGATTGACTAATGCTCTTGAGTGTATGCTTGGATCATTTGTGAGAAGGTGCATAAAGCCAATAGGAAGCCAAGGACTGGTGCTTCCCCTTATCCAGCATTAAGCCTGCTCCCAGCTGGACTTCAGAGTTCGTTATAAGTCTAAACTTCAGATGCAGCTTCAGCTTATTAGAGAAACAACAGGATGCAAATATAATAAATAAATAAATAAATAATACACTGCAAGTTGGGCAGAGCCAATTCTAGATCTTTCAGTTTAAAAAAAACAGTTGCAGTTTTTAGAAAATATAATATCACATAGTTCTATCTATCTGCTCAGGAAATTACTGCATTTAGAAGAGGTGCGTAATGACGCATTCTAAATATAAGATTGCTATTTTAAATCCTTCAGTGTCAAACTCTGTACCACAGCTCTGATTGCCTTTTTTTTTTCAAAATAATCTCTGCCCCTCCTCTATTTTCCTTTTTATCTCAGCCAGGCAATTTCAGGTGTTTTGAAAACCTCCGTTGAGATTTTAAAACTTATTATTTTATTTTTATTGCCAGGGAAACGTGCAGTTGGGATTCTCTTTGAATACCCTCGGGAACTCTGCACCTCTGACTTTCTGGGAATTAGGTTCCTTGGTGGATCTGCCTTAGGCTAAATGCCTGGGACCAGTCCTAATACTGGTACCATTTATTTTATTTTTTTGTGCCTTTGAGTCAGCGTTGACTCCTGGCGACTGCCTGGACAAGTCCTGCAGTGTTCTTGGCAACATTTTCAGATGTGGTTTGCCATGGCCTTCTTCTTCTTCCTAGGGCTGAGAGGGAGTGACTGGCCCAAGGTCACCCAGCTGGCTTTGTGCCTAAGACAGAACTAGAACTCACGGTCTCCTGGTTTCTAGCCTGATGCCTTCACCACTACACCAAACTGTCTCTCACTGGTACCATTAGTGATGAATCTTAAAGCTGCAAGTAGAAGGATAAAGGGCCACCAACCAAGTAAGGATGCCCTTATGTGTCTGCTTTGCTTTCACTCGGTTTCCTATTTTTCTAATATTAAGTGTGTTATGTTCCATTTCTGCAGTGGTTCCACATCTATATGAGAATTAGTCCACTTTTCTCCAAATATATACAGTCTTGGAATGCTTCCTTTAATGCATGCATATTCAAATCAAATCACATTCATTGTTACAATCAAAGACCAGTAATATGTATGCATATTCTGCAAGTGATTATTTTCCTGAATGCAATACCTTTTCAGATGTGTGTTCCTCTAAAATACGCGTTTCTATTTGTATGTTCCCAGTGGACCTGTTTTGTATGCGATTGTTTTCTGCGTCAGAAAATTTGGGGGGGTGGGGTGGAGAAATCAGATTTCTGCATGGAAGTATGGTCAGGTTCATACACAGATTGGCTGAATGAATTTTAGCTGAAATTGGCTGAATAAATGTCTTTCCCATTCCTTCTCCAAGAATACTGATGAGTTCTTCTTGACTCAGAAAGATCTTAAATTCGTCTAGACATCTATCTTAGCAAGTTAGCTTAAATCCTCCCTTTCCAGAGCACTTTTTTTACTTGCTCTGGCTCTGATTCTCCTCTACCGTTTGGATTTAATTCAGACAGTGGCTTGGAACTACATCAAGTTCTTCCTCTTTCATCTCATGCAGACCTCTTCTCTGACCCCCTCTCCCTCCGCCTCGTCTTCTGCAACAGTTGTTTCCCTTTGCTCAGCTGCCCCCAAAGCAGGTTGGATTGTTGGATGGTAGGAATATACAAATCTTTCTAGTTCAGGGGTAGACAACTTGTAAGCTTCAGGCCATGTGTGGTTTTTTTAAAACCTAATTTTGATACCTGTCTGCAAGAGGTTTGACTGATCTGTCCTTTTCATGCAGCTTGACGCTTGAGAGAAAGGGAAAGTACTGTAGTCCCCATCCAGTTTTGGGTCTGGCCTCCTTAACAGAGAAAGTTAAAAATCCGTCAACATTTCATACTGGATTTCAAAGAAGCAAGTGATATATGGTTTTGGAACAAGATGCAATGGAGGAGGAGGACTAAATGTACAGCGTCAGATCAAAGTCATTTGTCAACCTTTTGACATGCTAGAAGAGAACTCACCGCTCTGGTCACAGACAGGAATCGGTCATAACTAATCAGAACGATATTGAAGACTGAAGTGGTACACAGTAGATAATCCATCACCAGCCAGAGTTTGCAAAAGCCTTTTCCAAAGGCCCATCTTCCAGTGAGGACATAGGGTACATACAACGGAATACAAAAGGCACCTGAAATGAGAAAGCATGATTCATGCTTTTCAAACAAATTACTTCTGCTGACAGCATCAAAGGGCATAGTTGGAATATAAGTCAGGGCATTTATCTCATACAAAACAATAAATACTGGTTGCTGCCTATTAGCTGTCATCTCTCAGTGCCTTGGCTCTTCCATAAACCGCTGAGATGTTACAAGATCGGTCATGGAATATTGATATTCTCTTAAACTAAATTGGTGGAAATAAAAAAAACCAATTGAACTAGGAGGGGGGGGAAAAACTCAAAGGGTCAAAAATGGAAGACAGTTCTATTATTGGGACAATGGTAGTTCTTCAGCATTCAGCGAATGCAGGGTTCTCAACCAGGGTTCCGTGGCACCCTTGGGTTCAGCGAGAGGTCACTAGGGGTTCCCTGAGGGATCACGATTTATTGAAAAAATTATTTCAAATTTGGGCAACTTCACATTAAAGAGGTAAGTTTCATTATTTATTTTTAGTTTAAAACACAGTTAATGCATATATACAGGCCTACACATGAAACACATGAAGGGGCATGGTGGCTCAGTGGGTAAGACACCAGGCTTGTCGATTGGAAGATCGCAAGTTCAGAGGTTCGAATCCCTAGTCCCGCGTGACGGAGTGAGCTCCCGCACTCGCCCCAGCTCTTGCCAACCTAGCAATTTGAAAGCATGCAAATGCAGGTAGATTAATAGGTACCACTTCGGTGGGTAGGTAACAGTGTTCTGCGTGTGTCATGCCGGCCACATGACCGTGGAAGCATCTTCGGACAACGCTGGCTCTTCGGCTAACAAACGGAGATGAGCACCGGCCCCTAGAGTCGGACACGACTGCACAAATGTGCGGGGGGAACCTTTACTTTTTTACACATGAAACACATATAATAATTTTGTAACTTCTGGCCTATCTGGGCAGGGGTTCCCCAAGGCCTGAAAAATATTTCAAGGGTTCCTCCAGGGTCAAAAAGTTGAGAAAGGCTGAGCTAGATGCTGAAGAACAGATAAAGGTGTCATCAGAGGGCTTAAGAAAAACATGACCCAGTGATGAGGGTTTAGAAGCCTGCTAGATTATGTGATTGCAGTAACATACAAAAAAGAAATCATAGAATCATAGAATGTAAGGGTTGGAAAGGATCTCGGAGATTTTCTAATCCAGTTTCCTGCTCAGGAATCCACTACATTATAGCATCCCTGACAGATGGCCATCTATCCTAAGTTTAAACACCTCCAGTGAAGGAGTGATTTCTGTTTCCCATGTTTGAATAGCTCTTCCCATTATGAAATTCTTGCTGAACTGAACTGAAATCCCTGAAATTACTTCTTTGTAATTTAAACTGATTATTTCTTGTCCTGTCTTGCAGAACAGCTCTGGACAACTGTCCTTCAGATACTCGAAGACAGCTATCATGTTTGATAGTCTTCTGTCAAACAGTCTTCTGCAGTCTTTTCTCCTTCAGGCTAAATACACCTAATGCCTCTTGCTGTGCTTCATTAGTTTTTTTCTTCCAGACATGGCCTGTTCTCCTCTGGGCATGCTCCAGTTAGACAATTTCCTTCTTAAAATGTGGTGCCTAGGACTGACTCCTATTTGAATAAACTCCGGGAGACAGTGGAGGACAGGAAGGCCTGGCGTGCTATGGTCCATGAGGTCACGAAGGGTCGGACACGACTAAACGACTGAACAACAACAACAAGGACTGACTCCTGCAGAAATAGAGAAGGGATAACTGTAACTAATCAAAGAGAATATTTGTAGCTCAGGGTTGAACTGTGGAGTCTTATGAATAGTATGTAAATGTTGTCTACCTCTATGTGTCTGTTGATGGCTGCTCAAAAACCTAAAGATGGACCAAACTATCATCATCCTCCCAGCAGACAAAGGCCGCACTGTTGGGATTATCAGGAGTCAACCCAGCATTGTCTCATAAGCATAATAGGGGGCCTTTCTAGTAAACGCATCTCTACTGTGCTTGTGGGAGGTTACCTGGATCACCTGATTTCCTCTTCCTCCTCCTCCTTGGTTTGGGGGATTAACATTCTCCATTACTCCTTGGGCACACCTGCAAGCAGGAGGGCTGCACAATGCATCTCTCATCCATTTCATCTCGCTTGCACACAGATCTACAATGAATCTGCTTGTATTCAGATCTACTGAATCAATGTAAGCTATCTCTATTTTTCTTCATCTAACTAATGTGTGAAGACTGAATTTATTTCTGAACATAATTAAGCTTAAAGTGCAAGTTCCCTGCTGGTTCATGCTTCTACTCTGCAAGATTGTTGTTAGCTGCTTGGAGTTCTTTTATTAACCTTCAAGATTCCATCAAGTAAGTAATAGAAGAGAATATTTGTAGCTCAGGGTTGAACTGTGGAATCTTATGAATGGTATGTAAATGTTGTTTGCCTCTATGTGTCTGTGGATGGCTGCTCAAAACCCTAAAGATGGACCAAACTATCATCATCCTCCCAGCAGACAAAGGCCACACCACTGTCATTATGGACAGATTGCAATATATACAAAAAGCCAAAGACTTACTTGAGGACAAAGAGACCTACACCCCAGTAAACACCAATCCCATACAGAAACTGGACAACCAGGTCAAAAGAATCCTCAACAACCTAACCATGAAAGGTCAAATCACAAAAGAAGAACAGAGGTGGATGAAAAGCAGCGGACCCATCATCCCAAGCTTCTATGGATGCCCCAAAATACACAAACCCGACATACCTATAGAGTCCTCTATTCGGGGAGATGGGCGGGGATAAATTTAAATAATAAAATAAATAAATACCGCTCCATCCAATTGTATCATTACCAGGGACCCCCACATACAACATAGCTAAAGAACTTACAAGAAAATTTGGGCATCTCACAGAGGGGAGCGAATACTCTATCAACAATCCACTACAGTGCCTCCAGAAAATCAAAGACCTAAAAATAGATGAAGATGAAATTATGGTATCATTTGATGTCACTGCACTCTTTACATCTATAGACCAAGCACTAGCGATTGAATCCATGGCAGCAGTTCTACGCAACACACCTGGCCTAACTAGATACACCAAGATCAAAATACCCAGAATCATAGACCTCATCAAGGACTCCACATAACTGTAACTGCTAAAATTTTCTAGTTTCATAGATTAACATGTGCACTGAATCACGGTGTTGAAGGAAATAGTAAATCATTGTGTCTCATGTCCCATCTCCAATAAATGACATAACTTATTCCCTAGCTTGCCAGCATCTACTGTTTTATAGGATATTGTAAATAGATAAAAGAGAGCCTGTTTGATGTAGTGGTGAAGGCACCAGGCTAGAAACTGTGAGACCGTGAATTCTTGTCCCACCTTGGGCATGAAGCCAGCTGGGTGACCCTGGGCCAGTCACTTTCTCTCAGCCCTAGGAAGCAGGCAAGGGCAAACCACTTCTGAAAAACCTTGCCAAGAAAACTGCAGGGACTTGTCCAGGCAGTTGCCAGGAGTTAATGCTGACTCAAATGCACAAAATAAAATAAATAGATAAAACAGGTGATGTTTGCATGTAGCACTGAAGTATAGAATAGGATCTAGGATAGTGCCTTATACTGATCATTGGTCCATCTAATTCTGAGCTGTATATATGGACTGCCACAAACTCTCTAAGTCTTCCATTGGGACAGGAATCTTTTCCAGTTCTAGAACTATAGCTCTACCAAACACTGAGGTAAAGGTAAAGGTTCCCCCCGCACATTTGTGCAGACGTGTCCGACTCTAGGGGCCGGTGCTCATCCCCGTTTGTTAGCCGAAGAGCCAGCGCTGTCTGAAGACGCTTCCGCGGTCATGTGGCCGGCATGACACGCACGGAATGCTGTTACCTTCCCACCAAAGTGGTACCTATTCATCTACTTGCATTTGCATGCTTTCGAATTGCTAGGTTGGCAAGAGCTGGGGCGAGTGCGGGAGCTCACTCCATCACTCGGGGCTAGGGATTCGAACCTCCGAACTTGCGATCTTCCGATCGACAAGCCTGGCGTCTTACCCGCTGAGCCACCACGCCCATGCCAAACACTGAAGCATAGCAATAATAATAAAATAAAATAAAATAAAATAAAATAAAATAAAATAAAATAAAATAAAATATAAAATAAAATATAAAATAAAATAAAATAAAATAAAATAAAATAAAATAAAATAAAATAAAATAAAATAAAATAAAATAAAAAATAAAATAAAATAAAATAAAATAAAATAAAATAAAATAAAATAAAATAAATAAAATAAAATAATAAAATGAATAAAATAAAATAAAATAAAATAAATAAAATAAAATAAAATAAAATAAAATAAAATAAAATAAAATAAAATAAAATAAAATTAAAATAAAATAAAATAAAAAAATAAAATAAAATAAAATAAAATAAAATAAAATATAAAATAAAATAAAATAAAATAAAATAAAATAAAATAAAAAAAATAAAATAAAACAAAAGTTTCATGATGGAAAGAGAGTGCTTTCCTTCGACTTGGATTGATGGTATGTGTCTGAACTGGTTCTCTAGAGATGTAATGGAGAGACTGATAAGATTGATGAACATTGTGATCAAAGTTGCATGTCAAACACACATACACACACACACTTCTTTTTTCTGTTTCTTTGTAATTTCTTTTTTCTTTAGTTCTCTATATTAAAGCAAGGATAATAATAATAATAATAATAATAATAATAATAATAATAATAATATAAAAAGGAATCTTTCCCCACACTACCTTGAGATGCCACAGATAAAACGGAGTCTGGGTACTTCTATATTAAAATACAGGAACTGTGTCCTCTCTCTAAAAGTACCAGTATCCTAAGGATGGGTTTCAGTTAAAGATACATTTGGCCACCTAAAGTCCCATACTTTGGTGGAAATTTGGAGATAAAATGAACCAATCTTTAAAATGAACTTAACGTTAGAAAACACTTCGCATATTGCTGCGACCTTCATCTTTCCATCTCACCGTTAGCTTTTAGCTTCACACAGAGTCTCACATTATTCGATAGATCAGAGCTTTCCAAACTGTGTGTCGCGACACAAAAGTGTGTCGTCACACACAGCGTGGTGTGTCGCCACACCACCCGGAAGCGGCGGCGCACGCGTGCACGGCGGCCACCATGCACGCGCGAGCCGCCACACGCCCCCCGTGCCGCCGCACGCCCCCCCACGCTGCCACTGTGCGCGCGTGCCGCCGCACGCCCCCCCGTGCTGTCGCCGTGCGCGCGCGCGCGCCGCCGCCGCCACCGCTGCCGCTGGTGTGTCACCAGCGGCAGCACTTTGGAAAGCCCTGCGATAGATAATGGCTAAACTATAAGAAACTCTGCGGTTTCGGTATGAAGGATGATTTTAATTTAGGCGAATGGTTCTGCTATTCAGAGTGCTTTACTAGGTTTTCAATTGATGTTTTGTTTAGTGTTGGCCACACAGTCAATACCTATCATGTGGAGTCCATTAAATGCAATACAGAAAATAATAAAAGTAATAATATCAATCTGATGTTCCATTACTTGCATTGCTGTAGTCGCCTACTCAGAAGTGGGTCTTGGTACTTACAACCAGATACATTTTTAATCAGATTCTTATTTTATTTTTACTGCTAGGAGATGTGCTATTGGGATTATAGGATTTTATGTTTTAATGTATATTTATCATTTTTATAAGTTACTTTATTACACATATCCGCTATTCAGTTATGGCTAAAAAAACACACATACCAGCTTACAATGTGATAGTTCACTGAAGTTAATGGCATGAAAATAGCACAAACATTGGAGCAATAAGATGTTTCAAAGCCAGGAAAAATGAAGGCAAGGGCAAAGCACTACCAAAAATCTTGCCAAGGAAACTGCAGGGACCAATCCAACGATACTGATGCAAAGACACCAAAAAAAGGTAACAGTGGGCATTGAGCTGAAAGATTCAAAGAAGCGTTCTCCATAACTTGGGGAGCAATCACCCCAGAAAAGGTCATATTGTCTCATATAGTTTCCCAGTCAGGTTCTTACTGAAGTTATGTTTGAAGAAAGGCCTCTTTTGATGAACTTAAGATGCAAGTTGGTGTGGTTCCACCACCTCACTCATGCAATGAATGAAACATCTGGAATGTTGTAATTTGGCAATCAAGAAGATGCCATATTATCTCCATTCATTAAAATCTTTGAAGCGCCATATGGAATTGTGATTTGAGACTCATATGGATAAAGCTGCTAAAAATGTTTTTCTTGAGAAATAATCTGTAGCTTGAATCATGTCAACTGGATTTCTATTTTCCTAGTGGAAACGTTTCGCTCCTTATCCAAGAAGCTTCTTCA
This sequence comes from Charina bottae, assembly GCA_023362775.1. Taxonomy (NCBI): domain Eukaryota; kingdom Metazoa; phylum Chordata; class Lepidosauria; order Squamata; family Charinaidae; genus Charina; species Charina bottae. The sequence goes on from JALMGJ010000003.1 coordinate 117,479,693, forward strand.
GTCTGAGCAGTTTGTAAGGGAATCCATAAATATGTTTCTAGGGTGGCTGTGTGACCTTGCACCTGTGACTAGATTATGGTTATTTTGAGATGTTTATTTCTAAGTCCCTTTATCATCCAAAGGAGGATCGTTAAGATTACCTTGCTGTTGTTGCGCAATCTCAACAACAGCAAGGTAATCTTAATGATCCTCCTTTGAATGATAAAGGGACTTAGAAATAAACATCTCAAAATAACCATGACCTAGACACAGGTGCAAGGTCACACAGCCACCCTAGAAACATATTTAAGGATTCCCTTACAAACTTTGCTCAGACTGAAGAAGTTTCTTGGATAAGGAGCGAAACGTTTCCACTGAGAAAATAGAAATCCAGTTGACATGATTCAAGCTACAGACAATTCCACCTGGATGACTGAGAACCTTCATCGACTTGAGAAATAATGTATCTTCCTTTGGATAGCTAATAATAAGAGCTATTATTTATTTATTTTATTTATATTTATAACTTATATCTCCGCCCATCTCCCCCCACAAGGGGACTCTGGGCGGTTTACAATCAAGTCAGAGATTAAAAACATATATATATAAAATACTTATACAATTATTAAAAATATAAAAATATAAAATCCAAGAGGCTGCATGTGATGTTTGTGACCGAACTGCATGTGATGTTTGTGACCGAACTTTACGGACCGAACTTTATTATTCCTCCAAACACATCCATTCAAAAAGCAAAAGATGAAATTTTGGAAAATAGTCCAAAGGCTCCCTTTATACAAGAGAGGTGGCTTCATGACAGATTTATAGCAGGCAAGACTTTTATCTCATTGCTGATATGAAGGGAAAGAGATATTAAAATGCAAGCGAAGTGTTCCTTTTTTTCTTCTGACTCATATTTGGAATCCATTTAGAGTCTGTTGCTTTCCAACAATAGTCAACAATTTAGGATAACATTGAGCATTAGGTGTTGAGTGATAGGCAGCCTTATATGAATGGAGGAATAAGTAGAGGATCTCTAAAGTGACTGAAGCAAGATCATAAACATTTTTTTCTTGGAAGGCATTGAACAGCTGCTATGAATAATAAAAGCAGTCATCTACATAGAACTGCATACATGCCAAGGCTGGGAGAGAGGTGTCGGTATAGATGAGAATGGAGCTGAACGGAATGACAATAACTAGAGATGTCTGTCTGTCTGTCTGTCTGTCTGTCTGTCTGTCTGTCTGTCTGTCTGTCTGTCTCTCTCTCTCTCTCTCTCTCTCTCTCTCATCTATCTATATCTCCTATCTATCTATCTATCTATCTATCTATCTATCTATCTATCTATCATCTATCTATCTATCTATCTATCTATCTATCTATCTATCTATCTATCATCCATCCATCCATCCATCTATCATTTGCTTGTATGTTGCCCATTCCTGAAGGCTCTAGACAGCTAACAGGGTCCATATATAAAATAATGGCCCACTCAAACCCCAAATACATATAAAAATGAAAAGACCAAGAAAATAAACTCCCTCAGAAATACAAACACCATGTCCCTGTGAGCTCCAACTTCAATAACAACACTGCCTCCTCCTGTGTGACATGGAACTAGTAGATTATCATAATTTTCCTAAATCCTAAGAGGGACGAAGCTGAACATATCTCTGCTGGGAGGGGGTTCCAAAGACTTGGGGTGGCTACTGAAAATGCCCATTTCTCAGGGCCCATCAGGTAACAATCCTGTAGGGATGGTAGAAGGAGGGAGTTGACCCTGTTTGATCTGGTTGGACAGGAAGATGAACACAGGAGAAGGCGGCCCCTCGGAAAATGAGGTCCAGAGCCATATAGGGCCTTAAAAGAGACAACCAGTACCTTCCTTAGAGGTTCCATCTGCTTCTGCTGCTGGTAAGTTCAAGCTTCCATTAGACAGATAGAGAGGCTGCCAAAATGGTGGCCACCAACCTAAGACTGCATGAAACTCTGGCATCAGGAACTAAATGGTGTCCAGAGCCTAGGATAAATTCCCCAGGTCTAGGCAAGAGCTATACCTCAGACCACAGTGCTACATTTTCTCCCCAATCTGGCCAAGGCCTCTGCATTTCTTCTCCAGTGCTCTATCGGTCAGGTTCTAAAGGCATTGTGTCAGCCTTCCCAGGTGGACCAGACAGGAAACACAACCAGATGATGATGATGATGATTTGTTTGTTTATTATTATTGTTTGTTTGTTTATTTATTTTATTTATATGACCGCCCATCTCCCCCAACGGGGAACTCAGATGAGCTAATTCTACTTTATTGTAAAGCTACCTTAACAGAATCTTGCAAATCTGAAAGTACAAATCTCCCGCTGTCTCCTTTAGAGCCTGAGAAGCTAGGGACGGTCCCTTCTGAGCCTCTTTCTCTGCCCATTATGCAGCTGTGGGCTATGCCTTCTCTTATCTGACCGTTCCCTGGGCAGCATCTCTTTGCCCCGTCTCCTGAGGTCTTTCCCGCAAACCATTATACCTTGCTACCTCTCCACTGGGAAGCGGACCAGCAGTTCAACTCACCGATTGCCTCCATCAACCTTTCAAATCTCCAGAGTGGTGCCATTTGAAAAGAGCAAAGAGATGTGAGGAAAATGGCAAAGTTCCCCTAATAAAGATGTGTCCTCGATATCACGGGTTTATCGTACACTAGAGACAGTGTTCTCAAAACAAAAATCCATCTGCATCAGCCATTGGGTTCTGAAATCTGATGACCAGCTTGGGGACAAGCAGAGGGAACTAATTAGGATTCAGAGGGCTGGCATGAAAAGTTTTTTTTTATCAACAAGCTGGAATGGAAATACATTTTCCAGGCTGGAACATATTAAAGAGACAACTGAGGACTATCTAGGGAACTGATCAAGAAAACTTCTGCAGCCATATAACAACCTATGAACTTTGCTCCACCTTCACTTTGGGCTAGTCATCCCAAGGGCAGTCATATAAATTATGGATCAATCAGTTCACTGATCGATGAAAAGAGTTGATCACTAATTAAAATTAAACTTTTCTCATGCTCCAAATTTTGTATCATTTGACTTGCTTATGCTTCTGTATGTTGTTGTTTATTCATTCAGTCGTTTCCGACTCTTCGTGACTTCATGGACCAGTCCATGCCAGAGCTTTCTGTCGGCCGTCACCATCCCCAGCTCCCCAATGGTTGAGTCTGTCACCTCCAGAATATCATCCATCCATCTTGCCCTTGGTCGGCCCCTCTTCCTTTTGCCTTCCACTTTCCCTAGCATCAGCTTCTTCTCCAGGGTATCCTGTCTTCTCATTATGTGGCCAAAGTACTTCAGTTTTGCCGTTAATATCATTCCCTCAAGTGAGCAGTCTGGCTTGATTTCCTGGAGTATGGACTGGTTTGATCTTCTTGCAGTCCAAGGCACTCTCAGAATTTTCCTCCAACACCACAGTTCAAAAGCATCTATCTTCCTTCGCTCAGCCTTCCTTATGGTCCAGCTCTCACAGCCATAGGTTACTACAGGGAATACCATTGCTTTAACTATGCGGACCTTTGTTGTCAGTGTGATGTCTCTGCTCTTAACTATTTTATCAAGATTTGCCATTGCTCTCCTCCCAAGAAGTAGACGTCTTCTGATTTCCTGGCTGCAGTCAGCGTCTGCAGTAATCTTTGCGCCTAGAAATACAAAGTCTGTCACTGCCTCCACTTTTTCTCCCTCTGTATGCCAGTCATCAATCAAGCTCGTTGCCATAATCTTGGTTTTTTTGAGGTTTAACTGCAACCCAGCTTTTGCACTTTCTTCTTTCACCTTCGTCATAAGGCTCCTCAATTCCTCCTCGCTTTCAGCCATCAAAGTGGTATCATCTGCATATCTGAGATTGTTAATGTTTCTTCCAGCGATTTTAACTCCAGCCTTGGATTCCTCAAGCCCAGCATGTCGCATGATGTGTTCTGCGTACAGGTTGAATAGGTAGGGTGAGAGTATACAGCCCTGCCATACTCCTTTCCCAATCTTAAACCAGTCCGTTGTTCCGTGCTCTGTTCTTACCGTTGCTACTTGGTCGTTATACAGATTCCTCAGGAGGCAGACAAGATGACTTGGTATCCCCATACCACCAAGAACTTGCCAAAATTTGTTATAATCCACACAGTCAAAGGCTTTAGAATAGTCAATAAAACAGAAATAGATGTTTTTCTGAAATTCCCTGGCTTTCTCCATTATCCAGCGGATATTGGCAATTTGGTCTCTAGTTCCTCTGCCTTTTCTAAACCCAGATTGTACATCTGGCAATTCTCGCTCCATGAATTGCTGGAGTCTACCTTGCAAGATCTTGAGCATTACCTTACTGGCATGTGAAATAAGTGCCACTGTTCAATAGTTTGAACATTGTTTAGTGCTTCCCTTTTTTGGTATGGGGATATAAGTTGATTTTTTCCAATCTGATGGCCATTCTTGTGTTTTCCAAATTTGCTGGCATATGGCATGCATCACCTTGACAGCATCATCTTGCAAGATTTTAAACAGTTCAGCTGGGATACCATCGTCTCCTGCTGCCTTGTTATTAGCAATGCTTCTTAAGGCCCATTCAACCTCACTCTTCAGGATGTCTGGCTCTAACTCACTGACCACACCGTCAAAGCTATCTCCAATATTATTATCCTTCCTGTACAGATCTTCCGTATATTCTTGCCACCTTTTCTTGATCTCTTCTGCTTCTGTTTGGTCCTTACCATCTTTGTTTTTGATCATACCCATTTTTGCCTGGAATTTACCTCCGATGTTTCTAATTTTCTGGAAGAGGTCTCTTGTCCTTCCTATTCTATTGTCTTCTTCCACTTCCGCACATTGCTTGTTTAAAAATAATTCCTTATCTCTTCTGGCTAACCTCTGGAATTTTGCATTTAATTGGGCATATCTCCCCTTATCACTGTTGCCTTTTGCTTTCCTTCTTTCTTGGACTACTTCCACTGTCTCAGCAGACAGCCATCTTGCCTTCTTGGTTTTCTTTTTCTTTGGGACGTTTTTTGTTGCCGCCTCCTGAACAATGTTGCGAACTTCTGTCCATAGTTCTTCCGGGACCCTATCTACTAAATCTAGTCCCTTAAATCTATTCTTCACCTCCACTGCATATTCATTAGGAATATTAGTGAGCTCATATCTAACTGATCTGTGGGTCTTCCCTATTCTCTTTAGTCTGATTCTAAATTTTGCAATAAGAAGTTCGTGATCTGAACTACAGTCAGCTCCAGGTCTTGTTTTTACCGACTGTATAGATGTCCGCCACCTTTGGCTGCAAAGGATGTAGTCAATCTGATTTCGGTGTCGACCATCTGGTGAAGTCCATGTATAAAGTCGTCTTTTAGGTTGTTGGAAGAGAGTGTTTGTTATGCACAGTGAGTTGTCTTGGCAAAATTCTATCAGCCTATGTCCTGCTTCTACCAAGTCATCTTGTCTGCCTCCTGAGGAATCTGTATAACGACCAAGTAGCAACGGTAAGAACAGAGCACGGAACAACGGACTGGTTTAAGATTGGGAAAGGAGTATGGCAGGGCTGTATACTCTCACCCTACCTATTCAACCTGTACGCAGAACACATCATGCGACATGCTGGGCTTGAGGAATCCAAGGCTGGAGTTAAAATCGCTGGAAGAAACATTAACAATCTCAGATATGCAGATGATACCACTTTGATGGCTGAAAGCGAGGAGGAATTGAGGAGCCTTATGACGAAGGTGAAAGAAGAAAGTGCAAAAGCTGGGTTGCAGTTAAACCTCAAAAAAACCAAGATTATGGCAACGAGCTTGATTGATGACTGGCATATAGAGGGAGAAAAAGTGGAGGCAGTGACAGACTTTGTATTTCTAGGCGCAAAGATTACTGCAGACGCTGACTGCAGCCAGGAAATCAGAAGACGTCTACTTCTTGGGAGGAGAGCAATGGCAAATCTTGATAAAATAGTTAAGAGCAGAGACATCACACTGACAACAAAGGTCCGCATAGTTAAAGCAATGGTATTCCCTGTAGTAACCTATGGCTGCGAGAGCTGGACCATAAGGAAGGCTGAGCGAAGGAAGATAGATGCTTTTGAACTGTGGTGTTGGAGGAAAATTCTGAGAGTGCCTTGGACTGCAAGAAGATCAAACCAGTCCATACTCCAGGAAATCAAGCCAGACTGCTCACTTGAGGGAATGATATTAAAGGCAAAACTGAAGTACTTTGGCCACATAATGAGAAGACAGGATACCCTGGAGAAGAAGCTGATGCTAGGGAAAGTGGAAGGCAAAAGGAAGAGGGGCCGACCAAGGGCAAGATGGATGGATGGTATTCTGGAGGTGACAGACTCAACCATTGGGGAGCTGGGGATGGTGACGGCCGACAGAAAGCTCTGGCGTGGACTGGTCCATGAAGTCACGAAGAGTCGGAAACGACTGAACGAATAAACAACAACAATGTCCTGCTTCATTTTGTTCTCCCAGACCATGCTTGCCTGTAATTCCAGGTGTTGTCTGACTACCCACCTTAGCGTTCCAGTCTCCTGTAATGAAAATAACATCTCTTTTTGGTGTATTATCCAGTAGTTGCTGCAGATCCTCATAGAACTGATCTACTTCTGCTTCTTCAGCATCTGTGGTTGGGGCGTATATTTGGATCACTGTGATGTTAAATGGCTTACCCTGAATTCGAATTGAGATCATTCTATCGTTTTTTGGATTGTATCCAAGCACTGCTTTAGCCACTTTATTATTAATTATGAAGGCTACACCATTTCTTCTGTGGTCCTCTTGTCCACAGTAGTAGATCTGGTGGTCATCTGATGTGAAGTGGCCCATTCCAGTCCATTTCAGTTCACTGACACCTAAAATGTCTATATTTAATCTTGACATCTCACCAATAACCACATCCAATTTGCCCTGGCTCATAGATCTTACATTCCAGGTTCCTATGGTATGTTGATCTTTAGAACATCGGATTCGTCGTTCACCACCAGCACCGTTGGCCGCTAGCCATCCTTTCGGCTTTGAGCTAGCTGCGTCATCACATCTGGGGCTAGTTGAACGTATCCTCTGTTCCTCCCCAGTAGCATTTTGAGCATCTTCCGACCTGGGAGTCCCATCTTCCGATGATATACCGACATATCTTTGGTTGTACTGATCCATTTAGTTTTCATGGCAAGAATACTGGGGTGGGTTGCCATTACCTTCCCCAGGGATCGTATTTAGTCTGACCTCTCTGCCACGACCTTCCCGTCTTGGGTGTCCCTTCACGGTTTAGCTCATGGTTTCATTGAGGTGCTCAGGCTCCAGCACCACAACAAGGTAACGATCTCCTTTGCTGGAGGCTTCTGTATGTACCTATCCTGTAATAATAATGCTGCATTATATTTGATGTTGGTGTCCCACTGAGGGTTGTTCACTATCCCTATTGATTAGTCAGAATGAACCTGATTTGTTTGGGGAATAAGATTTTTCGGACTGAAGATGTTGCCTAGCCTGGCAATGAAACATCTGCAAGAAAACAACAAGGCTCAGAGAGCACCAAGGACTCCACAGTTCAACCCTGAGCAACAAATATTCTCTTCGATTAATAAGATTAATCAAAATATGTGTTTCCAATAAGCCCCTGAACTGTTGCAATAAACAGTATTCCAGTTAAATTATGCCCCTGAGCAATACATTGGAGACCCACATATTTAAAAGGCATCCAATAAGGATATTTTATGTGCTCTCTACCAAAGGAACTCTAAGCAGAGTGAAGATGACAGAAGTCACACTGAAAACACAGAAATGTTATTTTATAAACTACTAGTACAAAGTTGAGAAAGGGGACAGACAGGGAGCTCATGATCAGGAGCAGAAACAGGAACAAGGCAAGGGAGGGAGGGGGGAGGGAGGGAGTGGTGAATAGTGGAGCTTATCTGAAGGAAGACTGGCTGATTGTTTGAGGCTGACTGGAGAGCCTCATGTGGTGCAGAGTGGTAGGTGGCAGTATTGCAACTCCTGAAATGGATTATCTAGACCCCTTTCAGTCAGGTTTCAGGCCTGGTCATGGGACGGAAACTGCATTGGTCGCACTTATGGATGATCTTTGGAGGGAGTGAGATGGAGGCAGTGCATCCATTCTCACTCTTCTTGACCTATCAGTGGTGTTCGATACCGTTGACCATGGTATCCTTCTGTAGCAGCTCAGGGGGTTGGGATCCAGCTTACTCGCTGGATCGTCACCTTGTTTTGGTGAGTGGGCTTGTGTGTTCCCAATGAACCCTGTGAGCGAAGCCATCGGGAGTCATGTACTCCTGGTAGGGTCACCCATGGCAGTAAGGTGCAGGGGGAGGAACCAGACGAACGATCCAAGAAAGTCCTCAACGGCAGAGCAGGCGGAAGATAACAAGGTGTATTGTTACAACAGCTGTGAAGGCTGCAGCAGATAAAAGGTCACCAATCGTCATGGTATCCATGCCATTGGATTAGAGCCTTTTTCTGTGAAGGTTGTGTGCTGATCGTTGTGCACCGATCTCCACACATACAACAAATTCACGCACAGGCGTCTTCCAACCACACTAAACCCATACCAACTAAAAGTCCCATGGCGATTGACAAACAGCAACGGGGGCAGGACTGTGAAATCCGGAAGCCCCTATGGATAGTGAACGCCCTGAATGTAGGACTGCCATTATTGCAAGGGAGCTGAGACATTTTAATATTGATATAGCAGCACTCCAAGAAACTTGAAGAGCAGGAGAGGGACAGTTGAAGGAAGAAAAAGGAGGTTATACCTTCTTTTGGAAAGGACTGCCTGAACAAGAACGACGAATACATAGGGTAGGCTTTGCTATCAAAAACGACCTTGTGAAGCTCTTGTCAGAAGTTCCCACTGGCATTAACGAACGACTCTCAATTCTACGAATAAAGCTCGCCAAAAACCAACAGGCAACTATCCTAAGTGCTTACGCACCAACACTAGATGCAGATGAGGATAACAAGGAAAAATTTTATACCTAGCTGGACACCATCTTATCAGAGATACCAAAGGAGGATAAAATTATCCTCCTGGGCGATTTCAATGCAAGAGTTGGGTGTGACTTTGATTTGTGGCCCGGGATCATTGGGAAAGAAGGAGTTGACAATAGCAACATGAATGGAATCTTACTTCTGACTAAATGTGCAGAGCATAACCTTGTCATTACTAACACACTCTTTCACCAGAAAAATAAATTTAAAACATCATGGAAGCACCCACGGTCGAAGCACTGGCATCTTTTAGATTATGTAATTGTCCATGCTAGAGATCGCCATGATGTACTTCTCACCAGAGTCATCATGGATCCTGCTGAAGTCTTTAAAGAAGGCGGGCCTGAACTTACACAACAACTTCATAAGCTCATCAAAAAAATCTGGATGAGGGAGGAGATTCCAGCAGACTTTAGGGATGCCATAATTATCACTCTCTTTAAAAAGGGTGATAGAACAGACTGTGGAAACTATTGAGGCATCTCCCTTCTAGCTATGGCAGGCAAAATCCTCACAAGGATCCTCGCAAACTATCTCCTATCTATATCAGAAGACATCCTCCCTGAAACCCAAAATGGCTTCCACCCTTCCAGGGAGACAGTGGATATGATATTCACTGCACGACAGCTCCAAGAAAAATGCAAGGAGCAAAACCACCCTCTGTACATGGCGTTTATTGATCTGACTAAGGCTTTTGATACTGTAAATCGTACTGCTCTCTGGACCATCCTTCTGAAAATCGGATGCCCTGATAAATTTGTGAACATCTTGCGGCTACTCCATGACGACATGATGGCAACAATCCTGAATAACAATGGCTCTCAAAGCGATCCATTTAAAGTGGGATCCGGCGTTAAACAGGGATGTGTTATTGCTCCAACCTTATTCGCTATCTTCATCGCTATGATTCTACACCTTGTTGAAGGAAAACTTCCTACTGGTGTAGAAATTATATATCGAACAGATGGAAAGCTTTGTAACCTTAGTAGGCTGAAAGCAAAAAATAAGGTAATTACAACTTCTGTTATAGAACTTCAATATGCTGATGATAACATAGTCTGTGCACACTCAGAGGAAGATCTTCAAACTATCCTAAACATCTTTGCAGAAGCACATGAAAAGCTCGGCCTCTCGTTTAACATTAAAAAAACCAAAGTGCTTTACCAGCAAGTTCGAACCAATCCCTCTGCAGCGCCATCAATCCAGCTTAAAGGTGTGTTACTAGAAAATGTCAACCACTTTTCTTATCTTGGCAGCCATCTATCTACAAAAGCTGACATTGATGCTGAAATTCAGCATCGCCTGAGCTCTGTGAGTGTAGCTTTCTCCCGAATGAAGCATAGAGTGTTTGAGGATCGGGACATTCGCAGGGAGACCAAAATGCTTGTTTGCAAAGCCATTGTACTACCAACCCTATTGTACGCCTGTGAAACATGGACCCTCTACAAACGCCACCTCCAACTTCTTGAAAGATTCCATCAACGCTGACTCCAAAAAATTCTGCAAATTACTTGGGAAGATAGGCGGACTAATGTTAGCGTATTAGAAGAAGCAAAAACCACCAGTGTTGAAACAATGATCATCCAACATCAACTTCGCTGGACCGGCCATGTTGTTTGAATGCCTGACCATCGTCTTCCAAAGCAGCTACTTTACTCCCAACTTAAGAATGGAAAACGGAATATTGGTGGACAGCAAAAGAGATTCAAAGATACTCTCAAAGCTAATTTTAAAAAAATGTAATATCAGCATTGAGAACTGGGAAGCCCTAACTCATGAGCGTTTCAATTGGAGGTCAGCCTTTATTAAAGGCGCTATGGACTTTGAAGAAGCACAAGTACAGGGGCGAAAGGGAGAAAAGAGCTAAAAGGAAGGCACGTCAGGCAAACCCTCATTGTGACGGTTTTCCACCTGGAAACCTATGCCCTCATTGTGGGAGGTTGTGCGGATCCAGAATTGGCCTTTACAGCCACTTACGGATCCACTGTTAAGATTTTACCCCTGGAAGACAATCTTACTTGGCTACGAGTGATCGCCAAGAAGAAGAAGAAGGGGGTTGGGGGTGGGGGTGGGCAGCATGGCTTTACACTGGTTCACCTCCTTCCTCCAGGGCCAGTCCCAGTTGGTGTTGATAGGGAGCAAGAGAGCCAGTCCACGGGCCCTTCTTTGCGGGGTCCCGCAGGGCTCGGTACTCTCTCTGCTCCTTTTTAACATCTACATGAAACCGCTGGATGAGATCATCCGTCACCATGGGGTGAGGTGTCATCAGTATGTCGATGATACCCAATTATACATCTCCATCCCAGGTGAAATAAGTGATGCAGTGACCACCCTGTCCAAGTGCCTGGGGGCTGTAGGGGCCTGGATGGGGAAAAACAGGCTTCGACTGAACCCAGGTAAGATGGAGTGGCTGTGGATTAATGGCTCCTCAGCATCTGGGAGATTGTCATCTCTAGTGCTGGATGGGGTTGCACTGCCCCAGACAGACCTGGTGCGTAACTTGGGGGTTCTCTTGGACTCATGACTCAGTACAGGGGCGAAAGGGAGAAAAGAGCTAAAAGGAAGGCACGTCAGGCAAACCCTCATTGTGACGGTTTTCCACCTGGAAACCTATGCCCTCATTGTGGGAGGTTGTGCGGATCCAGAATTGGCCTTTACAGCCACTTACAGATCCACTGTTAAGATTTTACCCCTGGAAGACAATCTTACTTGGCTACGAGTAATTGCCAAGAAGAAGAAGAAGGGGTTGGGGGTGAAGAGCAGGTGGCAGTTGTGGCCAGGGGGACCTTTGCTCAACTTCGTGTTGTGCACCAGTTACGCCCTTTCCTGGAATGAGAGGCCCTTTGAATGGTCACTCATGCCCTGGTTATCTCCCACATAGACTACTGTAATGCACTCTACATGGGGCTACCCTTGAAGAATATCTGGAAGCTACAGCTGATCCAAAACGTAGCTGCGCGGACAATTCTGGATGTCCCAAGGAGGACACATGTAACACCTCTGCTGCGCCAGCTGCACTGGGTTCCAGTCTGCTTCCGGGTCCAATTCAAGGTGTTGGTTATCACCTTTAAAGCCCTACATGGCATGGGATCAGGTAACCTAAGGGACCATCTCATCCCCATTACATCATTCCATCCCACCTGGGCATGCAGAGAGGGCAGTTAAAGAATTCCATCTAGCGGGGTCACAGAAGCGTGCCTTCTCTGCTGTAGCCACTGCCCTATGGAACATTCTTCCCCCGGAGATAAGACAGTCCCCCCCTCACTCCTGGACTTTCGGAAAAAGCTTAAAACCTGGTTGTGTCAATATGCTTGGGGCGGGAAGGAGAAAGTATGCTCTTGGGGATGTCTAGTGCCCTAGGGTGGCCATGGAGTGCCCTCCCCATGGACTTAAGAAGATTCTGCCATTTGGATTTTACTATATTATATTTATAAAATGTTAATTAAGATATATTTTAGTCTATTTATAATTGTATTTTAATGAGTTGTATTTTGTTGTAAACCGCCCAGAGTCCCCCTCGGGGGAGATGGGCGGGGATAAATCCAATAAATAAATAAAATAAATAAATATATGTACATGCGTCAGATGTGGGTTTAAGTGCAGTTCTGGTACAAACCCTTGTAAATGACAAGCATCCTTTTTCGTATTTATCAAAAAAGTTATCACCTAGTGAGCAAAATTACAGAACAATAGAAGCAGAAGTGAATGCACTTCAATAGGCAATAAAGTATATTTAGGGGGCATGAGTTCATGGTTGCTGAACACAATACAAACCTCTTGTTTGGCTGGAGAAAATGAAAGATACCAATAGAAGATTAACCAGGTGGTATCTGATGTTACAGCCGAGTAGTTTTAAAGTGTAACAGCAATCAGGGCAAAACAACCAGGTCACAGACTTCCTATCTAGATACGGAAAAGATAATGAAAGCATTACGTGTTCAGAGCCCTGAGATACTAAAGCCTCTTTAAGGAAGGCTAGCTCTAACCTTCACTTAAGGAAGGGGTTATGTGGCATGGTGAAGTACCTGGCTGAAGAAAAGTGGCTGAGTCTGTGTCAAGGCCGTGGACTTTTTTTCAGGGAAGGCAGATGACGTGGCACAAGGCCAAGAGCATGTAGACAGAAAAGAGGAAAATGCTAGAAGGTACCTGGAAAGTGGCACGTGCATGCCTTCTGTTAGAGTTCTTGTGTTGCCCTGGCGAATTATTCCTATACAAAACAAAGCCAAGCTTCTCATGGTGACGTGAAGTGCAGGTGCAAGATAGCAATGGTCACGTGTGTATTGTTTTGACTAGATTGCATGGGAACAAGGTCTCCTGATATCCTTCCATGGGAAGCCTTGCTCAAGCCCCCCCTGAGCAAGGAGGGGCAGAACTCAGTGCGTAGATGCAGCACTGCTAACCAATAGCAGGTCATGCTATGTGCTTTAGGCCTAGTGCTTTGAGGCCTAGTGTGTGTAACAGCTAACTTCCAGCCAATCAGAAAGCTAGAAGGTCTGAATATACGACCATGCAAAATGGTGTTCTATGTCTTCTTGATTTTTAGTGTCTCTTAGCTATGTAGTTCTTCTCGTGTTCACTTCCCGTGTACTGGGCAGAGTGAGCTATGCCTGGCTTTGGGTATAGGCCATGGCAGGAACTCTGGCCCTGGGATTAATACTCGGAACTCTGCTTATAAGTTCTAGTTTTGTTTTTCCTTTTACAATGATGTATCCTGTATATTCATCTTTTTCATATTTGCGATAATGTAATTGTATCTGCATTATTGCCCTATGCTAAACAGTAAACACTGTTGGCCCTAAGAAGCTGCATTCTTGTCTGTTTATTCTCAAGCCTCGGTTTTTCCCCTTTAAGCCAGCATATACCCCATCACCTTCACCACAACATTTATAAAAAGGAAGGGAAAGCAGAAAGGGGGGTGGGTTAAATTTCAAATGCTTCAGGACATGCTGCTGGACAGACGTCACCCAGTTAACATGGAGTGGAGTGGAGAAATGACTCAGCGTAACAAGTCTGGAGATTCCAGCCCTAAGGCCTGGTGGGAGACTGGGAAGAAAAGCCTGCAGCAGCTTATGAGAGTGTGGAAAGACCAGAAGAATGGACTGGTGTATGGGAAGTTGCAGATGCTGGACAGTAGAAGTCTATGAGTTAAAGTTCTCTAGATGATTCTGGGCCAGACCCTCCCTCTCAGCCCAAGAGCCAATGGGGTACAGCAGTGAAGGTGTTTGAGTAGCAGCAGGAAGACCCAAGTGGTAGTTCAATATTAGGCACCCTCAGTGCATGGCTCTGGGCCAGTCACTCTCTCTTTGTCCAACCATCTCCACCAGGTTGTTCTTGTGGGGAAAAATGGGATAAGGGAATGCTATGTAGGCTACTTTGAGTTTGTGAATGAAAGGTGGAATAAAAACTTAGTAAACTCACAAATAATTTCCAGATGGCTGGGTGTTAATGGGAATTGATGGACACATCTGGATGCCACCAGCTGGGAAAGGCAAAACAGGGAGGACCATAAATGCAGCATCTTCAGTAGTAGGCTCTGTTCTGGAACAATCCTCGAGGATACTTTCCTAGCAGTGGCCCTTATTTTGTCAAGTTTTGAATGTCAAGTAAAGGATATTTTATGGCACCTTGACTCCTTAATTTCTAATGAGATACATTTAGCCTACCCGTAGCAAAAACCAATTATTTACCTTCTCAGAATACATCTAACAGCTCTTTCACAGATGACACTCTTTTATATATGCAGGAGTCATACAAGGAAGTATATTAAATGATACCAAAACCTACATGTCAGGCTGAAAAGAATCAAGTCATCCAAATTTCTGGAATCAACTTCTCACAGAATTACATTAGCCCAAGATAAAAATGATATTTTTATCATTTTGGATGACATCAAGTCATCCAAATTTCTGGAATCAACTTCTCACAGAATTACATTAGCCCAAGATAAAAATGATATTACTGCTACAGAGTAACATAATTCTTGCATTAACATTGTTAATCTCAGTGTGATTAAAATATTATTTTGTAAGGCTTATTACTTCTGAGAGATAATCTTGGAGGCCCCCTTATGCTTCTAAATAACTTGGCCATCATGCCTGCCCTGCTTCGCACCCTTTTGGTAATCATATAATCTATTCTTGCACAACACTGTTCCAGCCTGGCATTAAAGGAGAAATCTGTAGCGACATCTATTTAGCTTAATCCTCCTCTCTGCTTCCATCCTGAGACTGTCTGCACAACTGACTTTCTGTTTTCAGAGGTTTTACACCAGAAAACTGATGCCAGCCAAATGGATCTCTGCTTCATAGCACAGGAAGTTCTCTTGAGCTCTTCAGCCTTCATGAAGTAGAAGACTTATTTGGGTGAAACAACAGTGAATATGGGTGTTACTTTTAGTCAATGGAAGGGACTTTTTTTATTATTAGTATGGCAGACAAAGAATGAAGAATGTAGTACCTCTGTGTCTAGAAGGACAGGAAGTCACCCCAGGCATGACTTGCATGATGCATCATCCATAGCATAAGAAATCCATAGTATAAGAAATCCAATTAGTAGTCAGAATGTGCATTAACTGTTGGCTACTCTATCAGTTCCCCTGTATATATAATGAATGCAGATCTAACTGAGTGATATCACTGAGAGATAGTCAGCAATGTCCATCAAGGAAAACAATATTCAGCAGTATTTCCTGGAAAGAAATTAGGGATTTATTTATTAAACAAATTTACAAGGCCACCCAACTCATACATGGTGACTCCGGGCGGCTTACAGAATTAAAATAATCACTATTTGTAAAGTAAGTGACTATATATAGCTTGAAAACATACCATTTTCAAGCCTGGCAAGAACTAAGGATGGTGTATCCTCATGGATCTTGATAAATGTTGGGGTTGATCTCAATGGCTTAAAAGTCTCCCATCCTGTGGCTGCATTCATATGGCATGCTCAAACCATTGAACCATAAACTAATTAATTTGGAATTAATTTGGAACCATAAACTAATTAATTTGGAACAAGTTGCCCCCAGAGGTAAGACAGGCCCCCACTCTCCTGGCCTTCCAGAAGGGGCTTAAGACATGGTTATGCCACCTTGCTTGGGGTGGGAGGGGGGATAGCCATTCATGGGGGTGGTTGGCACCATGATGGTGCCAAGGATAAGATCTTTTTGCCATCTTGAATTTTATATTTTATATTTTATATTTTATATTTTATATTTTATATTTTATATTTTATATTTTATATTTTATATTTTATATTTTATATTTTATATTTTTATATTTTTATCTGTATTTCTATGTATTTATGCTTTTATATTTATATTTATATTATTTATATTTATATTTATATTTATATTTATATTATTTATATTTATATTTATATTTATATTTATATTTATATTTATATTTATATTTATATTTATATTTATATTTATATTTATATTTATATTTATATTATTTATATTTATATTGTAGTGTTTTTAGTGTTTTGTCATTTTATTACCTGTAAGCCGCCCAGAGTCGTTGCATGCGAGATGGGCGGTAGACAAACATGACAAATAAATAAAATAAATTAAGCAGAATGGATTGTGCAGCATCTTAAGCCCACACACAAACACTAAGAAATGTTAATGTTAACCAGGTTTAACACATGGATGAAACACAGCATTACTGTTTAATAGATTTGGTTGGGAAGGTTGTGTGAATACAGGCTAACCCCAGCCCTGTGCTTTTCAACATATTGATCAATGACTTGTATGAAGGATTAGAAAATGTGGCTATCAAATCTGTAGATGAGACAAAATAAGGGAGATAGCTGACATCTTAGAGGAGGGTTTCGAGACTCAGGAGGCTCTTGAGCAAGCTGCATTAATAGGCAGAAATAAAGATGAATGTCAACAAAGACAAATGCAAAGTCCTACATTGGGTAGGAAAAACCAGTGTAATGAGTGTAGGATGGGGGTGGCAGGGAGGAGACACCCTGCTTGTAGAAAGGATTTGAATATCTTGGTGGATCATGAACTACAAATGAGCTAACAGTGTGATTCAAATGCACAAAAGCAAATGTAGTCCTACACTACATGGACAGAAATATAATGTCAGGAACAAGAGAAGTTATCTTCCTCTTTATTTTCCATCGGTCAGACCACACCTAGCACATTGTGTCCAGTTCTGGGCATCACATTTTAGGAAGGACATTGGGAAGCATGTCCAGAGGGAAGCAACCAGATGATAAGAAGCCTGGAGAGGTGAACCTGTGAAGAATGGTTGAAGGTATTTGATATGTTTATCTGGAGAAGAGAAGACTGTGAAGGAGACATAATAGCTGTCTTCAAGTATCTGAATGGCTATCATGTAGAAAATGGGGCAGTATTGTTTCTAGTTGTTCTAGGAGATAGAAGTTTATATTACAAGAAAGCTTCTTGGATAAGGAGCGAAACGTTTCCACTGAGAAAATAAAAATCCAGTTGACATGATTCAAGCTACAGACAATTCCACCTGGATGACTGAGAACCTTCATAGACATATTACAAGAAAATAGATTTTGGTTGGACATCAAGAGAAGAATCCTAAAATAAAAACTGCTCAACAATTGAATAAACTTTCTCAAGAGGTAATGGACTCTTCTTTGCTGGAGAAGTTTAAACAAAAGCTAGATGGCCATCCATTAGGAATGCTGTAGTAGTGGGTCTCTGTAATGGGTAAGAGATTAGATTATGTTCTATAATTCTATAAAGTGCAACAAAGAATATGAAATAAGAGCATACTTCCAACCTTCCAGAGCTGGGAGGTTGATATAATGAAAAAAAGGAAGTGGTCAAAGGCTAGCTTCCCCTAATGAAACTTAAGATAGAGTCAGGCTGGAGGTCAGAAAAGGCGTAACTTGTGATACGGGTTCAACTTTCCCCTTGCTTTTTCCAAGTCCAATTCATACATCTGATCTCTGGCTTTGGGTTTGTCTCACCCCAATTATTTGTCTATATATGAATCAAACATGTCTTTATAGATGCAAACCTATTTCAGATGCTAGGAAGTGCCACCTGCAATGTAATAGAAGTAAAAACTCTGGATTTAAGCAGATGTGCTGTACTTTGAAAATGAGTTCTTTCAGTATAAAAGAGGACTTTCTTTTAAGTCAATCCATTTGGGATTTTGTGCCCAAAGCAATGTGGCCATTACTTTAAGTCCAAATGATTAAGCTGAACCCAGCTGTGAAGTGATCAAAAAGTAGCATTTTTAGATAGCACTGCTCCACTAGTAAAGGAAAATGCCCAGCTACAATCAGTTGTAAGTTTAACTCCTGCACAGGGCTTTTTTTTTTTTAGAAGGGAGAGTGATTTTGGGGTTTGGTTGTGTTTCTTTAAAAAATATCAGCACAGACTTCCTCAACTTGATGTCATCCAAATGTATTTGGGTACAAATTCCAAACCTAGCCAGCATGTCCAGTAGCTACATGGATTTGGGCTGATAAAAGCTGTAGTTCACCACCCATTGAATCATAGAATCACAGGGTTGGAAAGAACCTTTGGAGGTCTTCAACCCCAGTTTGGGAAGTCTCCAATAACATTAACAATTCTTTAAAAATATTTTACCATGGCAGAAGGGATTTTTCTAGCTCTAAAATGTATAAGCAGCCATGCTTATTTCTCTAAAAATTAAAAGCAGATTTATTTATTTATTTTATTTATTTATTTTCTATCCCACCTTTATTATTTTTATAAATAACTCAAGGTGGCAAACATACCTAATACTGTTTCCTCCTCCTATTTTCCCCACAACAACAGCCCTGTGAGGTGAGTTGGGCTGAGAGAGAGCAACTGGCCCAAGGTCACCCAGCTGGCTTTCGTGCCTAAGGCAGGAGTAGAACTCTCAGTCTCCTGGTTTGCCATTGGCTCCTTCCTAGCGCTGAGAGACAGGGACTGCCCCAAGGTCACCCAGCTGGCTTTCATGCCTAAGGCGGGACTAGAACTCTCAGTCTCCTGGTTTCCCATTGGCTCCTTCCTAGCGCTGAGAGACAGGGACTGCCCCAAGGTCACCCAGCTGGCTTTCATGCCTAAGGTGGGACTAGAACTCTCAGTCTCCTGGTCTGCCATTGGCTCCTTCCTAGGGCTGGGAGACAGGGACTGGCCCAAGGTCACCCAGCTGGCTTTCATGCCTAAGGCAGGACTAGAACTACAGGCTCCTGGTTTCTAGCCCAGCACCTTAACCACTAGACCATAAATCTTCATGGATTATTATCCAAAGTTTTCAGCTTCGCAAATCTGTACTTTTTAAAGATGCTATAAAGTCTCCGAACTGCCAATTTATTTTTAAAGGACTTGCTTTGCTGCAACAGATTAGTAAGACTGCTGCCTCTAGCCATTTTAACACAGGGGATGGTGCAGCCATCACTGGATTACGAAGATCAAGTCCATCCAGATAACTTTGGGCCAGTTCAGCCCATTCTTCCTCTGAAGGGGGAAAATCGGAGGAGAGAGTACTATATGAACTGCCCTGAGCTACAGGAGGAAAGAAGGGCTGTAAATCTAACAAATAATCAAATAAATTAATATTTGTGGTGCACAAGGAGAGAAGTTGAAAGGTTTCTTCCTGATCCTGTTGAATCCCTCAATGCCTTATGAATGACAGCCCGCTGGCAAGCGTGCCTGAAACCCTTCCCCCAAAACATGCTTAGACAAGAGCATAGCAACATGGACAGTGGTGCAGATAAGGGTGGGTTTTGGAGGCAACTCCAGAGACATCAGAATGACCCCCTAAGAAGCAGGTGGATCAGGGGGGACATGCATGACAACGACTTGGTAACCCAGAGAGGTTGAAGAGCCTATTACAAAGCTCGGAATGGTGGTGGAACAGCTGATCAATCTTACACTTTCCTTGTGTGCTTAAAATTGAAGGGCACCCAACCCACTAGACCCCGAGTCCAAACTCCTTTAGCCGTACGCCTGAGCATGAACTCTGGATGAAGAGAGGTGAAACCAGGTGAGGTACTTTACCTACTAGGAAATCGGAGATGGCCAGGTTCAGGAGGAAATAATTGTTCTGCGTCCTCAAGCTGGAGTCCACCACAAAGGCCAGCATCACCAGTGCGTTGCCAACCACCGTGGCCACGATCAGCAAAGCCATCAGCACCGCCAAGGCGATGGTCCAGGTCGTGGAGAACTGGCCCGAGAGCTCATCTCCCGCCGCTTCCTCGTGGCTCGCCGAACCGTTCGCGGGCCGGGCGCCCGAGGAGCTGTCCATTTCAGCACCATGCACCTCCGCGGCTCAAACGCCGGGGCGAAGTCGCGGCGGGGCCATGGCCAACTGGGAACGGGACGCTCTTCAGTTATTTATTATTTAAATTTATTACAGCCGCCCAACTCCAATGGACTCTGAGCCGCTATACCTGGCGGGACTTGCCTCTCACGGACGGATGGATTCAGAGAGAGCCGCTTCGGCATTGCGCCCTCGGCCAGTTCTCCCTTTCCAAGTCTCAGCAGATCGGCGAGAGCAGCATCGATCCTAAGCGGTTGGCTTCCTTCTCAAGTTCTCAGTGAAATAAAAAAAAAACTGAGGTGTTCTTTCTTTCCGTTGCTTTCCGATTCTTTCTCCCCACGAAACGGCGGGTCTTTTTTCTGAAACTCAGCCTCTCCCCTCTCCCTCCTCCTCCCCCTTCTCCTGACAGTGGAAGAGAGAGAGAACAGAGGGAGAGGAGGACAAGATGCGGAGGGGTGGAGGTGGGAGACAACTCTTAATATTTGCAGCAGCTGCTCCGCTCAGCGTTGGAAGTGACTGACTGGCCTCCGGGCAAAAACGAAGAGTTGTCTCAAAGGGTGGAGCCAAGTTGCTTCTTAGTCAAAGCGAAAAATCATTGCTGAGGAAGTCTGAGAGGAGAAGGCTGTGATCTCGGACTCTTGAGCACAGCGCCAGGCTGAACAGTCCTTGGCCTCCCACCCGGCTTCAGAGCCAGCCACTGCTCCCCTCTCTTCCCATCTGCTCCCTTAATTCTGCCTTTCAAGCATCTCCCAATGAACTTCACACAGGCAATAGGAGCAGGTCAACCAGGACTGGTCTGTGGTTTGGGAGAAAGTTCGTGAATCAATCAATCGGCCGAAGCAGGGAAGAAACTGGTTAGAAGAAATAAGATCCTGTAATCGCATTCAGAACTGTGAATGGTTAATATCAGCTCCTGAATGAAACTGGAGTCAGTGTTCAGACAATAAAATGAGCCATAAGCTAAGTTAATGGCCTGGGTTTGCATGACATGTTTAGCCACAAAGAACTTAAAAGAATTAACACTAACCATGCTTAGTAAGTAAAGGTAAAGGTTTTCCCCTGCACAGTCGTGTCCGACTCTAGGGGGCGGTGCTCATCTCTGTTTCTTAGCCAAAGAGCCAGCGCTGTCCGAAGACGCTTCCGCGGTCATGACACGTGCGGAACGCTCTTACCTACCCACCGAAGTGGTACCTATTCATCTACTTGCATTTGCATGCTTTCGAATTGCTAGGTTGGCAAGAGCTGGGGGGAGTGCGGGAGCTCACTCCATCACGTGGCGCTCGGGTCTCGAACCGCCGACCTTCCGATCGACAAGCCTGGTGTCTTAACCACTGAGCCATCGCACCTCATAACCATGCTTAGTACATTGTGCAAATGTCTCTTTTCATGACCTGGATCAGTAACTTGTGCGAACACAGCCTGCTTATGTGTGGTTGTATATGTGCTTATGAGTGATTGCTACTGAAGCCTCATGAAGCCTCAGCCATTTTAATCTTATATAGCAGTTGAAGTATCCAAAGCCCACTGCGTGTTTAACCACATCAGGTAAAGAGGTAGCAGATTCATTCCTGCAACATGCTAAGCTTGTGTTAGTGTTAGTGTTAATCATATATGTGTAATGTATTTTTGGATCTGGGCCATTTGCTTAAGTTATAGTTCAATGAATTTTGCATGTGGCATCTTACATGATACTTCACTCCTGTTTGATGAGAAACTATCACAAACCGTCTTGATGTATGATTTTGAGCCAGTTATGTATCCACTTATTTATTTTATTTTATTTTATTTTATTATTCCATGATCGCTGGATCATGGAAAAAGCAAGAGAGTTCCAGAAAAACATCTACTTCTGCTTCATTGACTACGCTAAAGCCTTTGATTGTGTGGATCACAACAAACTGTGGCAAAATCTTAAAGAGATGGGAGTACCAGACCACCTTACCTGTCTCCTGAGAAACCTGTATGCGGGTCAAGAAGCAACAGTTAGAACCGGACATGGAACAACCGACTGGTTCAAAATTGGGAAAGGAGTACGACAAGGCTGTATATTATCACCCTGCTTATTTAACTTACGTATATGCAGAGTACATCATGAGAAATGCTGGGCTGGATGAATCAGAAGCCGGAGTTAAGATTGCCGGGAGAAATATCAACAACCTCAGATATGCAGACGATACCACCCTAATGGCAGAAAGTGAAGAGGAACTAAAGAGCCTCTTGATGAGGGTGAAAGAGGAGAGTGCAAAAGCTGGCTTGAAACTCAACATTAAAAAAACTCAGATCATGGCATCTGGTCCCATCACTTCCTGGCAAATAGAAGGGGAAGAAATGGAAGCAGTGACAGATTTTATTTTCTTGGGCTCCAAGATCACCGCAGACGGTGACTGCAGCCATGAAATTAAAAGATGCTTGTTCCTTGGGAGGAAAGCTATGGCAAACCTAGACAGCATATTAAAAAGCAGAGACATCACCTTGCCATAAGGAAGGCTGAGCGCCGAAGAATTGATGCTTTCGAACTGTGGTGCTGGAGAAGACTCTTGAGAGTCCCTTGGACTGCAAGGAGGTCAAACCAGTCAATCCTAAAGGAAATCAACCCTGACTGCTCATTGGAAGGACAGATGCTGAAGCTGAAGCTCAAATACTTTGGCCACCTAATGCGAAGAGAGGTCTCACTGGAAAAGACCCTGATGCTGGGAAAGACTGAAGGCAAAAGGAGAAGGGGACGGCAGAGGATGAGATGGTTAGATAGCATCACCGATGTAATGAACATGAATTTGAGTAAACTCCGAGAGACAGTGGAGGACAGGAAGGCCTGGCGTGCTATGGTCCATGAGGTCACGAAGAGTCGGACACGACTAAACGACTGAACAACAACAACAACAAAAATGCATCCACTTCATTGACATGCCATTCAGCCTACACTTAAGTAGTTTGCTAATCAGAATGTTAGGGTTATTTTGTGAAATGCTTTGCTAAAAGCAAGTCATGTCATGTCTACAGCATTCCCAAAATCTATTTAAAAATGAGAAAAGATGAGAAAAGACCAGTCTTGCACCTTGTCAACAAATTTATACCACCTTTTCATAAGACCACCTTGTCTTATGGATTGATTACTTTATGAAACCAAGTAGAAGAAGATTATTGATAGAAATGCATTTGCAGCATTCATGATTAACCCTTGGAACTCACTGCCTTAAGATTTAGAGGCAATTTGGATGGCTTTAAATGGGATTAGTCAAATTTATGGCAGAATAAGGTTATCAGTTAAATATCAGAAATTGTGTTTTCTGATAATTGAACTCAAGTCTTGCTTGCAGATTTACTATAGCTATCTAATTGGTCAATGTAGGAACAGAATGTTGAATTTATCCAAGAGAATATTAATTATCAATTTATTAATTTATTAATTTATATTATATTTTTATATTCTTTGAGTTGCTGTCATTCCCGTTTTGCAGATGGTGGATCTGATCAAAGCTTGAAAACAGCATCTTGCCTTTAAGACTACACAATAGTTAAATACTCACAACATGCTTAGCCAAGTCAATTAAAGGCTTTGGGTTGTATTTGTATAATATGTTAAGCTTGGTTAGTTTCATCCTTGATAAGGAAATATTGTAGGCTCTGATGTATCACTGCAACAAAACCTTCAGACTTCTCCAAATGCCTCTGTGAAGTTCCATGTTCTTTGAAAATATAATAGGGGGGGGGGAATATATCTGGGAATAGGTGTTCCTGAAGCAGGAGGGCTGAGAAGATTCAGGCATGGGATCCTTACAGATGACATTCCTTCAGATTTGGCACCTTCAACTAGCTCTCTCTAACAGATCTTAGAAGGGCAGATTCAGCTCAGAGAAGGTGATCTCAAAGATAGCCAGGCACTAAACCATGTAGAGGTCTAAAGATGATAACCAGCATCTTGAACTGCATTCAGATGCTGTTTGGCAACCAGTCCAACTCCCATAATAGTGATGTTCCATGAGTGAACATACTGCAGGTACTCCCATAACTACTCAGGCAACTGTATGCTGCACCAGCTGAAGCTTGCAAATAGTCTTCAAGGGCTGCCCCATGTAGAGTGAATTGTAGTAGTCCAATTCCGAGGTGATGAGGGCAGAAGTGAATGACAGCAAAATTTCTATTTCCAGAAATGTCTGCAACTGGTGCACAAGATGTAATTGTGTGAGGTTCTTCTTGCTATAGCCTTCACCAGCTGTTAAAGCAGGAGATGTGAGTCCAGAACCCCTAGATTTTGAGCCAGCTCCAACTAGGGAAGGAGAATTACTTTTTTGGGAATGAAAGAAGGACTACCTCTGGAAACAATTAGCTTACAAACCCACAGCTACTCCAACTTGCTGGAATTTGATCTAAACCCATTTCTCTCCATCCAGGCCCTAACAAACAGATACAGTATATAACTGGGTATCATCAGCACAGTGTGTTAGGTGAGCTCAATCTGTCTTTTCATGTATTATATGAACAAAGAAAATGGATTAATTGGGAATCCTGCTGTGTTGTGCAAATGAAGTCAATTAGTCAACAGCAGAACCAGGATCTGAACCCAGTCTTTCAAAGTTAATTATTTGATGGCATTTGCCATCAAAATACATTAAGATTTCTTCTTGAGATAAATAAGATGTTTCAAGGGCATAAAAGGTAAAGGTTTCCCCCGCATATCTGTGCAGTCGTGTCCGACTCTTCAAGGGCATAATCTCATGGAAAACAGCAAAGAACAGCTTTCGAGAACTTTCATTCAATGAACATTGTAAACCGCCCAGAGTCTACCGCGGTAGAGATGGGCGGTGATAAATTTGATTAATAAAAAATAAAATAAAACAAATTATAATTCTGTTTGTTTCATTTAGGGCATTCTCCTTCTCTTCTGTCTTCATTTCATGGTGTTTGAGAAAGTTTCATGCTATGAGGCTGTCATATCAATAGACATGGAGAACACAAAAAGCAAAGAGCTGGCCTGAAGCAAATTCATGACTGCAATGTTTTTTTTTAAAGACCATAAACTAAATGAGTAATTCCTCAGTGTCATTCAGGTAAGACACAGCTAGAGATTTCTTGAATCAATAGAGACCTGACAGCAACTAATGTTGTCTTGTGAACAAACATGGCTGAAAGGGATAAAGGCTGAATAGCTACCTCTTCAACCACCATTTGAGATTCAAAACAAACTTGCTGGTTTTGCAGTTCTGACAATTATATCTTAATTGTGCTACATGGCTCCTGTTCCTGAGTTCCTATTCATGGTCCTGAATTGGACCTGCAACCTCAGGCCACATTCTGTTTGACTGCCTTCTCACATTAATTTCTAGCTTTTAGATTAGAAACACGTCCCCATCTTTTTGAAATACAATGCTTATTTGCTCTGAACATCTGAAAAGCAAGGGTCTGCATTATGATGCACAAAGCTTGGTTCTTTTCTTAGAACTTATCAATTCAGATAATCTTTCTTTAGGAACTTAAGGAATTAAACTAATAGCATCCAAGTTGGAAGAGTTTCTCCTGCAAATGAGCTATTTTCCAAATGAGCTGAACTGTCAGTGGCCTGTTAAAAACGTGATGCTGAGAACAAAATCCTGTCTTTCAAATGCAGCTTCACTAACATTGAATAGAAGGAATTATTACATCTTGTGATTTTGAAATTATGTTTCTCTTAAGGCAGTCTGAATTAGCTCTTTTAGCAGAGCTACATTACACTGATGGCTCAAATTCTTTTTTAAGCTTTTCCATTTTCTCATCCACTACTCTCCAGCTCTCCTCAATCTTATTTCTTTTATTTTCCTCCTTTTCTTACTTCCTTCCCTAAAAGTAACACTACTGTTATTTCATCTTTTTGGTTAAGGTTTAACATTCCAGCTCATCCAGATCCATTTGAGTGTTAAGTCTGTCTTATATGATGGTGGATATTTCTTCTAGCTTTGTATCATCTACAATTTTTTTCAGCAACTTCGTCTTCATCCAGGTCTTTTTTTTTTTTTTTAGAAAAAATGTTAAGCAATATAGGGGGGATGATAAAGCCTTAAGGTAAAGATAAAGGTTTCCCCTGCACATTTGTGCAGTTGTGTCTGACTCTAGGGGCCAGTGCTCATCTCCGTTTGTTAGCCGAAGAGCCAGCGTTGTCCGAAGACGCTTCCGCGGTCATGTGGCCGGCATGACGCACGTGGAACACTGTTACCATCCCACCAAATGCTTTCGAATTGCTAGGTTGGCAAGAGGTGGGGTGAGTGCAGGAGCTCACTCTGTCACGCGGCGCTCCGGTCTTGAACCACCGACCTTCCGATCGACAAGCCTGGCGTCTTACCCGCTGAGCCACCACGCCCCTTTAAAGCCTTAAGAACCCCCTCTAAAGTCTTTTTAGATAGATGCAAAGCCATTAATATGCACACATTAAACTAGGTTAAAATATGACCAGAAAATGGGTAGCTTAGTGTGTTGGAAAACAGCCACTCTCTCAGTATCTTGTGTGAAGCAGGCCATCATTTATTTCTTTATTGATTTGATTGATTGGCTGTTTATTCATTTAATTAGTGGGGCTTATATGCTTCTCCCATAGTAAATTTTAAAATGGTTTGCTCGGGCATAACATGTTACATGAGCCCAGCAATTTCATTTTGTTAACCCTGGCTCAGGTTTTATACGTTGCATGAACCCAGCCAGCGAGCATGGTTGCTGAATACTTGCTGATCCATCTAACAATAGCATTGTCCAGCCCAAAACCTTATTAAATGCTTTACTGAAATCAACTCAGTATGTCCATGTGTGAGGGAGTGAAGTTGGGAAAGGTAGCTGCAGCCAGGCAGAAATGCTTCTCACCCCATTTCCCTCAAACATTCATTCACTAACCCACAACAGTCACTCACAAGCATCCAAACCAGCATTCCAGCTGCCTGTGATAATTAAGCCACACCCTAGCACAGAGCTTTCCAAACTTTTCATGTTGGTGACACACTTTTTAGACATGCATCATTTCGTGACACACTCTTACAGCAGGGCACAAGGCAGGCACTAGGACCTGCACGGAATCCTGGCAGGGCTCGGAGGCAGCAGCAGCCGCGACACACCCAGACACTGCAGCCGACACACTAACGTGTCGCAACACACAGTTTGGAAAGCTCTGCCCTAGCATTTTCAAGGACATGCTGACATCCAGAGGCAGCCTCACCCCACCAGGCTCTTAGCTTACAAAAACAAATGCTTAGACAGAACGGAAAGGTGTGTGTAGGAGGAACGGTGATAAGCAAATGGCATATAGACGGGGAAGCGGAGGCGATGTCTGAAGACTTGCAGCTATTACAAGCAGGCAGGAGGACTATCATTATGCTGCCAGGCCCACAAGTTATGGTGAGCAGCATATCCTGGTGGGAGTCCTGCCTGGATGTTTGCTGGGAGCTCAGCAGCAACTAGAAGAGGAACAACCATGCTGAGACAGCACCTCAACCCACCTAGTGCAAGAACTTCTGGAAAAGACAAAGGCTGTATGCTACTTTATAGACTTTGAGGCTTTTGTTTGAACTGAGTATTAAAAGACTGAGTATGAGCGACTGAACGAATAAACAACAACATAAAGGACTGAATATTAAAGATTTATTTATGTGGCAACAGCAACTTGCAAGTCCTAGAAGGGTGGAGTTGACCCATAGCAATACCATGTTGTTGGGGAAGGTGTGTGCTGCAATAAAGCATCGTGTACAGATTTGCTATGCTGTGGCGTGTCCAGTCCTTAGAAAGCAAAGGACCCTCACACCATGGCATTTCCTTGTACTTCTATTAATCTAGTGACTCTTTTAAAAAAGAGATAAAACTGGTCTAACATAATTTACTCCTGCCAATCCTCTTATAACTCCTAGGAACCTACAGTATGCATTTACATTCTAAATCAGTGCTTCCCAAAGTGCCGCCGTTGGGGGGGCGCGGGAGCAGGGGCGTGCCCGGTGGTGGCGGCCTCCGCTAAAACGCAGAAGCGCTGATGGCGCGCCGCTGCCGTCGCCGCCATGCACACCCCCGCTTCCGCTTCTGGGTTGTGCGGCGACACACCAGACTGTGTGTTGCGACACACTAAAGTGTCACGACACACAGTTTGGAAAGCTGTGTTCTAAATGTTCATAAGCCAATCACATTATTTGTGCTAGAATTTTGTCTGATACTCGGGTCAAACTGACACGTCTATACTTTTCTGGATCTACCTTTCTCCCCTTTTTGAAAATAGGGACAACATTTACCTATCTTTAGCCTTTTTGGCACCTCATCTGCAGTATCTTGTAAGATACAATTTGTCTGATCACGGAGACCCAAGTTCACTTAAAGCCACTATATGTTCTTTACCCATTTCCCTATTTCTGCTAAATGTTACATTCCTCTTTAAATATTTTCTTCTCCTTATGGGAGAAGATTGAGGGGAAATACAGTAGTTAAATAGTTCCACCTTATGGGATGAGACTTTGAAGGTTGGACACTAGAGGGAACCAGAAGGAACTAAAGATTACAATTAAAGGAGAAGAACACTTATATTTGATTTATTAATACAGAATGCTGCAAAATATTTTAACATTGGACATATTGAAGGATATTTTTGAACATTGGACCCAGAAGTTAATTTTAAGAGTGTTTGCCTCTATAGATAGACTGTGTTTAAAAGATGTTATGGAAGAGGAACAAGTTTTACTTGACAAGATTGAGACTGATCTGAAAGTGGTTTTAAAAATGAAAAGCGACAAGAATGATATGACAAAAAAAGTTGCTACAAACCAATAACAAACCAAGAGAGTGACCTGGATAATTTTCCTATATTGGATTTACAAAAGAGACTTGTTAAAGCTTTGAAGAATTTTGTGAGAAGGGACAAATAAAAATGAGATCAAGTTGTAGGACATTATTTGAAGGGATTAAAGATCAAGATTGTTAAAAGTAAAAGGAAGGAATATAAAGTTGGTTTATTTGATCAAGGTTAAAATAGATATGGTGTTATCTCTGTAACCCTTAATGGAAATTTGCTGATCAGGACTGAAACAAAAAGGATTTGTTTATAGATAAGAGATAGGATATGGGAGGAAGAGATCATTTGTTGTATTTTAAGAGAGAAGGTGATAAGTTACCAAAATTGTTTATACTTGTGATAAAGGGGGAAGTCATTTCTTTATATATTTCTTTTCTTTTTCTTTACTATATTCTTATGGTTTTTTTTTCTATTTTTCCCCCCTATTTTTTCTTTTCTGCACTTTCTATTTTTTCTTTTTTGTTGTATTAGGTTTGATCTTTGTAATTGTAATTTTTAATTAAAAAAAAGCTTTTATGTTATGGTGAAAAAGCTGTCTTGAGTACCACTGGTTAGGAATCCCACTCCAATGAGGGGGAGGCATTTAAAGTTCATTTTTTTCCCTTTAAAAAATTCTAGGTTCAATCCTTGCAACTCTATTGAAAAGATTTTCCAATAGTAAAGGATGGAGATCTTGGAAGACTGCTACCATCACAATATGCAATCCTGGGCTGTTGTTGTTCATTCGTTCAGTCGCTTCCGACTCTTCGTGACTTCATGGACCAGCCCACGCCAGAGCTTCCTGTCGGCCGTCACCATCCCCAGCTCCCCCATGGTTGAGTCTGTCACCTCCAGAATATCATCCATCCATCTTGCCCCTGGTCGGCCCCTTTTCCTTTGGCCTTCCACTTTCCCTAGCATCAGCTTCTTCTCCGGGGTATCCTGTCTTCTCATTATGTGGCCAAAGTACTTCAGTTTTGCCTTTAATATCATTCCCTCAAGTGAGCAGTCTGGCTTTATTTCCTGGAGGATGGACTGGTTTGATCTTCTTGCAGTCCAAGGCACTCTCAGAATTTTCCTACAACACCACAGTTCAAAAGCATCTATCTTCCTTCGCTCAGCCTTCCTTATGGTCCAGCTCTCACAGCCATAGGTTACTACCGGGAATACCATTGCTTTAACTATGCGGACCTTTGTTGTCAGTATGATGTCTCTGCTCTTAACTATTTTATCAAGATTTGCCATTGCTCTCCTCCCAAGAAGTAGACGTCTTCTGATTTCCTGGCTGCAGTCAGCATCTGCAGTAATCTTTGCGCCTAGAAATACAAAGTCTGTCACTGCCTCCACTTTTTCTCCCTCTATTTGCCAGTCATCAATCAAGCTCATTGCCATAATCTTGGTTTTTTTGAGGTTTAACTGCGACCCAGCTTTTGTACTTTCTTCTTTCACCTTCGTCATAAGGCTCCTCAACTCCTCCTCGCTTTCAGCCATCAAAGTGGTATCATCTGCATATCTAAGATTGTTAATGTTTCTTCCAGCGATTTTAACTCCAGCCTTGGATTCCTCAAGCCCAGCACGTCGCATGATGTGTTCTGCGTACAGGTTGAAATCCTGGGCTAGAAGACCAAATTTTGATTCCTATAAACAATTTGATGGGTCAGCAGGCTCTAGGCATCCAAGAAGAAACAACTGGGCAAAAAACAGAGTGTCAAAGAAAGGACCTCAGACTCACCTGAAAAAAAGTATCAAAGATCAAAAAGAAAGAGCATATCTTTGCTTTGCCTTTTTTTTTTTAATCATTGCCAACTTGAATGCTTCAGGAACAAACTCCTTGGGAATCAATGCAACTCCTATTTTCAGTAGCTGATGGTCATGTAAAAGCCATCAACTGCTGGCAAATGAAATGTTCCTGCATGTATGAACCAACTTGGGGTGGCTGCTACTGGAGCAAAAGAGACTTTGGAATAGGCTGACCATATTTCCTTGAGACAAAAACGGGACATTGAGATGGCCAAAATGGGATGAGGTTAAACTTATGTAATACTCCGTATTCATGAAAAAGTACGACGATAAAAAAAAGTGTTAAAGAGTTTTTAAGATCCATTTGCTGGTCCTTAAACAGATTACTGTATATATAAAAAGATTTTTTGTTTTCATTAAAATGAAAAAGTTTTATTACACGAACATATTGAGCGGCGCGACACGGAGGGTTCCGGGCGGTTGGCTTGAAGGAATGGCGAGGCAGGATTCAGTTTGGCATGGCGACAGACGGCGGAGGAAGCGCAGGGCGACGGAGTCGGAAGGTGGGTGGAATCAGCAAGGCAGGGAAGGCACAGGAAGGCGGGGTTCGAGTTCTGCAGAGGCTTCACCTGGAGGCAAGAGACGAGGCTCGAAGCAGCAGTCCAGGGAACGGTTGTCCCCGACAACCCGTTCCTCCATTGGACATCCTTTTAAATTCTTTTCTTCCCGCCGTTTTTGGATAGGAACCAACCATTTCGCTTTCCGTTTGGTGCATCTTGCCCTTTTTTCCCTCGTGCTGATAGGCGGTAGCGGCTCCACCTTTTGATCACCGCCAATCAGCTGCTCCTGGTTTTCCCGCTGCAGGTTTCCCGCCGAATTAAACTCTCTTGCAATTTTCCAACCATTGCTGCCGAGCTCCCCCTCCCTCAACTCTGAGCCAGGCTCCATTCTGACATCACCAGTGACACGTTTTTTTTTTAAAAAAAACGGGACAAAATGGACATTTATATTAGAACGACGGGACGGTCGGGAAATGTGAAAAAAACTGTACTGTCCCATTTAAAACGGTACATACGGTCAGCCTACTTTGGAGGAATAGGAGGGAGGAAATGGTCCTCTTGCTAGAACTCCAGAAATGTCTTCATTGCTAGGAATATCAATCACATTCGGGTGTTTTCTTAACTCAGAATCTACAGTACCCCTCCAGGATCTCTCATACAGAAGAGGCTGCCTTTCACGGAGAGACTGCAAGGCTGGTGCCTGTTTTTGAAGAGGACTGCTTAGAGAGTTGATGTTTGTTCCTAGCTGAAGGAGAGCTTTCATCAGCCACTGGAACGACAAAAGTGAATTGTGCTAGAAAAGGAAAGAACAGGATGCCTGTTGCCCCCTTTTATTGCCCTCTTGATGGCACATCCTCCTCCTTCTCCTGCTATTGACTTTTGGGTCCAGCACTTGGACTCCCTTCTCCCATCTGCTAGTGACCATCTGCACCAGCAACTGATGGATGCATTGGAAGGTTTCTGCTTTGGTTATCTTTTGGCCATCATCTAGTGCAGAGCTGGGTGTGCAAAAGCCCATTACAGCTGATCTGGTGGGAGAACTGTGCTGAGTGGTGGAATGCAAAAAGGAGTGGAGGGGGGGGGGCAAAGAAAGGCACAGATGCAGCAAAATTATTTTAAAAACCAACCTGCAAAAATCACAGAGAGGTTTGTGGTGATATGCCAGAGGAGATGGGCTACAATTTAGGCTCTTTGGAGGTGGGGTGGGACTTTTAAAGCAAAAATAATGTGTGATAAGCCTAGTAGAAGCGCCACGTGCCTATTTTATAACTTGTTTTCCAAAAGAAAGACAAAAGGAAGAAAGAATTTGCTGCATAAACATGGGATGCTACTAAGTCTGAAAAAATGGGACTGGAGTTTCTGGTTGAATGGCTGAGGAGGAGGAGGAGGAGGAGGAGGAGGAGGAGGAGGATGAAAAGAAAAAGATTAGGAGAAGCCTAGAGAATTCAAGCTGAGATAGCCTTCTCCAACCTGGGTTTAGATGTGATGGACTTCAGCTTCCATGGACTGAATATCAACACACTGGAAAGCTCCACTTTTGGGAAGACGGGCTGAGGATATGTAGGAAGGGGATATATAACCTTGCCCTGTTTAACTTTTACTTCTGTAAAATGGGCTGTTAAAAACTGTTGGGTCCCTACCAATAGCTTTTTAAGCCCTTAGGTAAAGGTAAAGGTTTTCCCCTGCACAGTCGTGTCCGACTCTAGGGACCGGTGCTCATCTCCGTTTGTTAGCCGAAGAGTTGTCCGAAGATGCTTCCGTGGTCATGTGGCCAGCATGACGCACGCGGAACGGTGTTACCATCCCACCAAAGTGGTACCTATTTATCTACTTGCATTTGCATGCTTTCAAATTGCTTGGCTGGCAAGAGCTGGGGCGAGTGGGAGCTCACTCCGTCACACGGTGCTCAGGTCTCGAACCGCCAACCTTCCGATTGACAAGCCTGGCGTCTTAACCACTGAGGCATCGCACCCCTTTTTAAGCCCTTAGGTAAAGGTAAAGGTTCCCCCTGCATATTTGTGCAGTTGTGTCCAACTCTAGGGGCTGGTGCTCATCTCCGTTTGTTAGCCGAAGAGCCAGCGTTGTCCAAAGACGCTTCCACAGTCATGTGGCCAGCACAATGCGTGCAGAACGCTGTTACCTACCCACCAAAGTGGTACCTATTAATCTACTTGCATTTTGCATGCTTTCTAATTGGTAGGTTGGCAAGAGCTGGAGCTAGTGCGGGAGCTCACTCTGTCATGCAGCGCTTGGGTCTCGAACCTCCGAACTTGCGATCTTCCAATAGACAAGCCTGGCGTCTTACCTGCTGAGCCAACATGCCCCCTTTTAAGCCCTTAAAAAGGTAAAGGTTCCCCCCGCACATTTGTGCAGTCGTGTCCGACTCTAGGGGCCGGTGCTCATCTCCATTTGTTAGCTGAAAGCCAGCGCTGTCCGAAGACGCTTCCACGGTCATGACGCACGCGGAACGCTGTTACCATCCCACCGAACTGGTACCTATTCATCTACTTGCATTTGCATGCTTTTTTTTAAGCCCTTACCATTTGCAAAAATAAAGAAGTAAATGCAACTCTGAAAAAACTGCACTGGGCAAGGCTGGCTATTGATCCAGATACACCTGTAAAGAAGCAGTAACCAAACTTGGCCTTTTCAGGTTAGAAAAGGCTGAACCAGTTGCAGTTATGTTGCCGTGTGGACATTGGGTGTCACTGTCTGCTTTTTCCTCTAGTGGTTCAGGCACATAAACAAATTAAAGCAAGGGGTGGGGAGGGGAAAGAGTAAATCGATGCAAATGATCAAGAGGGAAAAAAAGCAAAGTGTTTGCAAAACACTTTGTTCCGTTGAATAAAACTTGGGAAGCAGATGTCAAAGATGATGAGCTATATTAGAAATTATTGTAGTATCTTGCTATATACCGGTCTTTGACCAAAAGTAAAATCTCTTTTTTTTTCTTGCATTACCTTTATAATTTAAATATTATTTTTTGTCAAGGACCCAGACTCTGGACATTTTACGTACAGTATAACTTATATGGGATAGGCAAGTTTTAAAGCACATTATTTTGAAGGTACCATCACAAAATGGCTGCCACAGGGAGGCCTATATATGTAGCACAGACTGGCTAGTCATTTACAAAAGGCACCACCACCTGTAACACGTCAGTATATTTCTGATCTTTCCTACATTTTTTGTTATTTTTTGGACACGCAGGTCCAGTTTTAAGGAAAACACTAGGCTGTAGCCTCCCTACCCACAACACCTCCCAGTTTTAACTTTCTATCAAGTTCTACAGGAACTGTTTTGTTGTTGTTGTTCAGTCGTTCAGTCGTGTCCGACTCTTCGTGACCTCATGGACCAGGCCTTCCTGTCCTCCACTGTCTCTCGGAGTTTACTCAAATTCATGTTCATTACATCGGTGATGCTATCTAACCATCTCATCCTCTGCCGTCCCCTTCTCCTTTTGCCCTCAGTCTTTCCCAGCATCAGGGTCTTTTCCAGTGAGACCTCTCTTCGCATTAGGTGGCCAAAGTATTTGAGCTTCAGCTTCAGTATCTGTCCTTCCAATGAGCAGTCAGGGTTGATTTCCTTTAGGATTGACTGGTTTGACCTCCTTGCAGTCCAAGGGACTCTCAAGAGTCTTCTCCAGCACCATAGCTCGAAAGCATCAATTCTTCGGCGCTCAGCCTTCCTTATGGTCCAACTCTCACAGCCATACATTACTACTGGGAAAACCATAGCTTTAACTATACGGACCTTTGTCGGCAAGGTGATGTCTCTGCTTCTTAATATGCTGTCTAGGTTTGCCATAGCTTTCCTCCCAAGGAGCAAGCGTCTTTTAATTTCATGCCTGCAGTCACCGTCTGCGGTGATCTTGGAGCCCAAAAAAATAAAATCTGTCACTGCTTCCATTTCTTCCTCTTCTATTTGCCAGGAAGTGATGGGACCAGATGCCATGATCTGGGTTTTTTTAATGTTGAGTTTCAAGCCAGCTTTTGCACTCTCCTCTTTCACCCTCAGCAAGAGGCTCTTTAGTTCCTCTTCCCTTTCTGCCATTAGGGTGGTATCGTCTGCATATCTGAGGTTGTTGATATTTCTCCCGGCAATCTTAACTCCGGCTTGTGATTCATCCAGCCCGGCCTTTCTCATGATGTACTCTGCATATAAGTTAAATAAGCAGGGTGACAATATACAGCCTTACAACCTGGGAAAACCATAGCTTTAACTATACGGACCTTTGTATATATAATGCTAAACTCTGGCATTTTGCTTTGTACCATGCCAGTGTCCCATGTATTGATTCTTAATTAAAAGAATCTCCTAAAATAAAATCAGTTGTGTCAGGAAGTTGAGCAGATGCCAAGGGAAGTGACTTTAGGTAGAACATAGGATTCAAGGGTCAAGCATCCTATGGAGACATAGGAATTTAGATCCAAAAATGATTCTGGGCCCACTATAAGCCCCTTAGACATTCTTTTTTAAAGGAATTATTACAGGCATGTTTTTTAGGACCATGCCCACCTACTGGAAAAAAAGACAAATTAAGCTTGGCTAGTAAGGTTTTTTTTTAATCAATTCAATTGTGTCTGATTTTTGGAGACTTCCTGGACAAGTCCCTGCAGTTTTCTTGGCAAGGTTTTCCGGAAGTGGTTTGCCATTGCCTCCTTCCTAGGGCTGAGAGAGAGTGACTGGCCCAAGGTCACCCAGCTGGCTTCGTGCCCAAGGTGGGGCTAGAACTCACGGTCTCCCGGTTTTTAGCCTGACACCTTAACTACACCAAACTGGCTCTCTGGCTAGTAAGTAGCATCCTACTAAAATATTGGAATTGGCCTTCTGGAAAACAGGTGTGTTTTAACTGGCTAGAGTCACCATGACAAATATTTTATGAGAATGCCCATGACCCTATTCTCAAAATTCAGATATGCCTTGAGCCTAAACAGGTTCTTTCAAGGTATCAGAGAGAGGAACAGACTACTGTATAACCCTGCACTTAATTTTAATTTTACCAATATGCTTGCTTTTACATAAGCATCTACAGTATGCTTTTCATAAATTCTAGCACAGAGATGCTACAAGCCACAATCCATTTAAAAACAAAATAGCATCCTGCAATTTATTTTCTTGTCAAAAGAATGACTCACATCTAAAGTCAGATTCATATGAGAGAAGTATGTTACAACGTTGGTGAAACCCCCCAATTGCCCCTAGCCACGACTCTTTTCATTGTTCAGAGAGGACTGTCTTCTCCTTGTCTGGCTACATGTCAGTGGAGTTTATCTGAACCATCATCTCTGAGGCAGCTTCAGTGTGCTGATATCAAGGTAATGAAAATAAACTGTGTCTGTGACCAGAATAGGTTCTGCCAGTTTCAAGCTACACGAAGAACACAAAAACTCAAAGGAAAAGTTTGACACTAGCTCTTAACTTTTACTGTTATTTTTTGCAGACAGTGGACTGAAGGAAAGTTTGATTAACTAGTGATATGAATAACAAATTGCAGGACCTAAACTACGTATATATTGTTTCAGCTGAATGTTTGTCCATGGAAACAAACTGAGATGGGGGAATGATAGAAGGTGTTTTCCGGCTCTTTGTTGCATTTCTTCTGATTCACAGCCATGCTTCCTAAAATTGCTCATTTTATATTTTTCTTATAATGTCCTTATCTACAAAAGGGGCGTGGTGGCTCAGCAGGTAAGATGCCAGGCTTGCCGATTGGAAGATCGCAAGTTCGGAGGTTCAAATCCCTAGACCCGCGTGAGGAGTGAGCTCCCGCACTCGCCCCAGCTCTTGCCAGCATAGCAATTCGAAAGCATGCAAATGCAAGTAGATGAATAGGTACCACTTCGGTGGGAAGGTAACAGCGTTCTGCGTGTGTCATGCGGCCACATGACCGTGGAAGCATCTTCGGACAGTGCTGGCTCTTCGGCTAACAAACGGAGATGAGCACCGGCCCCTAGAGTCGGACACGACTGCACAAATGTGCGGGGGGAACCTTTACCTTATCTACAACATGACATAGGAAAGAAGCTAGAAAACATTGCTAGCGTTGGACTTTGACCAGGTGACCCTGGCCTCAATCCAAATCAGAATCCAAAGGCTTCTAGCCTTTGCTTTGTAATGATCTGACGCTGACACCATCTAGTCCTATTGGACGGGATAGGTCGTGTTTGCATGAAGCCAAATTAGAGTGAAGTCATTGATTCTAACTCCCCATTTTGACATCATGGCAAAGGCGTTGAAATAAATATAATACCAAGAAGTGATAGATCATTATCATTGGCGATCACTCGTAGCCGAGTAAGATTGTCTTCCAAAGGTAAAATTTTAACGGTGGATCCGTAAGTGGCTGTAAAGGCCAATTCTGGATCCGCACAACCTCCCACAGTGAGGGCATAGGTTTCCGGGTGGGAGACGGTCATGATGAGGGTTTGCCTGACGTGCCTTCCTTTTAGCTCTTTTCTCCTTTTCTCCCTGTACTCGTGCTTCTTCAAAGTCCATAGCGCCATTAATAAAGGATGACCTCCAATTGAAGTGGTAGATACAGCACTATGATTAGCAGCGGCACTTGGTTAGGCAAGCAGTTTGCTCAATTTTGAAGAACTGAGTAAAAGGGAGAGCATGTCATGGCCCACCAAATAGAAAATGGGACAGGACAGGAGAGAATTTTGATTGTATCACACTCGACTCAAGAAGCTCTGAATTTGAAAAACCAGCCAGAGGTTTTTAATCTTGGTAGTCCGGATGAACTCACAATAAAATCATTAGGCAAAGACACAGGCAGTCCAAGGTTCAAGACACACCATACTGGAAGTAAGGCATCATCAGATCCAGGCAAAAATCAAGATTTCCAAGTAGCTGAACAAGGCACAGAAGATACAGGAACAGGCTATCCCAGAAGTTGCTTCAACCATCTGAATCCTTTGGGGCAGAAACATAAACTTAAGCAGGGTTGGACTTCTTAGTAGTCCTAAACTTGCATGCTAGACTGGGAAGTTAAAAAAAAATCCCATAAGAAGGAATTTGCAAACCACTTTAGTATGTAAAGCACACAGTTCTATTTTTTTATGGGGTGAGGGGAAGAAACAGGGGTTTAATGAAAATAAATAAGCATGCATCTGTAACTATGGACATGCCCAGTTGACCAAACCTCTAGTTTTGAAGTACGTTGAAGCATAAGAAGTAAGAAACAGGCTATGATCACAGTCCTGGTGGGCCTTGATATATTTCTCCTGCCCAGATGTTGATGGTAGGCATACTTGCTTCTTTCCCCATTATCTCTGATATTCTGGGCTGTGAGTTCCAGGACGTTGGCCTGAGATCCAGTCAAATTGTGCCCTAGAGGGCTGGCTCTAGACCGGTGTTTCTCAACCTTGGCCACTTTCAGATGTGTGGATTTCAACTCCTAGAATTCTCCAGCCAGCCCTGCTGGCTGGAGAATTCTGGGAGTTGAAGTCCACACATCTGAAAGTGGCCAAGGTTGAGAAACACTGCTCTAGACATTTTGGTGCCCTAGGCAAAGTCATATTCTGGTGCCCCCTATGCATATGGTAACAATTCTGCAAAATTATATTTAACCCTTGAGCGCGTGCACTAATGCACAGAGTGTGCATTGATTGCTTTTCTGGGTATAACTTTGATAGGCTGATAGTCACACGACTTGCTTGTTCAGTACCTTTCTATCAGACCTTTGTCTTGCTTCAGTAATATTATCAGCTTCCTGAGGTCCATAGCTGTAATAATTCCTTTTCTGTGACTTGCAACGTCTGGTTGGTGTGCTGTTCACTACTACTCGACCGATTTTGTGAGTGTGTTTTCGAAAAACAGAAAGAAAAGGTTCTAAA
The DNA here is from genome assembly GCA_023362775.1 of Charina bottae. Lineage (NCBI taxonomy): Eukaryota > Metazoa > Chordata > Lepidosauria > Squamata > Charinaidae > Charina > Charina bottae. The sequence goes on from JALMGJ010000003.1 coordinate 117,518,839, forward strand.
GCAATGAGGAAAGAGTATCAGATTTTATACTCATATTGTATATTTTGCAAGTCTTTTCAATTTTGGCGCCCCTTAAAATTGGGTGCCCTAGGCAACTGCCTGGGTTGCCTAGGCCTAGAACAGAGCTTTCCAAACTGTGTGTCGGGACACGTTAGTGTGTCGGCTGCAGTGTCTGGATGTGTCGCGGCTGCTGCTGCCTCCGAGCCCTGCCAGGATTCCGTGCAGGTCCTAGTGCCTGCCTTGTGCCCTGCTGTAAGAGTGTGTCGTGAAATGATGCATGTCTAAAAAGTGTGTCACCAACATGAAAAGTTTGGAAAGCTCTGGCCTAGAAGCTGTCCTGGTGCCATGGACATATTATGTGAAGAAGCCTGTCAAAACAGCATCCAATTTGCCTTTTACAGAACCAGCATCTATTTTTGGATTCTGACATCCATCATGAGCAGTACTGGATAACTTCAAGAGAGCTCTTTCCAAGCCCTACTGAATACCTTATCAGTTCTCAGCCTGAGCAGAGCAGTCTTCTCCAACCTGAGTGTCCTCCAGATGTGTAAAATCCCAGAATTCAGCATGGTGATTTCTGGGAAGTCTACATAGACATAAGGTGCTAGACCATCTTTTTTTATCCATTCTAATTAAGCAATTCTTCTCTCTGAACGCTACCTGCAGAACTGGTTGCGTGACATATTTGGGACAAAAAGCTAGTTCTGTTTCAGGAAGTATTCACTTATGGATCAGATTTAAAATATCAAATGGCAAAAAGCATATCTTACTGGCAATATTTTAAAAGCTACTGACTTTGAAGGCAGACTTGACATTTAAATCCCTGTATTTATGTTTGCAGTGAAGAGGCTTACCATCTGTCAAGCTCATGAGAGGAGGAATGATGTTGAGACCCTGATAAGAAAGACTACATCCACCAAGGCCACATATCAGCATCACGACTGTTTGCCCTTCACAGGGTCTTATAGATTCCAGCAGAGCCAAGAACACCGAATGACCTTGACTAGATTCAGAGGTCAACCAAGCTCATTGGAACAGTACAGGGTTTTTACATATTCACCACCACTGTCTTCCCCAACATGGGATCCTCCAGGTACATTGGTTGCAATTCAAGAATTTCCAGCAAGGATGGTTTTTCTCAGTACCTTGGAATCCCAGGTTATTTAGAGGAAAATCAATATGGAAGAAAACTGAACAGCTGCATATTCCTTCTATCAATATGATGTGAATCAAAAGTATTTCTTAGACAGTTTGGAAGATCTGCCATATTCCAACTAGTCAGTCTCTAGAACTGCAGACCATTTTTCTGCAGTCTTTGGATAGCTGCAATAGTTTGGAGCAGTCAGCTGAACTATTCCTAGATTACAGACTGCATTCCCCTTGTGGGATCAGTGGTACACTTAAGCCTTGTGTTATCCCACGTAGGAAAAACATACATCTAGACCAGCCCTTTAAAAAAAAAACTGTCTCTTAAGCTTTGTTTTCATTGTCTCTTCACATTAATCCCCAAGTTGTAAAACCAGAATTGGGGAATCTGAACTTACCTTATGAACCCAGTTTATGTACTCAGCAGATGATAACAAGAAGAGAAAGTATATAAGAGCCCAACTGTTAAGGTCATCTGCCTAACTGCCTCCTGAGCTCCATTACAACCAGAATCTCTAGCAACATAAACATCATCCCTGTCTTGATGAAATATTTAAAAGGCTTCCTGAAGCAATTAAGCAAATGATATTATATAGCATCTCATGTATCTCTTCTGCATTAAAAAAAAAAATTGAACGGTGAGTCATTTCCTGCTGTCACTCAAAACAGTGGGCCAAATCCACATAACTTTTACTCCTGCTATTTTTAAAAAAAGCCTGCTTCCTGGATATCCAGGGAGGAATTCATTTTTCACTCGAGTGAAAGTAGTGGTCATCCAGTTTTTTTGCAGAGTAAGGATGGCAGTCCTAGTTTATTTAGACAGTGCTATGGCTGACGGAGGAGGAGGAGGAGGAGGTGGGGGCAACATGCAATGTTACATGGTTCCAGTTTTACCTTCACAGATGCCTAGCATTTTTTCTGGAAGGGCAGAATTTGCATCCATGTCCTAAAAGAATCACAATGCCCTGGAACTACTGTATGTCCTCAACACATTTGCAAAATGGACTTCATGTAAAATAAAGAAACAATAAGTCTTGATTCACACATCACACCAAGCCACGGTTTGCATAAGCATGTTTTTGGAATAAGCCGTGATTGGGTGGATTCACACAACATGCAAAAGCCATGGGCTACAAACGCAAGCTTATTCATAAATGTACAAAGGCATAGCTTCCATAAATCAACATACATAATCAGTGATAGAGATAACTATGTAAGAAGACTTAGCAAACAGGAGCATGGGGATGATGATCAAAGTTCAGTTGGTATTACTGTTGAATTATTATATTTATATAGTGTCCCCAGCACAGAGGGCATGCTGGTTTTTAGAGCATAAATCTCTGACCCCCAAAAAACTTACCTTTTTCTTACTTCATATTCTTCCCTTTCCTCTCTTAGCCTTTAGGACTAGGGCAGGGTTTCTCAACCAGGGTTCCGTGGCACCCTCGGGTTCCGCGAGAGGCCCCTAGGGGTTCTCTGGGAGATCTTGATTTATTTAAAAACTTATTTCAAATTCGGGCAACTTCACATTAAAGAGGTAAGTTTCATTCTTTATTTTGAGTTTAAGAACCCTGTTAATGCATATCTACAGGCCTACCCATGAAAGGAATATAATAATTTTGTAACTTCTGGCCTCTGTTTGAGCCTGAATGTGCAGGGGTTCCCCGAGGCCTGGAAAATATTTCTTCAAGGGTTCCTCCAGGGTCGAAAGGTTGAGAAAGGCTGGACTAGGGTGAATGCAATGTATAACGTGCCCTTTTTACACTCTTGTTGCTTGCAATAAGACCGCCCAGAGTCCCCTTCGGGGGAGATGGGGCGGAAATAGAAATTGAAAAACAAATAAATAAATAAGCATGCTACAGATGCAGTACGATCACTACTGTATTTCCAAGAGGTTGGCATTTTGTGCTGTCCTGTCCCAGATTGTGCTGCAGGATGATTTGGGAAAGCAAAAAGATGATGCCTCTCAGGAAACCCAACCTCATTCCCAAGTACATGTGATTGAGATGTTCAGTCGCTCTGCCAGAGCTGAAACCCCAAATCACCCAACTGCTCTTCGTGCATCTGTATCTTTTTAACCCAGAGCAAACGTTTCTAGTAGGCAAGGATTTTTCTATCCTTGCCCTGACTTCTCTAATGAATTCTCTTTTGAAGCCACTTCTCTGCCAGCTAATGACCAAGGTGCTGAGCGTTGGATCTGTCTATCCATAAGGCAAGGGGGCCACAATTATTTGGGATGGGGTCCTTGGTATTTCTGCTAATGCAAAAGTCCCCTCCACTCCATACTCTGGCGTTACTCTGGGTTGCTATCTTTGATTCCTCATCTACTCAGATTCTCTTTTGATGTCTGACGCACATCAAAAGGGAAAAAAATTAAGCCCCAAAAGCGAGACTACGGGCTAAGTCTGAAAGAGAGACAGGAAAGAAAGGAAATGTGCTCAATCAAAGCCAGGGGAGGAATGGAGAGAATAGGAAAGTTAGCAGCTGATAGGGTACAGATGGACACTTAACTTCATATGGAAGCACTTAGAGATATATTGAGACACATTCTGTTCTTCCCATTTTGAAGAAGGCCTGTCCAGGCAAAAATAGAAATGAAATATCCCTATAAGGTAAATTATTCTCCTGCCTCGCACCCCATTATTTTGATTATGATTAAACAAACTTGTATAGCCACCCATCTACTAGAAAGAACTCTGGGTGGCAAACGAAATGAAAACATAATACATTAAAAAAAACCCATTTAAAACAATAAACAGCATTGAGGCCCTGATAAAACTCACATTCACTCACCAACCCACCCCCGTCCCCATGCCAGCTCCATCAACATCTTGGCCCCAATGTCTGGGGGAGCCAAGACGTAGATGATGTGCAAGGGCAGAGATGATGTACGTGGGCAGCCCCACATACAGCTGCTTCTTCTTCTTCTCTTTTTGGCGATCACTCGTAGCCGAGTAAGATTGTCTTCCATGGGTAAAATCTTACAATAGTCCAATTGGGAAGTGACTAAGGCATGAGTGACCATGAGTAGTAGCCCCCCCCCCAATCTAGGAAAAAGCACAACTGGTGCACAAGATGTACTGTATTTGTGCAAAGGTCTCAGTGCCTGGGGGCTGTGAGGGCCTGGATGGGAAACAACAGGCTTCAGCTGAACCCTGGCAAGACGGAGTGGCTGTGGATTGATGGCCCTGTGTTATCCAGGAAATTGTCATCTTTGGTTCTGGATGGGGGTAGCACTGCCCCATTCGGAGCCGGTGCGGAACTTGGGGGTCCTCCTGGACTCACGACACCTGCTCGAAAAGGCTAGGAGGGCCTTTGCGCAGCTTCGGCTTGTGCGCCAGTTACGGCCAGTCCTGGACCGCGATGCCCTCCGAACGGTCACTCATGCCCTTGTCGTCTCCCACATAGACTATTGCAATGTGCTCTACATGGGGCTACCCTTGAGGAATATCCAGAAGCTAGAGCTGGTACAGAATGCAGCCGCGCGGGCAATTTTAGGTGCACCAAGATCAGCACACATAACACCTTTGCTCTGCAAGCTGCATTGGGTGCCGGTGTGCTTCCGGGTCCAATTCAAGGTGTTGGTTATTACCTTTAAAGCCCTACATGGCATGGGGCCTGGATACCTGAGGGACTGTCTTATCCCCATATCATCGACCCGCCCCACCCAATCATTCAGGGAGGGCCTGCTACGGACCCCATTGATAAGGGAATTTCATCTAGTGGGGTCCAGGAGGCGGGCCTTCTCTGTAGTGGCACCCGCCCTTTGGAATATCTTGCCCCCAGAGTTGAGGCAGGTTTCCTCCCTCCCGGCTTTCCGGAAAGATCTGAAAACCTGGTTCTGATGCCTAACGTGGGAGGGGAAAGGTAATAGCTCCTCCTGGGGGTGGTTAGTACCATAATGCCCTCCCTATTGTTCGAGATCAATTCGCCAGATTGGATTTTATATTTATTTATATCATGTTAATAATCTGTAATTTTATACTTGTATTTTAACCTTAATTTTTATTGTAAGCCGCCCAGAGTCCCCGTTGGGGGAGATGGGCGGTCATATAAATTTAAATAATAATAAATAATAAATAATAAATAATAAATAATAAATAATAAATAATAAATAATAAATAATAAATAATAAATAATAAATAATAAATAATAAAGGCCCTCTTGGCCACAGCTGCCACCTGCTCTTCTAGCAGAAGCCATGAGTCCAGGAGAAGCCCCAGATTGCGCACCCACTCTCACTGGGGGATTGTCACCCTAAGCAGAGTTAAGGATGGCAAATCACCAGATACGGGGCACCCTAAAACCCACAGCCACTTGGTCTTGTCAGGGTTCAGCCAAAGCCAGTTTTATAAAAACTGTCAAATGTGTGTTGGTGGTTTCCTAGTTTATATTTATTTATTTGCCACATTTCTATGCCACCCAATGGCTCTAACATCTACTGTTAGAAAGGGCTTATGTTGGCTTATGTTAATTAAGTGTCTTTCCCTGGAATCTGCATGGCTAATTCACAGGATGCATGCACTGCATGCTGGCTGGAGAATTCTGGGAGTTGAAGTCCACACATCTTAAAGTTGCTGAGGTTGAGAAACTCTGCTCCTATTGTATCTTGTTAACATATGTTGACAATGTGTTGTGCGCCAGTTACGCCCTTTCCTAGATCAGGAGTCCCTCTGTACAGTCACTCATACCCTGGTCATCTCCCACATAGATTACTGCAATGCGCTCTACATGGGGCTACCCTTAAAGAGTATCCAAAAGCTTCAACTGGTCCAAAATGTGGCTGCGCGCACAGTTATTGGTGCCCCTAGATCGGCTCATGTGACACCTCTGCTACGCCAGCTGCACTGGGTGCCGGTGTGCTTCCGGGTGCAATTCAAGGTGTTGGTTATGACCTTTAAAGCCCTACATGGCATGGGACCAGGTTACTTGAGGGACCGTCTCATCCCCATAACTTCAAACCGTCCCACTCGATCATGTAGAGAGGGCATGCTTCGGACCCCGTCGTCAAGGGAGTGTCGTTTGGCGGGGTCCAGAAGGCGAGCCTTTTCCGTGGTGGCACCGACTCTTTGGAACAACCTGCCCCCGGAGGTGAGGCAGGCCCCATCGCTCCTGTCCTTCCGGAAGAACCTAAAGGCCTGGTTTTGCCGCCTCGCGTGGGATAGGAATGGGAACAGTTCCTCTTGGGGATGGCTGGTGCCGTAGAGCCCTTTTAAAGAGAACATCTATCGCCTATTGGATTTTATATTTAATTTATTAGTTTTGTAATGTATTTTAAATTGTAGGTATTTTTAAGATTTTAAATTGCTGTACTATAAACCGCCCAGAGTCCCCCTTGGGGGAGATGGTGCGGTAATAAAAGTTGACATATAAATAAATAAATAAATAAATAAATAAATATGCAAGTAGTGCTCTTAAAGAAACCATGTTAGATAACATGCCCAGCTGAATACAAGTGGATTTCCAGTAACGTAAATACAATAAACGTAGGATTTACAAGATTCTTCTTCTGTATCTTGGAAGCTGCTTTGGACCAGGTCAGACCTTGTGCCCATTTCACAAAAGGAAGCACCAGCTAAAGCCTCCTAAGGTTAGATATGCCCCCAAGACTTGGTTGTGTCACCATTTCCCCCCCCTCCCAAAATTGCTGTCATATTGTAAGCTTTTAAGTGACAGAATGCTTTGTATTCATCCACATGAAAAGATATTACTGATGGTGACCTACACCAGCCTGAACAGCAGAGAAATATAATCACTTAGCTACAGCATGTTGTTAAGCACAAGCAGTAGTGACCCAAAACTGCAGGAAGGAATTCCCTAATAAAACCGTCACTTGTTTTGTCATTTTCCTTCCATTTTCTGGTTCCAGTTTCATTTCATTGCTTTTAGTTTTAGGTCAACGCACCACAGTCCCAGGACAAAATAGTAGGAAACCATTAAGAAAATGCAAGTTTTGAAAAAATGCTTCTTCATGACAGATGGGCAGAAGACTAGCAGAACGCACCAACTAGCAGTCAGAAGACACGATGAAAACTCCTTAATTTCACAACACATGGACAGACTCAACCATACTTTCAACTGGGAAACTGTGAGCATCTTAAACCAAGCCAAATCCAAAAATGCTAGAGAATTCCTGGAAGCTTGGCACTCAGACAAAGCAGCCATCAACAGACACATAGAGGTAAACAACATTTACATACCATTCATAAGAGGCAATAGAAAAGCCAAAAGACCAGAACACCTCCTTGTCAGCAATCAACACCCAGATATGCAAAGATTAACACCAGGATCAGCACCAGAGGAACAATCAAACAGCACAATATACCCTAATCAAGGAACTATTAACTCAGTCAATCAACCAAGCAGCAAACAACAGCCCAATCAAGGAACTCCTAAGGGGAGAACAACCTCCACCAACACAAGGAGGACAAGCCATGGTATATAAACAGAGAGCAAGTCCCACTCCCTTTTCGCACTGAAGATATAGCCTAGTCTGGCAATGAAACATCTGCAAGAAAGCAACAAAGCTCAGAGAACACCAAGGACTCCACAGTTCAGCCCTGAGCTACAAATATTCTCTTTGATTGCTTATTCATGAACAGTGGAGAATTTTTGTAGTTGTTTTGTTTTGAGACTAGTAGAGAAGACACTGCGGTAGAGAAAAGGTGGCGGACATCTATACAGTCGGTAAAAACAAGACCTGGAACTGACTGTAGTTCAGATCACGAACCTCTTATTGCAAAATTTAGAATCAGACTAAAGAGAATAGGGAAGACCCACAGATCAGTTAGATATGAGCTCACTAATATTCCTAAGGAATATGCAGTGGAGGTGAAGAATAGATTTAAGGGACTAGATTTAGTAGATAGGGTCCCGGAAGAACTATGGACAGAAGTTCGCAACATTGTTCAGGAGGCGGCAACAAAAAACGTCCCAAGAAAAAGAAAACCAAGAAGGCAAGATGGCTGTCTGCTGAGACACTGGAAGTAGCCCAAGAAAGAAGGAAAGCAAAAGGCAACAGTGATAGGGGGAGATACTGTATGCCCAATTAAATGCAAAATTCCAGAGGTTAGCCAGAAGAGATAAAGAATTATTTTTAAAAAAGCAATGTGCGGAAGTGGAAGAAGACAATAGAATAGGAAGGACAAGAGACCTCTTCCAGGAAATTAGAAACATCGGAGGTAAATTCCAGGCAAAAATGGGTATGATCAAAAACAAAGATGGTAAGGACCTAACAGAAGCAGAAGAGATCAAGAAAAGGGGGCAAGAATATACGGAAGATCTGTACAGGAAGGATAATAATATTGGGGATAGCTTTGACGGTGTGGGTCAGTGAGTTAGAGCCAGACATCCTGAAGAGTGAAGTTGAATGGGCCTTAAGAAGCATTGCTAATAACAAGGCAGCAGGAGACGACGGTATCCCAGCTGAACTGTTTAAAATCTTGCAAGATGATGCTGTCAAGGTGATGCATGCCATATGCCAGCAAATTTGGAAAACACAAGAATGGCCATCAGATTGGAAAAAATCAACTTATATCCCCATACCAAAAAAGGGAAGCACTAAAGAATGTTCAAACTATCGAACAGTGGCACTTATTTCACATGCCAGTAAGGTAATGCTCAGGATCTTGCAAGGTAGACTCCAGCAATTCATGGAGCGAGAATTGCCAGATGTACAAGCTGGGTTTAGAAAAGGCAGAGGAACTAGAGACCAAATTGCCAATATCCGCTGGATAATGGAGAAAGCCAGGAGTTTCAGAAAAACATCTATTTTTGTTTATTGACTATTCTAAAGCCTTTGACTATGTGGATCACAACAAATTGTGGCAAGTTCTTGGTGGTATGGGGATACCAAGTCATCTTGTCTGCCTCCTGAGGAATCTGTATAACGACCAAGTAGCAACGGTAAGAACAGAGCACGGAACAACGGACTGGTTTAAGATTGGGAAAGGAGTACGGCAGGGCTGTATACTCTCACCCTACCTATTCAACTTGTACACAGAACACATCATGCGACATGCTGGGCTTGAGGAATCCAAGGCTGGAGTTAAAATCGCTGAAGAAACATTAACAATCTTAGATATGCAGATGATACCACTTTGATGCTGAAAGCGAGGAGGAGTTTGAGGAGCCTTATGACGAAGGTGAAAGAAGAAAGTGCAAAAGCTGGGTTGCAGTTAAACCTCAAAAAAACCAAGATTATGGCAACCAATTCCAGAATAACATATTCTATTACACTACAAATTAGCATACAGGTAAAAAGGAAGATATGTTCTATGTCTAAACCAGAGTATGAATATTTTGCACCACAGAAGATGCCTTGTCAAACTGAAGCTGCAAATGTGTCATTCAACTGTACCTCTATTTTCTGATCTCATTTCATCTTTCTACATAGAGCACCATCTGCTGATAAAACTAATTATGTTCAATATCATATCTCATTTGCATATAAGCAAATAAAATAAGACCACAGTCCTATGGTACTAAAATAACATCCACAGCTTTAGGTATGTAAAAAATGTTGGACTTTGTGCAGTGTTTAACATTTTAAGATGAAAAATCTAGAAATAAGAATCTAAAAAGCATCTCTGTATCATTAGGCTAAGTATTTAATAGCATAGAACTCCCAATTTGATATAAAAAGTGCCTGGGATCATTTTTTCTAACATAAAGAAGAATTCAGATACTATTTCAGGTTCAGATCTTTTCAAAATAAGACAGTTTTCCTTAACCGGATGTCCTCTTGGGTTACATTACAACTTATGACAAGCAAAGCAGATCGTGGTATTTCCAAAAGGCAGGTAGGACTGCAAAACAATCTGGATGATGGCACGATGGCAGCACAGATACACACAAAACTCTAACTTTTTGTTACCATCCTTTGGTTGTTTGGATTTCTGCAGCCCAGGTCTGGTGCTCCTACCAAATGGTGAATGTTATTCCTGATGTATGATGGCATCTATGGGAGAATCAAAATCAGCAAGGTGGTAGATGGAGTATCACCATACAAGCCCAACTATTTTGCACATACATTAAAATGCATGTTCAAAGGAGACAGGAGTTGCATTGAATGTCTGCCATCTTTCCAGTTTTAACACAACTCCTGCAGATGATGCCACTAACATACTTCAGAAAACACAGGTGAGAGGCCAGTTCTATTCCACTGAGTAAAAATTAGAATTACCCTGAATTTTCAGGTAGTACTGCCAGATGTTCTATATCTTAGGATATTCATAACCTTGTTTAATAACCATCTTATTTACATTATCAGAACTCCTATAATGAACATTGAGTGAAGAGTTTAAGAACCAAGAGGCTGATTCTTCAATTTATTACAAAATTTCAGTAGATATATATGTCATCTGTTTAGCCATTTTTTTTTTACTAAATGACAATTAACAAGTTCAATGCACACATTAAACCATAAACCATGGTGTATACAGAGGAAGGGCTCACCCAACTGTTAACTAAGCCAAAACCAAAGCAAACACATTATGGCTTAATACAGTAGCCAGGTTCACAGAGTTCATTAAGACATAACATGGTTAATGGCTGTTGTGGGTCTTCCGGGCTGTGTGGCCGTGTTCTGGAAGTTGTGGTTCCTAACGTTTCGCCAGCATCTGTGGCCAGCATCTTCAGAGGGCAGGAGCACAGATAGAAACAAAATCTCTGTGCCCAGGTAGAGTGGAAATGTTCTATTTATAGAGCTAAATTATAGGAGATTAGGTGGGGTTTTTTGTTGTGTTGAAATGTTAACGAGTGGCTGATGAGCGTGATTAGCATGTTCATTGTGAGAAGTATTCCCATGTCCTGGTGGTTGGACTGAGTTCGTTGACCTTTTGCAGGCTGTGTTTTTCAGGACTGGTAGCCAGGTTTTGCTAATTTTTAAACTTTCTTCTTTTTTATTGTAACTGTGCTGGTGTTTGTGAATTTCAATGGCTTCTCTGTATAATCTGGTGTAGTGGCTTTTGGTGTTGTCCAGTATTTCTGTGTTTTCAAATAGGATTTTGTGTCCCGTTTGCTTGAGAGCATGTTCAGCTACTGAAGATTTTTCTGGTTGCTGTAGTCTGCAGTGTCTTTCATGTTCTTTTATCCTGGTGTGAATGCTTCGTTTTGTGGTTCCGATGTATACTTGTCCACAGCTGCATGGTATGCGCTATACTCCTGCAGCGGTGCGGGGGTCCCTTTTGTCTTTTGCTGATTTTAGCATTTGTTGTATTTTTCTGGTGGGTCTGAAGACTGTTTGAAAGTTGTGTTTTTCCATCAGTTTTCCCATGCGGTCAGTGACTCCTTTGATGTAGGGCAGGAATACTTTGTTTGTGGGGGGCTGTTTTTCTTCAGTTGGATGTTGTTTTCTTGGTTTGATGGCTCTTTTTATTTCATTCTTGGAATAGCCATTTGCCTGTAGGACCCAATTCAGATGGTTAAGTTCATTGTTGAGAAATTGGGTTTCACAGTTTCGATTAGCACGATCCACCAAGGTTTTGATCATGCCTCTCTTTTGTCGTGGGTGGTGATTGGAATTTTTGTGTAGATATCGGTCCGTATGGGTGGGTTTTCTGTATACTTTGTGTCCTAGTTTGAGGTCCGGATTGCGTATGACCAGCGTATCTAAAAATGGAAGTTTGCCATCAGTTTCTTTTTCCATGGTGAATTGTATATTGGGGTGGATGCCGTTTAGGTGGTCCAGAAATTTCTCCAGTTCTTCTTCAGTATGACTCCAAATTGCGAAGGTGTCATCCACGAACCGGAACCAGACTGTTGGTGTAATGGGTGCCGATTCCAAAGCCTGTTTTTCAAAGTGTTCCATGTAAAAGTTTGCTATGACTGGGCTCAGGGGGCTTCCCATGGCAACGCCATCCATCTGTTCGTAGAACTCATTCTCCCACTGAAAGTAACTAGTTGTTAGGCAGTGTTGAAATAAAGCTGTAATGTCTTCTGGGAAGATTTGCTTGATGAGTGCCAGGGTGTCCCTTACTGGCACCTTGGTAAACAGGGAGACCACGTCAAAGCTGACCAGTTTGTCCGTGTGGTTGAGTTTTAGGGTGCTGATTTTGTTGATGAAGTGTCCTGAGTCTTTGATGTGGGATGGAGTCTGTCCGATGTGGGTCCGTAAAAGGGTTGCCAAATGTTTGGATAATTCATATGTCGGGGAGCCAATGGCACTTACAATGGGTCTGAGTGGGATCGAGTCTTTGTGGATTTTGGGGAGTCCGTATAGTCTAGGTGAGAGAGCTTCTGTCTTGCAAATAAGTTGTAGTACGTTGGGATGCAGGGAGGAGCTCTTTATCAGTGTGTTGGTTTGCTTCATGATTTTGCTGGTCGGATCCCGTCTTATTATTCTGTATGTGGTGGGGTCTAGTAATTCTCTGATTTTGTCTTTGTATTCATCTATGTTCATAATTACCGTGGCATTGCCTTTGTCCGCTGGAAGGATGATGATGTCTGGGTCCGAATTGAGGGTCTCTATGGCGTTTCTCTCCTTCTTAGTAATGTTGCTGGTGGGGGGCTTTGCGGAGCCATTACACCAACAGTCTGGTTCCGGTTCGTGGATGACACCTTCGCAATTTGGAGTCATACTGAAGAAGAACTGGAGAAATTTCTGGACCACCTAAACGGCATCCACCCCAATATACAATTCACCATGGAAAAAGAAACTGATGGCAAACTTCCATTTTTAGATACGCTGGTCATACGCAATCCGGACCTCAAACTAGGACACAAAGTATACAGAAAACCCACCCATACGGACCGATATCTACACAAAAATTCCAATCACCACCCACGACAAAAGAGAGGCATGATCAAAACCTTGGTGGATCGTGCTAATCGAAACTGTGAAACCCAATTTCTCAACAATGAACTTAACCATCTGAATTGGGTCCTACAGGCAAATGGCTATTCCAAGAATGAAATAAAAAGAGCCATCAAACCAAGAAAACAACATCCAACTGAAGAAAAACAGCTCCCCACAAACAAAGTATTCCTGCCCTACATCAAAGGAGTCACTGACCGCATGGGAAAACTGATGGAAAAACACAACTTTCAAACAGTCTTCAGACCCACCAGAAAAATACAACAAATGCTAAAATCAGCAAAAGACAAAAGGGACCCCCGCACCGCTGCAGGAGTATACCGCATACCATGCAGCTGTGGACAAGTATACATCGGAACCACAAAACGAAGCATTCACACCAGGATAAAAGAACATGAAAGACACTGCAGACTACAGCAACCAGAAAAATCTTCAGTAGCTGAACATGCTCTCAAGCAAACGGGACACAAAATCCTATTTGAAAACACAGAAATACTGGACAACACCAAAAGCCACTACACCAGATTATACAGAGAAGCCATTGAAATTCACAAACACCAGCACAGTTACAATAAAAAAGAAGAAAGTTTAAAAATTAGCAAAACCTGGCTACCAGTCCTGAAAAACACAGCCTGCAAAAGGTCAACGAACTCAGTCCAACCACCAGGTCATGGGAGTACTTCTCACAATGAACATGCTAATCACGCTCATCAGCCACTCGTTAACATTTCAACACAACAAAAAACCCCACCTAATCTCCTATAATTTAGCTCTATAAATAGAACATTTCCACTCTACCTGGGCACAGAGATTTTGTTTCTATCTGTGCTCCTGCCCTCTGAAGATGCTGGCCACAGATGCTGGCGAAACGTTAGGAACCACAACTTCCAGAACACGGCCACACAGCCCGGAAGACCCACAACAGCCATTGAACTCCGGCCGTGAAAGCCTTTGACAATACATAACATGGTTACTTTGGTTTGATAGAAGCATTGTGCAAACTTAACCACTATGATTTATAAAACATGGTTTGCGGCTTAGCATGATTTGGGGCCCTACTGTGACTGTTCAACAAATAGGGTTAAGCAAATTATTGCTCAGCATCATGTGTGAACCTGTTTTGATATTGAACAGCTAGCATCCAGCCTATCTATTTAACACTTGATAGAAATAATATTTCTTGAAATTTCCTGTGATTTGATCCCAGCCTTCTACAGCAGAAAACAAATTTGCTTTATCATCTGTCATATCTCTCCAAATATTTGAGAACAGTTTGTGCAAGTGATTTATCTATTCCTTTTTTCCTCTGAAATTTCTCTTGGGGAAATAATATTTCTTCATCAAAAGGACATATGTGATCTACTTCTGCTTCAAGGACATAAGCAATTTACCATATCCCTGACATCACCATTACAGCAAGGCCAGCATTGATGTTCTATTTGAAGAGCCTATTGGTGGTGTTATGTAACTATTATTTATGTGTATTATCATTTATTTCTCTTCTACCAGCAAATACGTAGAATACTTAGAAAAAGGAAAAAATGAATATGCTTGAGACTAAATACCACGGATGTGTGTTAAACCAGTCATGATTAAAATAATTAAATAGCAGCAGAACTAGGAATTAAACACTTGTTATACCAACTTAAGGGGCGTGGTGGGTCAGCGGGTAAGACGCCAGGCTTGTCGATTGGAAGATTGCAAGTTCGGAGGTTCGAATCCCTAGCCCCGCATGACGCACTAGCTCCAGTACTTGCCAACCTAGCAATTTGAAAGCATGCAAATGCAAGTAGATAAATAGGTACCACTTTGGTGGGTAAGTAACAGTGTTCCGCACGCGTCATGCAGCCACATGACCGTGGAAGTGTCTTCAGACAACGCTGGCTCTTCGGCTAACAAATGGAGATGAGCACCGGCCCCTAGAGTCAGACACGACTGCACAAATGTGCGGGAGGAACCTTTACCTTTATAGCAACTTAAAAGGAAGGCTGAGAGAAGGAAGATAGATGCTTTTGAACTGTGGTCTTGGAGGAGAATTCTGAGAGTGCCTTGGACTGCAAGAAGATCAAACCAGTCCATACTCCAGGAAATCAAGCCAGACTGCTCACTTGAGGGAATGATATGAAAGGCAAAACTGAAGTACTTTGGCCACATAATGAAAAGACAGGATACCCTGGAGAA
Organism: Charina bottae; assembly: GCA_023362775.1. NCBI lineage: Eukaryota > Metazoa > Chordata > Lepidosauria > Squamata > Charinaidae > Charina > Charina bottae. Next base: position 117,533,981 of record JALMGJ010000003.1, read on the forward strand.
GAAGCTGATGCTAGGGAAAGTGGAAGGCAAAAGGAAGAGGGGCCGACCAAGGGCATGATGGATGGATGATATTCTGGAGGTGACGGACTCGACCTTGGGGAAGCTGGGAGTGGTGACGGCCGACAGGAAGCTCTGGTGTGGGCTGGTCCATGAAGTCACGAAGAGTCGGAAGTGACTGAACGAATAAACAACAACAAAAAAGGAAAGAGGAAGACAGCCAAGTAGGCAGAGCACTATGGGAAAATAAAGTGGCAGTTTCCAGCCATCCTTGGAGGTCTCTTGTTACCAAAGAACTTCACCAGCCTAACTACGTTCCACACTAGCTAACAATTTAGCTAGGGATTCCTCAAGCAAGCTCTACCTCGAAGTTATGAAAACACTTCAGAAGAGGATACAGATTCTGAAAGGACATTATCTGTGCTCCTCAACTCTGAACAGATGAGGTCATTCCAATTCAACAAAAATTCAGAGATTGTTGTCTCAGGTAGCAAGTTTTTGCCAACGAGCTCTGAATGTTTATCTTGGAAATGACAGTTTCCCTTCAGAATAATCATTTGCAAGATTCATCCCCAACACTGTGATCTTAGAACAGTTTGGAGGCCCAGCAACTTCTTGAAAATCCTAACCCTGATCTTCTACATCAGTGATTGATCTCTTTGGGGCTGCAATTGGCCTATGATATTGGCTTTGGAACAAAGGACAGGTTGGGCCTTGATCTATACTATCTATAGAGTCTTGATCTAAGACTCTATACATTTCTAAGGAATAGGCATCCTCAAGAGTAAGGGCTTAAGTGGAATAGTGGCTTGATCACAAGGAGATGTTTTGTCTAAAGATCTTAAAGACTGGCAACTCAGCCTTGAACAGCCAATTCTGAAGACAGTCTTCACTAGGGTCTCCGTTTTCTCTTGTTCGCTGAAAAATTGCCTCTTGACTCTTGGACTGACCCTGGATTTTGTTTTGGGGACTTAGTTTGATGCTTCATTTCTTTGAACGTAATATATAATCCTTGTCCTGGCTTCTGACAATTATTGGCTTTCTGCCGTAATTGATAATCAACTGCTTTAATAATTGTAACCGCTTCAACAATTGTCTTGATCACCATGCTGTAGAGAGGACATTGTCCAGGATTGTATTGTTGATGGGTAACTTCAAAATTCCTGGGCTCTCCCTTCTAACCATGGACTGGACAATGCTTCATACAGGAGATGTATGAAGCAAAGAACCATAGTTTTACATGGATGCAGAGCCAAGGTACAAAAAGGGGGGCTGGGGAGCTGCCTACAGAGAACCAACATCCTTACACAGCCCTCAGATAGGACCTCGCTATATCAGGATTCTGGGTATAAAAGGTGAGGCAGAAGTATCTAAATAAACATATTTATTAACATATTGACATCATGAAAGGTCACTTAAGTTTGGAAATAAACACAGAATGAATTAAGCTTGGATCAGCTTCATATTGGAAGAATCTATTGACCGTGTGAATTTGATTTTACAGCTTTGTGCAAAACATTATGCACATCTATTTTTTCCCCCATTGTCTCTCAATGGTGTGTTGATACAGAATACCTCATCTCCAGGAACTACAAAAGACATAAAAGATTGTCAACAGACGTGATTGATTCTCTTGGGTGAAATGGATTATCCTAATACCAAGTTACGCTCGTCTCGCCAACCTGCTCTTGAGTTCCCAGGCGACCTGCAAGTGGTTGCAATCATTCTGAAAGCAGCAAAATCTCGATACAGAAATCCTCCATGGATTTGGTGTCCTCCGCTCCTGCAGAACAGACAAAAACATTTTTTGCATGTGTAATTTGGAGCATGACATCTGGAAGAAAGCAAGACAACAGCCCTCAACACTCAGAAGACAGGCAAATCTTTTGGGTAGAGGTTGCTAGCAGAAAGGAGACTATGATTCATGTGGCTATATAGCCACGTTAGATCACTGGAGAATGGCAAAAGGAGCATTGACTTTACCAAAGCATGCAGCCAATTGTAAATTAGGTTGCCCAAAGTGTATCTGGAATTATGATCAAGCAAAGCCAGATGTAGGAACCTCTGTATTTATTCAGCATCTGAACTAGAAGCAGGATCTCACTATAAGATGGGTGCTAGAGACCACATGAGGCCATTGTCCATTCCTATGTGCTCAGACTGTACCATAACAGCAAAATGGTTGGTTTTCAGTGCACAATTTTTTAAACAGGGGTCTCCTAAGCATATTGATATGCACTGGACACATCAATGTCCACCATTAAATCACTCCAACCCTCTGTAGACTGACCCCATTGATCCTATGACATTACTGCTCAATATTTTCAGCCTGACCCCTTTGATCCTATGACATTGCTGCTCAAGACTCACTCTTGCACCCCAAATATTGGTGTTTTTGTTTTAAAAGAAGAATGTGATGCACCCTTGGGCCAAAAAAGTGATGCACCCCTACTATAAAAGAAACCCAGGTCTCTAAACAGGTAAACTTTAAAAGCTTCTGGTTTCCCTGTACCCCAATAAGTGCTTTAGATGTAAGATAAAGGGCAGACTTTGAAAAGCTTTTTTTGCCAAGGCCTTAGATCAAGTTTCAGAAGAGTATCAATCCAGGCTAATACCATGTATCATTATGGTTGTTTGAGGCTGATATGGGAGGAAGTTATAGTAAAATGTAGACATTTTATTTATTGGAAAATTACTCAAGCTCTCCCTTTATCTTTGCATTACTATCCCCAAATCAATCTTGTTTTGCCTTTGATCTTCTTTAAAGTACAACATGTTTGATATCACTCCTGGATGGATATTCAGCTCCTTTCTTTCTTTCTTTCTTTCTTTCTTTCTTTCTTTCTTTCTTTCTTTCTTTCTTTCTTTCTTCTTTCTTTCTTCTTTCTTTGCATTTTAATACTTGTTCATCTTTCTGTACCCCCTCATTCTCCATCCCTCCAGGGTGGGGTTCATGAAGTCTGCAGATCCAACCACCAACCTTCCCCCAATTTTAGGAAGAAGCCTTAGAAAAGCAGTCATTCAGGGGCCATCACAGAAGGTAAGGAAACCAGACACTATCTGTCCTAGAATCCCAGAATGAAAAAGGCAGTGCAAAACCAAAGACAAGGTTATTCTTTAGCCAGGCACAGAGCAGCAGAAGGGACCTAAAACTGGGGATGGAACTGAGGGGACTGGCTAAGTCAGGGGTGGGGAACCTTTTTTCTGCCAAGGGCCATTTGGATATTTATAACCGGGGACCGGGGTGGGTGGGGGGCGGGGTTTCTGGGATTTCCGCAGACCGGGGGCCGGAGTTTGCGGGCGGGAGCCAATCACAAGCCCTGGGGGGCGGGGTTTGTGGGCGGGAGCCAATCACGAGGAAGGGGTGGGGTTTGCAGGCGGGAGCCAATCACGTGGAAGGGGTGGGGTTTGCGGGCGGGAGGCCCACGGGCCTTAGGCGGGAGCCCAGCGGGCCTTATGCGGCCCGCAAGCCTGACGTTGCCCACCCCTGGGCTAAGTGAACCTTTGAGGACCAGGGCATACACTCATAGCCTTCTCAAACAGTGCACTGAGTGAGGAACAGCACACTTGCAGTTGACATCCTGGATTGCTGAATAGCAGCTCTGGTTCTATATTACAGCTACCATACCTGGGTACAAAAATCCAGATTACTACTAAAAAGCATAGAAGAGAAATAGACAATAGACCTTTATGCTGCTGCCTAGTAGCTGTCCAGATTTTCATGGCCCAGAATGTGTAGCCTTATTCTCAGGGTGAGTGGGTGGGGGTGGAAGTCATGTAAAACCTCATACATGGGGACACAACAAAATGCAACATCCATCTCTCTCTAACTTGAACTAATGAGAAGGTGGACTTTATATTTTATTAGGGTAGATTCTATAGATCTCTTCCAGCAACACCAATGAGTACCAGGATCTGGATAGCTCTGAAAGCAAATGAACAATATAGTTATCTAAAGTGCAAGGGTCTATGGGTTCAATATGCAGTAGAGGATTGAACCCCATAGAATCAGATCTGGTTATGTACATATGATGAGTCTCAATAAGGATGAAACTGGTTGTGTACTGCCTTCTGGTGGTAAAAATAACTGAAAACACCACACAAGATATACATGATGTGAAAATAGAGATACTTTCCCCTCCTTCAAGGGTGGTGGTGGTGGTGGTGGTGGTGGTAGTCACGTACTGTAAAATCTTGTTCATGGGGACATGACCTCATGTAGCATCCATATTTCTCAAACCTGAGAGTTTAAGGGAAGATGGCAGAATATACCATCCTGATAGATTCTAAGGGCATAGCTACCATTTTCTCAATCTAGATTTATAAGGCTGCCCAACTCAAACCATGTGACTCTGGGCAGCATACAACAGGAAAATGAACAATAAACCAGGAAAAAACCTACATAACATAAAACAAGCAGATTATAGAAATATAAAATGGCAACCAAGTTGGACCTAAATGTCTAGGGGAAAAAACAGGTTTTAATGGCTTCCCCATCCAGCAAAGGAGATGGTTACCTTGTTGTGGTGCTGGAGCTTGAGCACCTCAATGACGCCATGAGCTAAACCGTGAAGGGACACCCAAGATGGGAAGGTCATGGCAGAGAGGTCAGACTAAATACGATCGCTGGGGAAGGTAACGGCAACCCACCCCAGTATTCTTGCCGTGAAAACTAAATGGATCAGTACAACCAGAGATATGTCGGTATACCATCGGAAGATGGGACTCCCAGGTCGGAAGATGGTCAAAATGCTACTGGGGAGGAACAGAGGATAAGTTCAGCTAGCCCCAGATGTGATGACGCAGCTAGCTCAAAGACGAAAGGACGGCTAGCGGCTGATGGTGCTGGTGGTGAACGACGAATCCGATGTTCTAAAGATCAACACACCATAGGAACCTGGAATGTAAGATCTATGAGCCAGGGCAAATTGGATGTGGTTATTGGTGAGATGGCTAGATTAAATATAGACATTTTGGTTGTCAGTGAACTGAAATGGACTGGAATGGGCCACTTCACATCAGATGACCACCAGATCTACTACTGTGGACAAGAGGACCACAGAAGAAATGGAGTAGCCTTCATAATTAATAATAAAGTGGCTAAAGCAGTGCTTGGATACAATCCAAAAAACGATAGAATGATCTCAATTCGAATTCAGGGTAAGCCATTTAACATCACAGTGATCCAAATATGCGCCCCAACCACAGATGCTGAAGAAGCAGAAGTAGATCAGTTCTATGAGGATCTGCAGCACCTACTGGATAATACACCAAAAAGAGATGTTATTTTCATTACAGGAGACTGGAATGCTAAGGTGGGTAGTCAAATGACACCTGGAATTACAGGTAAGCATGGTCTGGGAGAACAAAATGAAGTGGGACATAGGCTGACAAACACTCTCTTCCAGCAACATAAAAGACGACTTTATACATGGACTTCACCAGATGGTCGACACTGAAATCAGATTGACTACATCCTTTGCAGCCAAAGGTGGTGGACATCTATACAGTCGGTAAAAACAAGACCTGGAGCTGACTGTAGTTCAGATCACGAACTTCTTATTGCACAATTTAGAATCAGACTAAAGAGAATAGGGAAGACCCACAGATCAGTTAGATATGAGCTCACTGATATTCCTAATGAATATGTAGTGGAGGTGAAGAACTATGGACAGAAGTTCACAACATTGTTCAGGAGGCGGCAACAAAAAAAACGTCCCAAAGAAAAAGAAAACCAAGAAGGCAAGAGGGCTGTCTGCTGAGACACTGGAAGTAGCCCAAGAAAGAAGGAAAGCAAAAGGCAACAGTGATAGGGGGAGATATGCCCAATTAAATGCAAAATTCCAGAGGTTAGCCAGAAGAGATAAGGAATTATTTTTAAACAAGCAATGTGTGGAAGTGGAAGACGACAATAGAATAGGAAGGACAAGAGACCTCTTCTAGAAAATTAGAAACATCGGAGGTAAATTCCAGGCAAAAATGATTATGATAAAAAAAAAAGATGGCAAGGACCTAACAGAAGCAGAGGGGGCATGGTGGCTCAGCGAGTAAGACGCCTGGCTTCTCAATCGGAAGATCACAAGTTCAGAGGTTCGAATCCCTAGCCCCGCATGACGGAGTGAGCTCCCGCACTCGCCCCAGCTCTTGCCAACCTAGCAATTCGAAAGCATGCAAATGCAAGTAGATAAATAGGTACCACTTCGGTGGGTAGGTAACAGCGTTCCGTATGCGTCATGCGGCCACATGACCATGGAAGCGTCTTCAGAGAACGCTGGCTCTTCAGCTAAGAAACGGAGATGAGCACCGGCCCCTAGAGTCGGTGTGAGATGCTCCACAACGTGTCTGCGAACGTTCTTCTCAATAACCACGCGGAAGCGCTCGTATTGGAAAAGTAAACAGTTTATTGCAGGTATACATGGGTTAGCGTAAAAGAAAGGCAAGAATGTGTTGCATGAGTGCGGTTGCTTATTTATACCCTTCTGGCCCTGATCCCGCCCCCTCCCTTCTCGGACTTTCTCCAGATCAGGTCATGTAAGTATCACTCGGTGATTGGCTGTTTGTTGTCACTTTCCCACCAGTTTCGATCTTCCCTTTTCTTCCTTTCAACGGTCGGCTTATGGCAGGACTCTGAGTTCCTGTCAGAGTTCTGACATGCCTCCGGCCGAAGATCTTCTCCCCCCCCCCCCCCCCATCTCATTCCCGTGCCTGTGTTTATTTGATTAGCCTCTGTCGCGGTATCTGTAAAAACATAAGGTAAACAATGTTAATAAGGTTTTCAATGGGGTTTGTCAGGGAATTTGCGGTGGAACCTTCTAATTAGCTCTGGCGCTTGCATGTTTTTCTCCGCCACCCATTCTTTGAACCCTGCTGGTAGGTGCTGCCACTTGACTAAGTATTGTAATTGTCCCCTGTGTCGCTGTGAGTTGAAGATGTTATCTATTTCAAAATGTGGCTCTCCATTCACGATCATCGGCGCTGGTTCTGGGGCTTCAGGGTGCCATTGATCTGAGTTGTGATATTGTTTTAATAGGCTTATATGGAATACGGGATGCACTTTCATCAACGATTTTGGGAGTTGTAGTCTCGCTGTTACTGGGTTTAGCACTTTTGCTATGGGAAATGGCCCAATGAACCTTGGGGCTAGTTTCGTGATGGCTGTGTGGACCTTAAGTTTTTCGTGGACAGATATACTTTGTCTCCTTCTTTGAGTTCCCACTCCATTGTTCTTTTCCTATCTGCATACTTTTTGTATGTGGCTTTTGCTTCTTGCAATGTGCGTAGCATTACCGGCCAATTGCTGGTTATTTTATTTATCCACTCATCTGCTTGCAGAGGGCCGTGTTTCTCTGTCCTGTGAATCCTTGCTATTTCTGGAATGGCTGCGAAGTCTTGACCGGTGGCTATCTTGAATGGCATGAATCCTGTGCTTTTGTGTACCGTGTTATTGTAGGCTACTTCCGCAAATGGTAGTAGGTCAGCCCAGTCGTCTTGCTGGTAGCTTATGTAGCACTGGGGGTACTGTTCCATCCAGTATGGAAATCAGGCATTCTGAAGATCCGTCCGTGCAAGGATGGAACACGCTGGTTAATCCTTGTTCAGACCTAATCAATTTTAGGAACGCTTTCCAGAATTTAGATGTAAAAGTAGTTCCGCGGTCGCTGATAATCCGTTCTGGTGCGCCATGTGCTCTGTATATATGCTGTATAAAAAGCTTGGCCATTCTTTGTGCAGTTGGGATCCCGTTGCACGCGATAAAGTTCGCCTGTTTTGAAAATAGGTCTGTCACTACCCATACCGCCGTTTTGTTTTTGCTCGTGGGTAGGTCGACCACGAAATCCATGGCAATCTGTCGCCATGGTTGCGTGGGGTTGGCCACATTTTGTAGCAGTCCTGTAGGTTTCCCTATTGTTCTCTTGGCTGTAGCGCACACCTGGCAGGTTTTCACGTACTTTTTTACATCTTTGCGCAGTGTGGGCCACCAAAATTTGCGCCTGACTAGATGGATGGTTTTGACAAAGCCAAAATGTCCGGCTGTCTTGTGGTTGTGGCTTGTTTCGGGTACATACAATTTGTCGTCCTTCCACCACCCGCCGTTGTGTTCTTGTAACATTTCCTTGTTTTCCTCCCACCAATTGTCATTTGGGATAGCTGTTTGTATTTCTGTTTCTAGTGGGGTCTTAGTTTCTCTCCGTTCCCCCTGCCTCCGTGTGACCGCCATGTTTCCCCCTTGTAGATTCTGTGTTTTCAGCTCACCTACTGTATGTGCGGGGTCGCTGGGGAACAGCGTTTCCGTGATTTCTTCTGTTCCACCTTCATGTTGTGGTAGGCGCGACAGCGCATCTGCTAGGTAGTTCTTCCCCCCCGGGAAGTACTTTAACGTGAAGTTAAATCTACTAAAGAACTCAGCCCAGCGGAGCTGTTTGGGGTTTAGCTTCCTTGGGGATTTTAGTGCTTCCAGATTTTTATGATCTGTCCATACCTCAAATGGCACTGACGATCCTTCTAGCAGATGTCTCCATGTGGCTAGCGCGTAACGGACGGCAAACGCTTCCTTTTCCCACACATGCCAGCGTTTTTCTGTGTCGCTGAATTTCTTTGAGATGTAGGCACAGGGTCTCAGGTTCTGGTCTTCGTTCGCTTGCAGCAAGATTGACCCAACTGTGTTATTGGACATGTCTGTGTGGATGATGAATGGTTTGTTGACTTCGGGGTGCTTCAGTATGGGCTCTGCTGTGAAAAGAGCCTTGAGTTTCTCAAATGCTTCTTGGCATTCTGGCATCCACTTTATCTTAGTACTGGGCTGTCTCGCGGTTGTCTTGGTTCCATTTCTTTTTGTCTTTAATAGGTCAGTTAGTGGGAGTGCGATCTGCGCGAAATTTTTTATGAATTCTCTGTAAAAGTTTGTGAACCCTATAAATGCCTGTAATTGCCTCCTGGTTCGTGGGGGTTCCCACCCCAGGACCGCTTGCACCTTGGCGGGGTCCATTTCAATGCCCTTGTGCGAGATGCGGAAGCCCAGGAAGTCTAGCTTGTCTTTATGGAATTCGCACTTAGCCAATTTGACGTATGGTTTTGCGTCCAGCAACTTTTCCAGCACCACTTTCACTAATTGCACGTGCTCCTCCATGTTTTCAGAGAATATTAATATGTCATCAAGATATACGATGACCCCTTGGTATAAAAATTCATAGAGGACCTCATTGATTAACTTCATGAAGATGCCTGGTCCCCCCACAATTCCGAATGGGAGTACACGGTACTGAAATGACCCGAGTGGGCAGTTGAACGCCATCTTCCATTCGTCCCCTTCCCTTATCTGGACCCTGTAATATGCCTCCCTCAGGTCGAATTTTGTGAAAATTTTCCCTTTACTCAATTGTGCCAGCATGTCTTTTAGTAGTGGAAGGGGTACTGGTTTGTGACTGATATTGCGTTAAGTCCCCTATAATCGGTGCATAGACGCAGGGAACCATCTTTTTTCTTCCAAAAAAGCACTGGGGCTGCCAAGGGAGAATTAGCCGGTTCAATGAATCCCCGGGCCAGGTTTTTATCTATGAATTTGCGTAGTTCTTGTAGTTCCCTCTGGGTCATCGCGTACATTTTTGGCTTGGGAAAAGTGGCTCCCGGGATGAGTTCTATAGCACAATCCGTGTTTCTGTGGGGGGGTAGCTAGTCACACTCGTGTTCGTCAAAGACATCTTTCACCGGGATGTAGTTTCTTGGGAATGACGTCATCTCGTCAATGACGTCACCACGGGATGAGGTATCACCAATATGCTGGTGATACCCAGTTATACATCTCCATCCCGGGTGAAGTAGGTGATGTGGTCGATGCCCTATCTCAGTGTCTGGAGGCTGTGGGGGTCTGGATGGGGAACAACAGGCTTCAACTGAACCCTGGTAAGACGGAGTGGCTGTGGATTGATGGCCCCCCTAGATCCAGGAAGTTGTCATCTTTGGTTCTGGGTGGGGTTGCACTACCTCACTCGGATCCAGTGCGGAATCTGGGGGTCCTCCTGGACTCGCGACTCCTGCTCGAAGAGCAGGTGGCAGTCGTGGCCAGGAGGGCCTTTGCACAACTTCGAGTTGTGCACCAGTTACGCCCTTTCCTGGATCAGGAGGCCCTCCGAACAGTCACTCATGCCCTTGTCATCTCCCGCATAGACTACTGTAATGCGCTCTACATGGGGCTACCCCTGAAGAGTATCCGGAAGCTTCAGCTGGTACAGAATGCGGTGGCGCGAGCAGTTACGGGTGCCATAAGATCGGCACATGTAACACCTCTGCTACGCGAGCTGCATTGGTTGCCAGTTTGCTTCCGGGTCCAATTCAAGGTGTTGGTGATTACCTTTAAAGCCCTATATGGCATAGGACCAGGGTACCTGAGGGACCATCTCGTCCCAATAACGTCAGCCCGCCCCACCCGTGCGTGCAGAGAGGGCATGCTTCGGACCCCCTCAACAAGAGAATTCCATCTAGCGGGGTCCAGGAGGCGTGCTTTCTCTGCGACAGCCCCCGCCTTATGGAACATCTTGCCCCCGGAGGTGAGACTGGCCCCCTCCCTCCTGGCCTTTCGGAAGGCCCTTAAGACCTGGCTCTGCCGCCTGGCCTGGGACAACGGAGGTGGTAGTGCCTCCTGGGGTTGGCTGGCCCCGTAGCAATAAGACCTATGCTACGGTCCCCAATCCATCTTGGATTTTATTTTATTTTATTTTATATCTGGATTTATTTTTATACATCTTCTATTTTGTATGGTTTTAAATATTTTAAATTTTTAAGTTTTAATTATTGTAACCCGCCCAGAGTCCCTTGTATGGGAGATGGGCGGGGAATAAATTAAATAAATAAAATAAATAATAAAATAAATCTCCCCCTGTCATGTCTCCCCCCCTTTGCGATCCCAGCCGCCCCCATTTCAGTTCCGTTTCCCTTTGTGTTATTACTCTTGGTGTTGTATGTCCCATCTATAAACTCCATTTCCCCTGACACCCAATCAATTTGTGGGTTTCTTTCCCGTAACCATTTAAGTCCTAGTATTATGGGCTGCGTTGATATGGGGGCCACAATGAAGTGCAGGATCTCCACGTGCGTGCCAATTAGCATTCTTACTGCTTCCGTGAAATGCCCCACCGGCCCCCCTTTCATCTCTGACCCATCGAGTTGACAAAACGTGATGGGTGATTTTAGTTTGAATAACTTTAGTCCCATGTCAATCGCTATAGATGGGTGCATCAAGCATCTTGAGCACCCAGAGTCCAGCATTGCTGCCCCCACAAATTGCTCCCTCCCGTCTAAGGTTTCCAATTTTACCTTGACTTTCAATGTTGGGCAGTCTTCTGTCATCAATGTGTCATTGCACCCCTTGTTGAAGGCCTGTCCCGCGGCGCACTTTAGGGCAGGCCGTTGTCGTTTCCCACCGGCACGAACTCCTCATCGGTGGATTCACCCGTGGTCGAGTCCGGTTCTGTGAATTTGCGCCTTTCCGTGGCCGCCTTTGCTGTGGTTTGTTTGTAGGGGGGGAGGCTTTGTGCTGCTTTTCTCCTGTTTTACTCTTTTCTGTTGGTTGGTTGCACTCGTTGATCCGGTGGCCCTCTCTTCCGCACTTGAAGCATAATTTGTTCTTTGCTTGCCGCTCTTTTTCCTCAGCCCATGGTCTTCTTTCGTAGTCTCTTTTGGGTTGATATTGGCTAGCATGTGCTGTTCTACCCTGCGTACTGTAGTTGGCGGTATGAGCAGATTCGTAATTTTGTGCTCTCGACTTTTCCTGCCAACTGGACCCATTCATCAAGCGTTTCCGGGTCCCCTCTCCCCGCCGCCATATCTAGTAGCTCAGGCCTTAATCCCATCTGGAAGTATTCCACTTTGAATGATTCAGGCCAGTTTGGTAGGCGGCTGACTAGTTTCTTGAATTCTAGTGCGTATTCCTCCACCGTATGGTGTCCCTGCCTTAATCTTTGAATTTTCGCCTTGGCTGACATTCGGGATATGGTGTCCTCAAATCTCTTCCTCAGTGCTTTCATGAACGTGCTGAAATTGTGCAGTTCTTTTGCCTTCGTTTCGTGTAGCATTTCTAGCCATTTTGCCGCTTCTTCAATCAGGAAGTTGGACACATACCTGACTTTGGCTTCTTCATTAAGGAAAAACCATTCCGATTCTTCCATGAACCCTCTTATGTGGTTCAGGAAGCATGCTAGCTTTTCTGGGTCCCCATCAAATTTAGTTTTTAGCTTTGTTACTATGACGGGTTTGCTCTGTTGGTAGGGCGTGGGATTGCTCACATAGCTCATGTGTGCTGCCGGTTCGTCTATTTCGTCTCTGTCCTCCTCCCTCTCTTCGTCACTTTCTCCTGTGCTCCCGGATTCAGAAGACTCAGAGGGTGAGCTATCTTCCTTGACCTTGCTTCTATCCCTCTCCCGGCGCTGGGGTTTTTTAAGTAGCTTTTCTAGGGCAGCTTGGATCGCTGTCAGCTTGGAATCCATGGTAACCAGCCCCGTTTCCACGCGGGCTGCCCTGGCCTCTAGTGCCGCGATTCTCTGTGATTGCGAGATTTGCGCCTTGGCTGCTTGCTTCCCTGGTGCCGGGGCCATGCCTCCTCCCACCCCCAGCGACCACTCTGCCGTCTGGGTTTGTGTTTGTGGTGTGGGGGTTCGGGGGGTTCGTTTACCTCCCTCTCTTTGTTTCTCCTTGCCTTTTGCCGTCCGGCTGGTTCCCCGGGTCCCTCGTTTATCGGTTGTGCTGCCGCTGCTGCCGCTGTCGTCGGGCATGTGTTGGTCTTGTCATCGGCTTGGTATGCTTCGGCCTGTTCCATGTCCGCTCGATGTCGTGATTTCGGTTGCTCGCCGTACAATGCAAGCGGGAGCCGATCTCGACCGTGGGCTCCCTGAAGGTTTCAGGTTCGTCCGCAGGAAAATCGGCTAGGGATGATTCTTGCCTTTATGTGAGACGCTCCGCAACGTGTCTGCGAACGTTCTTCTCAATAACCACGCGGAAGCGCTCGTATTGGAAAAGTAAACGGTTTATTGCAGGTATACATGGGTTAGCGTAAAAGAAAGGCAAGAATGTGTTGCATGAGTGCGGTTGCTTATTTATACCCTTCTGGCCCTGATCCCGCCGCCTCCCTTCTCGGACTTTCTCCAGATCAGGTCATGTAAGTATCACTCGGTGATTGGCTGTTTGTTGTCACTTTCCCACCAGTTTCGATCTTCCCTTTTCTTCCTTTCAACGGTCGGCTTATGGCAGGACTCTGAGTTCCTGTCAGAGTTCTGACAATCGGACATGACTGCACAAATGTGTGGGGGGAACCTTTACCATTTTTTAACAGAAGCAGAAGAGACCAAGAAAAGGTGGCAAGAATATACGGAAGATCTGTATAGGAAGGATAATAATATCGGAGATAGCTTTGATGGTGTGGTCAGTGAGTTAGAGCCAGACATCCTGAAGAGTGAGGTTGAATGGGCCTTAAGAAGCATTGCTAATAACAAGGCAGCAGGAGACGACAGTATCCCAGCTGAACTGTTTAAAATCTTGCAAGATGATGCTGTCAAGGTGATGCATGCCATATGCCAGCAAATTTGGAAAACACAAGAATGGCCATCAGATTGGAAAAAATCAACATATATCCCCATACCAAAAAAGGGAAGCACTAAAGAATGTTCAAACTATCGAACAGTGGCACTTATTTCATATGCCAGTAAGGTAATGCTCAAGATCTTGCAAGGTAGACTCCAGCAATTCATGGAGCGAGAATTGCCAGATGTACAAGCTGGGTTTAGAAAAGGCAGAGGAACTAGAGACCAAATTGCCAATATCTGCTGGATAATGGAGAAAGCCAGGGAGTTTCAGAAAAACATATATTTCTGTTTTATTGACTATTCTAAAGCCTTTGTCTGTGTGGATCATAACAAATTGTGGCAAGTTCTTGGTGGTATGGGGATACCAAGTCATTTTGTCTGCCTCCTGAGGAATCTGTATAACGACCAAGTAGCAACGGTAAGAACAGACCAAAGAACAACGGACTGGTTTAAGATTGGGAAAGGAGTATGGCAGGGTTGTATGCTTTCACCCTACCTATTCAACCTGTACGCAGAACACATCATGCGACGTGCTGGGCTTGATGAATCCAAGGCTGGAGTTAAAATCTCTGGAAGAAACATTAACAATCTCAGATATGCAGATGATACCACTTTGATGGCTGAAAGCAAGGAGGAGCTAAGGAGCCTTATGACGAAGGTGAAAGAAGAAAGTGCAAAAGCTGGGTTGCAGTTAAACCTCAAAAAAAAACCAAGATTATGGCAACCAGCTTGATTGATAACTGGCAAATAGAGGGAGAAAACGTGGAGGCAGTGACAGACTTTGTATTTCTAGGCACAAAGATTACTGCAGACACTGACTGCAGCCAGGAAATCAGAAGACGTCTACTTCTTGGGAGGAGAGCAATGACAAATCTCGATAAAATAGTTATCAGAGCAGAGACATCATACTGACAACAAAGGTCCGCATAGTTAAAGCAATGGTATTCCCCGTAGTAACCTATGGCTGTGAGAGCTGAACCATAAGGAAGGCTGAGCGAAGGAAGATAGATGTTTTGAATTGTGGTGTTGGAGGAAAATTCCGAGAGTGCCTTGGACTGCAAGAAGATCAAACCAGTCTGTTGGGGTTTGATAAACCCAGGAATTTACTGCTAGATATAAATTATACAGAGAGGCTTGATTAGGTTAAAGGGGAAATATTCTGCACAGTCACCCAATTAGCAGCCATTGTTGTAGGAATGATGTGTCAGTGTGTGACTCATACAACAGGTGCTTAGAGTTAAGTTGGGTGTGGTGAATAACGAGAGTGACCTATAATGTGATTGGTCAGTTTCACTATATAAGCAGAGACATTCTCATTTCCCATTATTCCCATTTTACCTCGTGAATGCTGTATCGTTGGTGTATCATTTTGTTACCTGTGGAAGTGATCTGTAAATACGTATGTATATAAAGTAAATAGGATATTTGATATAACTTCTGTTTGGAGTCTATTTACTGCATAGTACTTGGATCACTGGTGCCTAGGAGAGAGGCAGGCTGCTCCATCCGCATGCCCTGGCACAGTCCATACTCCAGGAAATAAAGCCAGACTGCTCACTTGAGGGAATGATATGAAAGGCAAAACTGAAGTACTTTGGCCACATAATGAGAAGACAGGATACTCTGGAGAAGAAGCTGATGCTAGGGAAAGTGGAAGGCAAAAGGAAGAGGGGCCGACCAAGGGCAAGATGGATGGATGACATTCTGGAGGTGATGGACTTGACCTTGGGAGAGCTGGGGGTGGCGACGGCCGACAGGAAGCTCTGGCGGGGGCTGGTCCATGAAGTCACGAAGAGCCGGAAGCGACTGAACGAATAAACAACAACAATGGCTTCCCTAAAGGCAAGCAGAGTTGAGGACTGTCATATATTGGGGTGGGGGTGGGGAGATCGTTCCAGAGCACAGGGGCAACCACTGAAAAGGCATGCTTCCTAGGTCTCATAAGGTGGCAAAGTTTAAAAGAGGGAACTTGGAGCATGCCCCCATATGGGAGTGTGTGGGGCAGGCAGATGTTAGTGGGAGAAGGTGGTCCAGCAAGTAACCCCGTCCTCTGCCATGTAGGGCTTTGAAGATGCCAACCAGCACCTTGAATTGCACCTGGAAGCTTACTGGGTGCCAGTGCAACTGGTGAAGAAGCAGTATTACATGGGTATAATGAGCTGCACCCATAGCTACCTTTGCCCCTGGCTTCTCGACCAATTTATTTTGATGCCTCATTCAGTTTTTCCCCTTTCAATAACAAGCTTGAGAAATGAGGAAGGAATCTAGTGATTGACGTTGGGGACAACCCATCAGCCCTGTTCATAGTCAGGCACTGAGAAAGGAGGATTGGCATTACAGTTGGCTGGCTTTTTGTCAGCTCCTGATTGAAGGAGAAAAGAATGTACAGGCTTTAAAGACGCTACTGCTTTTGAATGCCAGGTCGGTGTGTAATAAGTCCTCCCTCATCCATGACTTAAAATAATCTTTTGGCCTGTATAACTAGGATCTGGATGGGCCCAGAGGGGGGTTCCCCTCTCAGAAGGGGAATTTACATCAGCCAGGGGAGGGATGGAGGGATGGAAGGGTGGCTGTTGTCATCCATGGGTCATTGAGGGCTCTCAGAGGCTCTGCTCCATAGATAACCAGATGTGAGGCCCTCTGGTTGAAGCTGGGCTTTAGGGAACAATTGGAATTGTTGCTAGTGTACCACCACAAGATGGATGTTAGTCCAGACAAGAAGCACAGCCATGAGTACTAACTCTATCATTTTTGCAAGGTTACATTAACAGAATCTTGCAAGACTGAAAGTATTTCCCCCCTCCTTTTCTTTCACTCTCTGGAAAACTAGGGGGGGGGTCCCTTCTGAAACACTTCTCACGATCCCTCTCCTTCTGTGGGCTCAGAAATCTTTTACATGCAAGCTGTCCAGGCTGCGGCTCTTCCTCCTGTCTCCCAAGGCCATTCCCACAGACCATTAGAGATTCTGCTGTACCTCCTCCTCCTTCTTATATTTCAGTGGGTTAGGGAAGGGTCTGCCTGAGCTGCTTCCAAACATTATCTGGATGTTCTGGACTTTAAAAAATATATCCCTTGCTGCCATGGCAAAAGAGTCTGCATATCTCCATCAAGCTCATCTTCCTGACTCTCAACACCTAGTCACCTTGCAGTAGGACTATTGCAATGCACTCTATAGGAGACTGCCCTTGAAGACCATTCAGAAGCTACAGTTTATCCAGGATGCAACAGTGCAGACAGTGTTGGGCATGCCTTGGCATACCCATGTTACACCACTGCTCTGCCAGCTGCAGTGGTTGCCAGTGAGCTTCTAAGTGCAATCCAAGCTGCCGGTTATTGCTTACAGGTTGTTGTTGTTGTTCAGTCGTTTAGTCGTGTCCGACTCTTCGTGACCTCATGGACCATAGTACGCCAGGCCTTCCTGTCCTCCACTGTCTCTCGGAGTTTACTCAAATTCATGTTCATTACATCGGTGATGCTATCTAACCATCTCATCCTCTGCCGTCCCCTTCTCCTTTTGCCCTCAGTCTTTCCCAGCATCAGGGTCTTTTCCAGTGAGTCCTCTCTTCGCATTAGGTGGCCAAAGTATTTGAGCTTCAGCTTCAGCATCTGTCCTTCCAATGAGCAGTCAGGGTTGATTTCCTTTAGGATTGACTGGTTTGACCTCCTTGCAGTCCAAGGGACTCTCAAGAGTCTTCTCCAGCACCACAGTTCAAAAGCATCAATTCTTCGGCGCTCAGCCTTCCTTATGGTCCAACTCTCACAACCATACATTGCTACTGGAAAAACCATAGCTTTAACTATACGGACCTTTGTCGGCAAGGTGATGTCTCTGCTTTTTAATATGCTGTCTAGGTTTGCCATAGCTTTCCTCCCAAGGAGCAAGCGTCTTTTAATTTCATGGCTGCAGTCACCGTCTGCGGTGATCTTGGAGCCCAAGAAAATAAAATCTGTCACTGCTTCCATTTCTTCCCCTTCTATTTGCCAGGAAGTGATGGGACCAGATGCCATGATCTGGGTGGTTTTTTTTTAGCCTTTTGATACTGTCCATGGGTTTTCTTGGCAAGGATACTGGAGTGGTTTGCCATTCCCTCCTCCAGTGGACCACGTTTTGTAATAACTCTCCATCATGACCTGCTTACAGGTAGTCCTCGCTTAACAACCACAACTGGGACCAGAATTTTGGTTGCTAAGCAAAGCAGTCATTAAGCAAATCTGACCTGATTTTTTTACCTTTTTTGCAGTGGTTGTTAAGCGAAATACAATGGGCGTTAAGAGAACCATGTGGTCGTTAAGCGAATCACACGTTTTCCCATTGTTTTTGCTTGCCAGAAGCTGGCCGGGAGGGTTGAAAATGGCGGTCACATGACCATGGGATGCTGGGACAGTCATAAATGTGAACCAGTTGTCAAGCACCCAAACTGTGATCACTTGACCGCGGGGACACTGTGACAGTCATAAGTACGAGGACCGGTCGTAAGTTGGATTTTTCAGCACTGTTGTAAGTCCGAACTGTCACTAAATGAATGGTTGTTAAGCGAGGACTACCTGTATAAAGCCCTTCATGGCATAGGACCTGGTTATTAGAGGAACAGTTTATCTTCCATGGTTTCTGCCCATCCAATAAGATTGGGCAGAGTCAGTGTCCTGGGAGTTCCATTTATTAAACAATGCCATCTTTGAGGAGCCAGGCAGTGTGCCTTCTCTGTTGCGGTGCTTGCCCTCTGGAATAGTATTCCCCCAGAATTCTGTGTGGCTGCCCACCTGATGCTGTTCCAGAAGTCCTTAAAAACATGGCTCTTTTCCCAAGCCCTGGAGTAGGGTGACTGTTGAGCCCTGTTGGGTGAGTGAGTCATTCTGGAGTCGGGTGGCCTGAAATCTGATAGACAGACAGAATGATAGGTGATGCCTACATATTGCTGCTTTTAACAGCACAAGAGATAAAGGATATCTGCAGGGGGAGTGTCAAAAAAAGTCAAGATGGTGACCACCACCATACAATTGCACATGCACCAACACCTTAAAAATGGGTGGAGGTTCCTGCCCATCCACTATCAGTCTATAGATGCCCATGGGTAAAATCTCTTTTCAATGGAACTCAACTTCTAGCAACTTTATAGACATTTCCATGCAGGTTTTTTTTTTTTTTTGGCAGCAGAAAGGCAGGACTATAAAATAAGAAAAGAAATATAGCTCTATTTCTGTGATATACTTATACACTGTTTCTTAGAGTTCGTAACTGAAAAGACTTTTCTTTCCTTCTTTCTTTTCATGTCTTGGTTTTTAGACAAGTGGGCAATGCTTAATTTAATCTGAGATCTATTCCTCTGGAGAAGGGGTTCCATGCTGATGCCAGGTGCCATAAATTCTGACACGATTGCTTTTCTTCTTTCAGTTCAGAGAAGGGAATTTCAGTTCTGAACATGCAAGGAATGCCACTTTCTCACTGTTGGGCCTCCCTCACCAACCGTCGCGTGCAATTAAGATCCAGGGCCTTGGTTTTTCTCTTACCTGGGATCCATGTGGGAGGGTTTTATAGCACAGCTTGACAGCTGATGTCTCCTTTTATCGGTTAAGCCTTGGATGCTGTTACCTTAATGAATTTTAAAGTCAAAGTACCCTGGCTATAACCCAGAAGCACTCAACATTCAAAGGCTGTGTTTTCGATGGTTAAAAATAGATTCTGCTAAATGGAATTAAACTAGTGCAGCAGTAACAATAGCAGGCTTGCATAGTATCCGTCTGAATAATTGAAGCACTGGATTGGTATAAAATTACCCAAGTAGGAGTTAGACAGCTGTCTTTTCAGGTTTTCTTCCATATATTGCATGGAATAATGACTGTGCTGATCAAACAAGGAGCAGAAGTCCCAGGCACGGTCCTCACTTGCATCTAAGCATGGGACAAACACGTCTTGGTCACCTCTTCCTTCTGCATGTTCCCATGGTGTTGTCTTCATCTTGTATGTAACCCCTACCGTGGGCAGCTTTAAGTCATCCTTCATTAATTCATTGCTGCAGAGGTATTTTCTCCCTTGAGTCAACAGCTGGGTCAGTCTCAAGGTGTGCAAAATCAGCTTTGCCCTCAACAGGGCAGTCAGGTAACCACAGAGCATGGGATCAACTCAATATCTATTGCAGAGCTTTCCAAACAGTGTGTCGCGACACGTTAGTGTGTCGGCTGCAGTGTCTGGGTGTGTTGCGGCTGCTGCTGCCTCCGAGCCCTGCCAGGATTCCGCGCAGGTCCTAGTGCCTGCCTTGTGCCCTGCTGCCTCCAAACCTGCTGTGATTCCACTCAAGTCCTAGTGCCTGCCTTATGCTCTGCTGTAAGAGTGTGTCGCGAAACGATACATGTCTAAAAAGTGTGTCACCAACATGAAAAGTTTGGAAGCTCTGATCTATTGGCTGCTTCAGCCTGGTGCTGGTATGCCTCCTCTGGTCTCCGATTTCTCTTATTCATGGCTATTCTGTTTGGGGGAGCCAGAAAGCTTGAGTCTTTGAAATTGCTCTGTTGTCCTATACCTGTCCCCTCCCAGAGCCCACGGATCAGCTGTCTGATAGGGACCAGATGTTGGCGGTTTGAAAAGGTCATTTTCCTGCTCTTCTGACCACCTCCCCAAGACTACAGATCAATTGTCCACTGGACTTGGGGAGGTGGTAGGTTTGGGCTTGTGGCTCACCCTGTGATTTTAGTGCTTTTAAACTTTACACTGTGGAAGCCCACCGATCAATGGGCTTGACAGATGTTTAGACCCGTGGGTTTAGCCATTTTGTCAAAATCATATGCCAATCACAGGGTTGGTGGATGGTTTCTTGCTGAAGATGGCATAGTTTGTGTTTTGGGTGGCTTTTCAGAGTCTGATGCTGATTAGGGAGTGACTGGCCCAGGGTCACCCAGTTAACTTCCATGCCATGCCTAAGAGAGGACTAGAACCTGGATCTCCCTTCTCCTGGTCCAATGTGCTAACCACTGCAGCATGCTGGTTCCCTAAGTAGAAGGAGCTAGGGATATCCAATAAGTTATTCACAGTGTTCACAGTCAATTACCCTTTTAAATATTGCTGATGGGGAGAACTATAACTGTCACTTTGCTATGACATAGATAGACATCTGTACTGTATATTTTTGCAGAGTTACTGTGCACACCAAATCATAGAATCATAGAATCATAGAATCATAGAATCATAGAATCATAGAATCATAGAATCATAGAATCATAGAATCATAGAATCATAGAAGAGTTGTAATAGTCCTAAGAGGACATCAGTGTAGGAATTCTGAAATGCTAGTAACAGAAGTCCACGCAGTTTTATCTAGTTTAGCAGAGCAGAAGCATCCCAATAAACTTGCACAAGGCTTAATCAGTTCAAAAAACACAAAATAAACACACTTCACTCGTTAATGTAAAGTAACATGAAAAGAGCTTACAGTTTTATTGTAACTCACAGTTTCTTAGTAGAAACGGTCCATGCGTGCGAGCAATAGGTTCTGACGAGACCCACATGCTTCTTAATGTGGCCCACCTGAATGGAAGTGTGAGCAACGTGGACAGCCATAGCTGACCATCCTCCTTGGTAGGAGATTCAAGCAGGAAAGAGTGAAGACGAAGGGAACAGGAACAGGAAATTGGGGTTCAGCCCCTCCCACACAAAGCAAGTAAGATTAGGTTACAGCAGAGGCTGCCTCCTCCTTCAAGCTTGTGTGAGACGTGCTTGGTTGAAACCCGATATCTCTAACAATCAAGTCCAACTCCCTGCACGTTGCAGGATTCACTACACCATCCCCAATATATGACTATCCAGCCTCTCTTTGAAAACCTCCAGTGAAGGGGAAGAAACCACTCCATGCGGTAGTTCCACTGATTGACAAGAGTGATTGACACTCTTACTGTCAAGAAGTTCCTCCAAATGTCTCATCTGTATCTACATGCTTGAAGTTTCATCCCATTAGTTCTAGTCTTACCCTCTGGAGCAAGTGAGGATAAGACCAAACCCTCTACAATATGAGAGCCCTTCAGATATTTGAAGACAGCTATCAAGTCCTTTCTCAACCTTCTCTTCTGCAAGCTAATCACACCTAGGTCTTCTAATCATTCCTCGTAGGACTTGGTTTCCAGTCACCATAATAGTAAAATACAGATTCTTTCTCTCCTTCCAGTTGTTCCTCTTCATTCATCTCTTTGCAGCTATCGTCTTATGTAAGTATCTAAGTCACAGAATTTACAGGTAATACATTGCTGCGTGTTACATTATTCCTTCCCTCTTGCCTTTCCAGAGATGCCCATGATTTTTCCTCCTCTCACACATTTCAATGGCTTTCTCCAAATGAGCCATATTCTAGGATTCTATCCATCCATCCATCCATCCATCCATCCATCCATCCAATCTATATGGCTGCCATTCTCACAATAGCAATTCTGGGTAGGGGACTCAACATAAAAACTCAAAGTATAAAACAACAATATAAAAACATGTAACGGCAACCAAGGGCAAAAACCAACCAACAATAAATTAACAGCCCTTCATGGGCTCAACTCACCTCCCAATCCTCATGCCTGGGGAAACAGCTAGGTCTTTCAAGCTTTCTGAGTAATCAGCAGTGTTGGGGCCCACCTAATCTTGGGAGGAGAGGTATTTCAAAAGGTAGGTGCTGCCACAGAAAAGGCCCACTTCCTGGTTCCTGCCAGATGACATTCTTTCATCAATGGAACCCAGAACATGCCCTTCCGTCAGAGCTGATGGGGCAGGTAGAAACAACTGAAGAGAGGCAATCCTGCAAATAACCCAGACCCATTCCATGAAAGGAATTATAGGTGACAACCTTGAATTGCACTCAGAAGCATACTGGGAGTCAGTGCAGCTCACAGAGCAAGGATATAAGATAGGCATACTGTGTGCCCATGGCGTTCATGCTACTGCATTCTGGACCAGTTGCACTTTCCCAATTTCTTCAATGGCAGCCCCATGTAGAGCACATTGCAGGGATCCACTTGGGAGGTGACCAAGGCATGAGTGACTATGATCAGTGCCTCCTGATCTAGGAAAGGGCATAATTGGCACACCAAACAAAGTTGTGTGAAAGCGCTCCTGGCCACACTGCCACCTGTTCCTCAAATAGGAGCCATGAATTCAGAGGACCCCAAAATTGCACAGATCCAGGAGGCCCTAAAACCCACAACTACTCCAGATTGCTAGGGTTCATCAAGCCTCTTCTTCCCATCCACACCTGCCCATCCTCTACTCACCAAAACAGAGCCCCTGCAGCATCAATGGCTAATGATACTTCACTCTGGCTGTTGAATTTTCCAGAGATCCCGTTATCCCTTCTTTTTTATTCAAGCATATTGTAGAAGTGGTTGGATTGACAGAGATAAATGTCCATCGTGTGCCATATTCTTGTTTCTTTTCATTGTTTTCATCCTCCATCTTAGATTCCCCAAATGTTGCTTTAAAAGTTGGGTGAATCACTCATTTGGGCTTAGGTAAACATGCAAATTGGCCTCATATGATCAATCCACATACTGTCTCACAAATTAGAAAAAGTCTGTTCTACAGAGGAATTGGCAATGCCTGGGTTTTTAGCAAGTTAGATTTTCAGCTGTTGTAGCATTTTGTAGGATTTAATCTCCTGTCTCCACTCAGTTTGTTATATTCACCAACTGCTGTGAACTTCATGATTTCAGAACTTCCTGTGAAAACTCCAGATGAAGATACTTGCATTATTTATAAAGTTTTCACAGCAGGGTCTTCACCACAGTGTGAACCCAACTTTCCAGCATCTTTTGCATGTAGATCCTACAGTTCCTGTCATTCTCAGAAATAGAATTACATACTCTTTTTGTTTTTGAAATATTCATTTATTGTCATGATGATGAGGTTGACGCAAATACTTGTTTTTGAACAGTGACAAAACCTGCTCCAGGGACTGGGTAGAGGAGATACAGTATATTGATATCCCAGGCTCTAATCCTATCAATCTAGCCATCTGAAAACTGCAGCAGAACCAGTTTTCTGGATTACACCATAAAAAACAAAAGGTACCATTGCCGAGTGCAATAAGGATGCTTCCAAACCAGCCTCACCACTCTAAAAATAGCACATCTGTCTTTAACCTACAGTCTAGTACTAAAAAGGGGCGTGGTGGCTCAGCGGGTAAGACGCCAGGCTTGTCGATCGGAAGATCGCAAGTTCGGAGGTTTGAATCCCTAGTCCCACGTGACGGAGTGAGGTCCCGCATTCGCCCCAGCTCTTGCCAACCTAGCAATTTGAAAGCATGCAAATGCAAGTAGATGAATAGGTACCACTTCGGTGGGATGGTAACAGCGTTCCGCACGTGTCATGCCGGCCACATGACCGTGGAAGCATCTTCGGACAACGCTGGCTCTTCGGCTAAGAAACGGAGATGAGCACCGCCCCCTAGAGTCGGACACGACTGCACAAATGTGCGGTGGGAACCTTTACCTTTACTAGTACTAAAACCATGATAAAATCTGATATACTGTAATGGCATTTCCCCCAAAATTGCATTCCTTTGTGAAAGAAGTTTTGTTTCTCCATGTTTTGAACTTAACGTCTTGTTCAGGCAAGCTGCTATAAGTTCGCACCTTTAAAACCCTTGACCATCAAAATGAAACACACACACCCTTTTTTTTAGGCCAACTAATTTTTGGGATTTAAAGCAATTTTTAAGGTGGGAAAAGGAATGCTTTGCCTCCCTGAGGCCCCTTGCTTCTATTGCTACCTTTGACCTACTGCCAAGTGCCAATAAACCAGGGTGAGAAACATTAGCTCATAGCCCCCTTAATGATGTCACAATGATGGCCACCTTTACACCTCGAGATGGTCAAAAGGCTAGATTTTGGCTCCTACACCATGGAAGAGTTGCCATCTCTGCCTTATAGATGATGATACTTCAATTTGTCTGGATTTCAGCATGTCCTGGAGCAAAAGTGCTGAAATCCTGATTTTTTGAATTCTTCAACAGACATAACACAGAGCCTAAATAGTTATGACATCTATTTGCATTGCAATTTCTGGTTTGGAAAGGATAGACTGGAGTCAACATTCTTAAACATCCCATCAGCTGTTTTGCACAAGGGATGAGGCAAGGGGCTGTTTGCAAATGTATTTTCGGATTCTGCTGTATTCTGGTTGTTTAGGGCTTCAGATCTTTTTGCGACTAAAATTTCCAGCCGCAGAACTTGCTGCTTTATTGAGTATAACTACATTTGGCTCTCTCTTAGTTCCAGGAGGGAAAATACAAAGAAAATTCCAGTGTTTCCTAATGCTGTATGTTAGCTATCAAGTTACCTTTTCCTGGCCCTATTAACAAGTGGGATGTATTTATTTTATTATTATTATTATTATTATTATTATTATTATAATATATATATATATATATATATATATATATATATATATATATCCATCCTGATCATGGCAACTGACCTGGCTCCTAACAGCTTAATTAATGCTGCTAACGTCCCTCTTCTTCCTAGAAATTCTTGTTTGCTCTTGACAACCGTCGCACTGTTTGAAAGCTTCTTCCCTCCCATGTTTGAAAAGGAACTCACACAGACAAAACTAAGGCTGGCCTTGTGAGACAGTCCTGTGAATATTAATGAAGACCCTCCCCTGTCCTTACTCCTTCTCTTGCTTCAAATGTCTTTATCTTGACCCATCGACAAAGGAAAGGAAATTAAATGAAGCTAACATACTGTAGAAAGTAACCAAAGTTGAGAGTCCTATTAGTCTCTTTTCAAGACTGTAAAAGAATAACACTCAAAGCAGAAATAGAAAGCAGTGCAGAAAAAGAGAGTGAGAAATAGTAAGCCAAAGGAACATAAGACATGAAGCAAGAAAACTAGAGAGAAATAATAATAAAGTTATAGCTAGTCTACCCCAATAGCAATCACTGCATCTCTCCTACATTTCTCTATTTGCTAGCCATCCTTGCTCCTATTGTGTCCATATACAATTTCATACATTGCCTTCTGCTCTTTAAACTTCCCACTTGTCTCTTTTGGAAGCTCTTATCAGCTCCATCCAACTACAATGTTCTCAATCTTCCCCTTCCTCAAACACATTCTATTTTCCTTCATATATTTGCTTTGAAGTTCCATTTCTGTCCAAACAACCATACCACCTCAACATACCTCTTTCATACTGGTCATTCACTTTTGTCTTCCTTCCTTCCTTCCTTCCTTCCTTCCTTCCTTCCTTCCTTCCTTCCTTCCTTCCTTCCTTCCTTCCATCCATCCATCCATCCATCCATCCATCCATCCATCCATCCATCCATCCTATCTATCTATCTATCTATCTATCTATCTATCTATCTATCTATCCATCCATCCATCCATCCATCCATCCATCCATCCATCCATCCATCCATCCATCCATCCATCTATCTATCTATCTATCTATCTATCTATCTATCTATCTATCTTATTGTTCTATCTATCTATCTATCTATCTATCTATCTATCTATCTATCTATCTATCTATTTATTGTGCCTTCAAGTCATTGTTGACTCCTGGCGACTGCCTGAACAAATCCCTGCAGTTTTCTTGGCAGGTTTTTCAGAAGTGGTTTGCCACTGCCTGCTTCCTAGGGCTGAGAGAGAGTGACTGGCCCAAGGTCACCCAGCTGCCTTTGTGCCTAAGGCGGGTCTAGAACTCACGGTCTCCCAGTTTCTAGCCTGATGCCTTAACCATTACCCCAAACTGACTCTACTACTTCTTTTTTGCCCTATTAACTTCTTAAATAACCAGTTGCAAGGGTTATTGGATGTTACAATAAATCAAATTAATACCAATAGGAATAGCAATACTATGCTACATAAGACTTCAATATTCAGAAGCGGTATGCCAGAAAGATAGGAAAAGTCTATTACATCCTGCTGAAAATCTATTTATGATTGCGACGGAATAAAGATCTCATTAATCAGCAAATGTTGCCTCCATGCTGTCCTTGTATTTTTGGAGACCTCTGTTTGTTATGGAAAACAGGCAATTAGAGTAATTAATAGATTATTGGTTAAATCTAGAAATATTTTTATGGCTTTCTAAGAAGGGCAAAGATGAAAAGCAAACATTCACTTTAAATATCTGTCACAAATACTGTCAAATATATTCAGGGTGTGATTAAATATATTTAATCATATTAAAAGTTGTTAAACTTTGATATTGAGATATTTCTTAATAGTCTAAATAAATTTCCCCTGAATAAAGCCAGGCAGAAAATTTTGGGATCATGGTCAATTTCCATTCTCATTTATGGAGAACATCAGCAAAGGAGGGGCGAAAACATATTCATCAATCAATGACCTTATTCTATTTGTCTTAGATTTCAATCATATGTACAATATAATTATTTTGTCTCTGGCTTATCAGCAACCTGGTGGAGACATGGAAAAACAATATCTTTTTTATATAAAGCTTTATTAATTTTTTCAACATATACATAAAATACATAAAAACTAAAAAGAATGAAACAAAGAATACTACAAGAAAAAAGAAAACTAAAAAAGTGCGAAAATACAGAGAAGACTATTACATGGTGGCTTCCGACTTTCTACAACAAAGATATATATATAACTTATTATCAATCTCTAATTTAAACTAAGATAAACATTATTTCTATAAAGCATTTCCATCTTTATATGACATTCTCCTCTAAAACAAACTCTCTCTCCCTCTTAAACAAATAAAACACCTTTTCTAACATAATTATTCACCTAATAAGCAAATACTCAAATATTATCCTACTTCACTAAAATTTTACTCCTCTCTGCCTACTAAAATAACAAAAAATAAATTATCTACATTTGGTTAATGTCCTTTTACCCAAGGAAAAATCATTATCCCCAAAACAAAAACATCTGTCTCTAAACCTTTAAGAGATCATCCTGATAAACACATTTAAACAATTATCCGACTTCAAAATAGACTAAGGCATTTACATATCTCAGTATTACACACAAAGCTTTCCCCTTACAAGTCTCAAATTCAACAGCCAGCCTTGATTCTTGATCTCAATTTTCCAAGAACACAGCCAATCGTATCTCTCCCTTTGCGCCCGAAACTCTTCTTTCTTCAGAATCAAAGTTAACTCTCCACAGTCCAATTTTTCTCCCTTCACTTTTTGACTTGGAAGCATTAATCCTCGTTTTCTTCTTTAAAGAAGGAGCACTACTCTCAAAGTAGTTTTCCCTCTTGTCTTCTTCTTCAAGTTGTTGGTAGGCTTTAGACTCCACAAGTTCTAAGAGACGATCCAGGGCTTGGGTGACGTCAAGATAGGGTGACATCAAGATAGAGTTCTTTAAAGATCGCTTTCATTTCTTCCATGTCTCTCCACAGTGTGTTGTCAGGAGAAAAAAGATGTAAACAAAAGCTGTTCTCACAGGAAAGCAGAGGCAGATAGCTTAAAATTCAACTCTGCAGATTCAGCGAAGTAGATAAATCTTTTATAATCCTCAAAACATTAAGAAAATGGCAACAAAACAGCAAAAATCTTTAAATCCCAATATTAGAATTTAAATATTAAAAAGGCCAACTTTCCAAATTAGTAAATTCCAGAAATAATGAAAATCACCAAGAGCTTTGCTTTTCTTTGTTGCAAAAGGTCTCTCTTCGGTAACGAATAAACAACAACAAAAAAAACCCTGGTGTTTTAGAAATGGGGTGGCAAGATTTAGTGTCCGTTTTATGGCTTTGGTGCAGCCCCGAACTTGATGACATCTGTGCCTCCCAGCATTCTCAATCACAGATTGATCGCAGTGACTCCATTTCGCGAACACACACACACACACACACCCGCAAGAAAATGTTGTCCGGAGAACAAAAGGGATGATTTCCTGGATTCTCCTTACCCGGAGAATTCTTCAGGCTGCAGGGACCCAGCCTGCGCCCAGAAAATGCTGCGCCGTTGGCACTGCTTGAAAAAGCAGTACCACTCAGTCTGCCATTCCCCACAGGAAGCCGAAAAAACAATATCTTTGGAGTCCTTATTATGGTGGCTTCTAATTGCTTGTCCCATGCCACAGCTTGATGCTCCATGGTACATGGAGCAGCTGTGGGTGCTGAAATGTAGAGCCAGGGAGCTTGAGTGACTATGCACAAGCTTAAGGACAAATCTGACCAGACATGGTATTGATTGATTATGTACCATCAAGTTGTTGTCAACTCTTAGAGAACCCATAGATAGATTTTCTTCAGGTGGATCTGTCTCCAGCCTGGTCCTTCAGGTCTTCCAATCATGCACCCATCGCTACTGTAGCTGAGTCCATCCACCTTGCTGCTGGTTGACCACCACTTCTTCTCTTTCCTTCCACCTTTCCCAGCATTGTAGACTTCTCAAGAAAGTTGGGCCTTTGCATAATGTGTCTGAAGTTTGATAATTTGAGCCTGGTCATTTGGTCATTAAGCAAATCAGTGGTTCCCTATTGATTTGGCTTGTCGGAAGCTGGCTGGGAAGGTCGCAATTTGCGATCATGTGACCGCAGGATGCTGCAACTGGTCATAAATGCGAGGCAGTTTCCAAGCACCCAAATCGCGATCACATAACCTGGGGGTGGTGCAATGGTCATAACTTTGAGGACAGGTCATAAGTAACTTTTTAGCCCCATCGTATCTCCAAACTGTTGTTAAATGAATGGTCGTTAAGCAAGGACTACGTGTACTGCAACATTTTAAGCGCGAGCTGGTTGCCAAGAACCCAGATCGTGATCACGTAACCGTGGTGGTGCTGAGACGGCTGGAACTTCGAGGACCAGTTGTAAGTACCATTCGTTCAGCGTCATCATAACTTTTAACAGTCACTGAAAGAGTGATCATTAACCAAAGACTACCTGTATTGCTAAAGAAACACTAGTCAATTTCACCCCTGCTTGCTTGCTGGGGTCATATGCGCAAAAGGTGAGTAGGTAGAAAGGTTGATAATCTGAAAGGGCAGTTTTCCTAGGACAGTTTTATTTGTGGAGAGGAAATGGACTTGCCGTGCCTCTTGCATAGGCATGTGAATTGCCTAAGCTTTAGAAACGGTAAAACTGGAGAAAAACTGACCCAGGAATCCTATTAAACTTAGCATTTCTGAATATATATATATATACTAATGCTGTGAACAGAATGGCAAATATTTGTTAAAGTATTAGACAGCATCCTTTCCCAACCAGGTGCCTTCCAGATGGGCTAAATTACAATTTCTATCTGCCAGTAGGAGAGGGCACTACTTTTGGGAACTTTGCTCCATAACTCCCAAAATAGCTTGAGAAGGTGTCCTCTCACTTATCCTGAATTTTGCCTGGGGGGAACTGCGCTAGCCTCATTCCAGAGGCCCAGCAGTACACATGCCAGTGGAGCCAAGGCTGTTCGGAAGGCAGAGGTGCAGGCTGTGAAAGTGAGGTGGCCAGCAGTCTCTAGCTGTAGGTGGAGATGGTAAGCTCTCCACTCAGCCTGAGCCTGCAGAAATGAATAGAACCATTGATTGGCAAGAACTGGACTGAACTGGCTAGATATCACCACTATATAGCCTTGTATTGTCCATCTCTGATGTAACTAAA
Organism: Charina bottae; assembly: GCA_023362775.1. Classification (NCBI taxonomy): domain Eukaryota; kingdom Metazoa; phylum Chordata; class Lepidosauria; order Squamata; family Charinaidae; genus Charina; species Charina bottae. The sequence goes on from JALMGJ010000003.1 coordinate 117,564,103, forward strand.
GCTGTGAATCTGAGAGCACCCATGTTCCTGGGAGTAAACTCTCTGGAGGATGACTTTCTATACAGAGGCATATATCTCCATCTCCATCTCCATCTCTCCGTTCAATCATGTCCGATTCTCAGGCCCAAGGTCACCCAGCTGGCTTTGTGCCTAAGGCGGGACTAGAACTCACGGTCTCCCAGTTTCTAGCCTGGTGCCTTCACCACTACACCAAACTGGCTCTCTGTAGAGGCATATAGGGTTATGCTATAAGCAGCCCCATTGAGTGCACTGAATAGGACTTTTGCCATTTAGATTTGGGCAATTCCCAGAGGCCACAGAGGATGGTAAGTACAATCCAAACCTTTGATGGACACCTGGTTGCTGATCCTTCCACGGACAGATTTTGGAATCAGAATAGCTCTCTTTCTCTCCTTGCATGCTGGCTGGGGAATTCTGGGAGCTATCCCTACGTCTTAAAGTTGCTGAGATGGGAAAACACTGATATAGCTGCAGATACAGATACAGGGGGCTTTCAAGGACCATGCATTTAGGGTTTATATTTAGGTGGGTTTCAAGGATGGCCCCTAAATGCAATAATGGATAATATCACAAGAAGGGGAAGAGTGAAAATTTCAACGCATTTGGAGGGTCTGTGGAGTGGGAAACACAGAATAGGTGTGTTAAATTGTTTAAAATCATGTCACCCCGAATCAGCATTTTGTTACCAAATTTCAGTGATGTGTCATAGGGTGTAGGCGTGGGTGTTGATATCGTCTAAAAATGGCCTTTGTGGCTCTTTGCAGGGAAGGAGTTGACACCTTTAGTGGCTTCTACTATGGCAACTGGTAGGGGGAGAAGGGAAGGCTGCCAACAGACTCACAGCCAACTCTGATGGGGAGGTGTCTAAATCCTGTACCCCCCCTTTCTGACAGCCTAAAAATCTCACACCTTGCAACATGTGTGTGAAAGTAACATTCTTGATAAGATACTCTTTTATCTTTCAAAGCGCTTTCTTGGGAGATAAAACTGAGGATGAATGCTGAAAAGAATTTGCCCTGCTCCAGATATCATCCTGAATTTAAGAACACACTGCCTGAAATATTAAAAAGCTTAGCTGAGACCCTGGAGACAAATTCAAGGGAAAAAATGAAATTAAAAAAGCAAAACAAAACAAAAGTATTGCTGGATACATGGCTAAAGGATATGGATAGATTTGGCATACAGAAAAGATAACCTGACGGGAATATAATAGTGGTCTTCAAGTATATTAAGGTGGTCACACAGAAGGGTAGATTTATTTTCTGTTGTCCCAGAGGACACAACTGGAACAAATGGGTTAAAATGACAAGGAACAAAGTTCAGGCTAGTCATTGAGAGGGACTTCCTGACTGCACAAGCTCTCCGCCAGTGGAACAGGCTACCACATGGAGCAGAAAATTCTCCTTCAAAGAGAGGCTGGATGGTTATTTGCCAAAGATGCTCCAGTCTCTTCTGCACTGAACAGGCAGTTGGGCCAGATGACTTCTAACATCTCTTCCAACTCTGTGATCCTCTTTTTAAAGTTCACAAATTGTAACGGAGTTCGTTTTTTAAAATATGCTGGCAAGTTCAAAAGAACATTTTTCAGGAAGAGGAATCACAAGGCATGGTTTCGCATGCCACACTAAACCTTAATACACATTGCTTGTTTGGTGTGATTTGGCTTGATGTATTGTGTGAATTAAACCACTGGGGATTGTAAATATGATTAATGGCTTAGTGTGCTGTCTCTCTGAAGAGAAAGAGTGAGAGACAGAGAGGCAGAGATTATAGCACAATGTCTGTCCTTAGCTATAGCCAAAGGGGGGGGGGGCTATTTTATAACACATGCTACCAAGCAGGCCCTCTCTTAGTGACCTGACAAGTTGGGCAGAATCATTATCAAGGTAACCAAGTGCTCTCCTGTATAGTGTTTATAGGTAATATCCAGCATTTTGAACTAGGTCTGGAAGCCTAGGACAACCAGTACAGTGACTGTAAAATCAGTGTTATTTTCAAATGGTGGGACCTGCCTACCAACATTCTGGCTGCCACATTCTAAACCAGCTGCAGTTTATGGTGTCTTCAAAGGTAAGCCTACATAGAGTGCATTGCACTAGTCCAATTGAGTGATACTAGCATGAGTGACTGTTGGCAATGCCTCCTAGTGCAGGTAAGTCCACAACAGGCACACCAGTTGAATCTGGACAAAACTCCAAAGCTACAACTTCCATTTAATGTTCTAGCAGGAGCCACATGCCCAGAAGGTACCCCCAAGTCATTGATTTGATACTTTACTGGACGCATGACCCTGCCGAGAGCTACAGCCAGAACTGATGTTCCCAGGAGGCCAAGATGTTTATAGACAAAAGCAAATACATCTTGCTAGGGTTTACTCTGAGCTTGTTTCTCTCCACCCAGTTGTCCAGGCACTGGTTCAAAGTTCCACAGCATCTCTGGTCCAGTCTGGGGTGAAGATATACCATTCAATATCATCAGTGTATTGATGATAACTTGCCCCATACTAATGGTTGACCCCTCCCAGCAGTTTCATATAGTATGAGGGAGTGGTCCAAGTCCTGTGGTATCCCACAATACCTTAACTATGAGCTCAATCGCTCTTTCCTCCCCATCACCAACTGGAACCACCTACTCATATAGGAGCGGAACCATTATAAAAGGGTGCCTCTCTAACCCCCAACTTTGACGTGGTCCAGTAAGATACAATGGTCAATGGTCCTCAATGTGGCTGGGAGGTCTAACGAGTCCAGGAAGATTACTAATGAGTATCAATAAATCAATTTATTTATAGTGGTCATAGACCAATACAGTGGTGTTGTTCTGTAAGATAAACATAGTCTAACTTAAAATAATAGCAACATGTGTTAAAAGGTATATATTTGTTGGGATTCTGAAATGCTAGTAACAGAAAAAACCCACGTAGCGTTTATCTAGTTTAGCAGAGTAAAAAGCGTCCAGTAATAATCTTGCACATAAGGCTCAATTAAGTTCAGAGTAAAATAAACACACTTCACCCATTAATGTAAAGTTACAGAAAAATAGCTTACAGTTTTATTGTAGATCAGTTTCATGGTAGCAAATGGTTCATGTGTGCGAGTGATAAGTTCTGACCAAACCCACAGTCTTCTTAATGTGGCCTTGCTGAATGCAAGTATGAGCAACGTGGACAGCCATGGATGACCATCCTCCCTGGTGGAGATTCAAGCAGGAAAAGAGAAAGAGGAAAAGAACAGGAAATTGGAATTCAAGCCCCTCCCAAACAAAGCAAGTAAGATTAGGCTGCAGCAGGACTGCCCCTCCTTCAAGCTTGTGTGAGACGTGCTTGGTTGAAACCCAATATCTCTAACTATATTAAGAATCAATTAAAATACATTTATTGACTATCTAACTCTATAAACACAATCCAAGGTGCAACCTATTCTGACTATTTAGTATTATGAACATTAAGAATATATTAAATATATTAAATATAAAATGTAAAACATGGGAAACTACATTACCACTGTGTTATATACAGTATATAAAAGAGATTTTAGGTGGTTTGCTGTTACACACAAGACATTACGAAAATTGGCCCATCTTGGTATATCGAGTCTTCATTGCAGCAGCTCAGAACCTTGCTACCTGTGCCGTAATTGTAGAATTTTCATCTATTAGTAGCAAATGCGTATAATCAAGATCTGTACGGCCAGGATGTTTACTAATCAGAGGTATAATAAGTTTAGTGTGAATGTCTTTATAAAAGACGCAGTGCAGGAGGACATGATCTATAGTTTCCACCTCTCCTGAGTCACATGGACAAAGTCTTGTGGCCAATGGGATTTTTTTGTATTTACCCTCCAATACCGCAGAAGGGAGAGCATGGCAGCGAGCTAAAGAAAAGGCTCTCTGATAGGAGGGAATTTCGAGCTGCTTGAGGTAGCTAGCAGCAGAAACAATATAGACAGGAAGAGTAAGGCCTTCCCTACATCTGCTTGCCTCTCTATAATTACTAATGAGTAACCAGTGCTGTTTCTGTCCCATGACCAGGCTGAATCCTGACTGAAAAGGATCCACATGATCCATTTCCTCTGCAATGGATTCAGAAACCTGAGTTTGGGGCGCTGATTGAATATGCTGTTTGCTTTTGGGTCATTGTCTGTTTCCAAGGAGTAAACAGATACCTTTCTTTATATCTCCAACCTTCATTACAATCCGATGCCAAGAAAAACAAGTGTTTATTGTAGTCAAGTATTTAAAATGGTTGTGAACTGATCATACGTACATACATACCCATCACACAATTTGGGGTAAGCACTGTCACACAAAGCTCAGGAAAAGAGTAGAAGTTAGTTAAGCACAAGAAATGAAAGGCAGGAGATCAGAAAAAAGCCATACCATTCACTTTGTTGTTGTTGTTGTTGTTGTTCAGTCGTTTAGTCATGTCCGACTCTTCGTGACCCCATGGACCAGAGCTTTCCAAACTGTGTGTCGTGACACAAAAGTGTGTCGCCACATACAGTCTGGTGTGTTGCCACACAACCCGGAAGCGCTGATCATCATCAGCGCTTCTGGGTTTTCCCGTGGCGACACACCAACGGCGGCGCACAAAAATCAAAAGCGGCAGCAGTGCTTCCGGGTTTTTGCACGCTGCCGCAACTGCGGCACTTCCAGGTTTTCCCGCGGCGACACACCAACGGCCATGGGCCATAGCACACCAGGCCTTCCTGTCCTCCACTGTCTCTCGGAGTTTACTCAAATTCATGTTCATTACCATTCATTACACCTCTTCATATCTTTCTGTCCTTGTAAACCACCCCACCAAGTCCATACTTTGCCTCATACATTACCCTTTGTTCTTTATACTTCTAATCATTATCTTTTGGTTGGAAGCTTACAACACACGCACACACATACAGTCTGTAGAACTCAAAAGAGTATTATTTTTGATTGCCTTATGACATAATTGGTTACATGCCACCAGAAAATCCTAATAAGATAAAGTCTATTATATACATGTTTAAAATAAATTAAGTCAAAGCTGCTTTTTGGGTTGTGTCCTGGATTAACAACCTCCTTGGATTTCTGTTTTCAGAAATACACGGAAAAATCTGGGTGGATGACTGATGTTACACTACATAGATCTTTAGTTCAATTACGCTGGTTGGTTTTTACGGCAGAGGATGAGATGGTTAGATAGCATCACCGATGTAATGAACATGAATTTGAGTAAACTTCAGGAGACAGTGGAGGACAGGAAGGCCTGGCGTGCTATGGTCCATGGGGTCACGAAGAGTCGGACATGACTTAACGACTGAACAACAACAAAAAATTCCAGGGCCAATTTTCGGAACCATTAATATTCTCAAGATGAAGTCAAGGCATTTTTACTGGCAAGATATCAGAAAGTCTCGCAAGTAAAAAGCGAATGAGATACAAAGAATGTCTAGTGCAGAGCTTTCCAAACTGTGTGTAGCGACACAAAAGTGTGTCGCCACACACAGTCTGGTGTGTCGCCACACAACCCGGAAGCGCTGATCATCATCAGCGCTTCCGGGTTTTCCCGCGGTGACACACCAACGGCAGCGCGCAAAAATCCAAAAGCGGCAGCAGCGCTTCCGGGTTTTTGCGCGCTGCCGCAATGGCGGCACTTCCGGGTTTTCCCACAGCGACACACCAACGGCGGTTGGTGTGTCGCCGCGGGAAAACTTTGGAAAGCCCTGGTCTAGAGCCTCCCATATAAAACTGTGGGAGGCAGCAATAGGAAAGCAAGAAAAAATGAAGGCCAGTCTTTTCAGGCAAATTGAAAGTCAAATACATACAATGTTAGAAACTTGGGGAACAGCCTTGATTATCAGTGCCTAAATTTGTTCTCAAAGGCGGAAGACGGCATCATTTGGTCTTCTCAGAGATGAAGCACGGCAAAGCAACTGTACAAAAATTGGGAACGAGGTAAGGCAAGTGTGTCATATCACTACCATTCACAAAAAGAATGCAAGGATTTTTATGAGTGTTAAGTGAGAAATGTCAAAATATCTCTGTTGCGCTCAGGAATGCAACTGATTAAAAAAAAGCATAATCTTTTGGCAACTTAAAGGGAGAGCAAGAACTTCAAAAGCAAGAGAAAATGGCCAATGCTCAGGCTGTCAAAGATCTGGTTCATTCTGTTAGAGATTGGATTTCAACCAAGCACGTCTCACACACAGACAGCCTCTGCTATAACCTGATCTCACTTGCTGTGTGTAGGAGGGTCTGAAAACTGGTTTCCTGTTTCGTGTTCCCTTCTCTTTCTCTCTTTCTGCTTGAATCTCCGACCAAGGAGGGTGGCAGCCATTGCTGCTGCCACGTGTTTCTCATACTTCCAAACAACAGGCCCACATTAGAAGTATGCGGGTTTGGTCAGAACCACTTGCTCGCACGCATGGACTGTTTCTACTAAGGAACTATGAGTTACAATAAACTTGTAAACTCTTTTTTTATGTAACTTTACATTTAACGTGTCAAGTGTGTTTATTTTGTGTTTTGAACTGATTAAGCCTTGCGCAAGTTTATGGGAACGCTTCTACTCTGCTATATACTAATAAGAAGCTGCGTGGAGTTCTGGTACTACCATATCAGAATTCCTACACATTCAACCTGTGAAGACTGATAAATTCTCACTGCTTCACAGAGAACCCTGATAATTCCTTCATGCAGGCATAGAATGGCACCTGGTTTAAGCATAGGTTGATGCCCATAGGAAATGTCCTGAAATATGTCTAGACATTCCAATTGGTCTAAAATGCTACTTGCAGACTATCGGCTGAATTGAGCTGGATAGATCATAATAGTCCCAGTTAGTTACCTGTTCACAATTCTGGTTGTTGTGAGACAAAAATGCTGGTAACTACCTTTAAATGGGGCTGCAAAAGTCTTGACCACCACTAGATGGCTGCAAAGAAGCAGTTTCTTTGCTACCATATAGTGGTCATAACACATTTTAGTTCCAGATTATTATTTTTTTTAATCCATTCAATTGTGTCTGATTCTTGGAGACTGCTTGGAAAACCCTGCAGTTTTCCTGGCAAGGTTTTTCAGGAATGGTTTGCCATTGCCTCCTTCCTAGGGCTGAGAGAAAGTGACTGGCCCAAGGTCACCCAGCTGGCTTTGTGCCTAAGGCAGGACTAGAACTCAGGTCTCCCAGTTTGCAGCCTGATGCTTTAACTACTACACCAAAGTGGCTCTCCCAGATTATGATAGCCCTCCTTTAAAACTCTAAATAGATTTCCTTTAAAGACCAGCTTTTCCATAGAAGAAAATATCTGTAGCCCAGGGTTGAACTGTGGAGTCCTTGGTGCTCTCTGAACTTGGTTGCTTGCAGACATTTCATTACCCAACTAGGTAACATCATCAGTGCCAATGATGATATTACCTAGTTGGGTAATGAAATGTCTGCAAGCGAACAACCAAGCTCAGAGAGTACCAAGGACTCCACTACTTTTCCCTTGATGTCCTTTTCCTATAATTTGACTGAGTTTAGTAGATGAAAGGGATCTTTGTCACCAATTCTCTTGAATTGCTCTGGAAGGAATCCCATCTAGGCTTCTCAGTGGCTGCATTCAAACACTGCAGTATGCCATGGGCATTTTCAATCATGGTTTAAAACATAAGGTGGAATGCTTGGGCTTACACGTGAAGCAAAGTCCCATTTGATGCCTGAGGGCTGTCCTTAAGTATCTTTTGTGGGCTATGCACATCATGTAGCATGGAATGCATAAGAATTGTTGAAGTTAACTTTGGAATTCCTAAGGCTGCCAGCTGATCAGAAAAACCTAGTTGTGGTCTGCTCTTGTGCCATTAATTGCTGCTGAGATCAATACAGGAAGCTGTTGACAACAGGGAAGCTGATAAAATTGGCATCTCTTTATAGCTACAGATTTAGCTGCTGTTCAAGGGTCAGAATGAGAGTCAATTGACAATGCTGATCAAAGCAAAAGTGATCTTGAACATTTAAGTCAGGGCTTTCCAAAGTTTTCCTGCAGTGACACACCAACCGCCATTGGTGTGTCGCCGCGGGAAAACCCGGAAGTGCCGCCGTTGCGGCAGCACGCAAAAACCCGGAAGCGCTGCTGCCGCTTTCAGGTTTTTGTGCGCCGCGGTTGGTGTGTCACCGCAGGAAAACCCGGAAGCGCTGATGATGATCAGCGCTTCCGGGTTGTGTGGCGACACACCAGACTGTGTGTGGCGACACACTTTTGTGTCGCCACACAGAGTTTGGAAAGCTCTGATTTAAGTGTTGAACCCACCAAGAAAAACATGCATCACTATTACTTTTGGGATAAATAGTAAGCAGAGGAAATTAAGGCGTGAAGAAAGAAAAAGAAAAGGCAAATGCTATCTTGGGATATATAAACAAGAGCATTGAGGCCAGATCATGGAAGTAATTGTTCTACTCTATTCTGTCTTGCTCAGATACCACTTGGAGTAATGTCCAGTTCTGGGGACCACAGTTCAAAAACAAAAGTGATACTAGAGCAGGTTCAGAGAAGCGCTACCAAGATAGAGTCTGGAAAGAAAGCCAGAATGAGTAAAGGATCTTGGTATGTTTAGTCTACAGAAAAGACAACTGAAAGCATGACATGACAGCAGTCTTCAAATATCTGAAGGGTTGTCACATAGAAGGAATGGATTTATTCTGGTCCTAAAGGGTAGGACCAGACATAGTGGGTTAAAATAATGAAAGAGATTAAGGCTAGATATCAGGAAGAACTTCTAATTGTACTGATTGTTCTGATTGAGCTTAATAAATTATGATGATGATGATGATGATGATGATGATGATGATGATGTCAGCCAGTGGAACCAGCTGCCATATGAAGTGGTGAATTCTCCTTCAAACAGAGGTTGAATGGTCATCTGTTAGAGCAGGGCTTTCCAAAGTGCCGCCGCTGGCGACATGCCAGCGGCGGTGCGGCAGCGGCGGCGCGGGGGCGCGCGTGCATGGCAGCGCCACAGGAGGGCGTGCAGCGGCGCGTGTGCGCGGCGGCGACACAGGGGGGTGTGCTGCGGCGCGCGCGGCGGCGGCGCAGGGAGGTGTGCAGCGGTGCGGGGGGGTGTGGCGGCGCGCGCACGGCGGCAGCGCGGGGGGGCGTGCGGAGGCGCAGGGGGGCGTGCGGCGGCGTACGCGTGCACGGCGGCGGCAGCGGCCGCTGCCACCATGCATGCACGCCCCGCCGCTTCCGGGTGGTGTGGCGACACACCACGCTGTGTGTGGCGACACGCTTTTGTGTCGCAACACAGAGTTTGGAAAGCTCTGTGTTAGAGATACTCTAGTAGATCCTGCACTGAACAGGGGGCTAGACTAGACTAGCCTTTCTCAACCTTTTGACCCTGGGGGAACCCTTTAAATGTTTTTCAGGCCTCAGGGCACCCCTGCACATTCAGGCTGAAATGTAGGCTAGAAGTTACAAAATGATTATATTTTTTTCCTGTGTAGGCCTGTATATATGCATTAACAGTGTTCTTAAACTAAAAATAAAGAATGAAACTTACCTCTTTAATGTGAAGTTGCCCGAATTTGAAATAATTTTTAAAATAAATTGTGATCTCCCAGGGAACCCCTAGTGACCTCTCATGGAACCCTAGGGTTCCACAGAACCCTGGTTGAGAGCTCTGGTCTAGATGGTCTCTACAGTCACTTCCAACTCTATGATTCTACAGCAAAATAGAGCCAGTGTGGTGTAAGGTGTTGGACTACAGCTGGGGAGATCCAGTTTCAAGTTCCTCTTTAGTTACATTAGCTCATTGGGTGACCTTTTGGACCAGTCACTCTGTCTCAGCCCTACCAATATCACAGGGTTGTTGTGGGAAAAAATGGGAGGGAATGCTATGCACAGCACCTTACTCTGAACTAAAGGGAAGGTATAAGATATAAATTTAATAGATGAATAAATACAATAAATAAATCTATACAACCTAACAGTATGTTCAAAGCTAAGGTTACTCAAGCTCTGTTTATTAGAGACCTGGGGGGGGGTCACTTTGAATAAAACACTGTTTAACAGTCGGATGATGAGAAATAGATCCTTTTAGACCAGGGTTTCTCAACCAGGGTTCCATGGAACCCTAGTTCCGCAAGAGGTCACTAAATCCTGGGAAATCAGGATTTATTTTAAAAATTATTTCAAATTCAGACTACTTCACATTAAAGAGGTAAGTTTCATTCTCTATTTTTAGTTTAAGTTTGAGTTAATGCATACAGTATATGTAAGGCACCAAAACTTACCACGCGCCTTTAGAGAAAGCCAAATACACGAAGGAGACTTTGTAAAAAGGAACAGCAGCAAGATTTATTTGGCCAAGCAAAGGTTGCCGGGTGGCAGCCAGACAGTTGTCACGTGCAAGTGACCTCTGAATGAAACCACCACCCTGAGCAAAAGGGTGCACAAACTTTTATACAGGGAACACAAGCAGGAAGTGAGGATGAGGAGGGTATGCCCATATGTGGGTGGGGTGTCTGATGACCATTCCCTGGGATTGGCTGGTTCTTAGGGGACAGGGTCCCTCCCAGAACTGAAGGATTCTGGGAGTCACCAGGTCAAGGGGTGACGTGGGTCATCAACATACTTACAAAGGATGGAATTGGGAACATTCACACTAATTGTTGGGACATTCACACCAAAGAAATACTTGCATCTTACAAAGACAGCAGTAACATTTACAGAGACATTGGGTTACACAGGCAGGTTGAATCACAAAGGGTCAGAACCATAAAATCACAGTTTAACATCTTTACATCTCAGGAGAGGGGAAGGAGGGCATTCATTACAAGAAGGTTAGGTAAACATATTGGCTTTGTCTCAGGAAGAGGATGCTTGACCAGGTAGATGGTCCCAGACTGTTATGCATTCCTGAGAGAGGTAGAACTGGTTTCAGAGCTTCACACTTAACCTTTCTTATGCAGTATTTGTTGGTGCTTGTTGAGGCCCATCTCAAGGGTCATCCTTGGGTAACAATTCTTTGGTTCAGGCACAATCTTTGGTCTAGTAATGTTGCATCATGGGGAAATGTTACAGCATGGTGTTTTCCAGGCCAAGGTTTGTGAGCCGGGTTTCCCCATATCCCTTCATATATACAGGCCTACCCATGAAACGAGTATAATTTTGTAACTTCTGGCCTATCTTTGAGCCTGAATGCGCAGGGGTTCCCCAAGGCCTGAAAAATATTTCAAGGGTTCCTCCAGGGTCAAAAGGTTGAGAAAGGCTGTTTTAGACAGACAGTTTCCTTCTTTAACAGTGGTTCAGATCATGTGCTATTATGTTGTGAAATCATAGCTTACTGTGTTCCTGTCAGAGATCACCCGATCTCTGCCAAAAAGGCAAGCAGACAAAGAGTTCATCAGGAGACTGGAAGATCGGCTCGCACTCATCCAACGATCGGGAATACACATCTGGCCGAGCGTTGCCTAGACAACCGACAGACTGACCGCATGGGCACGCAGCAAAGGACACTGGGGGAGGGAAAGGTTTAAAGGTGCTTGTTGTTCCTGTTACCTGCATTCCAGTCTTTGTTCATGCTAGAGCTAACTCTGTATTCTATAATAAACTCTTCTGCTTCTAAGAACTCTGGTGCCTGGGAGTTACTTCAGCGCAGAGAGATTATAGCGATCAGAAGGAGCGCCTTACATAAAGACTGGAATCAATACACCAACCGGTTTTCCCGGGAGCGAACCCGAAAATTTTCGTAAGCTCCACGGTAGAGACAGGCGTCCACGCACCTCGACCAACGACCCGAAGAAATAAAAAATTTTCGGAAGGAGGAACCAGCAGCTGAGCGGCGGCGAAAGAGCAGCTTTCCCCCAAGCAGTTGAGCGGCGGAGGAAGAGCGGCTTTCCCCAAGCAGCTGAGCGGCGGCAGAAGAGCGGCAGCGCGCCAAACAGCTGAGAGGCGGCGATCCCTCAGCTGAGCGGCGGCGGAAGAGTGGCTTTCCCCCAAGCAGTTGAGCGGCGGAGGAAGAGCGGCTTTCCCCAAGCAGCTGAGAGGCGGTGGAAGAGCGGCAGCGCGCCGAACAGCTGAGAGGCGGCGATCCCTCAGCTGAGCGGCGGCGGAAGAGCGGCTTTCCCCCAAGCAGTTGAGCGGCGGAGGAAGAGCGGCTTTCCCCAAGCAGCGGAGCGGCGGCGGAAGAGCGGCAGCGCGCCAAACAGCTGAGAGGCGGCAATTCCAGCAGCGGCGGCAGCGGAGACCACCACGTGGCGGCAAAGCGGCGGCAGCGACCAGCGCTCCCAAGCAGCAAGCGGGCAGCAGAAACCACGCGGCGGCAGACGGCAGCGGAGACCACGGGGCGGCTGAAAGCATCTACTCTGAGAGGTACGAGAGGAAACCCCAACCAGCCCTATCGGGAGGACAGCACCCCAATCCTGAGAGGCCAAAGGGTGTCCAGGGCTATCACGTTGGAGGGAGCACATCCCACCACTCACCCACCCACCCACGGAACTGTGAAAGCAGACTGGCCAATGGGAGTGGGTGAAGGGATGGAGGGACGCAGAGAGCAGAAAACTAAAAAGCGTGTTACCCAAACGCAACAAATTGGGACAGTTGAAGAAAAATTACCTCGCATGAACTACAGGGTGGAGGAATTAAATGAGAGACTTAATATGCTTATTACACTCCTGGAGGGGAGGGGAGGGAGAGGCAGATACACAAGACATGTCCACCCCCTTCCGAAGAGAATAGGAATCTAACAGAGCCTGGGGAGGAAGACGAAGAAAAGGGTCTCAACACACAGGACCAACCGCGTACAACTCCACCCATACTACAACAGAGGTCGCTGGGCAGCAGGAAGGCACCGGTGGGGTTGCGAGAGCTGAAAATGAAGTTTGATGGAGACCCCAAAAAATTAGCATGCTTCATGACTCACGTAAAAGGGTTCATGGAAGAATTTGAAAACGATTTTTACACAGAGGAAGCGAAGGTCAGATATGTTTCTTGCTTCTTGGAAGGGGAAGCGGCTAGCTGGCTCGTGAAATTGCATGATACCAAGGCAAGCGCACTTCACAATTTCAATAAGTTCATGCAGGCTCTGCGGACCCGATTCGAAGACACACTGGCTAAAGTGTCGGCCAGAGTGCGCCTCCGAAACCTTGACCAGGGGAAAAGTACTGTTGCGGAATATGCCATGGAGTTCAAAAGTATCCTTAGTGAACTACCGCAATGGCCGGAAGAATTCCAAATTGAATACTTCCAGTACGGCCTGAGACAAGACTTATTAGAGCTCATGGTGGGGAGGGAAGAACCAAAAACATTAGAAGGCTGGATCCAACTGGCAGGCCGTATTGAGCAAAGCCAGAGACAACTGAGGACCATTAAAAAGTTCAAACATTTGAAGAGGAAACCTGAACCCACCACACAGCCCACCCGAACGGAAGTCAAGAAACCCCCAGAGAAGAAAAGTGAAAAGGAGGTGAGGGTCAAACGTAAAGACAACACGGCAGCCATGGCAAAATGGAGACACCCCACACACGCGGACGAAGACAGTGACAGCGAGGAATATAATTACGAATCCCAGATGGCGGGAAACGAGGAAAAGTCTGCGCTAAAGTGCGCAGCGGGGCAGGCCCTCACAAAAGGGCGCAACGAGAAGATTTGCCGCAACCCCACAATGCACATTCAGGTATGCCTAAAAGCTGTGGGGGGGAGGAGGAAGTACTCTGGGTTGGCAATGCTAGACTCGGGCTGCTCAAGGAGTTTGATGCACCCGGACGTGGCTGACTACTTGGGACTGAGACTTTTTGAACTAAAAACGCCCATTACCTTCTGTCAGTTGGATGGTTCTGAGATGAAAGGGGGGCCAGTGGAGCAGTATACGGAGGAAGTACAAATGACTTTGGGAAACCACGTAGAAACTTTGAGGTTCATTGTGGCCCCCATTGCAACAAGACCCATTGTGTTAGGACTGAAATGGCTGAGAGCTAGAAATCCTAGGGTGGATTGGGTCTCCGGGGAAATTGACTTTGTGGACGGAACTTATGGGGGGACGCGCAAAGAAAGAGATGTGGATGACTGGGAAGTGGGGGCAGCTGGGATGGAATTTTGGAACGAGGATTGGGAACAAGGGGACGAAAGCAATCCACAGGCGATCCCGGAAAAATACCTCCCAGTTAGTGAAGTGTTTGGTAAGCAAGAATGCGACCAAGAGCCCCCCCATAGACAGTCAGATGCAACGGTAGACCTCATCCCTTGGGCACCGTTCCCGAAACCCAAGATGTATGCCATGACTCAGAAAGAACTAGCGGAACTCCGCAAGTTCATTGATAAAAATTTGGCACGTGGCTTCATTGAACCAGCCAATTCCCCGTTAGCGGCTCCAGTGTTATTTAGAAAAAAGAAAGATGGATCACTGCGGTTGTGCACAGACTACCGGGGGCTCAATGCAATTTCAGTCACTAACCAGTACCCCCTACCCTTACTGAAAGACATGTTAGCCCAACTATCGAAAGGGAAGGTCTTCACGAAGTTGGATGTAAGGGAAGCGTATTATCGGGTACGCATGAGGGATGGGGATGAGTGGAAAACCGCATTCAATTGCCCACTAGGATCATTTCAATACCGGGTGCTCCCGTTTGGGATTGCGGGCGGACCGGGAATCTTCATGAGATTCATAAACGAGGTATTGTATGAATTTTTGTACAAAGGGGTAATTGTATATTTAGATGATATCTTAATTTTCTCGGAAAACCTAGAAGAGCACATGGAACTGGTCAAAAAGGTGCTAGAAAAGTAATTAGAAGCAAAATTGTTTGTCAAACTGGAAAAGTGTGAGTTTCACAAGGACAAACTAGACTTTCTGGGGTACCGCATCTCGAATGCGGGCATTGAAATGGACCCTGAGAAAGTCAAGGCGGTTTTAGGGTGGCAACCCCCCCGAACGCGCAGGCAGCTCCAAGCATTTCTGGGATTTGCTGGGTTCTACAGGCAGTTTATCCCAGATTTCGCGCAGATTGCGCTACCCCTAACCGACTTGCTGAAAACAAAAGGCAAGGGGAAAAACGCAAAAGCCCCACCGCCAAGCACAAAATTAGTGTGGACCCAAGAATGCCAAGAAGCTTTTGACAAGCTAAAGGCATTGTTCACGGAGGAGCCCATTCTCAAGCATCCTGAGCCTGACAAACCGTTCGTAATTCACACGGACGCGTCACTCAATGCAGTTGGGGCCATTTTACTACAAGCAGATGACAGGGAGAAATTGAGACCATGTGTCTACATTTCTCGGAAATTTAACGAAACAGAGAAAAGATGGCATGTTTGGGAAAAAGAGGCATTCGCAGTAAAACACACGTTAAGCACGTGGCGACACCTCTTGGAAGGGACAGCTGAGCCGTTTCAGGTGTGGACGGATCATAAAAATTTGGAAGCCCTCAAATCCCCGAGAAAATTGAACCCTAAGCATCTCAGATGGGCAGAGTTCCTGAGTAGGTTCAACTTCACGTTGAAATATTTCCCTGGGGGAAAAAACCTCCTGGCGGACGCGCTTTCGCGCCTGCCGCAGCATGAAGGCAAGATGGAGGAGATCTTTGAGTCTATAATCCCTTCCCAACCAGGGGAGGAGCAGATGCAACTGGCACCAGTGGTCAGGGGAGAGGGGAATTTGGCTGTCACCCGTAGCAGCGCGAAACACAGGACGGACTGTGATTCATTCGCAGGAGACCTGCGAGGAGCAACAGTTACTGACACTTGGTGGGTGGAGCACAAACATACGCTAGAGGAGCGAGATGGCATGGGTTGGAAAGACAAGAAAGCATACGTCCCCGAATCCTTAAGACAAAGGGTTTTGAGTATGCACCACGACCACAAAACGGCAGGCCACTTCGGCTTCCTAAAAACACTACATTTAGTCAGGGGAAAGTTTTGGTGGCCATCGTTGCGCGCGGACGTGAAAGCTTATGTGCGAACATGCCCCACGTGCGCCACAGCAAAAAGGAAAATGGGCAAACCCACAGGAAAATTACAGGAGGTAGCTAGCCCAACACAGCCATGGAAGCAAATTGCCATGGACTTCATAGTGGACTTACCAGTGAGCAACAAATACACGGCCATCTGGGTAGTCACAGACCTCTTTTCCAAACAGGCACACTTCATTGCATGCAAAGGCATACCGAACGCCCAGAAGCTAGCGAGACTGTTCATCCAACACATCTACAGGGCCCACGGAACGCCGGAACGCATAATCAGTGATCGCGGCAGCACGTTCACATGCAAATTTTGGAGGGCATTTTTGAAGTTAATTGGATCAGAACAGGGGCTTAGTAGTGCGTTCCATCCGTGCACAGACGGAGCAAGTGAACGCCTTAACGCCACACTGGAACAGTACCTGAGATGCTACATAAACTACCAACAAACTGATTGGGCAGAACTCTTGCCGTTCGCAGAAGTCGCGTACAACAACGCGCTCCATCAAAGCACAGGGCTTTCACCATTCAAAGCGGCTACAGGGCAGGATTTTGTAACGATACCTGAATTGGCAATGACCCAGAGCACTGACTTAGAGCAACCTCTGAGAGCAGATGAATGGGTCGAAAGAATCACTAGCAACTGGCCAATAATGGTAAAGACGCTAGAAGAAGCCAAGGCTAATTACAAAAAACATGCAGACCGCAAACGGGAGAAAGAATGGGAATTGAGAGTTGGGGACAAGGTGTACTTATCCACCAAAAACTTACGGTCCACGCAACAGTCACGAAAACTAGCGGCCAAGTTCATAGGCCCATTTAAGATCCTTGCAGTAATTAACCCAGTAACGGCCAAACTGGAACTGCCAAAGGCTCTGAGAAAGATACACCCCGTGTTTCACATTAGTTTGTTGAAACAATACCATGCTTCACATCAGTGGCACCCGGAACCAGAAGCACCCACACCAATACTCTCACATTTTGAGATAGACAGGATCTTGGACTCGAGATGGCACAGGGGGCAGCTGCAATACCTAGTCAAATGGACCCATCTCCCGATTGGCGACAGAGAGTGGGTCAACGCCAAACACACACGCGCCCCTAAATTGGTCAAGAAGTTCCATAAAGAGTACCCAGACAAACCCCAGTGAATGGAAATAGTCTGGTTTGTATATAGGGGGGGGGGATGAGTCTTGGGGCGGGAGCATGTCAGAGATCACCCGATCTCTGCCAAAAAGGCAAGCAGACAAAGAGTTCATCAGGAGACTGGAAGATCGGCTCGCACTCATCCAACGATCGGGAATACACATCTGGCCGAGCGTTGCCTAGACAACCGACAGACTGACCGCATGGGCACGCAGCAAAGGACACTGGGGGAGGGAAAGGTTTAAAGGTGCTTGTTGTTCCTGTTACCTGCATTCCAGTCTTTGTTCATGCTAGAGCTAACTCTGTATTCTATAATAAACTCTTCTGCTTCTAAGAACTCTGGTGCCTGGGAGTTACTTCAGCGCAGAGAGATTATAGCGATCAGAAGGAGCGCCTTACAGTTCCCTGGCTAAATTGTTATCCTAAGTTTATTGGGCAGTTGCCTGTACTGTATTGCTGATTAGATAGATCATATTCTCTTGCAATTAAATATTACATTTGCACAGTAGTGCTGTGTATATCAATCTAAAGAATGGTGAGGTAAAGATAAGCATAGATCCATGGTGTAAGGCACTCCTCTCTGGATCTCTAAATCCACTCCTCTACAGTAAACCACGGACACGCGGTTCTTAGATGCAGAATGGTTTCTTAGAGTATACAGCCGTTATCACTAACAAAGACTGGAATGCAGGAACAAAGAACAACAAGCACATTTAAACCTTTCCCTCCCCCAGTTTCCTTTGCTGTTGACACGTGTAGTCGGGTCTGGCCGGTTGCTCAGACAACGCTCGCCAAGATGTGTATTCCCGATCGTTGGGTGGGTGCGAGCCGATCTACTCTAGTTGTCAGACTGGCGATGTCAGTTTCGCGCCACTTTCAGTCTCCCGATGATTCCTTTGTCTGCTTGCCTTTTTGCAGAGATCGGGTGATCTCTGACACATGGTTATCATTAGGACAACGAATTGCAGTTAGAGAGTTATATTTCTTTCTATACGTTCAAGGGAGCGAGTACAACTCCGCCCGCCCATTTCAGCTTTCCCCTAATGTGGTACCTTTCAGGTGTGTTGGGACCAGGGATGCTAGGGATTCTGGGAGTTGTGGTCCCAACACGCCTGGAGCGTCCCAGATGGGGGAAACGCCTCTGTAAAGCAAGAGATGAACGCCTGATTGTGGGGTTTGGACGTCAACAATCAAATGGACGCCTGCAGGGTGGCTCAGCGCCTGCTTCCTTCAGCAAAGGCTTTCCGAGGATCACGAGCTGCCAAACCACATTCCAGCCACCCGAATCTGGTATTAGATCCCCGGAAGGCTTGAGGTCCGGGCTCTCGGCTATGACGCGCAAGAGCCGCTCGACGGGATTACCTTCTCCATCTCATTTGCATGGCCTCACCCCTTTCGAGGTACGCCATTGGCCGAGCGGCCTCCCTGGGGCCAAGGCCGTGAGAATGAGAGAATGCTCGGGAGCAACTCCGAACCCCCAGGCTTCTGATTAGCATAGTCCCCGCCCTTTCCCTTCCCTCGCGGCCCATTGGCTCGCTTGCGGGAGGAGAGCGAGACGGCACGCCCGGGGAGGCGGGGCGGTCCTTCAACGTCACGGCGCTTCGCTGCTGCCGATTGGACGGTGGTGGGTGTCCGTCAAGTGGGGGCGTTGAGAGGAGGGGGTGGGAAGACGGCGGAGGGTCGCACTTCCGCCTCGGGGAGTGTCAACGGGTCTTGCCAGGGGCTTGCGGCGGGAGAGCGTGTGCGCGTGCGCACGCTCGCACCGCAGGACGGGGACGCGCCGGGCGACAGGTAACCGACCGCCGGCGGGGCTTGAAGCCGCGCCGGGCCCTCGCGAGCCCTCCGGGGGCTCCACTACTCGGAGTCGGCCGCCTGACCGCGGGAGCTGTACGGTTCCTCTGGCCTGGCTGAGAGAGAGGAGAAAGGAGGATGGAAGGCCGCGCCGCCTGAGGAAGATGGGGATGGGGAGGCGGCACCAGGCTGGGCTGAGGGTTTCCTATAGAGAAAGAATTTCCCCCCTCGGTGATAGGGATGATGGGAGTTGTAGTCCCCCTCGTAGGGGAAGGTCAGGGGAGGGGAGACGCCGCGGTGATCTGCCTGCTCCTCCTCAGGGGTTCCTTCTCCTCCAGGTGCTGCCACGGCTGGTCTGAGGATCTACCTGCCGGGGAAAAGGGCACGCCGAGCCGGGCGGTTCGGCCTCTGCGGAGGTTTTCCGGGAGTGAAGCGGTTCCTTCCCTAAGGCGGTTTCTGGGAAGGTCCCCGGTTCCTTTTCATTTTGGGGTCTCCGGCCCGAGGGTGGCCGTGGTGGGTGGCCAACTTTCTCTTGCTTCTGAGCTGAGGAGGCCTATCGAGTTCCCAACTTTATTTCTAGCTTCTTTGCCTGCTTCTAGGACTTGATTTAGGAGCTTGGCGGACAAGCGGATGATAACGCTGATGCCGGCAGGTTGTCAAGCTTCACGTGACGATGTCGGTGGTTCAGTCTGTTTATATCATATCAGATTATTTTATTTTAGTTTTCACCCGGCTGCCGTGAGTTCCTAACATGGTAAAGAGGCAATGAGGGAGCAGGACTTTATCTTTGGGCCTTGTCTGCTGTTCCTTCCTGTTAGAGGAATAGCTCTTCTGTTCACTTTTTACTCATATTAAAGCCTTTTTTTAAAAAAAATCTTAGATGAAGGGAACCCAACTGGCGATCTTTGACAATAGGTGGATGAGGTGCACCAGTATAGGCTTAAATGCTGCTTTCTCTTATTCTCTGTCCCTGGATTGGAACCGTTTTTCGTGAATCTGCAGCCGTTCATGTTTGGTAGTAAGTTTACTCACCAGAATGAGTAGCGAACTGTTTCTGATTGTCCTCCAATCTGACACTTCAGTGCCGGTGCTTGGATTCACAAGCTGTCTTCTTTTGTTTAACAGAAAGGCAGGCACCCTCCCCCAGTTCCAGGAAGATGGCATCTTACTGGTGTAAAGCTATCTTGAGAATGTCTGTAGCTTGAATCATGTCAACTGGATTTCTATTTTCTTAGTGGAAATGTTTCGCTCCTTATCCAAGGAGCTTCTTCAGTCTGAGCAAAGTTGGTAAGGGAATCCTAAATATGTTCCTAGGTAGCTGTGTGACCTTACACCTGGGGCTAGGTCATGGTTATATTGAGATGTAATTTTTAAGTCCTTTTATTATCTAATGGAGGGTCGTTAAAATCACCATGCTGCTGTTGAGCTTCTGAAATGGTCTTAATCTTCCTAGGCACAGAAGACAAAACGGGGAGGAAGATGTGGGAGAGTTTGTGCCTGAGGCCCCCACCTCTATTCAAGGAAGGATTTTCCAAGTTGGCATAAATGGATTCCTTGACCCCTCTCTCAAACCACCTATCTTCTCTGTCTAAAATGTGAACATTAATGTCCTCAAATGAGTGTCCTTTTTCTTTTAGGTGAAGATACACTGCTGACTCTGGTCCTGTGGTGTTACTTCTCCTGTGCTGGGCCATCCTCCTGTACATAGGTTGTTTGGTTTCTCCAATGTACAATATACAACCTATGTACAGGAGGATGGCCCAGCACAGGAGAAGTAACACCACAGGACCAGAGTCAGCAGTGTATCTTCACCTAAAAGAAAAAGGACACTCATTTGAGGACATTAATGTTCACATTTTAGACAGAGAAGATAGGTGGTTTGAGAGAGGGGTCAAGGAATCCATTTATGCCAACTTGGAAAATCCTTCCTTGAATAGAGGTGGGGGCCTCAGGCACAAACTCTCCCACATCTTCCTCCCCGTTTTGTCTTCTGTGCCTAGGAAGATTAAGACCATTTCAGAAGCTCAACAGCAGCATGGTGATTTTAACGACCCTCCATTAGATAATAAAAGGACTTAAAAATTACATCTCAATATAACCATGACCTAGCCCCAGGTGTAAGGTCACACAGCTACCTAGGAACATATTTAGGATTCCCTTACCAACTTTGCTCAGACTGAAGAAGCTCCTTGGATAAGGAGCGAAACGTTTCCACTAAGAAAATAGAAATCCAGTTGACATGATTCAAGCTACAGACAATTCCACCTGGATGACTGAGAACCTTCATAGACATATCTTGAGAATGGGATAGTTCATTCTGGGTTGAGGAAAATGGCAGCCTCTTCTGTAAATGTGGTGCCCTCATTTGCCATTATTTTGGTTGAGATTGAGTTTGACTTGCCTGGAGAATTTGCTATCATCAGATGTGCTGATGGCCGTCAGGTTAGACGGTTTTAAAAGGAACCATGGAGGATATGGCCATCGGTAGGTATAGCCTGGATGTCTGTCTGTTCCAAAGATGGTTTGAGTTGATTGCTGAGGAGCAACAGTTGAGGAGGGCTCTTCTCCCCTCCCCACCAATGTTTGTGAACATTTGGCTGATCATAATGTGACGCAGAATGCTGGGTTTGATAAGCTACTGTTCTGATGCACCTGCGCTCTTATGTTTGAGGAAGGAATGATCCACACTTTGAGGCTGGGTTCATCCCATACCTTAGTCTTTAGAAAAGTACACTGTAACAACAGAAACCCCTAATTCCTTTCATAATATTTGCTACTCTTTCTTTTGGACTATTTCACCTAACAGCAAGGATTCTGCAAATTAGCTAGTTGCCGGGTGAGATCTCATGCCTCTTTCCCATAGCAGTCAATTGTAGCAAGGCATTAGAGTACTTTGATCACACTGGCAAGTTTTTTTCGCCTATGCTTTTGAATAATTGAGAATTTTCACACGCAGCAAGTGACTGAAAGCATGTGTAGAGGTAGTGAAACAGAATGATAAAGGGGAGGACAAAAATATTTTCTTTTTGGGAAGCCACCACTATAGCACTAAGTTGAAATTAATTTTATTCTTTCCTAGAGAAAGAATTGTTTCTTTCCTAGCTGAATATTTGGAATTGCAACATTTTTTAAAAAAGTGTAATACTATGGAAAGATCTATAACTTCAAGATATTTTTTCTTGTGTTATGGAAATAGAAACATAATATGGATAGCACAGAGGGATGCTCCCTGTCTTTAGAAAGGGAAGATGCTCACATTCCTGTGCTGAAGATTGTTTAAGGCAGAGATGGAAACCTTCAGGCTGCTAGGCCTTCTGATGGCGGACATATTGCTAACATCCATCATATCTCCTTGGGCCTTGAATTGGCAGAAAACTGTACCAAATTTGCTGCCCTTATCACTGATCCCTATACTGGCTCTGTGGCCTTTGTTCTGATTCACTAAATGGTGCTCTACTGATTTTACACATGCAGCATGTAATAGGCAGTAAGATTGGTTGAGTACTTCGGTTTTGTTGTCTTCTTTCTTCACACATTATGAGCTGATGGAAAAAACTTTTTTGCTTAGATTTTCTCTTTATATATGCAATAAATGCTGACTTTCAGATCCTTCCATGCTTTGTTTAGGGAGCAGTGTGTGGTGGTTGGTCCTGTCATTCTACTGATTTTCCTACAGCAGACACAGAGCATTCTACAGCGGAGTCTCTTGCTTCCACTTTTTCTGAAGGCAGGTCTAGAAAAGGTTCTGATGTAGCTTCCTGTAGGAGGAAGCTGTAGGAGCTTCCTATAGGAGGACATGCCTTCTTTCCCCATTCTGATCATGTCTTGGACAAGAGAGCACGTGTGCCTATTGGTTCTGCCAGGGGCTCCCACAGTCTGGGCAGGTCTCTGCTCTTCCTTTTATATTTCTCTCCATTTCTTATTTGAACTTCATCTTCTGAAAGCTTAGCAAATCTTCTGACATGGCCAGCAAGCTCACAGATAGCAGTTCCCTGTGTGTAGACAGGCCAGCAGATCTCTCCAACAGCTAAGGCGAAGCCAGGCACCACATAACATGCCCTTGTGTTTCCCTGCCATGCTTTCCCCAGGGAACTCAGGCCGCAAGCTATGCAACCCTCACAGTAACTGGAGAGTCCATTGCTGCTACTCTGAGGTACTAGACAGCCCAGGCTCCAGAAGTGACATAAACCGGTGGCTCTGGGTGCCTGACTGATTTATTTATTTGTTTATTTATTTATTTTCTATCCCACCTTTATTATTTTTATAAATAACTCAAGGCGGCGAACATACCTAATACTCCTTTCTCCTCCTATTTTCCCCACAACAGCAACCCTGTGAGGTGAGTTGGGCTGAGAGAGTGTGACTGGCCCAAGGTCACCCAGCCGGCTTTCGTGCCTAAGGCGGGACTAGAACTCTCAGTCTCCTGGTTTGCCATTGGCTCCTTCCTAGGGCTGAGAGAGAGTGACCGGGCCAAGGTCACCCAGCCGGCTTTCATGCCTAAGGCAGGACTAGAACTCTCAGTCTCCTGGTTTCTAGCCCATTGCCTTAACCACGAGACCAAACTGGCTCTCTGATTGCTCCACAAGGAACAGCAGGCTTTGATCTCCCAAACTGGCTTTATCAGGTAATTCCCCCCTCCCCCTAGCCTTCCACTCCCCAGAATCCCCTAGGAAGGAAAGACCATCTGATGCTGAATTAGGCCGTACTTCTTCAGATCTGGCATACACCTGTGACCATTCACCCTGGGGAGGACAAAGAAAAAGTGGGAAACACCATGTTGGTGCTCCCAAACCAGATTAAATCACGGGGGAAAAGAAGGGAAACGTTGCTCCTCATTCCCCCCTCCTTCACCACCTCATTAGAGGCCTCCTCTTTAGGAGCAGCAGAGGTTGAGGCTTTGCTGGCCATTGCAGGAGGAAAAGCCAGGCATCCAAAGGAAGAAGGGGTACCTTATCCTCATCCCTTATCACACATGACTCAGGCATCTCCGTGCAGGACCAGTCAAATATGGAGGAAGTGGAGTTGGTCTTGGGCAAGAAAGACCAACCCCCAGTCTCCAAATCCACCAGAATTTTCAAAAACTCAAATTTCCCATGGCATCTCAGAAAAGTGCATGATTCCAATGCAGTCCCTAATGGACCTGCAGGCAGCAGAGACGTTCCTTGTGACTAGAAGCCCTGTCCCGTTCCTCTCCTTCCATGAGGCGCGCAATAACATCCTTAAGGCAGAATGGGAATCCCTGTGGGTGGCAGTGGGTGGCCCTTCCTGATTCCCAAACTACAATTTTCCTCAGACTCTCCTAGTTCTGCTTAACCTCCTCCCAGTGGGTGCTCCTATGGCAGTGCTGGTTTCAGGATCACAGTAAATAAACACTTGGAAGACATACCCAAACATCCAGAGGACAGGAGAATGGAGATCCCATAGTGCAGCTTTTCTCAACCTTTTGACCCTGGAGGAACCTTTGAAATATTTTTCAGGCCTTGGGGAACCCCTGCACATTCAGGCTCAAATACAGGCCAGAAGTCACAAAATTATTATATTTGTTTCATGTGTATGCCTGTATATATGGATTAACAGTGTTCTTAAACTAAAAATAAAGAATGAAATTTACTTCTTTAATGTGAAATTGCCCAAATTTGAAATAATTTTTAAATAAATCCTGATCTCCCAGGGAACCCCTAGTGACCTCTTGCGGACCCCGAGGGTGCCACGGAACCCTGGTTGAGAAACCCTGCTATAGTGCAATGTACATGAGGCTACAGGCCTAGCCCTTGTATGCCACCTGACTTTCGGTGCCTGTGGGTAGCTCACAACAGTCAAAGAAATTACAATATAATCCATAAAACATAAAAAATAAAGATAAAAGATGGCTACCTCACTCTAGCTACCTTACTCATTGCCAGGGTTTTTATCATATAGGCCAAGGAGAGAACTCATCCCATCCCATCCCTCAAAAGCATAAGGAGCTCAGTCTGGGCATGAGCAAATTATCCAAGGCTAAAACTTCCATGGTGAATGCTACAGTATTCTGAATAATGACTAAAACTAACCCAGAGGCATGGCAGCAAATGTAACCACTAGGAGTCAACTTTGACTGAAGAACTGGAACTCTCTGCATCCAAATCTTAATATAGAATAGAATAATAACTTTATTGTCATCCCACTATACACTATACAAGTGCACAATAGAATGAAATTTCGTTGCAGTTGGCTCACAAATTCACTCAAGCAATAACATACTAATGATAATAATAAAAAACCATAATTACTATAAAATACCCATTCTTATAAAATATACATTCTTAAAAAATGTACATTATTTAACTCACAATTTCAGTCAAACATTAAAATACTAATAAAAGTCCATAATTACTATAAAATATACATTCTTTACATATCCAACATATTTCACCTAAAAGAACCTATTTGGCATTCAAGAATCCAATAGCCTGGGAATATCACGACTGTTCAAGAGGGCAAGCTCTTTAGAGAGATCCTAGATTGAGACCAAAGTCAGCAGAAAAGTCCATCCTAGCCAACAACAACAAAAAAATGAAGAGCAGCCAAATGTTAGATTACAGTATACCCCCCTTCTTTTTGACTGTGTTATACTCAAAGCAGACCCTTGAACAAACAGGACACAGATCATCCTGGGATGGGGACAGAGACCCAAAAGCAAGTTACACCAGCCTCAACTCCAATGTAGAGAGAAACCTTCCCCCAACAGCAAAAGGGGGGGGATGCAAACAACAGTAACTGTCCCAGTCAGTCTGTAGGCAGAAGTCTAATGGAATTTGCCCATCTGTGGACTCATATAATATCAGATGCATCAGTCCTAAAGGTAATCTTGCACTGTCACATTGTCAAATTCACCAGCCCCACCTTGCCCCGAGATTACTTCACCCCATCTTCCTGATCCTGCATAGTGACCCAATATTATTGTAAACCGCCCAGAGTCTACCGTGGTGGAGATGGGCGGTGATAAATTTGATAAATAAATAAATAAATAAATAAATAAATAAATAAATATCATCTGATTCTGAAAGCCATAAATAATCTTTGAAATATACAGGTGTATATATAATATCTTTCAAATTTACAGTAAGTCCCACAAGTCCCACATTCCATATTCTTCATTAGCTTATCATTGTGTACATGAATCCATTAGTCACCACATCAAATACTGCAAGTTCCAGACGGATACTCTGAGATCCATCAAAGAGTACCTACAGAATAAATATGTCTAGCCTTACTGGACATATAGGAGACCTACCTATGCATTCCAATCCATCCCATAGTAATGTACTGAGATTCAAATACCAATTCCATGCCCCTCCATTTGACGCAGAATATTCAGTCAGAATATGATTGTCATAGGCCACCCCAGATCCTAAGAGAGACTAGCAGTCTCTCAAAAGATGAGAAGTTCCCTCAAATTGTGATTCTCAGAAGCCATAGCCATAGCTGGAGGCCACCCATAAGTACTTTTCCATCAAATTTGCCTGTAACTTGATGGATGGAAAAGTATAACAGATTTTATACACCTTGTCATTGGATGATATGATTTAACAGGGAAAAGATAGGCACTGCTAAAGACAGCTTAAGCCTGTCTCAATACAGTAATGGCTAGTGATAAAATGAAGGCAGTGTTATAGAGAGACAGCAGAAAAAAGATGTTGCCAAGATATGCTTGTGCCATGGTTGGGTGCAAGTGAGTAAAAACCTCTTGTCTTTTTTCTACATAGATTACCACTTGGTTTGTGTTATGCTGAAACCAGTTTGGAAAAATATAAATTTTATTTTCTTTCAAAGTGTTTCAGCATGTTCATCTTTCCATCATTTCTGTATTTTTGGAAGCTTCATGATCTACTGTCTTTTGGAGCTCCTTGGTACTCCACAGCTTCTGCAAAATTTAATACTGTACTTGATCAAATGTAAACATAAAAAAAATAAAATTATTTCAGTATAGTAGATAAGTAGTTGGATTATACATACCTTAAATGTGAATTAGAATTCCCAATTTTATTCCTGGCTTGGCTTGCAAGTTGTAGGAACTGAAGGTTTGACTTTGATTTTGAATTGTTGGATAACAGTTAAAAGTTCATTGTTGAGAAGGGTGGTTTATTGAAATATTTTGCTGAATGTGGGTATTATATCTGGCAACACAGTTTAGGATGCAATACATGTAACCTTTTTACATTTACATAACATTTGAATCCATTGATACTTACTTCAAAATGGATGCATTAAATTGGTCTATTAATTTAATTTAAAGTGTACTTCAAATTAAAAATATCCCTATTTTTGTTTCCACTTGCTCTTGGAATATGGCCTATAAGATCTTTTCCTGAAATAGAATTTGGTTTTTCCTTTGAAAAGGTTTCCCAATAGGAAAGCAAAATTTCTTGCAGTTAGGAGCAAAGGTTTATAAGTAAGAATAATTAGTTCAATTACTCTGCAATTTATAAATGAGGAAAGACCATAGAAGTGGTCTAACTTTTGATTTCACTATGATCAACTTTGGTGATGGATGCTGATTTAATGATTTAAGTTGTAATGGGGGACTAGGCATATTGATAGAAAGTTGGGCTGAATCAAAACCAAATGTATGTAAACACCAAGTTCTCTTAAAGTAGGAGAGATATCATGCTCATGTGAAGACATCCACTAAAACTTTGGGGGTACATCTAATTGAGAACTGCATGATAACCACAAGATGGATTAGATGGGCTTTTAGCTGATCTAGCGAGCTTTTACGTTTTTATGCAGAATACCTGTAATGCAGAATACCTGTAATGCGAGTGAGAACAAGTTGGCAGTAAGGAAGATGTAAGTGATGTGATCTGCATGACAGTAGCAATTGGGCGCTTTTATCTCCATTGCTTTCAGATGCAGAAGTGGTTAAAAAATCCCTAGACCAGTGAAACAACTTAATATCTGATGATCAGTTAAAGACATTTTTTACTATATTGTCACATGAGAGATGTTGTTCTATTTTAAATTCTAACATAGATGTGAATTTGGTAAAGAAGCCTTGCCCAATTTTAAATATAATGGTTACTTGTCAGTGATCTGATTTGTACATACCGTATGTTGTTTATTCGTTCAGTCGCTTCCGACTCTTCGTGACTTCATGGACCAGCCCACGCCAGAGCTTCCTGTCGGCCGTCACCATCCCCAGCTCCCCCATGGTTGAGTCTGTCACCTCCAGAATATCATCCATCCATCTTGCCCTTGGTCGGCCCCTCTTCCTTTGGCCTTCCACTTTCCCTAGCATCAGCTTCTTCTCCAGGGTTTCCTGTCTTCTCATTATGTGGCCAAAGTACTTCAGTTTTGCCTTTCATATCATTCCCTCAAGTGAGCAGTCTGGCTTTATTTCCTGGAGGATGGACTGGTTTGATCTTTTTGCAGTCCAAGGCACTCTCAGAATTTTCCTCCAACAACACAGTTCAAAAGCATCTATCTTCCTTCGCTCAGCCTTCCTTATGGTCCAGCTCTCGCAGCCATAGGTTACTACGGGGAATACCATTGCTTTAACTATGCGGACCTTTGTTGTGAGTGTGATGTCTCTGCTCTTAACTATTTTATCAAGATTTGCCATTGCTCTCCTCCCAAGAAGTAGACGTCTTCTGATTTCCTGGCTGCAGTCAACGTCTGCAGTAATCTTTGTGCCTAGAAATACAAAGTCTGTCACTGCCTCCACGTTTTCTCCCTCTATTTGCCAGTTATCAATCAAGCTGGTTGCCATAATCTTGGTTTTTTTTAGGTTTAACTGCAACCCAGCGTTTGCACTTTCTTCTTTCACCTTCGTCATAAGGCTCCTCAACTCCTCCTCGCTTTCAGCCATCAAAGTGGTATCATCTGCATATCTGAGATTGTTAATGTTTCTTCCAGCCATTTTAACTCCAGCCTTGGATTCCTCAAGCCCAGCACGTCGCATGATGTGTTCTGCGTACAGGTTGAATAGGTAGGGTGAGAGTATACAACCCTGCTGTACTCCTTTCCCAATCTTAAACCAGTCCGTTGTTCCGTGCTCTGTTCTTACCGTTGCTACTTGATCGTTATACAGATTCCTCAGGAGGCAGACAAGATGACTTGGTATTCCCATACCACCAAGAACTTGCCACAATTTGTTATGATCCACACAGTCAAAGGCTTTAGAATAGTCAATAAAACAGAAATAGGTGTTTTTCTGAAACTCCCTGGCTTTCTCCATTATCCAGTGGATATTGGCAATTTGGTCTCTAGTTCCTCTGCCTTTTCTAAACCCAGCTTGTACATCTGGCAATTCTCGCTCCATGAATTGCTGGAGTCTACCTTGCAAGATCTTGAGCATTACCTTACTGGCATGTGAAATAAGTGCCACTGTTCGATAGTTTGAACATTCTTTAGTGCTTTAGTGCAGATTGGAGTTGACTGTAGGGGTGATGGTTTGATATGAATCTGTATTATAGTTTTATTTGTATTTACTCATATTCACTTGTATGTTTATAATGACTTTTTATTTTAACTTCTTTTTTACTTGATATGGTCAAAAGACTAAATCAATAAAGTATCTAACAATAATAGTGCTTCCCTTTTTTGGTATGGGGATATAAGTTGATTTTTTCCAATCTGATGGCCATTCTTGTGTTTTCCAAATTTGCTGGCATATGGCATGCATTACCTTGACAGCATCATCCTGCAAGATTTTAGAGTTCAGGTGGGATACCGTCGTCTCCTGCTGCCTTGTTATTAGCAATGCTTCTTAAGGCCCATTCAACCTCACTCTTCAGAATGTCTGGCTCTAACTCACTGACCACACCGTCAAAGCTATCTGCAATATTATTATTCTTCCTATACAGATCTTCCGTATATTCTTGCCACCTTTTCTTGATCTCTTCTGCTTCTGTTAGGTCCTTACCGTCTTTGTTTTTGATCATACCCATTTTTGCCTGGAATTTACCTCCGATGTTTCTAATTTTCTGGAAGAGGTCTCTTGTCCTTCCTATTCTATTGTCTTCTTCCACTTCCGCACATTGCTTGTTTAAAAATAATTCCTTATCTCTTCTGGCTAACCTCTGGAATTTTGCATTTAATTGGGCATATCTCCCCCTATCACTGTTGCCTTTTGCTTTCCTTCTTTCTTGGGCTACTTCCAGTGTCTCAGCAGACAGCCATCTTGCCTTCTTGTTTTTCTTTTTCTTTGGGACGTTTTTTGTTGCCGCCTCCTGAACAATGTTGCGAACTTCTGTCCATAGTTCTTCTGGGACCCTATCTACTAAATCTAGTCCCTTAAATCTATTCTTCACCTCCACTGCATATTCCTTAGGAATATTAGTGAGCTCATATCTAACTGATCTGTGGGTCTTCTCTATTCTCTTTAGTCTGATTCTAAATTTTGCAATAAGAAGTTCGTGATCTGAACTACAGTCAGCTCCAGGTCTTGTTTTTACCGACTGTATAGATGTCCGCCACCTTTGGCTGCAAAGGATGTAGTGCCTGATTTTGGTGCCGACCATCTGGTGAAGTCCATGTATAAAGTCGTCTTTTAGGTTGTTGGAAGAGAGTGTTTGTTATGCACAGTGAGTTGTCTTGGCAAAATTCTATCAGCCTATGTCCTGCTTCATTTTGTTCTCCCAGACCATGCTTGCCTGTAATTCCAGGTGTCGTTTGACTACCCACCTTAGCATTCCAGTCTCCTGTAATGAAAATAACATCTCTTTTTGGTGTATTATCCAGTAGGTGCTGCAGATCCTCATAGAACTGATCTACTTCTGCTTCTTCAGCATCTGTGGTTGGGGCGTATATTTGGATCACTGTGATGTTAAATGGCTTACCCTGAATTTGAATTGAGATCATTCTATCGTTTTTTGGATTGTATCCAAGCACTGCTTTAGCCACTTTATTATTAATTATGAAGGCTACTCCATTTCTTCTGTGGTCCTCTTGTCCACAGTAGTAGATCTGGTGGTCATCTGATGTGAAGTGGCCCATCCCAGTCCATTTCAGTTCACTGACACCTAAAATGTCTATATTTAATCTTGACATCTCACCAATAACCACATCCAATTTGCCCTGGCTCATAGATCTTACATTCCAGGTTCCTATGGTGTGTTGATCTTTAGAACATCGGATTCATCGTTCACCACCAGCACCGTCGTCCGCTAGCTGTCCTTTCGGCTTTGAGCTAGCTGCGTCATCACATCTGGGGCTAGTTGAATGTGTCCTCTGTTCCTCCCCAGTAGCATTTTGAGCATCTTCCGACCTGGGAGTCCCATCTTCCGATGGTATACCGACATATCTCTGGTTGTACTGATCCATTTAGTTTTCACGGCGAGAATACTGGGGTGGGTTGCCATTACCTTCCCCAGGGATTTAGTCTGACCTCTCTGCCACGACCTTCCCGTCTTGGGTGTCCCTTCACGGTTTAGCTCATGGTTTCATTGAGGTGCTCAAGCTCCAGCACCACAACAAGGTAACGATCTCCTTTGCTGGAGACATACCGTATAGCAGAACAGATTTAATTGAATGAGGTTTATCAGTCTTTGGATCAAGTCACCTTTTGTTCTTTTAGTCTTATTAATTTATCACTGTTGAGCTTTATGTGCAAGATGTAAATTGTAGTTAGTGTTAACTGTGGTTTACTGAAACAGGTTTTCATAGGTCATAGAAATCAGTGGTGGCAATAAGCTGTAAT
Source organism: Charina bottae (assembly GCA_023362775.1). NCBI lineage: Eukaryota > Metazoa > Chordata > Lepidosauria > Squamata > Charinaidae > Charina > Charina bottae. The sequence goes on from JALMGJ010000003.1 coordinate 117,595,641, forward strand.
TAAGCCAGTGCTATACTTCAGTTAAAAAATGGAGCAAAAGATTTGGATTGCTTGTCTCTGCTTGAGGATCATTTGCATGACACTGAATTCTAGTTTGACATGTCCAGGCAAAGTCAGTGGCATTATTCACACACAGCACTAAGCATTCTGAATGGTCGGAAGAATGGTTCAGAAGTTTCTCCTTTTTGTTAACCATTGCCTAACTTGCTAAGACTCTGGAACTGTGCTGAATATAAATGAAATAAATTAAGAAATCATGTTTTGAAATGGCTTATTTTAAATTACAATTTAAAAAATTTTTAAAATTGCAATTGATATTAACCAGCGATGCTAGTTAGTCAGGATGTCCCCCATACATAATAGTTAACCCAACACAGACCCTTCTTTTGTTGCTGTTCAGTCATTTAGTCGTGTCCGACTCTTTGTGACCTCATGGACCATAGCACGCCAGGCCTTCCTGTCCTCCACTGTCTCTCGGAGTTTACTCAAATTCATGTTCATTACATCGGTGATGCTATCTAACCATCTCATCCTCTGCCGTCCCCTTCTCCTTTTGCCTTCAGTCTTTCCCAGCATCAGACAGACCCTTCTTAGCCTCTCTTTACTGCCTAAAAGGAAGAGTGAGGTGCACATAAACCTGATATTCACGGCAACTTTTGCCTGTGTTCACAAACCACAATAAACCAGGTCAGGATGAAACAAAACTTTAAAAAGTTCCGTAGAGCTGAACAGTTACATATAGGGGATAACGCTGTGTGGTAGTTTACTCAAACAAAAATGCATGAGATTAGATTTTGTGGTATCATGTGCTTTGCAGAATTTATTTGTTTCAGATCAAAGTCAGTATATTGACCGAAGTGCCTGGAAGAGGATCAGCTGTTCTTGACTCAGTACAAACCAATAGGAAAGACTGAGTTGATGAAGTGGAACTAGTAGAAATATTAGGGAATTGTGACCATGTGATGTTGGAATTCTTAATATTAAGAGACATTAAAAGGGAATGTAGTCAAAATGCAAATGTCGAGCTTCAAGAAAACTGATTGATTTTAATAAGCTGATTGATAAATAGGATTCTATGGCAGGAGAAGCTAATGAGTAAGGAGCCCGGGGTGTATGGGAGTACCTTGGTTTTTAAAAAAGTGATACTAAAAGCAAATTTATTACTGTTAGCCACCCAGAGTCACTGGTCTGAGATGGGCGGCTATATAAATTAAATAAATAAACAGTTCCAAAGGGACAAGGGGCGTGGTGGCTCAAAGGGGCGTGGTGGCTCAGAGGGCAAGACTCCAGGCTTGTCGATCGGAAGATTGCAAGTTCGGAGGTTCGAATCCCGAGCCCTGCGTGACGGAGTGAGCTCCCGCACTTGCCCCAGCTCTTGCCAACCTAGCAATTCGAAAGCATGCAAATGCAAGTAGATGAATAGGTACCACTTCGGTGGGTAGGTAACAGTGTTCCACGCGCGTCATGCCGGCCACATGACCGTGGAAGCGTCTTCGGACAACGCTGGCTCTTTGGCTAAGAAACGGAGATGAGCACCGGCCCCTACAGTTGGACACGACTGCACAAATGTGCGGGGGGAACCTTTACCTTTTTTTCCCCAAAGGGACAAAAAAGAAGCAATCGGGGTACATGAAAAGCTTAGTGAAAATATAAAAGCAAAAAAGGACACACACAGTTGGAAAGAGACATCAATAAATCAAAATTGTAGATGTAGCATCAAAAAGGCTAAACATTAAAATGAGCTGAAGCTGAGAACAGCAAACAGATGTTCTTCAAATACAAAAGGAAATAAAAGGAAGAGAAAAGAATCGACTAATAAAGAACCTGCTTAGGAAGACATTAAAATGCTAACATAAGACCCTCCTATTTTGGCTCTATCACAAACTTCTTAGTCTGAGTTTTTCTCCATCTCAAACTTCTCAGTTCCATAGGCAGGATGAACAGGCAGGACTGAACTCTGTAATTGATAAAAACATGGTCAGGGAATACCTCTTCATTTTGTATGAGTCCAAGAACAAATGAATTACACCCCAGGGCACTGAAGGAACTGGATGATGATCTAGCTGAACCTTTTTGAACTCTTTTTTTCAGAAATTGTGATGAATGGATAAAATTTCAAATGATTGGATAGAGAGCAAATGTTCAAAAAGGCTGGGTGGGGAGAGAGGATCCAGGGAAGTACGGACCAATCACCTTAATGTTGGTGCCATTTTCTAGAGCAAATAATGAAGCAATTGATTTTTGATGGTTACTAGAAGTCAGCATGAGAGGCGGTGTAGTGGTTAAGGCATCAGGCTAGAAACTGGGAGACTGTGAGTTCTAGTTCCGCCTTAGGCATGAAAGCCGGCTGGGTGACCTTGGGCCAGTCCCTGTCTCTCAGCCCTAGGAAGGAGCCAATAGCAAACCAGGAGACTGTGAGTTCTAGTCCCGCCTTAGGCATGAAAGCCAGCTGGGTGACCTTGGGTCAGTCCCTCTCTCTCAGCCCTAGGAAGGAGGCAATGGCAAACCACCTTGCCAAGAAAACTGCAGAGACTTGTCCAGGCAGTCTCCAAGAATCGGACATCATTTAACAGATTAAAAAAAAGTCAGTATGGATTTATCATGAACTAGTGTTGCCCAACTAATGTTATCTCATTTATATTTCTTCTTTAGTAGATTGTGTAGGTGCTGTAGATATGATATAACTTGATTTCAAGCATGCATCTGACAGAGTGTCCCATGAAATTCTGATTAGCAAGCTAGTTAAGAGTAAGCTGGCTGACATTAACATTAAGTAAATACAGGTTTCCTTCCCTTTATGTGAATTCACTTGATTCAAATTTGCTACTATGGGATTGATATTTTCATCCAATAATTCACTTTATGCAGAAAAAAAACCCTCTATTATGCGATTTGTGCAAGCATAATACATTTGCACCAAAGGTCTGGAAACTTGCCAAGACTTCTTCCCATCAAAACTACTTGAATATCATTCTTCCCAAATCCCATTCTGTCCTCACTCATGCATTTACCATCATGTTGTGCAGTTGTTGTAGTTGTGTCTCCTGCCTCCCACTTAGTTCTGTACCTGCAATAGTTACCACTGTTAGTATGGAATTAAAGCAGTCAACAGCTTGTCCAACTGCCTTATCCAATATAAAAAGAAAGATCTCTAATTTTAAAAACAAAGACATACTATGTTATGTCAAAGCTGGTGAAGGATCATCCCTAGGACGAGCTTTTAAACTGAGCGAAACTACTGAGCGCAACATAACGAAGAATGCTAATAAAATTCCTAGTGCTGTGATGTACTGTATTCCACCTCTTTATCTGCTATGATAACCACACACATTAGAAATCCAGCCAGAGAGAAGGTGGAGAAAATGCTTTCATTGAGTGTAGAACCCAAGACAAAGAAGAAAACATGTTTGAGTAATGTGGTGCTTAAGAATAAGGCTCTAAATATTTTTAAGAACATTTGTCAGTACATTTGGGTTACAAAATTTACAGAGAGCCAGTTTGATCTAGTGGTTAAGGTGCTGGGCTACAAACCAGGAGACTGAGAGTTCTAGTCCTGCCTTAGGCTTGAAAGCTGGCTGGGTGACCTTGGGCCAGTCCCTCTCTCTCAGCCCAATTCACCTCTCAGGGTTGTTGTTGTGGGGAAAATAGAGGAGGAAGGAGTATTAGGTTATGTTCGCCACCTTGAGTTATTTATAAAAATAATAAAGGGATAAAAATAAAATAATAAATAACATTTGACACCGTATCCCACAACCCCCTCTTTTCCCACTGTTTAATGTCTTGCTTTATGCAGTTTTGCTTTATGCAAAGTGTAACTTAACCTTAGCATAAAGCGACGGAAGGCTGTATATGGTTTGCTTGAAAATCATAGTTAAAGCGTTTCATTAATGCTTCCTCATAACACTGGAGGAAGATATCAAGCGGAATGCCATAAGGTTCAGTCCCGTACTCTTCAGTGATTTCATTAATGACTTAGGTGAGGAAGTGTAGGAAATGTTTATTAAATTTGCAGCTCACATAAAATTAGGTGGGATAGCTGATACCCAAGAAGAGAGATCATGTAAAACAGTGCTTTCCAATCTGCCGCCGTTGGCGACACACCAATGGTGGTAGTGGCGGCGGGGGGCGGCGGCGTGCATGCCCCCGCCGCCGCTGCTTCCGGGTTGTGTGGCGACACACCAAACTCTGTGTTGTGACACACTAAAGTGTCGCGACACACAGTTTGGAAAGCTGTGATGTAAAATTTAACATGATCTTGAAAGCTTAGAGAAATGGGCTGAAAATAACAGAGTGACATTTAACAGGGACAAATGCAAAGCTCTTCAACAAGCATGGGGAGTGCCTGGCTTGGCAATAACCCTTTTTAAAAAGATGCTAGAATAGTAATTTATTATACTATGATGTAGATTGCAAAAAAGTCAAATGCAATTTTAGGCTGCATCGGCATTAAGTATAGTTTCTAAATTAGGGGAAATAATTTTTCCACCACATTCAGTTTAATCAGAACCCACCTTCAGTTTACCACACATAAGAAGGCCTTAGTCAAATTGAATTAGGCTTAGAAAGGGTTGTAAGTATGATCAGAAGACTATAAATCAAGACCTATAATGAGAATTTAACGGAACTGGGAAATGTTTAGCCTTGAAATGGGAAGACTAGGGGAGAAATTTTCCAGAGGGCATGATAACAGAATAATGGATTTAAGTTATAGGACAGTTTCTGCTGAAATGTCAGGGAACTTTTCCTAAGAGCAGCTTGAAAATGGAACCAGAGATCCGGAGGGTAATAGACAAGACAGCCCTTCACTGGATGTGATTGAACAGGAGGCCTGATGTACATCTGTTAGTTCTTCTGGGGTTTGAATTTGATGGCCTTAATGGCTCCTTCCAGTTTTATAATTATCTAATTTTTTGTAAATTGGATTTCTGTCCCCTAACTTTATCCTTACTGCAGTAACCATGTGAATTAGATCAGGTTGATGGAGGATAACAGGATCAACATCTCTCAGTAATCTCTGTGTCAAGTGCAAACTTGAACCTGGACCTCTTTGATCCATGTCCAACACTTCAATGCTACCTAATTCTCCATATATGAAAAGCTCCTGTGGAAATGCATGTTATGCCTTGTACTCATGTGTGCAATCTTTTCCATGAATTGCAGCACTGAATTGATGGAAAGCTGATTATCACAGCAGTGATTAGCTTCCTAAAAAGCAGGAGGATAGGAGCCATTCCGATTTCTAGGGAAATGCTGTTCTACAGAAGAGGGCAGCAATTGAGAAGGCTTGCTTCCATGATCCCTGTTGACATTCCGACAGAATACGAAGAGCTGTTTGTACACTACAAGAGGGGTCCCCAACCTGTGGGCTGCGGCCTCATGGGGCTCCTGCCTGCAAACCTCGCCCCCCCCCCCGGTGCGCGTGATTGGCTCCTGCCTGCAAACCCTGCCTGGTCCATGGAAAAATTGTCTTCCACGACCGGTCCCTGGTGCCAAAAAGGTTGGGGACCACTGCACTACAAGACTTAATGACTGGGCAGATTCAGTTGAAAGTCCCAAATCCTGAGCCATATAAGACTTCCAAACCAAATCTTTATTATGGTCATAGACCAGCACAAGGAGGGTGGGGTACAGTCATTAAAAACTTCATGGGTACATAAAAATAAAAATCTAAAAAAATTATAAAAAGCTAGAAGACATAAAAGATATATAAATTAAAAACTAAAAGTATAAAAAGTGAGAATCTAAAAGAATCTAAAGGAAAGAGTAGGAGCATTAGATGGGTGTAGGGGAATATAAAAGATTAATATGCGGAAGACTATCAAGTTGCAAAGCACTCTAGGTGCTCATTAAATCTAGTTTATAAAGTTGAGCCCCAAGCACAGGTCATCGTCCAACTTATTTTGAGTGCTGTAAAGCACTCAAAGACTTTAAAGGTGACAAACAGCATCTTGAATTGCACCCAGAAGCTAATGAGCAACCAGTTCAGCCCATTAATCAGTGGTCTTATGTGGGTGATTTGAAATGTGCTCATAACTAATTGAGACATGATTTCTGAATGTTCTTCAAAGGCAGCCCTTGTAGAGTGTGTTGAGTAATCCAGGTAAGAAGTGACTATGGCATGAGTGACTGTGAAGAAAGCCTCCTGCTCCAGGATGATATATAACTGGTGCACAAGTTGGAACTGTGTAAAGACCTTCTTGGCCACAGCTACCACTGGCTCATCAATCAGGAACTGAGTCAAGGAGGATCCCCAAATTATGAACCCATACCGAAGAGTGTGGCCCCATTCAGAACCAATGATACAATTGAATGATCCCCAAACCAAGGTCACTTTCTCTTGCTGCAATTGAGCCTGTTACTGCCTTGTCCTGACCCTAACAGTCTCCAGGCACTAGCATAGTAGGATAGTACCTCAGTGACATCACCTGTTCAGCCCAGGGTCAAGAGGTAAAATTGAGTATCATCTGCAGAATGATGATGCTTGACAGCATGTTGTTGGATGATTTTGCCCAATGGCTTTATGTAGATGTTAAACAGGAACAGAAAAGCCATTGAGCCCTGCAGCACCCAACAGTGGAGGAGCCTAGGGCTCAATCTCCCCTCCCCCCACCACTACCAACTGGAATGGCTCCTTCAGAAAGGAGGAGAACCACTGTAAAACAGTGCCGCCCACTCCCATCAAAGATTCTCCAGAAAAGTACCATGATTGTGTGGGAGATGGGCGGTAATATAAATATGATAAATAAATAAATAAAATAAATAAATTGAAGGGTAATGAAAATCAAGCAATACCAAGAGATTCACACTTCCCCTACTCCAGGCTTGTCAAAGGTTGTCCTTTGCAAGGGCAATCAAGTGTAGTCTTGGAGCCAAATGCAGGGCTGAACCCAGACTGGAATAGATTCAAATAATCAATTTCTGCAATTGCAACCCTACCACCTTCTAAACAACCTTCCCCAGAAATTGAAGGTTGGAGATTGGTTGATAATTATCCATAATTTCTGGGTTGAACAAGGGTTTTTTGAGTGGAAACCATCACTTACTTTTAGGCAGGCTGGCAAAAGGAGAAGGGGACGGCAGAGGATGAGATGGTTAGATAGCATCACCGATGTAATGAACATGAATTTGAGTAAACTCCGGGAGACAGTGGAGGACAGGAAGGCCTGGTGTGCTATGGTCCATGAGGTCACGAAGAGTCGGACACGACTAAATGACTGAAGAACAAAATCCCCTGTCTCAAGGATTTAGTTACCACCATCCCAATCCAGCCCTTCACCACCTGGAGGCTTTCATCAACCGGGAAGGGCAGGGATGCAGACTGCAGGTGGCAGGGCTAATCTCATAGAGACCATGTCTACTTCTTCATGATTTACAAACTCAGACTTATTCCAGTTAAGACAGGTAAGGTCTTGGTTACCACATTAGAACTTGCCCAACTGGCTTCCTGCTGCAAATGGAACTCAGGGATTCTGTCCTCCAGATGCATAGAGGAACATGGAGATGGCCTTGAAGAAGGTATTCAACAGTCATGAGATATACCATTTTAGGCTGGGAAGGGAGGAATGAGTGGAAAGGAAACTCAAGATTGCCCCACCTTGATTTATACAAAAAAGGGAGAGACAATCTCTGTCAGGCCACCAACAAACGTTCTTCTGGCCTATCCTTCTGGTGTATACTCTGAACCTTTGTTCATCTTTTTTCTGGGCATATGTGCGTACCTTAGGCTGCTATCTTTCGGGCGAGGCCTTTGATTGCATCATGAACTATTGTTGGGAAAGGATTCTGCATTTGGCTTTAGTCTCCATGGAATGTTAAGCTGTGGCCTTCTTTAAAAAATATGGGCATGCTTGTGTGGGTGGTAGAAACATGGGCCTATGTTGAAACTTTTTATAGGGCATAGGATTATGTAAGGGTAGAGGTGGGGAGTTTGTAAGCAATGAGTCCATGGGGAAATTAAAAGTAGATGGGTAATGATAATCACATTAAAAGTTACAGTTGATACTATAAATGAATGGATTGGTCATCTTTCAGGTTTCAAGTAGCTGCACCTGATTTTTAAAAAATTTGTAGTTCTGTGATTCTTCTATCATTGAGATGGCTAGCATTAATAGATATATGTTATCCCCAGAGCTGGCATTCAGTAACAAACAACAATGAAGAATTGTTTCAAACAATATTTTTACTTTTGTGGAGTCCTTGGTGTTCTCTGAGCTTGGTTGTTTGCTTGCAGATGTTTCATTACCCAACTAGGCAACACCATCAGTGCTAGTGAGTTTGCAGGGGTTTGCTCCCTGTTTATGTACAGTAGCTTGCCCTGCCAGTGTTGGTGGAGGTGTGGTTTTCTCCTTGGTAGTTCCTTGATCAGGGTATTGTTTTCTGCTTGTTTGTTTGTCTGGTGTGAATCAGTTAATTGTTTGTCTGGTGTTAATATTTTTATTTTTATATGGATTGTATACAAATTAATAAAACCAGAACATTTACATAATATATCTTAGTTAACAATAGAAACATTCCTACTAGTAAAAAAATACAAATTGTGCAATTAGAATTTTGGATTGTTATTAACATTGATTGATTTATTTCATACAGTTTAGAGGCCAGCCAACACCAAATGACTCGGGGGGGGGGGGGCTTAGACTTTAAAAGCAAGAAACAATAAAATAAAGAAACATGTGCGCCCAGAAGAACAACCATACAGAAAGCAAAATAATTGACAGAGGCTTGACAACCACCCTACTCCAGGGCCTGGGAGAATGGCCAGGTTTTCAAAGACTTTCTGAACTTCAAGGTGGGAGCCGTACAGATCTCTGGGGAGATGTTATTCCATAGGGCAGATGCTGTGACGGAGAAGGCATACTTCCTAGGTCCCAACAGATAGCATTGTTTAATTGAGGGGACTTGGAGCATACCCACTCTGCCCAAGCATGCAGGATGGGCAGAAACAATTGGAGACAGGTGGTCCCTCAAATAGCCAGGCCTATGACATGATGCGCTTTATAGGTGGTGACTTGCACCTTGAACTGCACCCAGAAGCCAACTGGCAAGCAGTGGAGTTTGCAGAGCACTGGGGTCCCATGGACGTATCGAAGCATTCCTATTACTGCCTGTGCTGTGCTTGATTTAATCTATTATTCTGTAAATAGAATAATTACAGAGGAAATATCTCACTTTTTCACCAATATAACAAAAAGTAAGATTTGACATCTAAAATAATATTATGATCCCAAGTTCCATTTGTTTACAACCTGATTGTGCTCAAGGTTAATTTAAAAATAGCCTAGGGATATTTTATCTATTAATACGTCACTTTCTTATTTTTAACTTTATTAAATTCCCAGAGCAGTGGTCTAAAAACCCATATCTCTGTCCATGACTCAGGTGATTGAACTCAGGTGCTAAGTTTTAATTCCTCAATTTTGTGCTGAATTTTTCTTTTAAGTTCCTTAGTTTGAGAAGGCCGGTTTAAATAAAACCTGACAAAAGATCTTGTAAATTAAAGCAGTCTATACACCAGGGCTTTCCAAAGTTTTCCCGCGGCGACACACCAACCGCCGTTGGTGTGTCGCCGCGGGAAAACCCAGAAGTGCTGCCGTTGTGGCAGCGTGCAAAAACCCGGAAGCGCTGCTGCCGCTTTCGGGTTTTTGCGTGCCGCCGTTGGTGTGTCACCGCGGGAAAACCCGGAAGCGCTGATGATGATCAGCGCTTCCGGGTTGTGTGGCGACACACCAGACTCTGTGTGGCGACACACTTTTGTGTCGCGACACACAGTTTGGAAAGCTCTGCTATACACTGTACTTACTTAATTGGTTTTATTTATTCATTTTATTTATTTATATTTATATCACCGTCCATCTCCCCCAAAAGGAAATATGCAGTTCCCCAACTTAATTTAGATGTTTAATATATGCTAATTTATAACACGGGCTGGGTCTTTTGAGATAACCCAGATAAGTAAAAATAGTATTTATTCTTATTTTTCCCTCCTCTCTATATAGGTCATCTGGAACTATTTTGCTTTAATGAAAAGCTTGATCACATCAAAACCAACTATGCATTAATGAGATACTGGAAGGGGAAAAAAACCAACTAAAAGAATGAATAGTGAAGAGGAATTCTATGATGCTCTCACAGGTAAGTCAAGACAGCGTAAAGTCTACATTTATAGGAAACTAGGATGCTGTGTTTCTGTCCTGTGGCATACATATAGTGACTGGGGAGGCAGCTGTCTTTGCGGCCCATAGAACCTGCTAGGTTCCCCCCTTCCCCATTCCTTACACCTTCAAACGTTTCCACAACGCTCCAAAGGAGCCCTAGTGGAGGAGCAGTGCCACTGCCATCTCACCACCACTGCCTCCTGCTCCTGAGTCAGCCATGGCCTTAGTGGAAGCAGAGCCCTTGGAGGTCCTAGCACCCTGCTCTCCTCTCTCTTGCTTTTCTCGTTGGCCTCCTTCCTGCTTGTGAAGGAACCCAGGGAGAAAGAGTTTCTCAGGGGAAGGGCTGGAGAATTCTGGGAGTTGAAGTCCACACATCTTAAAGTTGCCAAGCACAGAGCGCTCCACTTATTCCCCTGCTTCTCTCATTGTTGGACAGTTATTTTTGCTTGGGAAATTCCTTTCCCTTTCCCTTTCCCTTTCCCTTTCCCTTTCCCTTTCCCTTTCCCTTTCCCTTTCCCTTTCCCTTTCCCTCCATTTTTGTTTTGAATTGGGCAAATAGAAGATACAGGCAAGATCTCAGCCTTATGGCACTCACTCTTAAGTACCTCAACAGTACCCTAAACTCTAACCATATGTTAATTTCCTAATCTTCCCCTCCCAGACTGCTTCAAACATTACTAGTTTTCCATGCAGATAAAATTATTATTCTATAAAATAAATGAGTTACAATTATAATACAGTTAATTATATTCAGCGCACTTGCTATATGTGTTTGTGTGTATTGAGATGTGTTGTATCTGAGATGATGAAGATTGACTGTTCCTGTTGCACTCTAATATGCTCTAGTAACAGAGCGAGTGCTCCTGCGCTGACAAAAATAGACTAAAAAAGATCCACTGAAAAACAAGAGAGAAAAACTAGCACTCTCGCACACCTGCTCACGCGTACCTTGTAACACCCAGAGCCCAGAATATTTGATGGTCATGAAGAGCCTTGCCATATTGTTTTAGAAAAGCAAAACGCAAACATGAGGAATTAATTGGCTTGAATTGGCTCCTCAAAGCTTACATATTGCAGAAAGGCATAACCAGATGAGTGTTTCCTTTTTACCACATAAAAAACTAGATTCTAATGGTAGTTAAATAGCTACGATGGTAGTTACTCATTAAGGGGAAAAGGCATATTTTGGTCTGAGATGAGCAGGCTCAGAGCATTGTGGTAGAGGTGAAAAGAAAAACTAGAAAAACAGGTGGCTGTGGTTTTCAAAACTAGCAGGGAATGCCAGGAAGACCAAGAGTTTAGCAACGAGAAACTTGCTGTTTAATAATTACTCCAGCTTGCATTACTCCAGCTTGCTGGATGTTCTCTTGAAAGGTAAAAAATATCAGATCATCTTGGAAATATACCAGAACAGATAATTCTCTCTTAATTGCAAATAATTACGTTATATACATCCTGAAGCATTGGGAGTTAGTGAAATAGGTGTGCTACTTAGCTTTCTGTCCAAGCTCTCTAAGAATAGTTCTGCAAATAACAAGATGTAATGGTATGTGGGAATGACCTTGGTTGAGGATATAGCACATATATTATTCAATTGTAATTTGTATAAGAATGTGAGAGATCTGTACCTTGGCCCATATATTAAACAAACGACCCATTGGGAATCACATATCAAAACATCATATTTTATGTGTGGCCAAGACCCAAAAATAACATATAACACAGCACTGTATTTAAGCAAATCAATAAGCTTGAGATCTAAATATGTGGGGTTGATCGGGGTAAACTGTAGGGGTGACACAGAAATTTGATGTGTATTTTCACTTAAATGTATATTTAACTACAGTATTTTTATTTACTTCTTATTCAATTTGTCTTTTGTCTTAATTTTATTTAGTTTTAATAACATTTATTGTACAATCTTGTATTTTGATATGGCCTAAGGGCTAATCAATAAACTTTGATTTGATTTTGATTTGGGAATGACCTTGGATGATGGGGCCAAGAGACACTGCCTAGGGAACGGTCAGATAAGAGACAGCATAGCCCGCAGCTGGATAGTGGGTGAGGGAAGAGACTCAAGAGACCCTCCCTAGTTTCTCAGGCTGTAAAGGAGACGGCGGGAGAATTGTACTTTCAGACTTGAAAGGTTCTTTTAATGTAGCCTTACATTAAAGTAGAATTAGCTCATCTGGTCCTGTTTCCTGTCCGGTTTACCTAGTAAGGCGGACAAAAAGCATATACACAAAAATGTATTCTAGCTATTAACGGCTCCGTATAATTGCCAGGCTCCAGCAAAGGAGATCGTTACCTTGTCGTGGTGCTGGAGCTTGAGCACCTCAATGAAACCATGAGCTAAACCGTGAAGGGACACCCAAGACGGGAAGGTCGTGGCAGAGAGGTCAGACTAAATACGATCCCTGGGGAAGGTAATGGCAACCCACCCCAGTATTCTTGCCATGAAAACTAAATGGATCAGTACAACCAAAGATATGTCGGTATACCATCGGAAGATGGGACTCCCAGGTCGGAAGATGGTCAAAATGCTACTGGGGAGGAACAGAGGATACGTTCAACTAGCCCCAGATGTGATGACGCAGCTAGTTCAAAGCCGAAAGGACGGCTAGCGGCCGACGGTGCTGGTGGTGAACGATGAATCCGATGTTCTAAAGATCAACACACCATAGGAACCTGGAATGTAAGATCTATGAGCCAGGGCAAATTGGATGTGGTTATTGGTGAGATGTCAAGATTAAATATAGACATTTTAGGTGTCAGTGAACTGAAATGGACTGGGATGGGCCACTTCACATCAGATGACCACCAGATCTACTACTGTGGACAAGAGGACCACAGAAGAAATGGAGTAGCCTTCATAATTAATAATAAAGTGGCTAAAGCAGTGCTTGGATACAATCCAAAAAACGATAGAATGATCTCAATTCGAATTCAGGGTAAGCCATTTAACATCACAGTGATCCAAATATACGCCCCAACCACAGATGCTGAAGAAGCAGAAGTAGATCAGTTCTATGAGGATCTGCAGCACCTACTAGATAATACACCAAAAAGAGATGTTATTTTCATTACAGGAGACTGGAATGCTAAGGTAGGTAGTCAGACGACACCTGGAATTACAGGCAAGCATGGTCTGGGAGAACAAAATGAAGCAGGACATAGGCTGATAGAATTTTGCCAAGACAACTCACTGTGCATAACAAACACTCTCTTCCAACAACCTAAAAGACGACTTTATACATGGACTTCACCAGATGGTCGACACCGAAATCAGATTGACTACATCCTTTGCAGCCAAAGGTGGCGGACATCTATACAGTCGGTAAAAACAAGACCTGGAGCTGACTGTAGTTCAGATCACGAACTTCTTATTGCAAAATTTAGAATCAGACTAAAGAGAATAGGGAAGACCCACAGATCAGTTAGATATGAGCTCACTAATATTCCTAAGGAATATGCAGTGGAGGTGAAGAATAGATTTAAGGGACTAGATTTAGTAGATAGGGTCCCAGAAGAACTATGGACAGAAGTTCGCAACATTGTTCAGGAGGCGGCAACAAAAAACGTCCCAAAGAAAAAGAAAACCAAGAAGGCAAGATGGCTGTCTGCTGAAACACTGGAAGTAGCCCAAGAAAGAAGGAAAGCAAAAGGCAACAGTGATAGGGGGAGATATGCCCAATTAAATGCAAAATTCCAGAGGTTAGCCAGAAGAGATAAGGAATTATTTTTAAACAAGCAATGTGCGGAAGTGGAAGAAGACAATAGAATAGGAAGGACAAGAGACCTCTTCCAGAAAATTAGAAACATCGGAGGTAAATTCCAGGCAAAAATGGGTATGATCAAAAACAAAGATGGTAAGGACCTAACAGAAGCAGAAGAGATCAAGAAAAGGTGGCAAGAATATACGGAAGATCTGTATAGGAGGGATAATAATATTGGAGATAGCTTTGACGGTGTGGTCAGTGAGTTAGAGCCAGACATCCTGAAGAGTGAGGTTGAATGGGCCTTAAGAAGCATTGCTAATAACAAGGCAGCAGGAGACGATGGTATCCCAGCTGAACTGTTTAAAATCTTGCAAGATGATGCTGTCAAGGTGATGCATGCCATATGCCAGCAAATTTGGAAAACACAAGAATGGCCATCAGATTGGAAAAAATCAACTTATATCCCCATACCAAAAAAGGGAAGCACTAAAGAATGTTCAAACTATCGAACAGTGGCACTTATTTCACATGCCAGTAAGGTAATGCTCAAGATCTTGCAAGATAGACTCCAGCAATTCATGGAGCGAGAATTGCCAGATGTACAAGCTGGGTTTAGAAAAGGCAGAGGAACTAGAGACCAAATTGCCAATATCCGCTGGATAATGGAGAAAGCCAGAGAATTTCAGAAAAACATCTATTTCTGTTTTATTGACTATTCTAAAGCCTTTGACTGTGTGGATCATAACAAATTGTGGCAAGTTCTTGGTGGTATGGGGATACCAAGTCATCTTGTCTGCCTCCTAAGGAATCTGTATAACGACCAAGTAGCAACGGTAAGAACAGAGCACGGAACAACGGACTGGTTTAAGATTGGGAAAGGAGTACGGCAGGGTTGTATACTCTCACCCTACCTATTCAACCTGTACGCAGAACACATCATGCAACATGCTGGGCTTGAGGAATCCAAGGCTGGAGTTAAAATCGCTGGAAGAAACATTAACAATCTCAGATATGCAGATGATACCACTTTGATGGCTGAAAGCGAGGAGGAGTTGAGGAGCCTTATGACGAAGGTGAAAGAAGAAAGTGCAAAAGCTGGGTTGCAGTTAAACCTCAAAAAAACCAAGATTATGGCAACGAGCTTGATTGATAACTGGCAAATAGAGGGAGAAAAAGTGGAGGCAGTGACAGACTTTGTATTTCTAGGCGCAAAGATTACTGCAGATGCTGACTGCAGCCAGGAAATCAGAAGACGTCTACTTCTTGGGAGGAGAGCAATGGCAAATCTTGATAAAATAGTTAAGAGCAGAGACATCACACTGACAACAAAGGTCCGCATAGTTAAAGCAATGGTATTTCCTGTAGTAACCTATGGCTGCGAGAGCTGGACCATAAGGAAGGCTGAGCGAAGGAAGATAGATGCTTTTGAACTGTGGTGTTGGAGGAAAATTCTGAAAGTGCCTTGGACTGCAAGAAGATCAAACCAGTCCATACTCCAGGAAATCAAGCCAGACTGCTCACTTGAGGGAATGATATTAAAGGCAAAACTGAAGTACTTTGGCCACATAATGAGAAGACAGGATACCCTGGAGAAGAAGCTGATGCTAGGAAAAGTGGAAGGCAAAAGGAAGAGGGGCCAACCAAGGGCAAGATGGATGGATGGTATTCTGGAGGCGACGGACTCAACCATTGGGGAGCTGGGGATGGTGACGGCCGACAGAAAGCTTTGGCGTGGGCTGGTCCATGAAGTCACGAAGAGTCGGAAACGACTGAACGAATAAACAACAACAATAATTGCCAGGACAATTTTAAACACTTGGCCCCATTTATTTAATTTGACTTCTACCTGCCAGAATGAAAAAAAGCTTCTCAACAGTTATATCAATGTTTTTCAAACTTGGCAACTTTAGGATGTGTGGACTTCAGCTCCCAGAGTTCCCCAGCCACCTGGCTGGGGAATTCTGGGACTTGAAGTCCACACATCTTAAAGTTGCCAAGTTTGAAAAACACCGAGTTATGTGATTGTATTTGAGGAAATTCACAGAGGTAAATTACTACAATCTGAGGACTTTATCAAAATTCTGAAAGTTGGTGGACAGGCTGGACAATCGATTTTTGCCATAAAAATGTTCCTGTGTCTGGTTAATGCCTAAGCATAGCCACAGATAAACTCCGCCAGAGGTTAATAACATTCTGTACATTTCTAACATAAAGGGCACCATCAATCATTGGTGGACGTCTCTCAGGATCATTTGTACTTACATATGTTAAGGTGTGGGAAGAAAATTGGAAAATATTATGAGATGCTTCCTAATGTATCTTTCTTAAACGACAGACAAAATGGTTATGAACAGTATTGCTCCCAGCCTTTGCTCTCCAAAATGATTTTTAAAAGCTATGTAATAGGAAGATGCTTAAATAAGAATATACTGACAATGTCAAATCATCACAAAGGATAAGCTACATGGTGCAAATCTCAAATGCAGGAATGAGAATAGGTAGGTAGGAATGTAGGTAGGAAGGAATCTTTTGCCCTGGAGATCGGTTTCTCTTCTCAACTTTTGATGACTCTGTTTCTGTGTTCTATGAGGCAATCTATATGAATTATTGCCTCTCCATTGATCATTTTTTTTCTATGTATGCCTTGTGAAAAAACTTCCAAATTTGTTTAAAGTGATATTAAAAATGATATATTTGAAAAACTTCCAAATTTGATTAAAGTGATAGATAGATAGATAGATAGATAGATAGATAGATAGATAGATAGATCTTTTTAAATTCACAGCTCTTTCTGTTGTTTTTGTTTTGGCAGGATCATCCCTCAAGGTTTTCATTCTAGGAATTATAATTGCCTGTTTGAGAAAAGTATTTGCTTCCTCTTTGTGCTCAGCTTTAAAAAGCTTTGAAAGATTTATTCTTTCAACCCACTGAAATCTTGACAGAATCGAGATCTTTTTATTTGAATGATTGGTAAAACCAATCATCAATATTTTAGGTTACATATGGAAACCCTTAGGTTGTAGAATGGTTATACCTATGTGAAAGTTATAATATGGCTGAAGAATTGCTGATACATTTTTTGAAGATACATTGCAAGTCTCATAATATTATTTTGCAAAAGCTTAGTTCTGTTGAAGCACTTTTTAGAACCTTAGTAGAATATTATCATAGTACTTTATTAGAGCATTTCTTAGTAGTTCTTCCATCTTATTTGGCCTGGCTACCACTGATGGTTCTAATATTCCATATTTGTTAAAGTCATGGAAAAATTAACAGAAGTTCCTAAGCCATTATCGTATTTATTTATATGCAAAACTGAAGAGAATAGATGAAGGATAGGCATGAAAGTTGGTTGGGTGACCTTGGGCCAGTCACTCACTCTCAGCCCAACTCATCTCACAGGGTGGTTGTTGTGGGGAAAGGAGGAGGAGGAAGGAGTATTAGCTATGTTCGCCGCCTTGAGTTATTTATAAAAATAATAAAGGCGGGATAGAAAATAATAATAAAATATAAAATAATATAAAATATAAAATAAAAATTATTTATGCAACCTTTGGAATGATAAACCTGAGTGTCCTCCTTTTTAACAACCAGTAGAACAGCTTGTGCCCCAAGTTTAGATTGGCCCCATCCCTCTTATTTATGTATGTATGTATGTATAGGCGGGGAAATAAATAAGATAATTTATTTATTTATTTATTTATTTATTTTTCAACTTCTATCACCGCACCATCTCCCCCAAAGGGGACTCTGGGGGACTCTTAATTTTTCAGAAGGTTAAGACCAGCTTGGGAGAATCATGCACACTGGCTGCTCCTGATTTTTTTTCTTTGTGTATCAACCCATGTTTTCATCCTCATTGAGGCCATACCATTTACAAACATAGGGGAAAATTAAGTTCCAACACATAAAAAAATAACATATTCCAGAAAAATCTGGAATAAAACTTGTACTTGTTGTGTTAGCTTTTTTATATTTATTTATTTATTTATATTTCCAACTTATATCACCGCCCATCTCCCCCCATTCCGGAGGGGACTCTGGGCGGTTTACACCAAGCCAGTAATTAAAACATAAAAATTTATAAAATAGAATACATAATTTAATTAAATATATAAGATCCAAGAGGCTCTGATGTTAGGCTTTAAAGAACCCTATGGAGCAAGCCAACCCCAAGAGGAGCTATTACTCCCCCCATCCCAAGCGAGGTGGCAGAGCCAGGTCTTCAGTTGTTTCTGGAAGGTCATAAGTGTGGGGGCTAGCCTCACCTCCAGGGGCAGAATATTCCAGAGGGCGGGTGCCACTGCCGAGAAAGCCCGCCTCCTGGACCCCGTCAGGTGGAATTCTCTTATAGATGGGGTCCGAAGCAAGCCCTCTCTGCATAGCCGGGTGGAGCGGGTCGATGCTCTGGGGATGAGGCGGTCCTTTAGGTAACCTGGTCCCATGCCATGTAGGGATTTAAAGGTGACAACCAACACCTTGAATTGGACCCGGAAGCAAACCGGTAACCAATGCAGCTCGCGCAGCAGAGGTGTCACATGTGCCGACCTTGGGGCACCCATAACTGCACGCGCAGCCCTATTCTGGACCAGTTGAAGCTTCCGGATACTCTTCAAGGGTAGCCCCATATAGAGCGCATTGCAATAGTCTATGTGGGAGATGACCAGGGCATGAGTGACTGTACGGAGGGCGCCTCGGTCCAGGAAAGGGTGTAGCTGGCGCACAACTCGAAGTTGTACAAATGCCCTTCTGGCCACGGCTGCCACCTGCTCTTCAAGCAGGAGTCGTGAGTCCAGAAGGACACCCAGGTTCCGCACTTTGTCTGAACGGGGTAGTGCCACCCCGTCCAGATCTAAAGATGACAACTCCCTGGATCTCGAGGCACCATCAATCCACAGCCACTCCGTCTTACCAGGGTTACCATATTGAGAGAGGATATGTTTTTTATTACAGAAGAGCATTCCAGTGAAACCTGGAATCTGCAGTCTGAAGTGGTTAAAGCCCAGGTATAGGTTTTGCCATCTTGATAAACTGGTAAAGAGTTGGCTTTTATTTTTAGTAGCGCCTCAGTTTAATTTCTTCTGGTACTTGTTGATCATATCTCCCTTTCTGTAGAGAATTGCATTGACTGAAAATAAAACAAATTTACAGTACTGAAATAGATATAATAATAATAATAATAATAACAATAATAATAATAATATTTAGTTATGTCATCTAAAAACTAATGTGTTTATGTGTCCTTGACTCTGGAAGAAACTGTACAATTTATCAGAAAATCCACGTCTTGATTCTCTGTTAGTAATATAACATCCTTCATGCCAATGACCCATTAGATTCTTTGTGGAAACTCCTTGTGATGATGTGTCAAGACTACTTTCAAAATGACATATTTAATTTTGACGCACTTACGAAACAATCCTTCCTTGGTGCATTGCATGTCTAATAACCAGCTGGGCGGTGTAAACGCAGGCAGGGAGGCACCTTAAGTTGCTTGCTTAGGGAACAATTCCTGCGCTTGAGTTTCTAGGTGGAGATTTTTTTTGTTGATCTCAAACTGTGAGCTTTGCTTTGCTAAGAGCTTGGACATTTTGCTCAGGAATCTTTGATGGACAATTGACATTCAGGTTGAAAATCTCTCTCTTGTAATAGCAAGATAGTTGTTTTATTTTCTATTTCCAGCTTTGATAGGGTTTTTTCTTGTTTAAACCTTATACCCTAAAGTAAACATACATATTATGTACAGTTTTTGTGATAATTGGTAGAGACACAGTTCCAGCAGTAGTAGTGCTTCTTTGAAATGATACTGCTATTGTTTTTCTTGCTCTGCTCTATTTAATCATTTCAACACTTTTCCTTTGCTTTTTCATGGGCCTTAATTTATAACGATAACAGTACTATGAGAACCCAACATAAACTGATCATTTCTTCTCTTCCTGTATAGTCTATATACCTAGTGTTGGAAATTAGAATTCACTACTAGTTTTATAGTATAGTGTTCCCCAACTTCTTTAATAAAACCTGCATGCAAAAGACACTAATGTGGCATTTCTCTCTCCCATTGCTGAATTCTATATTTTGTTCTGTGTTATTATTTAGTAATAAAATTGCAACCTTTATACTGTATATAAAAGTATTATAGAAGACCTAGTTAAACTCTGGAATTCAGAACCACTAGATGTGGAGATGGCCAACAATTGAGATAGTTTAGAAGGTCAACTTGAGAAATTCATGAATGCTGTTAGTTTAAATACCTGCATCGTCAGAATCATAAGAGAGCATGATTCTTAAATATCAAGTGCTGGAGTGAAAAGATGGAAGAAAGTCATCAGCCTTCTGCCCATGCTTGTGAGCTTTCTGAATGTTTCTGTCTGAGGACAAAGTGCTAGACTAGATGGGCTCTCATCTTCTCAAGTGCTTGTGAAAAACATGTTTGTGCATAAAATATGGAAAGTAATGATTAGCTCAAAGAACTGGGCAGGATTTTCTGGGGTTGTAGTTGATAAAGAGCTTGGTGAGTTACATTCTACTGAGCACATTAATTTGTAAGAAATTTATTTATTTTTTATTTATTTTGCTGTGGAGCAAAAGTTGCTAAAAGTTTATGTAATTGGAAGTTATTGTTAGTGTATTGTGTGTGGGTAAGAGATATATTTCCTGCCTGAAGTACGTTCAACTGTGAGTGTCAAGTTTCAAGAAGGATTTTGACAAACTGAAAAAGCCTTTGGATTCTGGTGTTGTTTAAAGTAAAGACCATGTCTGTAAATACTCTTGGGGTATGACTTCCGCTTGTTTAATTTTTAATGTTATAGATATTGTGTTATAAATCTTTTGGAATCTATTCTTGGGTGTCTGTTGCTTTCTTTTATGTCAGTAGAGCATGGGCTACCTTGTCTGGTTTATGACTAACATTATCTTCCATGGTTTATTGTTACAGTACATATATTTTATAATTTCCTCATATAACTTGGATAAAAGCTGTGACGTACATAGTCTGTAGAAGATTAAATCTTTCTTCCCCTAGTTCTGTGTAGCTTCCTTCTCAGTTACCTTGCTCTTGTGATTAACTAAAAATGATGTAGTCACCTTGTCTATTGACTCTTACATGGCATTTAAATATAAGTTACTTCATTTAGAAGGGCAGTCTCATTCCTTTTATACTGTGACTCAGGCTTGCTTGCCTTCCTGGATTTCTTGGAGGTGGAGCTTAGTCAATGAGGACTAGTATTACTTTGAAGGATGTGGAAGAAGAAGAAGACTTCTAAAAACAAGTTTGCTAGTAAGTCACCATTTCTCATGTTGTTTTTAATACTAAAGACACCATTCTTACAAGCCACTGAAGCACATTCAACTCATTCTGAGTGGATTATGTTGTAAAGTATTTGTTGTTTAAGGAGTTAAAAGTAATGCTATTCTTGCTATGGATGATAAACCTCTCAAGAAATTGTATTTATTCTTCTGTGTTGCCACTCCATCCCCCTGTACCAGTGAAAAAAAAACCTTAATTGTACATTTTTTACTTACAGTTAGGGCTCTCAAGATTTTCTCTCTTTTCTACAAACTCTTTCTTAGGCCTTCTCTTGTTGTTTGAAGTTTGAGATTTATGAACAGAGAAGAGTAGTACTGCATTCCTTTGATTCAGCTCCTTAAGATGTCATAAGTTGTCTTTGCTTTTAAAATGAAAAGAAACAAGATGCAAAAATGGGTTATCCAGTCATGGGTTCTTCATCATTATGTCTGCTTTGTACGTGCAAGGGACATATGTGAGTGAGAGGAAGTTGGTTGGTTTTTTTGGGAATAGTGCTTTTGGTTTTTTGTGCACTCTAGTCTGGTTTCTTCCTTGTTAAACTCTGTAATTAACTTTAGGAATGGAAATATCCAGAACATGGATAATTACTGTACATGTAACAATTTCTTATATGCAAATTAAACTTTTGAAATTTATTTGTGTTGCTATTAATTGAAAAATTAATATTGTTCACTGTATGGAAATTTTGGGGAACCAAGTTTCCACTGTTTTAAAAAAAGGCTAATGAAGTGAAAAGTAAAAAAAAAACTTGCCAAAGTAGTTATGTTTTAAGGTTTCAACACCTGGGCTAGATACTTGATATGAAGAACAATATATGACTCCTTTTTGAAGCCTTTGAGGCCCCTACCAGCCATGCTGCTGAATTTTGATGATATGGTTGCTGAAAATTGGTGGTATAGTTTCCTGCAGTTTTGAGGAGAGAAATACAGAAATGATTTATTGTAAGTCCTACTATGGGCTTAACACAATTCTAAAAACTTCCTCCTATATATCTGGAAAATCCCAGTCCTGTCCAGTTTGTATAGTGCCCTACTCATTGGCCTCTGGACATTGAAAAAGTGCCCATCCCTAGTGTAGGTGTTATATAAAGAATGATAATTAATTAGATGGGTAATGAAGTGATAGAGAGCCAGTTGGGTGTAGTGGTTAAAGCATCAGGCTAGAAACCGGAGACTGTGAGTTCTAGTCCCACCTTAGGCACGAAGCCAGCTGGGTGACCTTGGGCCAGTCACTTTCTCCCAGCCCTAGGAAGAAGGCAATGGCAGACCACTTCCGACAAACCTTGCCAAGAAAACTGCAGGGACTTGTCCAGGCAGTCTCTGAGAATCAGACACGATTGAATGGATAAAAAAAAAATGAAGTGATATCATTTAGTTTTCAAGGTTCAACAAGACTTGCAGAGGACACCCTTTCAGTTCTTTTATTGAAAGAGTTGCTGAAATTGTGGCTGTACTTAGGCTGCCCATGACCTGGGACTTTCTCAAGCTTAGTAAAAGTCTCACAATCCTTCCTATCCTTTGCTGGTATGTGAATCCAAGTCTGCAATATAGAATGTGCTGTAGAGATGTTTGTGCTACACATCCGTACAGTACCAGTTTGTGTTTCCATACCCCCCAAAGGCCCAAGTTATTTTTATAATTCTTAAACGTCTAAATAATGTTTTGTTTGAATGGTGTACACATATAGTGTACAGTATAGCATAATAGCAACTTTTTCAAGTGTCTCCCATGTAGGGACCACCCAGGGTTCCTCCTTGAGAGGGAGATGGGCGGGATATAAATATAGATAAATAAATAAATAAATAAATGTATTCCACACATATGCTAGAAGCTAGCTCTTCAACCCCTATACAGGCTCCCATGAATGCCATTATTATTATAATACCCAAATTAGGTGTTGTAATACCTTGGGATCTGATTATCATTAGATAATTACAGTTGCGGGAATGTTCTGATGCAGTAGCACAAATTAATGAGTGACATCACCCTTTACACTGCCAAAGGGAATAATAGTAAAACAGGATATCACCACCTGTAGCCTCTCTTTTCAAAGCTGATGCTTCAGTTAAAGAAACCCTAACCCTTTTCGTCTCACAAAAATTGTTACATTGATCAGATAGCACCGAGGAACGTACCTTGGACTTAGCGTAATATAATTGGCTTGTACCAGGGAGATTTGTTCATGTTCTGTTTCAACAGAAGGTGACTATTCTCATTCATCCTGTCTCACAGATACAGTGGGGCAAAAAAGTATTTAGTCAGCCACCAATTGTGCAAGTTCTCCCACTTAAAAAGATGAGAGGCCTGTAATTGACATCATAGGTAGACCTCAACTATGAGAGACAAAATGAGAAAACAAATCCAGACAATCACATTGTCTGATTCGGAAAGAATTTATTTGCAAATTATGGTGGAAAATAAGTATTTGGTCAATATCAAAAGTTCATCTCAATACTTTGTTATATATCCTTTGTTGGCAATGACAGAGGTCAAACGTTTTCTGTAAGTCTTCACAAGGTTGGCACACACTGTTGCTGGTATGTTGGCCCATTCCTCCATGCAGATCTCCTCTAGAGCAGTGATGTTTTGGGGCTGTCGCTGGGCAACACGGACTTTCAACTCCCTCCAAAGGTTTTCTATGGGGTTGAGATCTGGCTAGGCCACTCCAGGACCTTGAAATGCTTCTTACGAAGCCACTCCTTCGTTGCCCGGGCGGTGTGTTTGGGATCATTGTCATGCTGAAAGACCCAGCCACGTTTCATCTTCAATGCCCTTGCTGATGGAAGGAGGTTTGCACTCAAAATCTCACGATACATGGCCCCATTCATTCTTTCCTGTACACGGAACAGTCGTCCTGGTCCCTTTGCAGAGAAACAGCCCCAAAGCATGATGTTGCCACCCCCATGCTTCACAGTAGGTATGGTGTTCTTTGGATGCAACTCAGCATTCTCTCTCCTCCAAACACGACGAGTTGTGTTTCTACCAAACAGTTCTACTTTGGTTTCATCTGACCATATGACATTCTCCCAATCCTCTTCTGGATCATCCAAATGCTCTCTAGCAAACTTCAGACGGGCCCGGACATGTACTGGCTTAAGCAGGGGGACACGTCTGGCACTGCAGGATCTGAGTCCCTGGCGGCGTAGTGTGTTACTGATGGTAGCCTTTGTTACGTTGGTCCCAGCTCTCTGCAGGTCATTCACTAGGTCCCCCCGTGTGGTTCTGGGATTTTTGCTCACCGTTCTTGTGATCATTTTGACCCCACGGGGTGAGATCTTGCGTGGAGCCCCAGATCGAGGGAGATTATCAGTGGTCTTGTATGTCTTCCATTTTCTAATTATTGCTCCCACAGTTGATTTCTTCACACCAAGCTGCTTGCCTATTGCAGATTCAGTCTTCCCAGCCTGGTGCAGGTCTACAATTTTGTTTCTGGTGTCCTTCGACAGCTCTTTGGTCTTCACCATAGTGGAGTTTGGAGTGTGACTGTTTGAGGTTGTGGACAGGTGTCTTTTATACTGATCACAAGTTCAAACAGGTGCCATTACTACAGGTAATGAGTGGAGGACAGAGGAGCCTCTTAAAGAAGACGTTACAGGTCTGTGAGAGCCAGAAATCTTGCTTGTTTGTAGGTGACCAAATACTTATTTTCCACCATAATTTGCAAATAAATTCTTTCCGAATCAGACAATGTGATTGTCTGGATTTGTTTTCTCATTTTGTCTCTCATAGTTGAGGTCTACCTATGATGTCAATTACAGGCCTCTCTCATCTTTTTAAGTGGGAGAACTTGCACAATTGGTGGCTGACTAAATACTTTTTTGCCCCACTGTAAAGCCAGGTAGCTAGTGAGTCTTCAAGAGACATTCAACCAAAATCTTCAAGTCAGATATTTCTAGCAGTGTTTTGTTCTGGATATTATAGCATCCTTTGCTTTTTAACATTAAATCTACTTAAACTTGTAAAATGTTTAACACACATTTAA
This sequence comes from Charina bottae, assembly GCA_023362775.1. NCBI lineage: Eukaryota > Metazoa > Chordata > Lepidosauria > Squamata > Charinaidae > Charina > Charina bottae. The sequence goes on from JALMGJ010000003.1 coordinate 117,620,807, forward strand.
TGGTCTCTACTTAAAATAGCCAGGAATTTGTACATGCCTCAGTCTGGTTTACATAGCATGGTATAATTCAACAAATACAGGGGACTTCAAGTTGGGAAAAACTGATACCATTCACTATTGAAAAATAGGCAGTTTGAAACTGATTTTCTTGTTTCAACATATTATAGAGCAAAAATGTTTGTGCTCATACATCTTATGAACATTAGTTGTGATATTTTTATGGCATGGAGCTGGCCATGTCCTTGTTAAATCCAGATATTGTATGTGCTAACATTTTTCCTGTGTTGCATCAGAAATTCTTTAAACCAAGATAGCCACTGGTTTTATGCATAGATTATATCAGGAGATCTATATACTGTTTGTAAAAAGTGGTGCAATATTCATATTTGATAATAGATCAGAACTGAGTAGGACATAGGGACATGGTAGGGATGCTGTGAAAGTACCCATGTCATGAAAAGGTTGGAAACAGTGGGAAGGCTTCTCCAAAAGAGAGTTTTATTTCTTTCTTTAAAATCTTTGCCTGCAGCATTGAGTCTTGGAAGACTGCTGGTTGTATCTTGGAATGTACTTTCCTTTGCCTGGGTGCACTGATAAAACCTACTAGGTCTCCGAAAAACACACAGTACCAACTGATTATGTACACTCAGCCATATGCCCTAGAATGCTCTGAATTTGAAGAATTTGAGAACCATGTATTTCATAACATAAGTCATTCAGTGTGTTGTTGATGAGTTCTAAGACATGGCACAAAACAGCTATTCCTAACTTCGTACTCTGTAGTTCAGCCTTTCTCAGCTGCGGTTCAGTGTGAGGTCACTAGGTGAGGACACACCACACAATGCTAGTCCTTGCAGTGGTGGGAGGTCTTATGAGCAGCAATTCAGCTGCCGACCCGCTGCTTTGCTGTTGTTGTAAATGTTGTAAAACATGGAATCTGTAGATCAGAAGTGAATTGTATTGTGAAGTTTTCTTATTTTTACAATTTTTATGCAGGGGGTCCCTGGGTCCCTGAACAATATTTCAAGTGTTCCTCCAGGGTAGAAGGGCTGCTCTAGATGTGTTAAGATTACAACTCAATAGAATTTCTGTGCTGGCTAAAATCTCAATGCATCCTGTCCAAAGTTGAAAAGACTGTTTTAAGTTGGTGACTGTCTGTCCTTCTGTGTCCTTGCTAGATAGGTAAAGGTAAAGGTTCCCCCCGCACATTTGTGCAGTCGTGTCCGACTCTAGGGGCCGGTGCTCATCTCCATTTGTTAGCCAAAGAGCCAGCGTTGTCCGAAGACGCTTCCACGGTCATGTGGCCGCATGATGCGCGTGGAACGCTGTTACCTACCCACCGAAGTGGTACCTATTAATCTACTTGCATTTGCATGCTTTCGAATTGCTAGGTTGGCAAGAGCTGGAGCTAGTGCGGGAGCTCACTCCGCACGCAGGGCTAGGGATTTGAACCTCTGAACTTGCGATCTTCCGATCAACAAGCCTGGCCTCTTACCCACTGAGCCACCACGCCCCTTGCTAGATACCATACATCAATATCAAAAACACAATGAATATTAAATACACATTTAATACTCTTTTTTCCTTGCACTTCCTTGCAATAGTTTATTAAAATGTACCAATTTCTATTCTCCACTTTGTTTTTTTAAACACTATAAGCATCATAAAATAATTCATTAGCTATTAATTTGAGACAAATTACCAATGACTTTGTTTATTTCTCTTCTTCTTTCTCAACTGATCTTGCCTAAATGGCAGAAATAATTTAACTACTTTCAGTCTTTAAGTTGCTGACATTTTTACTAAATAACTTGTAATCTAAGGTGTGAACTCAGGAATGTTGCCAAAAACAGTAGTAATGACTCTGCTCACTTATTTACAGTGGTACATTTATTGTTATTTTTTTGTACTTCCTTCGAGTCAGTCTTGACTCCTGGTGACTGCCTGGACAAGTCCCTGCAGTTTTCTTGGCAAGATTTTGGAAGTGGTTTGCCCTTGCCTAGTTCCTAGGGCTGAGAGAGAGTGACTGGCTCAAGGTCAGCCAGCTGGCTTTGTGCCTAAGGTGGGACTAGAACTCAGGGTCTCCCGGTTTCTAGCCTGGTGCCTTAACCACTACACCAAACTGGCTGAGTGCCTCCCACTATATATTTCTTTTCAGCCAAACATCTTCTCTTTAGATACAAAAAGAGAGAGATTTTTGAGAGAATGTATTTTTGTAATTAAATTAATGAAATGAAGTGAATACATGTCAGCATGAAAATAATCATGGTAGATTTTGTATGGATTTGTTGTTACCAGTTCTGATAATATGCTTTCAAGAATCTAAATTCTTCTTGTATGAACAAGATGATAGTCTTTAGCTACAGGTAAGATGTAGAAAAAGAGCAATGCATTTTTGTTCTAACATTGAGTGTTAATGTCTTTGTTGGAATTACATTGTGATTGGTTTTAACTCCAAATATTGCCAGCCTCAGGAGATGGGGAAAAAAGAATAATGTTAATTTTTGCAAAGACTAGATCAGCCTCCCCAACTTGGTGCCCTTCAGATTCCTTAGATTCTGCTGCCCAGGAATTTTGAAGGTTGCAACCCAGAGGCACACTCTGGATTGTGTAAGGAAGTATTGTTGTCCAGTGAATCTCATTAAATATACTATTTCAAAGTGTTTTATTATTGTCTAGTAGGATTTTGTTTTAATTGTTTCAAACAAGTATTGGAAATCTTTAAAAAACGGACTGCTTCACTTATTACCATATTTATCTAAAAGGAAGACATTACTAATTTAAAATTATTCCCTCCTCTCCCCAAAACCGTTTTGGATAGAAAAACTTAACTGCCTCAATTACTGTAACTAACCTAAGATCGCTGTTGTGGGTCTTCCGGGCTGTGTGGCCGTGTTCTGGAAGTTGTGGTTCCTAACGTTTCGCCAGCATCTGTTGCCATCTGTGGCCAAACATTGCCACTCTACCTGGGCACAGAGAGATCGCTTGTGTCTGTGCTCCTGCCCTCTGAAGATGCCCGCCACAGATGCTGGCGAAACGTTAGGAACCAC